>OY755192.1:7684252-8376265 GCA_963576735.1 Bedellia somnulentella | reverse complement strand
GACCTACCTTATCACAGTAACGCTGCACATTCACAGAATGATCTTAGGCAAAATGTGTAGGCTAGTACTTAATTAAAATAATATTTGCTTATCCATGTTTTATATTGTGACATAGTATGTGAGAATAATAAAGCATTCAAGTTTGAGTCATTTTACTTTTAAGGCATTAAATGCAATTATATTAACTCCTATTTGTATGATTAAAGTCCTCAATTCAGTTTCTAGTAAGTAAATGTCATAATATATCCAGTGTCTTAAATAAAAGAGATTTTTTAAAAAAAGTTTTTTTATTTTTTATTCAATAAGTTGAGTAACATTCCATTATCAAAATATTTAAAAATGTACCAAATAAATTCATTTTTCAAAGATTACATAAAAACCCTGACTGTTATAAAATTAGTAAAGATAAATCTAAAACACTCAAGTCAATTAACATACAAATCACTTAAACAATTGAGTTAAAACAAAATTATATATTCACTGATTAATAGTCAGAAGCTAAATTCATTACATTTGCATACCATTTAGTGATTTCTTTTGGTGGTACTTTAAATCCAGTTTCTTTTTCCATATCATTCCATACCAAATCAATACCTACTTACAGCATGTATCTTCATAGGATAAAACTAAAGTAATAAGTGAGGCACTGAAAGTGATAATTTTCTCAAAGAAACAGATAAATTTCAGAAGGGCAAGCACGAGCCGTGTTTAAACTAGTTATCGCGTGGGATAAAGGAGCCATCTCTTACGCACTTACTTAGTATCGTATACTGCCATCTCATTCTAACCATTATCGTGTCGATAAAATAGCGCTCATGCTTGCCCTACTGGTACAAATATTTAGCACACTAAACATACATATCAACTTTTTGCACTACTTATTTCATAAAGGCCTCATTTCTGGTGGTATTGGTAAGTAACATTATGCTTATTTTGAAGTAGTAATATCATAGAAGCTTCATCAAAATGATGTGTTTTGGAAGACAGTGTAATATTATAAAAAAATGCTGCTGTATTGGAGTATGTTTTTTATCCCCTCTTTCTACTCACTTTAGCAAATTGAAAGCTTTATATCAACAAGTAGACCTTTAACCCATACCACACAAAAATAGTATATGTTTTTCATGAAAATCTTGCTGTCATAACAAGAAACATAATCAAAATTTAGAGCATTCTATTGAGTCTAAAGGGTACCAATTATAAGAAATATATTAAATCTTACAAAGTAAAAAAAATAAAATCTGTTAAAATTTACATGTTAAAAGCCATGTTTCTACATAGCACAACTGGAACATAATTCTCACAGTGAATATGTGTAAAAAATTAAGTAGTTCAGCTTTTCCTGTCATTATAAAATTGTAGCGACAGTTTCATACACTTAAATGTTAGAAGCCTTAAATATATTGTATCTTATAAAAGTAGTAAGTATCAAATATAAAATTATCACAGATAAATTAAATAAAGCAGCAATGTATAACATTTAGATTCCTTTTACTTCATTATTCTTAAAAAATGGATGAGGTGGGAAAATATGTTTATGAATAAGATCCAATTTAAAAAAACATTTCATACATTATATTAGAGAGCTTTGCACAAAAACTATGTGAAATATATTGACACTGTAAATATATATAAAATGCCTTTTTTATTCTAAATTTTTGCAAAATGCATACCTCTTACTTACTAGAAAAATACCAGCTCATTAAAAGATTGAGTTATAATCTTAGCTTTAACAAACTTAAAAGAAGAAGTAATTATCAAAAATCTATGCATCTTTGTTCGTTTATATAAAGATCTTATATAATAACAGTGACAATATATACTTAAAAACTAAAGAAAAATTAAAATGCCTTAAAACTACTAGTGGCCTTGTATCACACTATGAGGAAGAAATTGGTTATTGCCATTCTAAGCTGACAATAAATAGCTAAACTAACACCATACCAAGGTATGTGAGAGTGGGTATGTCATATGGTTACCTTACCATATTACCAACCATTACTGGTAGAATAAACATTTCAATAGAACCATCCTCATATTTAAACAATATTATTTTCATATAGTCATGTTGCAGGAGTCATACCAATACATGAGATGGAAGTAATACTTTTTTGGCACAAAGGTTTACTTAAATTACTATAATTGACACATAATTTCCAATTCTATTTCTTCATCTACAAATATAAAAAATACTATTACTGTTACCAACTAGCAGGTACAGAGCTAGAAATATAGATGTCTAATCTGCACAGCAATTGGCACAATCTTCACAACAACTACCACACCCTTCCATGCAAGCCCCACAACCTTCGCATACCCCCTCATCACAACAGCAAAATATGACCATGCACAGATCACACAATGAGTCTAACGCCTCACAAATGCAATCTAACGCATCAGTGCCACCTCCATTCTGAGGTTGGTTGGTATTTTCCGACAGACGAGACACCTGTGCTTGTAACCGACGCTTTTTATCTTGCAGGAGCTCCTCAGGATTGGGGTTGACTTCAGAAATGACACCATTTTCCATTAACTTTGGTTGTATTACTATGGCGTCAGTAGAAACTCCTTGGTCGAGAAACTTATTTTTCAAATGGTCAATAGCATCCACATCTTCACTCTTGGAGACACATTCTTGGATTAACTGATCCGGCATATTGTTGATATCATAAATATGTAAATACAAATTATTGCATGAGCTTTGTTTACATCAACATTACTGTAGGTGTATAGTGTTATATAAGATATCAAAGTTGTACTATCAAATGTTTTGGTTTTCTATAAATAAATACGATGACATCATGATGTCCACTCAAGCCCTATATCGTTGTATTATCTCATTTTTATCTCTGTTGTATTCGTACTGTATGTGCGAAGGAATTGGGAATAATTAATTTCGCACATTTTCTTTACTTTGGATAAACAAAACATCCTATAATCTAATTTATTTTTTGACTTTCTTTAGAACTTTTCCATACATGTATTTTAGGTTAAACAAAAATAAATAAACACAAAATGAATGATCGGAATGTCAGTCAGTTCAGTCATTGTGTCATTCATTATATATAAAAAAAAATAAAGCACTAGTTTCTCGAACTTTTAAGTCATTGAAACATAACCAGCATCTAGCTTGGCTTGGCACTCTATTTGATACTGTTTGCACATAAATTCGTTTATAGATTCACATCATTAGTTCTCTCTCGCTTGCATCAGCTTACTCGTAACCTATATACTGAAATTTTCCGTTACCATCCACGTTTTATTACTACATAATATATAAGCAAGTCTTATACCCCAAAATGAGGTAGCGAAACATTCAGAAATTCCTCATTCCTTAGCTGCTTTTGGAAGTAGAAATTGTACATACTGTTAAGTCGTCAAAAAAAAAGTAAAAATTCCAAAAGTTTATTTTTTAAAATTATGTTAAAAACTATATTTTTTTGGAATAATCCGTTGCTTCGGAAGGTGTTCGTAAAGAGAAAAAGCAACAAAGAAACTCTTTACTTTCATATTTTTTAAAAATATGTTTTGTACAATTTTGGGTTTACTTTATAAAAAATTTTCTATGCGACCAAACCAAACGCTAGTTTGACATAATTAAACTAAATTGTCCATCACAAAAACCAATCACATAACGTGAGAAGAAAAATCCTCACCAGACAATTATTCCTGGGAATAACGAGGGAAGATTTATAGCTTTACGGACACGGTCATGTGCCCGTAAGGGTCCATGTCATTAAAAAAATTATGAACACTGTAGTAAGATTTCTTTAAAAGCATTGCTTTATTTGCCTTTTTAAAAGATGCCACAGGCAATTCCAATGTGTCAGAAGGACGTTTGTTGAACATTTTGAGGGATAGTCCCATAATGGTGTTACTTACTTAATTAAGTCTCCACTTCGGTACGTTAAGTTTGTCCTTATTTCGAGTGTTAACAGTATGCCTATCACTAACTTTACTAAATTGGCCTATATACTTTTTGGCATACATTAAATTGTCAAATATGTATTGGCAAGGGACAGTTAAAATGCCGATATCTTTAAATTTTTCGCGCAACGAATACCTTGACCTTAACATGTAGATAGATCGGATAGCTCGCTTTTGTAAGACAAAAACTTTATGAACATCAGCCGCTTTATCCCATAATAAAATACCGTACGACATAATACTATAAAATAACTGAAATAAACAATGCGAGCTGTTTCTATGTCTGCTATTTCTCTCAACTTACGCTCGGCATACGCTGCTACTCAGCCTTTTAGAAAGTGTTAGTATATGGGGTCCCCATTGCAACTTAGAATCGACTATTATCCCTAGGAATTTTGTCTCTTTCACTAATTCTACTTTTTCACTGTCAATAACAATATTTGCATCAACTTGCAGTATATGGGGTCCCTCCCTATTGCTCCTACATATCTTTGCCAAAGTATACTAAATATTTAAAGAGAGGCTTTCGGCCTCGGTGAGATTGTAGTGGTCATTCGCATTACGAAAAATGATATCAAATACATGTTTGTGCTTTGTACTGCACAGGTTGACCCGTAAGATTACGATAAGTTGGAACTGGGTGATCGAGGTTTAGTGACTCCGGAAAAATAAACGCTCCTGGAACTTTTAACATTAACATCAACTAATAATATAATATGATCAGCGGTATGGGATACGAAATCTTTAAGTTTATCATCTTCAATAATTTACGGTCAAAAAAACATTAGTATTTCTTTTAGATCTTCGAAAAGCATTTGCTGCGCTCACATACATACATACACGGCCATAAATCCCAAAAAGGGGTAGCCGGAGCATCAGAGCCAGAAACTCCTCAGCCACATTTGGAAGTTGATACAAAGTATATTTGCTTAACAAAGTCGGTCATATCACACCTGAATGATACTTTCCAACTAGTAACTTACCTGTGCCACAGGAATTTGTATATAGAGTCCATAAAATTTCATACTAAGAAATAATAATCGACGAACATCGTCTCGGTGGAATAAACACATTCAGTCAGTTACTGTTTGAATTTGAAAGTGCAATTCCTCTGCAACTTGTATAACTTAGCTAGGGAACATAACATAAAACGTTACATAACCGTTCACGCCGTTTATCCCCGAAGGGGTTGGCAGAGGTACCAATACTTCTGAACTCACATGGCAGCGCCATCTAGTGTCCAGAGAAGGTACCCACGTTTTGCTAAGACAGTGTACTCATGTGATAGGGGGCAGGCCTATCGCCGTTTTGTACGAATACACTGTCACATGACTAAGTACAACTCAGCCATGTGGGTTTCCTCACGATGTTTTCCCTCACCGTTAACAACCATGATAAATTAACCACACATATGACTTTAGAAAAGACAAATTGTTGTAGGCCCGACCCAGGATTGGAACTCACGCCCTTCTGTTTTCGGGCGGGTGTTCTACCCACTGGACTATCATGTCGTTTTAGCTAGGGAAATTATCCATACTAATATTATAAATGAGAAAGTGAGTTTGTTTGTTTGTTTGTTCCGCTTTCACGCCGTAAATACTGAACCGATTACTTTGAAATTTTTCAGACGTGTAGTTAGAAGTCTAAATTAAATGATAGGGACTTTTATCCTGGAAAAAAATATGTTCCCACGGGATATCAAAAATATTGTTTGCTTGCTGGATGCATTGGAGATGGCGCTGTGTATCGTTTAAAACAAAGTAAAATATTGTAAACTAATATAAAAATCAAAATTTAGAAGCTTAATGGTACGATACTAGATCCCCGAAAATAAGAAACTCCCGAGGGATGATGTACTATTTGTTTATCGTATAATATTTTTTTTACATCTACTTATATTGCAAACCAATATAAACATGTAAATTTAGAAGCTAAATGCAACGACGACGATTCCTTGAAACTAAGGAATCCGCAAGAGTTCTCATAGGAACATCAAAAAACCTTAACTCATATATGGCTCAAAATATTGCAGCGATTATTTTTATCATCGATGGAATTCACAACAGACACTTTGTTAATGTTCATTTTGGAAAGATGAAGGGGTTTCATCAGTTTTCATCAAAATAAATGAACATTTAAATGACAAATTTGTTTATCAATAGTAAGACTAATATGAAATAAAGCTTAATAAAAATTTGACACCGCCCCGGAAACGTCTCCGTGGCGTATAACTATAACGGTATAACTAACTACTATGAATATTTAATTAGAACTATTATGAATCAATCGTCCCGGGTTCATATCTCAGGTATTTCAATCTTTTTGTAAAAAAAAAAGTTTTGTTAGCTTAAAATAGCACTATTAGAGTAAGATCCCGGTGGCCCCAGACGTTACTTATTTTCTCATAAGAAATATAAATGGGATAAAGTAGTGTTAGTACGTACTTTGAGTGTGTGCATACCTGCTACCTTGGGTCGACGGCCAATTCATAGGTACCAGGTGCTAAAGGTAGATAAATACAGTGCTGATTTTTCTTAAATTCTCAATGCTGATTTTTACATATGTTTTAGATATTGTTGTTAAAAATTAATAATAATTATTGCCAGACACTTTCCATCGGCGCTTACCCTTACCAGACGCTTTAAAGCTTTAAAAAAAATAACATATTCTTACTTACAATCTCACTCTTAATTTTTATGTATGATCCTTGGGGAACTATTTGAACACCCCTGGTCAGCAGCCAGACCAATTGGAGGGGTCAAACATCCCCCCAGACACACATAAAGTGTCGCTATGTATATAAGCGCGAGGTCATTATTTGTACGCTTGAGTGTGAGAGAGATATTCTATTTATGGATATCTTTCTTATACTTAGGCTACTATACGTGTTCTATCTTTGGTGGATAGACGGTGTAAATTAAATGCTTACAATGCTTTACAAATTAATATATTTTAAAAGGTTGTTAATGGTACAACGGTCGTAGGTTAAGTGACATGAGTAGACAGATTTGTATATAGTATCTTTAAGTGCCTGACGTACGGGTGACGGCAATTGTTTTCTTGATTGTATTCTTGCGTAATATTTTGTTCAGGCGTTAAGTCTGAACAAGAGATTGTAAGTAAGAATGTGTTATTTTTTTTGAAGCTTTAAAGCGTCTGGTAAGGGTAAGCGCCGATGGAAAGTGTCTGGCAATAATGATTATTAATTTTTAACAACAATATCTAAAACATATGTAAAAATCAGCACTGAGAATTTAAGAAAAATCAGCACTGAATTTATCTACCTTTAGCACCTGGTACCTATGAATTGGCCGTCGACCCAAGGTAGCAGGTATGCACACACTCAAAGTACGTACTAACACTACTTTATCCCATTTATATTTCTTATGAGAAAATAAGTAACGTCTGGGGGCACCGGGATCTTGGACTAATATATAATAATAGCAAGCACTATCCCTTCAATTTAGTGATTATTTTGGATGGAGATCCACCACTAATCATCCCTATATTGCCGAGCAATCGCTGCAAGTTCTCCCAATATCATCAACGGTCAGTGTAGGGGGCAGCACCGGGCCGCCGCCGCAGCGCCAAACTACTATCCGTATCTGTACTTACTAAAGATATTCTCATTTCTGAACATCTAAACTTGGTATATTTGTTTCATGATTCTTATGAACAATTAAAAAGGAATTTTTGGAACTCAACACCTAACGGGTTGATATAGCAAATGAAAGTTAATATAGAGTTTTTTTTACATTTTATAATAAAACTTGGTGCGATTGAATTTATGAAATCCATCTATCAATCATTCATGAGTATATGCTAACAACAGGTAAGGTATTCAAAAGGGTATTCAGAGATGCTAATTCTTCATCCAATTTTGGAAATAGATTAATAAAAGATAGTTTAAACAAGGTTGTTAGTGATGCTTCACAAACTGAATCGCCCAACAATCACTTAAAAAGTCTCGATGTCCTTTATGTCATTAACAACGCCCGCGGGATTATAAATATAAAAAACAGAGTTGAGATAGTGTTTCGGTATTTTGGTATTACGTAAACTGGATGCAAAAAATGAAGTCCACGCGGACGAAGTCGCGGGGCAAAAAGCTAGTGGTAAAATAAAGGTTAAAGTTCATTGGTCTCTAGCTGCTCATGAACTCAAATGTTCACGCCGTTATTCCCCGAATGGGTGGCAGAGGTGTCCAGAATACTTCAATACAAATATCCAAATTCAGTTTCATGTGTTTTTACAGAAATATAAGGTGAATAGTATAGTGATCAGATTTTGCATGGACAATTTATTCACGTGATAGGGGACAGGCATACCATCGCTATGTACGAATACACTGTCACACGACTAAGTAAAATTGAGCCACGTGAATTTGCTCAGGACGTTTTTCCTCAATGTACCATTATACATTAAGCACACATATGATTTAAGAAACGACACATTGGCCTACATGGGATTTGATCCAGCTTCACCACCCAACTATTTTGGGATTTATACCCGTGAGTATATGTAAACCGTGAGTGAAATAAAACAATATTTATATATCCTAAGCAATTTAGTAAAAGAAATGCTTTATTACTTGATTAAAAAGATAAGTCAAAACACATATATCAAAAACTAGTCCTACACTTAGACATTCGAGATATTCTTATAAATACTGTATGCGTCGCGCATCATAAAGTCACGTAGGGCGCAAAGGCCTTTAAGTATCTTTGTATTCTGATCCATTTTCTGTACATCAGTTTCTGCCATAGTTTTGTCCTGTGCAAGATATCCGTTGACTACATCTTCTGTGATCCAATTGGCTGGTAGTTTGCTCATGTTGTAGTTAGCCGGGTCTGGATTAGCTGGCATAGGGGTCAAGGATTTTTCCCATGGTGTTATGTATTTTTGTTCGGAATGAAGACCCTCGATGTATCTAGAAAGATTATTGTTATCATTAGTCTACTATTGAAATAAGTCGAATAGTTGTTAGTGGAAAAGATAGGGGTTTCAAATAAACTTTTTCATTCACTCATTCATTCATTCAACTGAAATCAGGTACTTCAATAAAAGTATAATTCAGTACGGTTTGATAACAGTGATCTCGATTCCTTACTACCAAACAATTTCGGGATTTCATATCTTTTATCAAATAACTGCTTAAGTGTTTGAGCTTCAATGGTATTTTCAACGTTCTTGCAATATGTATGCATCTAACTTAGGTGGTGTTGTTACTTCCACCCTTACTCACCGTATATAAGCGTCCGAATGCGCCAACCGCTGCGTTCTGACTGGCGCGTTGACGAACAACGGCTCGAGGTGTCTGGGAGCTAACTGCGGTTCCATCGGGGAGGGGGTGTCACGGCATGCGTTGCCTTGGAGGAGGTTGCCTGGGGAGAGAGATATTTATATTATTTTGACCTATATCATTTTGAGTTACTCCCGTCCCATAATCGAATAGAAGATTTTGAAGAAAAATATTAAAGGAGAGAGAGGATCATATAAATTTAAAAATACCTTATTATAGATCACTATATAAACCGTTCATATTATAAATAGTCAGTAAAAAAATAATAGTCGGTTAAAAAGCTTAATAGTTCTCATTATTGTCAATTTAAATTAATACAAAATAATAATAAAGTATCATTTTTTTACCTCCTGGGGACATAATACCGCTTCTGATGGTAGATGAGAACGGTTTTGCCGGCTTCTTAGAAGATGGAATGAAATTCCTGCAAATTAAATAAAATTTGTTTTAGAAAATGATCAAATACCGATTATAATCGTTAATACATTTATTAATAGGAGATACCAGAAAAATCTAATAAAGACAGTCTAACTAAGGCTCGGCTCGCGTACGAAGGGTTCCGCACCATTATCTATTTATTAAAAATCACTCTGTAATGTTATCCATTATCTCACATTGACCAATTCCGTAAAAGTAACGGTGGAATAAAACTTCAAGTTTTTGAATTAACGAAATCCCCTTGAAATATTTATTTTTTTCAGCTTTAAGTACTGGCTGTTGTAAGGGCAACAGAAGTACATAATCTATAAGGATTTAAATTTTCTACCTATCACGGTTTAATAGATACAGCCTGATGACAGGCAGGCACCAAAGTTTTAGTAATTCGGTCCTGTTGCCACATTTAGGTATGGAACCCAAAAACAGAGCCGCAATAATACTAGATATTAAAAGTTTCTATAAATTTGTTAAATCCAACAAAAAAAATGAACTGTACATAATAAGATAATTTCGAATGTAGTTTTCAATTCACAGAAACATTACCGAACAGCAAAATACATCAGACCAAGAACAGGAATAAAAAAAAAACAAATTGTAAGAATGTAAGAACGAGTTCTTATGCGAGTTCGCATTTTAGCAGCAAGAACTTACTTGCTCCTCTCGTGCAAGGGCATAGGCTTCCCATTGCCCTTATTAATGTGCAGATCGCGAACATGCTTGAGAAGTCTTCCCAAGTTTGGGAAGGGCGCCTGACCCTTCCTGACTCTGGCGCAATTCCTCCACAAACACGGGTACTCTGTGAAGTTGCCGCGGTAGTGACTTTGCACGTGGCCGGCTGCCGTCGGACATGTGGGGGAAAAACATTGTTAATTTGGGGGTAGTAATTAAAAACATACCATTTCTTCAGTTTTTAACATTGTACGACACATTCATACATTGTAAAATCCCAGAAAATCGGTTGAGCTTCATCTACATTTATCAATCTTTCCTCATCAATACCTTTTATTCTTTACAACTGTCTTTTTGAGCACATTCTCCTGAATTTGGCCTTAATGTCTCCTTCGTCTGCGTCTTCTACTTACATTCGCACATCTATCTTTTTCACAACATAATTTTATTTACACACTAGTGGATCAGCCCAGCTCCGCACGGGTAGCGTAGTTTAAAAATATCTGAGGTTTCTTCAATCACTGCTCAAGATTTATGAATTTTAGCGCCTTGCCTTCATTACAATTTGTAGCACTTCTGAATATTGTTATTTTGTGATTTTGAAAGCGATTTTATGAACGGTTCTGTATATCTACAAATATATAAATAATAGTGTATTCGTACAAAACGGCGTAGGCCTGCCCCCTATCACGTGAGTACACTGTCTAAGGAAAACGTGGGTACCTTCTCTGGAAACTAGATGGCGCTTGCCATGTGAGTTCAGGAGTATTGGTACCTCTGCCAACCCCTTCGGGGATAAATGGCGTGAACGTTTATGTTATGTTATGTTCTGTATATCTGAACATAAGCTAATTTTCAGATTGAGTTGGGAGAGTTGAAGTTGAGTAAAACGCTATGAAATATTTAAAACAATCTAAAAAAGAAACAATGTAGGATGAAACTACTGGCGCCATCTAGTATGTTATATGCAAATTGGTAAGGATTTGGTGTTGGTCGTGCGACTATTTTTTTTTTCATTGTATACTCGGTGTTTCTATGCCGATTCTATGATTCTTTTTTTAATTAAATAGATAATAATGTTAACTTTTTTAAATAAGGGATGAGTGAGAGTATTATAAACGCAAGAGTAAACAAATATAATCAGAACGCTTCGAACTGCTAAGCTATCAGGAGTTACACGTGTTATTGTGAGTCAACCATAAAAGATAGAAATATGCTGTTGTGAAATATTTTTTAGTCAATTTTCTGTAGAATATTTCCGTTATACATTATTTCTATGTAACTTTAACCATTAAGGCTACACACGCGACGAAAGCTTCAAAAATGGAGTTTTTGAATGGAATTTTGAGAATTTCCCAAAATTTCCCAAAAGTCCCCTTCACTACTTTGGTGAAAAGTATACTATAACCTGCCCAGAAGTATGATAAATAATTGTACCAAGTTTCGTTAATCCGTCGAGTAGTTTTTGTTTCCATAAGGAACATACAAAGACAGACAGACAAAAATTTTACTGATTGGATTTTTGGCATCAGTATCGATCCCTAATCACCCCCTGATAGTTATTTTGTAAATATATTGCATGTACAGAATTGACCTCTTTACAGATTTATTATAAGTATAGATATCTATATGACAAGACGACACAGGGGCACTGTCACTTCCTGACTCTGGCGCAATTCCTCCACAGACACGGCTACTCTGTGAAGTTGCCGCGGTAGTGGCTTTGCACGAGGCCGCCTGCCGTCGGACATGTTGGTGGAACCTTGGATCTTACACACTTAATTTGGGATTTTAACAGAAAAAAGTAAAATTTTCCAACTTATAGAATAGCAATACATATATAAAACTATCAGGCGAAACTTTGGATTACAAATTGATTTGATAAGTACCAACAAACCTATCGAGCTTCATCTACATTCACCAATCCTTTTATTGCTTACTCTCTCTCATTCTCTACGCTTGCTTTTTTAGTACATTCTGATGTCTGGTCTAAGCCGGTTTATTGTAATTTTGAGGTAGAAATTTAAAAAGAGAAGATTTTTTTTAACATAGACTAAAGATAATCATTTTGCATATCCTTTCTTTCATTACTCTTACGCTTGTATTTTGGAGCACATTTTTCTGCAATATCTCCTCCGTGTTATTCTTCTACTTAAGTTACCATCCACATTGGCTCTATGTATCTCTTTCACCAATTGACTTTGATACATCCTCTCAACGTGCCCAAACCATCTTAACATTATTTTATGTCCCTTTTACAACATTATCTTATAGATCGCACTAAAAATATTATTTCCATATATATTAAGTCATGGAATGTAAATATTCAAATCGGGAGTAGTGCCGGGACAATCAAACGGTCTCAGGATTGAAAGTAATCTTCGATCATATATACCAAATATACACCAACAAAGCACGAATATCGGCCCGGCCAAACAGTGCTTTTTTATATGGTAAGCACTGTTACACTGACAGTCGCGTGCTGGTCTTAAGAAAATGCGGTAAGGTCGATAATTGTACAAAAATAAGTATTTAATTGTCAAACAGTCTTGTCACTCTCGCGGTCCACTTTTGTGCGTTGAATTTGTATGGAGTGCGGTATCTTTGGTATATATGATCGAAAAGAGTAAATGCTCAAAATTTCAAAGATGGTTAATGTTAAAATTTTGCAGGCATATTGACATTAATAACTGTCACAGGACTCATCTCTAGATTTGATTCAGTCAAGCTGTATGAATACTTACGTTCAGACTTCGTTTTCTTCGTTTCAACATAATTTCCAATCACTTGTGTAGCATTAAAAGAATAAAGGTTATCAAAATAAATATTTAAACTAAGAAATTTAGTACAGATAAGAATGGACGACATTACCAAACTTTAAAACACAAATTAGCAAACTATTTAGCATTGATATACTAAATTTAAGATACATAATACATTACTCACAACTAAAAATTCGAAATTGGGTTGTCAGGTCTTCTAACCCTCATCCATTTTTAGAAGTTGAGTGAGAAAAAAATTGTAAAATAAGGGATAGTTGGTGATGGGTCACCAGCCACATCGCCCAAGACACAATTAAAATGCTCTAATGCCCTTATTCACCTTTTACCTCGTACAATACCCAAAGAAAAAAATGGCATAGGGCTTATTCAAACCTATTACTATAAAGGAAAGAAAAATTCCCCAATCGTTCCCCGCTGGTGTCGATATAGGTATAGATATATAAGTATAGATACTTACTGTTTCCTCCATCCCCAATACAATGTTCCATACAGTCGGATTGCTCTTCAAACTGGTAGTCGCAACTGTCCCATAGACATTCGTATGTCATCTCCATCTGGATGAAATATGAGAAATATTTTAATTAATATGTTAAGATTGGTGTTTAGAAATATAACTAACTTGAGGAATGCAATCTGCTTTTAATTCAATAGGACGATCTCATGCAATTAATATTAGATATTATAGATGAATGTATATGTAACAATGAATATCATACATGTTGTGTGAGCTCCTTCATTTCCTCAGCCAATCTGGCGGTCGTTTCCTCATTGCATCTCGCCGCGCGTTCCTCCCAACTTTGCTTGGTCGATGATGGAAGAGATCGCCACTCGTTGCCCACTATGCGAGATATCTCACCTGCGGGATGAGATAAGGTTTTGTAATTTAGATAGAAAGTGGTAACAAACTGTATTTAAGAGTTGTATTCGATAAAGTCAAACAAGATATGGTAATGGTTTATAATTGGTTAGTGTACAAATAAGTAATAATTAATAATAAAAAAAAACATTATTTCAAAAGTACGAAAGTAAAAAAGTAAGTAAGTAGTAGGATGAAGGATCAACGTGGTCTTAATATACCTTTAAAAATAGTTATAATAATATTGTAAAAATAGTTTCTTGTAAATATATATTCAATTCATTAATACATAAACTTACGTCATTGCTTTCAATGGGAAAAGCACATATAACCGATCGCCAAATTGCACGATCTTGACAATTGTCTGTTGCTTCTCTCAAGTTCATTATTATTCGCATACAGCATGTATCTTTAATTATAAAAACTAAATATTTCTTACCAAAGCTAGCCTCAGGATTGTTAGCAATGATAGCTTTCCGCACCTCACTGGAGTACAGAATATACCCGGTCACTATTTTCTGTTTTTGCTCCTTCCTCTTTTTGCCGCTAGGGGTGGCCTGACTGGCGAAACGTTCTTGGCTTGGGGTGGCTGACATTGATGGGTTATATGGGTTGCTGTTGCCACCTAGGTAGAAAAAAATAGGATATAAATAGGCATGTCAATAAATATGGTTTTTATTTTTAGGTGTATCAGTAGGACTTGAACCCGCGACATCCCAGTATACGCCAAATACATGGAAAGTCAAATTTCGCAACAGTGGTTATTTGGCACCATATAGCTTGGTAGCTCAGTAGGTGTATCAGTGTTTATAATTAAGCAGTTGGTTATGCAATAAAATTATTAATTAGAACTTCTTTAAAAATGTGTTCAAACATACACACACGAACATCATCATGTTCTACTAGCGACATATTCCAGTTTCGTATAGCTTACAATCACGAAAGCTTATTCATCTTACAAGAAAATAAATAGAATAAGTAATAAAATAATGCAACTTTCTATTAATGACAGAGTTTAAACCTCCGGTCTTATAAGTAGTAGTTCAAATTCCACTCACAACTTCCAAAAGTGGATGAGAAAATCTTAATTTGCAAACTCTAGCTTTTCCTTTAAGAAATAACCATTTTCTGTAGATCACTGTTAAAAAAAGTAACTATCGTAAAAAAAGGATACTTGTCGTTAGTTTAATAACTTTGAAGTCATAAATATACCTTTTTTATTGAAGGTTAGAACATTATTTTTAGTATCCATACTCTACCTATAGAAAGCGGCGTGGCCGGCGACGCAAGCGAAGAGTCATCCAAAGAATTCTCCAAAATCATTTCAACGTCTTGACTGCCAATGGTCGTGTTGATGAGATTTGTGAATTGGGGCTTCATTTCCTGATGCAAAATATTTGGTAACAGCAATGTTCAATATGATAATGATTATGAAACAAATACACTTTGTAGTGTCGGCTTTTAATAGCATTAACCTATTTCTACTTGCAGGTGCCTTAACGACTTACATAGTATTGTATTTAATAAATATATCGAAATAGTAACTCCTGCCACAAGTAATTACTGTACTTTTCCAAGGAACTAATTTAATTTTTGTTCTATGTCCTTATATATTTATTACTGTTTATTAATTTTGAAACCTTTATATTGCAGTAATTTTTAGTATCGGCTAAGAATAAAACTAACCTATTTCTTGCCGCGGTTGTGGTGCGAGGCGACTTGGAGGAGGCAATCCTTTATTTTACAACGTAATATCCACTCAACTTGCAAAAGTAGCTGAGCAATTTCGAATTCTTCAGCTCTGGCTACCCCTATTTAGGACTTCTAACCGCGAGTGTTTAACAGATACTTAAGCTGTAGATATTCTTAACTAAATTATTGAATCTTTCAACATTTGTATAAGACTTAACAAGTACCGGACGATATGGTGTAAGTAGGATACAACAAGGTTTGTCTTAGTAAGGGTCACAAGAAGGTCACTACAGCCCGGCTAGTACGAGCCGTGTTTAAACTAGTTATCGCGTGGGATAAAGCAGCCATCTCTTACGCACTTACTTCGTATCGTATACTGCCATCTCATTCTATCTAACCGTTATCGTGTCGATAAAATAGCGCTCGTGCTTGCCCGGCTGGATCGGTTATTGTGGATATATTGCAAAAGCCTATATCCATCATGATGACGATGTTACATACATATATACATATACTCACGGCTATAAATCCCTAAAAAGGGTAGCCAAAGCTAAAGAACTAGAAGTTCCTCAGCCACTTTTGGAAAGTTGAGTGGGGAAAAGATGGCAAAATAAAGGTTATTAGTGATGGGTCTCCAACCGCATCGCCCAAAAATCCCTTAAAAGCCCCAATACCGTTAGTCGCCTCTTACGTACACCCACCGGCAGAAATGGGGTAGTGTTTTTCTATGCCGACACTACACAGCAAATGATGATGATGATGATAAACTTACCATATGATCCATAGAGCCGACATTAGCATATTGTTTGTTAAAGTTTGTCGATTGAACTTCGTGAGAGCTAGCCAAAGCGGGCGGTCCCAGGGGTTTGGGGAAGAAGTATATCTGGTGATACAAATATTATGTTAAATTATGAAAACGTAAATTTTAAAGCGACATGATAGTTCAGTGGGTAGAACACCCGCCCGAAAACAGAAGGGCTTGAGTTCCAATCCTGGGTCGGGCCTACACCAATTTGTCTTTTCAAAAGTCATATGTGTGGTTAATTTATCATGGTTGTTAACGGTGAGGGAAAACATCGTGAGGAAACCCACATGACTGAGTTGTACTTAGTCATGTGACAGTGTATTCGTACAAAACGGCGATAGGCCTGCCCCCTATCACGTGAGTACACTGTCAAAGCAAAACGTGGGTACCTTCTCTGGACACTAGATGGCGCTGCCATGTGAGTTCAGAAGTATTGGTACCTCTGCCAACCCCTTCGGGGATAAACGGCGTGAACGTTTATGTTATGTTATGTTTATGTATGTATATTTTAAAAAAATGTGTAAAAGTTTATTCATTTATCCAAAGTACAGTTCTCCAAAATTAATAATGCGCATGCAGATCTTCAGTAATTCTCGTATTCGGGAAAAACCACTCTGTATACATATCGTCGTACAAACGTTCGCACACGAACACGTCGGTTTCTGCTATTTCATTAATACATTACCTCATCAACGGTAACATCCTTGCTATGCTCGAACTTCCTCAAGCCCGTTTTGAGTTTCCTCGCAAGCCTGTTAGATTCGTCGTACAAACATTCGCACACGAACACGTCAGTTTCTGCTATCTCGGTTGGGCGGCCTGCAAAATAACGTAACGTTTAGTAAATATGTTTTCATTATTTGATATGCATTAGCAGTATTGATAATAAATTATAACTTTGAGGATAATTCAAAATCTTAAGTTTATAAAATGAAGATGTAAGAGAGATTTATTTGGACATACATATACTCAGAGCGAGAAACTTCTCAATGAATCTTCTTCAGCCACATTTGGAAGTTGATAGTGGAGAAGATGGTAGAAATAAAGTATCTTTGGTGATGGGTCTCCAACCGCACCGCCGCCCACTTAAAAAGCCCCAAACCCTTCTTATGACACCCGGTTTGTAGTAAGGGGTAGTGTCATTCTAAACCGGCACTACACGGTTTTTTTTTTGTATTGAGTCAATAAACAATGGTTGTTTATAGTATATCTAAATATATGATTAAAAAGATAAATAAAGCTGTGCAGTTCGGGCTTTATAAATGACAGTTATCGATGTGCCTGGAGACGCATAACCAACCAATTCTACAATCTTTTCCCTTTCAAAAGTTACCAACTTATTTCATATTCTGAAGCTCTGCCTATACTTTTTTGGCATTTATAGCAGTGTAATTATAAATAATCTACAACTATATCCAATTTAAATTAATTTATCCACTTACATTTAAGATAGTCATCATAATCCAGCACCGCACATTTCCCGACGATGCCAACCAAAGGACTCGTATCATGCATCGTCGTTAGCAACACCTCTTGTTTGTAGAAAGGCTGTTAAAACACATACACTAATGTAATATCACTATTTATTATCATCCTTCTATCAACCAACATACATTAATGTCACATCACAATTTAATATGATTCTTCTGTCAACCAATATACACTAATGTAAGATTACAAGGAGTACATAGAGATGAAAGGTGAACGTAAATTGGTGAAAGAGGTATTCATGAGGTTCCAAAAGCGGGGAACTAGCCAAAAGGAGATTGTTTGGGAGATTATTCGTAGCAACTTTTATAATGGGACAAACTTGATAGGAGCAATTTTATTTTTGCTACTGTGACGAGAGTTCTTATGTGTATAGAGAAACTAGCTAAACTGGCAAACGTTGTTTATTATTTTTAATTAATTTATTTTTAGAGAATTTCTAGTCTAATAAATTAAAATAAAATGTTTGGGGGTGTGGAAAACCCTTATCACTTAGGAGTATAAAAAACCTATTCTCAGTCCTACCAAAAGTGTATGCAAAATTTCATTTAAATCGGATCAGCCGCTTCGGAGGGGTTTGATGAAAAACACTGTGACACGTGAATTTTATATATAAAAAGTGAGTGTCCGAAGTGCTAAGAATAAGAGGTAATAACTTTTCAGTGGCTGAGTTGAAATAGTCGAATGTGTTACCTTATTGATAATATTGCTGACTTCAGAAGGAAATACGAGGAAAGGCCCGCGGAAGTAGCATTTGTTGCTGAAACAAGACAGTAAATTAATTAAACTGATACATAAAAACTTGGTCATGCTAATATACTATTGTTGGGTATTGTTTGGAGCTTTGGGTCAAAAATTATCTTCAAAACCTGCATGACGCAAATTTGATATCATTTGAAACATGGTTGAATTTGCGTAGAAGGGGTTATTCATCTATCAACAACAAAATATTACTGAAATACTCTCGTACGAGAATGGAAAATCTATCTATCTATACTATAATAAGACTATAACGAGGTCAAAACACATAAGGTTCACAGGAGCATAAAAAAACATAACTTTTATATGGTTCCCCATATTTACACGATTAATTTTTTCATCGACCGACTTTATGAGACTCTTCATTAATAGTGTTTTTGAAAGAAATAAGGGTTTTATCCATTTTCATCATAAAAATGTCCATTTAATGAATTGCTGTGTAGTGTCGGCTTAGAATAACACTACCCCATTTCTTCCGGTGGGTGTACGTAAGAGGCGACTAACGGTATTGGGGCTTTTAAGGAATTTTTGGGCGATGTGGTTGGAGACCCATCACCAACAACCTTTATTTCACTATCTTTTCCCGACGCAACTTCCAAGTGGCTGAGGAACTTCAAGTTCCTTAGCTCTGGCTACCCCTTCTAGGGATTTATAGCCGTGAGTATATTGTTACGTACCGGGTTCTTAATTTGATAAATACCAGTCACACTTTCGTGCAATAAGGTGTAATTATATTTATTGACCAATAACGCACTTTACACAACACAACAAACACTATCGATAATTAACTATCGATACTCGCACTAATTAACAACACTAATTTACTCCGTTATAGTAACACTGTCCACACCGTTAAGCTTATTTCCGTAATCCGTATATCACTGCACTGTCGTATTTAATTTCTTCGCTCTAGTATTTCGCTTGTTCTCGCTTTAGTTCTTCGCACTCGAATAACTCCGTAGCACGCGTCGCTCTTTATATATGCCAAATCTCAAATACGCGAATATTACAGAAAGTTCTAGTACCACATTCTCGAAAAGTCGATATTCGAGAAACATCTAGTAATTCCTTTACTTATTAGAATACTAGTAACGCCATCTGTTATCTAGTAGTGGCAAATCCTATCTCCTACTTGCGAACAGATGTCGTAACATTACCCCCTCCTTACATTAATACTCGTCCCGAGTATTATTGCTTCCATGGTACTTCGCAAGTCGATCGATGTGAACTATTTTCCAAGCCCCTCTAGGTTGGCGTTGAATTCTGTACGTTACATCGTTTATTCTAGTGACCACCTTGTACGGTCCTTCCCACCTATTTTGTAACTTAGGGGACTTCCCTTTCTGGCGAGTTGGATTGTGTAACCAGACGAGCATACCCTCTTCGAAACGCGGCGTGTTAGCTTTACGGTCATATCTGGTTTTCATCTTTTCACTAGCATGTAAACCATTTTCACGCACTAGGGAATGTACATCTTGCATTCTTTCCCTCAAATCGCTTACATATTCAGTTACACTCTGCGGCTCATCTGGTGACCCTCCTGTCAACAAATCTACAGGCAATCGTAGCTCTCTTCCGAAATTGACGAAAGCAGGTGTTTCCTTCGTGCTTTCGTGAACAGCTGACCGGTAAGACAGTAAAAATAATGGAATGTGTTTGTCCCAGTCCTTCTGATGTTTTTCAACCATCTTCGCCAACTGTCTCTCCAGTGTTTGGTTGAACCTCTCCACCATTCCATCTGACTGAGGATGATATGGCGTCGTCCTGGTTTTATGCATTCCAAGCAGTTTGCACACCTCTTGAAATACTTGTGACTCAAAATTTCTTCCCTGGTCAGAGTGTATCTCCAGGGGCACGCCAAATCGACAGATCACTTCCTCAACCAGTTTTGTAGCCACAGTTATTGCTTCTTGATTGGGTATGGCAAACACTTCAGGCCACTTAGTGAAGTAATCCATCACCACCATGAAATATTTATTTCCGGACTCTGATTGTGGAAACGGTCCAGCCACATCAACGGCAATCCTCTCCCAGGGAGCTCCCACATTGTACAACCGTAATCCCCCTCTACTCCGGGTCTGCGGACCTTTCACCGCGGCACACGTTGTACATTTCCGGCACCAGTCCTGTACGTCGTCCCTACAATGAAGCCAGTAAAACTTCGCACGAACCTTCTGCAACGTACGATTTACCCCAAGATGCCCGCCCGAAACACCGTCATGTGTTTCCCGCAGTACATCTTTAACCTTGGCTCTGGGCACGACCAATTGTAGGTGCTCTTCTTTACCGTTGGGTTTCTCCCACCTCCGGTACAGTAGACCATTGATCAGAACCAGGCTGTTCCATTGCGCCCAGTAAGCTTTCGTACTCACTCCTGTGGACGCTACTTCACTCCAAGCCGGTTGATCGTGTTTTTCCTTCTTCCATTTCATGATGGGTCTGAGGTTCTCATCTTCTTCTTGGGCCTTCTGCATAGCTTCTGTTTCCCATCCATCCAATGGACAAATTCGAGTCACTTTCACGACCTCCTCCTTCGACTCTTGCTTCCTACAATGTTTACAGTCTTCCGGACACGGTCTACGTGAAAGCGCGTCTGCATTGCCATGAGATTTACCACTACGGTGCTCGATAGAAAAGTCATACTCTTGTAGCTGTTCGATCCATCGAGCTACCTGTCCTTCCGGGTTTTTGAACTGGAGAAGCCATTTCAGTGCAGCATGATCAGTTCGAAGCTTGAACGGTCTCCCAATCAAATACTTGTAAAAATGCTGTAAGGTCTTCACTACAGCTAGAAGTTCCTTTCTCGTGACGCAGTAGTTTCTTTCCGCTTTAGATAGAGACTTGCTGAAATATCCGATCACAACTTCCTTGTCACCTTGGATCTGTGATAACACTCCACCAATAGCCATATTACTAGCATCGCTGTCAACGATGTACTGTCCCTCTGGCTGTGGATATCCAAGGATAGGTGTCTCGCAAAGCCTCTTCTTCAGCTCATTGAAAGATAACTCGCATTCATCATCCCAAGAGAAGGTTTTCTTATCTTCAGTCAACCGATGCAATGGTTTGGCGATCTCAGAAAACCCTTTTACAAAACGTCGATAGTACGAGCAAAGGCCGAGAAAAGCTCGCACGTCTGTTTTGTCCTTTGGCGTCGGCCATTTCTGCACAGCTTCCACCTTTTCCGGATCCGTCTGAATTCCTTCTCGGCTGATTACGTGTCCTAAATAGTTCACTGAAGTTCTAAACAGCCGGCACTTCTTCGGATTCAGTTTCAGGTTTGCTCCACGAATTTTCTGAAAGACTTGTTCCAGGTTCTTGAGATGGTCTTGGAAGCTTTTGCCTATTATGACCACGTCGTCGAGGTACACCAGGCAAGCCTCGCCAACCAATCCCGCCAACGCACACTCCATAAGCCTTTCAAAAGTAGCTGGCGCGTTGCAGAGACCGAAAGGCATGACGTTAAACTGCCACAAACCCTTTCCAGTTGAAAACGCAGTCTTCTCTTTATCAGTCGGATGTATTTCCACCTGCCAGTAGCCTGACTTGCAGTCCAGGGTTGAAAACCACTTCATGCCACTCAAAGTATCCAGAGTGTCATCTATTCTTGCCAAAGGATAGCTGTCCTTCTTTGTCACGTTGTTCAGTTGCCTGTAGTCAACACAAAACCGTGTGCTTCCATCTTTCTTCTTAACAAGAACCACTGGAGAACACCACGGACTGGAGGACGGACTAATGACCTTCTTCTTTTTCATGTCTTCGAGCAATTCTTCAACTTCTTTCTCCTTAGCGATTGGGATTCTCCTTGCTCTCTGTCTAATAGGTCTTTCGTCCCCTGTATCAATTCTGTGTTGCACTAAAGATGTTCTGCCTAAGTCCCCTTCTGCATTTGAGAAGATGTCAGCATATTTCACCAGCAACTGTTTAACCTTGATCCTCTCCAAGTAAGATAAGTCATCCTGGATCTCACTTAACAAGTCAGTTACAGTTGAATTATCGACTTTCACTTTGACTTTCCCATTTGGAGAATGACAGCTCCTCATCCAGACTACTTCTTCACACTGACCAACTACTTCACCCCGCTTAAGCTGTACATCTTCTTGGTCAAGGTTGACTACCTTCACTATTGCCGTCTTGTTGCTTGTAACCAAAGTTCTTGCTGTCAGAAATTTCCTTGGCCCGTTCTTCCCTGTCTCTTCAATCAACACACAACGATGCCTCTTCTTCTCGCTATCTACAGGTAACATCACCGGAACCAACTTCTGAGAACGCGCAGGAATATCGATGGTTTTCAAGCATGTCACTTCACCGACGGGACCACCCAGTATAAAGATTTCTTCCTGGCCACACTTGAAAATTCCTCTCGTTATGTCAATCCGGCAGTTATATTTCTTCATGAAGTCCAGTCCTAGTATGCATTCATCCATTATCTCAGCCACAATGACTTGATGAGTATACGACGTCTCGCCAACCATCATCCTGACTGAGAGTTCACCAAGGACAGGTATTCGCTGGCCAGAGGCGGAGAGTAGCCGACACTTAGTATCTCTGCTATACTTGATATTCGCTGCTTTCACCAGTGCCGGATTGATCACCGTTCTAGACGCTCCAGTATCAAGGGTCATCTTACAGTCTTGATCATTGACACAGCCCAATATCACCAAACTGTTCCCGTTACAGGCTTGTGAGATGGTCATTGTCGGGGCTTTCTCCTCTCTAGCCAGCACCTGCCCCCCGGTCCTGGCTAATGCTCGTTTCCCTGGACGTTTGCGGCAGAAGCCTCTGCCTGCCTCTTTTCTTCCTTCCTCAGCGGGCAACTTAATCTCAAATGGCCCCTTTTCCCGCAGCCATAACAAATCGGTCCAGTACTCCTTCCGACGGGTGCTTTAATGACCTTGACGTCCTCATTTGCTTCCGCAATCTCACGAAGTCGATGAGTTTGGCGCGTATCCTGGCGGCAAGCTTCAACTTCTAGAGCGTTCGCCAAGGCATCCTTGAGAGACGTGTGGTGTTGAAGTCTCACCGCTGTTCTCACTTCGATATCTCTGATGCCGTCGACGAATGCTTGCACCAGGTTCATTTCCACCGTCTTCGGATCTACACTGGGATAGGCCTTGCGGACGAGCTTCTCGATTTCAAGGGCCCACTGCTGAAGTCCCTCTCCAGAACGCTGGACCCTATCACGCAGCTGAGCGCGGAACACGTGCTCCAGGTGTCGCTCTCCATAGCGAGACTCCAACGCATCCAGCAGGTCCTTGAAACCACCACTCGGAGTCGGCAGCGCCTCTATTACTGACAGTGCTTGACCTCGGAGCGCCACCGTCAGTGCAGTCAAACACTGTTCATCAGTCCAACCATTGGCAGCCGCAACAGTCTGGAACTGATGTCTATACGCCGACCAGGATGTTGTTCCGTCGTAGGGAGGAACCTTCACACGAGGACCATGGACAGCTACTACATTCTCACCGGAGACAACCTTGACCGGTCGTGATTCAAGCTGCAGAACCCTTTTCTCCATTCCGCGGAAGTCGGTCTTCATGTCATCGATATCTTTCTCAATAGTGGTTACCTGCTCCTTCATCTGCTCTACGTCTTTTTCCACAGTAACCACCCGACCACTGACTTCATTGACCGCAGTGAGAACTTGTGAGAACTTAGTTTGCTGTTCCTCGCGCAACTCACGAACTTCTTGTTTCACAACACCCTGTACCTCCGAATGTATGTTTTTTTTAACATCCTGTACCTCCGAATGTATGTTTTTCACAACATCCTGTATGCTTTGTTGTGCTTCACGCATGCTTTGTTGTGCTTCACGCATGCTTTGAAACATTTCAACTATCATCGCCAAGTCAGTATTAGTTGCGGCCGCCGGCGCCGTTGATGTAGACGGCGCGTTAGTCACCGCGGACGTCTCCTCTGGAATGTCACTCCGAGGGTTCGTGACCGATGAACTCATTTCCGACAGCTGTTCACCCTCTGCGGCTTTCTGAGCGCGTGTCTTCACACCCTCTCTTCCGTCTTCCTTCGGCATAACTGGCATCTTCAAATCCCACTTCTGACACCAATTGTTACGTACCGGGTTCTTAATTTGATAAATACCAGTCACACTTTCGTGCAATAAGGTGTAATTATATTTATTGACCAATAACGCACTTTACACAACACAACAAACACTATCGATAATTAACTATCGATACTCGCACTAATTAACAACACTAATTTACTCCGTTATAGTAACACTGTCCACACCGTTAAGCTTATTTCCGTAATCCGTATATCACTGCACTGTCGTATTTAATTTCTTCGCTCTAGTATTTCGCTTGTTCTCGCTTTAGTTCTTCGCACTCGAATAACTCCGTAGCACGCGTCGCTCTTTATATATGCCAAATCTCAAATACGCGAATATTACAGAAAGTTCTAGTACCACATTCTCGAAAAGTCGATATTCGAGAAACATCTAGTAATTCCTTTACTTATTAGAATACTAGTAACGCCATCTGTTATCTAGTAGTGGCAAATCCTATCTCCTACTTGCGAACAGATGTCGTAACATTATGTATGTATGTATGTATGTATTTAATTGTTTGTCAATAGTATGGCTACTAGATATATATCATATCACAAATTTGACATCATTACTAATGTTTTTGTGGCGTAGCTGTATACCGATTGGTTAAAACTAAACTAACGGATGACCCAGGTTCGAATCCCGGGTGATTAAAGTCTTTTTGAGACTTTTTTGCTTTTGTGTTAGGTTAGAATAATAGGATGCACTAATCCTTCTTTTTCACATTCAACTATGCGAATATGTATGAATAAAGATAATTGAAAGTATATTGTATGAATTTTGCGTATTCATTTGGTAGGTTTGAGAATATGTTTATAGCTTTTGTTTTTTTAACTATTTCTGACTAATATTCTCATAGATATATTATGTTTTACTTACGCATAAATTAATATTCTGTTTAAGCCTCAGAATGCATAGTTTGTAAATAATAGTAAATATCTCAATGTTAATTCAGTAACGCCATCTGTTGACCGATGATTGCAATCTCTCACACATCACCAACAGTCAGTGTAGGGGGCAGCACCGGGTCGCCAAACTGCTATCCATACTTACTCAAGATATTTTCATTTTTGAACATAGAAACTTGGTTGCAAAATGGTTTGTTTCATGTTTCTTATGAACAATTAAAAAGGTTTTTTAGAACTCATCGCCTAAGAGATTGAAATATATTATACAGATTTTTGATTTATAAATACATGTATCTAGAAATTTGAATCTTGATGCGATTGACTGATATAACAACTACAAAAAGGAATGTATGAAATTCATCCATCAATCAATCATGAGAATATACTAACGGCTATAAATCCCAAAAAAGGGTAGCCACAGCTCCAGAGATAGTAATTCTTTATCCACTTTTGGAAGTTGAATGGGGTCCGTCCAACCGTCCAACTGCATCGCCCAATAATCACTTAAAAAGTCTCAATGTTCTTTGTATCTATTACAACGCCCACGGGAATATAAATACAAAAAAACAGAAGTTAGTGTAGTTAGATAGTGTTTCGGTATTTTGGATGTAAACTGGATGCAAAAAATGTAGTCCACACGGACGTAGTCGCGGGCAAAAAGCTAGTCCTTAATATACTCCTCCAATCATTTATTTACTCAACTTCGAAATCTCACTATCCCGTTTCGGTATTTATAGCCGTAAGTTTATGTATGTATGTATGATACTCACTCGCCAGTCTCCCAGATAGTATCGAGCTGCGCAATGAGTTGTTCCCCCGGTCAGTTACCACATACACGTAGTCTCCGGTTCGCAATACTCCGGAACACACGGTGTTGTATGGCTCGTAGTATGTATGTATGTATGTATGTATGTATGTATGATACTCACTCGCCAGTCTCCCAGATAGTATCGAGCTGCGCAATGAGTTGTTTCCCCCCGTCAGTAACCACATACACGTAGTCTCCGGTTCGCACTACTCCGGAACACACGGTGTTGTATTGCTCGTAGTATGTGTTTTCGTCGTCGGTGCCTAATGGGTTGTACATTACTACGTCCTGAAAATGTAATACAGTGTTGAGACTTATTTTAACACAGAATTACTAAGATATACTAAGATGTTGAGTTTTTACGGAATTGAGAGGAGCCTAGACCAACATTTTAAAATACAAGCTCGTGGCGAAACGTTGTCAACATCTTTAATATGAAAACACATCTGATTTTCTTCGACAAGAACTTGTTCCGAAACAGTTTACGTCTCTGACTGATTTGTAACGCATATACTCAAGTAGACTGACAAAGTGTAGTTAGATAATTTAAACACTGCCCAAAGTAACCAACGTAATAACGTTAGTAATAGAATATGTAAGGCGCCCGTGGGCATTCAAAATGTGAAGAAAAAAATTACTATTTAATAAGATAGATCATATAAATCAAATAATTACAAAATAATTAGTCGTCAAAACGGCGTCTATAAGAATACTCTTAAAGGGTTTAATGACTAGCTAGCTAGCTAGTGCTATCACGATCGTCCTTTTAACTACATAACGCGTCGTGTAAAACAGTCATCTCTTTCACACTTATATAATATCGTATACTTTTATCTCATTCTAACCGACAGAGTTGCGGGAAAAGTCGATCGTTCATAGTTTCCTGAGCTATTAATAACATAAAAACAACAGTCGCACATTATGCAACATAAAATATAAAACTATACTTACAGGTCTCTGTTTCTCCTGCACGTTTTCCAATATATCCAACTCAGCCAATTCATCCTTATGTTTCTCAACGCGTTCACGGAACACTGATAGAGTGCGGTTTGGCTCTAATGGGACCTGGGAACAAATAAATTCAGTAGTTTAAAGTAGTAGTTTCTTATGAAATTATGGATTTTGTGATTGATAAAAACAGCTCGGTGTCAGAAGGGGTCGGAAAGGGTATTGGAGCAGTAAAATATTCATGCATAACCAGAAAAGATAATAAAATATACCAAAATGTTAACTCTAATGTTTGAAATAAGGCCAAGTAGACAAAACAATAAAATTTTGAGCCTACTAGTGTCATAATCTATCATTTAAAAACTGTTAAATTACCTTAGAATACATATAAACACTTAAAGCGTCGTCTATTCTAGATATATTAAGTTACTTTAACATACTGTGTGTGTGTACTTTGCTGTGTAGTGTCGGCTTAGAATAGCACTCCCCATTTCTTCCGGTGGGTGTACGTAAAAGGCGACTAACGGTATTGGGGCTTTTAAAGGATTTTTGGGCGATGAGGTTGGAGACCCATCACCAACAACCTTTATTTTACCATCTTTTCCCCACTTAACTTTCCAAAAGTGGCCGAGGAATTTTTAATTCCTTAGCTCTGGCTACCCCATCTAGGGATTTATAGCCGTGATTATATGTATGTATGTATGTTTAACATACGACAATCTTTTAATGAATTCCTCTTACCTCTCTTGGCACATAAGTGACAGGTTTCTCAGGAATCTCCCAGTTCTTGATCTTCTTGAACCATCTGTACTTGGTGTTGTATCGGCTCTCGCACACATACACGTCTTTGTCCGCGAAACCTAAAGATAAAATGATAATTATTAGTATTATACCCAAACACAATGGAAGTAAAGACAATTGAAACAGTTCAAAACATTATTATAAGTATTCGATGGACAAACATCACCTACATTTATTTCCAACAAAACACTGGTATATTGTTCTCCATACAATAGACAGTTACAATATAGGTATCCCATACCTTCCAGGCGCATCTTGAAGTACTACTTGGTCTAGAGGCACGTGACGGCGCCGCTCCGTACGAAATACCTCGTATTCGAGTCACAACAAAACATATCATTCGAAGGACCAAATTACCTATATTAACCACCAATTCATCTTTATTATATAGTTTTCATACCTTCCGGTCGCATCTTGAAGTACTCCTTGACGTGCATGACGGCGCAGCGGCCGGCCACTTGGTCTAGAGGCACGTGACGCACGAAATATATCATTCGAAGGACCAAAATCACATATATTAACAACCAGTAATTCTTTATAATATAATTTCCCATACCTTCCGGGCGCATCTTGAAGTACTCCTTGACGTGCATGACGGCGCAGCGGCCGGCCACCTGGTCTAGAGGCACGTGACGGCGCCGCTCCGTACGGAATACTTCGCGTTCTAGGAAGCGACGGGTGCGGACGTGGAAGGTTTCGTGGGGCCTGTAACAGGTTTATATTGTTAGTAAGGTAAGTAAGTAAGGTTATTTAATAAGACTTTGTTGTGCATGAAACCTCATGTGGGGATAATTTTATTCATCAATAAAGGAGAGAAAAATTTCGATGCATGCAGGACGTGAACCTGCGACATCTCATCAGATCAGTCATATTATCTTTTTACCGCTCTCCATCTTTTCGCAAACTTGATAATTTTTTACAATCCTTGAACAGTATACTACATGCTTTCGCCTCTACAAAAAACATTGTTTTAACTGGAGACTTGAATATTGACATTATAACAGAAAACAACGATTCTTCTATCCAGGAATACTTAAACATATGTGCTTTTCATGGAATATCACCCGCCCATACCTTTCCCACTCACAACAGCGGATCCTGTCTAGATCATGTTATGATAAAAACGAATTACCTGACACATACATTTGTTACTAACTCGACTATTACCGATCATCGCGCCGTGCTATTGACATTGAATTTAAAGCTGACTCATAACAAATGCCGCCGCAGCTATTCTAGTGTTAACATGCAAAACGTAAGACGTGATTTAATTCAAATAGAGTTCAGCACGGTTTGTAATAATACTGACGTAAACTTTTCCATGAATTACGTGACTAACTGTGTTCAAAATGCAATTGCGAAAAATACAAGCACGTTTCGTCAAAGCAGGAAGTACCAAATAATAAAACCTTGGATAACTCCTGGCTTAATCAGATGCATAAAACATAGAGATAAGTTGCACAAAAGGTATATGCTTGAGCCTACTAACAATACTATTACTCTTATTTACAAACGATATCGCAATTTTTGCAATAAAATTTTGAAAAATGTAAAATGTGAGTACGAGAAAAAAGAACTTCAATCTGCGGGAAGTAACAACAAATTAATTTGGAATTTCATTAAACAAAAGACTTGCACGACAAAACATAATGATATCCCTAACGAACTATTCAAGCTAAGGTCAACTCCCACACAGTCAGCAGAATTTATAAATAACTTTTTCATAAACATTGGTAAGAATTTATCTGAACAGGCAAATTTTGAAAAATACTATCAAGCTAACTCTAAACACCCTTCAAGGCTTAAATCGTTTGTTATGATCGATACAGACGTCTCTGAAGTAGAGGGTATTATAAATAACTTAAAAAGTAATAGTGCCCCCGGATGGGATAACATCTCATGTAAAGTTTTGAAATTTTGTAAGGATATACTAGCCCCTCCGTTAACTCTCATATTTCAAAATTGCTTGTCTCAAGGTATATTCCCCGAGTCATTAAAAAAAGCTGTGGTTATTCCGATTTATAAATCGGGGGATAAAAACCAACCAAATAATTACAGACCGATTTCTCTTCTTCCCACTTTCTCTAAAATTTTGGAAAAAATAATGAACAGTAGGTTAATAAAATATTTAGATGAAATATCCTTTCTCTCAAGTTGTCAATTTGGTTTCCGTAAAAAGTTATCTACTGATGACGCAGTCCATTGCCTTACAAATGAAATTGTGCAAAATTTGGACAAAGGTATGCATGTTATAGGGATTTTTCTCGACCTCAAAAAAGCCTTTGATACAATTTCAATTCCAATTTTATTGCGAAAATTAGAAAATATCGGCATTCGGGATACTCAGTTAAAATTATTTGAAAGTTATCTTAGTAATAGACTTCAGTGCCTAAAAATTGGAGACAATTATAGCACATTTTCAAAAAACCACCCCTATGGCGTCCCTCAGGGTAGTATCTTAGGACCCAGCCTATTTTTGATTTATATTAATGAGCTATGTAATCTCCAACTTAATAACGGCACCATAGTTTCATATGCAGATGACACAGCCTTACTTTTTTCTGCAAAAACAATAGACGAAGCTTATAAATTCGCTCAATTTGGCTTTAGTATTGTGAATGACTGGCTTTTTAATAATTTTCTGTCCTTGAACACTGATAAAACTATGTATATGATTTTCGCAAGGAACACTTCTACACCATTACTCGCTAATACCCCGCTTTATGCACATCACCGCACTTGCACTGATAGCGCACCATGCCCATGCTCAACTATCTCCAAAGCAATTAACATCAAATATCTTGGAATTACTCTCGATGTTACTGTAACTTTTAAGGTCCATATTAATGCACTCTGTAATAGAATTAGAAAACTTATAGTAATATTTAAAAAGTTGAGACACATATGTGACTACGCTTTAATAAAACAAATCTATCAAGCGCTTGGTCAATCCTTACTGACTTATTGCATAAAATCTTGGGGAGGTGCTGGCATTACCACTATGTTAAAACTGGAACGAGCTCAAAGAGCGCTACTTAAAGTAGCCACAGCGCGCCCTTTCTATTTCCCTACTACCGAACTATATAAACAATGCAAAGTGCTAACTGTGCGCCAGCTCTTTATTCTATTCACTGTTCTAAAGCAGCATGCTAGCTTACACTTCAACCCTGATACACTAAACAGGAGGCGAAAGGATATAGTATGTTTGAATACTTATAGAGCAAAATTTTCCATTACAAATAGATTCTTTATATTTTTAGGTCCATACTTATATAATAAAATTAATAGATTACTAGTATTATATAACTTAAACAACTTTGAATGCAAGAAAAAACTTCAATCGTGGCTTTTAAATCTTACATACACGGAATCAGAGGAATTGCTTAATATAATAAGTTAATATAAGATGTTTTTATTTTTTTATCATAATAATACAATTAGTTAGATACAATCGAGTCTGATAATAATTTATACACTACTTACCAATACCATTATATGAAAACTGATAGTTTAAGCCTTTTTTGTTTATTGTTGCCTGAAATACAGGTAAATTACCTAGCTCAGGAACAGGAAAATGTTATATTTTGTACTTTAAATAACTTACTAGGTTAAGACGAATATTATGTACTTTTGAAAACTGAATAATTTTTTTTTTTTTTTTTTATTTTTTTTTTTTTTACATCATGGTCTACGCCCCGGTCGCTCTGCCAACTGAGCTATGGTGCCAAGTAACCACTGTTGCGAAATTTGTCTTTCCTTGTTTTTTAGCACCTTAGGGCTCCCGCGCACTAGGCAGCCAGTCAAACATATGACGTTGTAGGGGAGCCCACGCACTAGGCAGCCACGTAATCTCGACTGCGGCAGCCAATGAAACGCGCCCGTATGCACGGCAGCCAGAACGTGTGTACGCGAATGTAAGAGCGGCATGCCAAAAGAAGTTAAATACTCTTTTCTCATTTAATTGACACTGGCAAGCTATACACCATCTTATAGGCTGGTTTTTTATTGACATCTTTGAATATAGAACACACTTCTTTTATTTATTTTTTATTTGAATAAGCATCATTGTTCCGAAAATCTGGCGGGAATTCACTTGCAACAACGAAGCTCAGTCGACGTGATTTTCGCACTATGATTTTTTTTTATTGACTTTAAAAAAGTTTCACCAAAAGTAGAAGCTATTTTTTATTGACTTTAAAAAAAGGTATCTACTTTTGGTGAGTCTGCTTGTTCCCGAGCAACAGTATTCAATTGGTTTGCTGAATTTAAAAGAGGACGGGGATGTCTCGCAGGTGAAGCAAACACAAGACGGCCGCTAACCGCAGTCACGCAAGAAAACGTTCGCGTGTCGAAAAAATTATTCGCGAAAACCGACGAATTACATATGTTGAGCTAGAGCGAGAACTAGGAATTGGATCAGCAGCAATGCAAACCATAATTCACGACCACCTTTCTCTCCATAAACGTTGTCGAGATCGATGTCGTACAAACTTACCGATGAGCAGAAAGACCGTCGGGTGGATTGGTGCCTATTCATGATAGATAAATTCAACGGAGGCGAGAAAAAAAACGTATATGATATACTGACTGGTGACGAAACATGGCTATATCACTATGATCCCGAATCAAAGCGACAGTCGACTGTATGGTGCTTTGAAGACGAGCCAACTCCAACGAAATGTCGCCGTGCACGAAGCACACAGAAACAAATGGTCGCCTCGTTTTTCTGCAAAACGGGTCATATTGCTACTGTTGTGCTAGAGAATGAAAGAACGGTGAACTCCGAATAGTATGTGACAGTTTGTGCTCTAACAGTAATATCAGCTTGGTGTGACAAGCGACCGAAGTCAGGAATCCGGCACCTTCTCTGGCACCACGACAATGCGGCGCCGCACACGTTTGCCAAAACACTAGACTTTTTTAACTCGAAAAATGTGTCAATTCTCCCTCACCCGCCATATTCCCCTGACCTAGCGCCTTATGATTTTTACTTGTTTCCAAAAATCAAAGAAAAACTAAAGGGAAAGAGGTTTGAAAGCAAAGAAGATGCGCTGGTTGGCTATTATTTCGAGATTTCTGAGGTATCTAAAGAATAGTGGTCACAGGTATTTTCCATGGTTCAGACGTATGGAAAAGTGTATACGTGATCAGGGTGAATACTTTGAAAAGATCGATACTTGTAATAAAGAATAAATTTTATAATTTTTGAGTATCTAGTTTCTTTTGGCATGACCCTCGTATGTGGCTGCGGTCAGTCTCCGCGCACTTGTTGTAGCAGCCAGACGTGATAGGAGTATTAATGCCCTTGATTGAATTTCGTATTTTTTCAAAAGTTTATCAAACGATTGCACTGACATTCTCGTGTAGTTAAAAAACCGGTCTGGCAATACGCAATTTTTTTTAAATAGGTTTACAAGCGGATGGATCCAGTATCTTTATTTATTTTTATTTATTTATTATCAACATCAACACATATTATATAGTAAGTTGAAACAGTATAGTAAATAAGGCCAATAACAGATGATCACAAGTTAAAACAAGATACACACACAGTTTATTCAAAAGAAAAAAATAACTAAACTATCTAAAGACAAAATGAATAACAACAGAAAAAGAAAAAAAAATATGTAAAAATGCTAAACAATTGAGAAAAGAATAAAATTTAATAGTAATGATAAATTGATGATACTTGAATGATAATGTGTGTGGTGTGTGTAATGTGTGTTATGATGTGTGAGTGTGTATATGAGAATGTGAGTGAATGTATGTATGTGAATGTGATTGTATTGATATGTATAAACGTTATATAATAGTAAAACCTTATTTAAATAATATGACATAGAAATGGTTGAATCTACTATAGCGTCTAGAACCAAGCGTTTGAAAATAGACTTGCTATGTGCAAACGGATCGAGGCAATAAAAATATTTGTTGTACTCATCTAAAATTCCTTGAATAGGCGCGCGGTAGGTGAAACATTTTTCTAAAAGTATGCCGAGTTCTGAGCGCAGGCGCAGGCGTGTTTAGTCCAATTTGGGAAACTACGTTGGGACAATCCATCCGACCACTCAAAACATCATGCAGAACTAATATGTCTAAAAGAATGCGGCGCTGATCAAGTTGTAAAATTTTGTGATGTTTGCATGACGTTTCGTAGGTGTAGTCCCATCGTTAAGTTCTGAAGTCCAAGTGACGTATAAATATGCGCTGTATCGACTCAATCATTTGAATATACTTTAGATAATGCGGGGATCAAATAGAGGAAGCGAATTCTAGAACACTACGTACATATGCGTAATAAATAGATTTTATACAATTAAGATCATTAAAAGGCTCACATACCCTCATTACAATGCCCAAACTACGATAAGCGCGGTTTTCTTTCACTGGCTTTTGTTTATCTTGCATTTTTAACGAGATAGGTAAGCAATAATTATAAGTTCTTCCACGTCCATATTGCTCGACGGAAGGATCTAGACTAATCGTTGATTGGCTATATAACTGGCTGCGCAAATATAAAATAGGCTGCTTAGTGCGCGGGGGCACTTTGTGATGTGTGGGTTCAAGCCCTTCTGGTGTCGAAGCTTTTTTTTTGTGATTGATAAGTTAAGTAAGTAAGGTTGTATGGCTATAATGTGGATGAAAGTTAGTAATGTGCTGAAAAAGGCGGCGTCCGAAGTATGAAGAATGAACGAGCGTGTATGAGAAGATTGATCGATGTAAATGAAGCTAGAGAGGTTTGTCAGAATCGTACAAAGTGGCGAACGATAGTCTCTGCTTATCTGGAACTAACACGGCGTGATTATATGTACGTATGTATTTTGAAACCTAACATTTTTAGTGCACTCGTAGAACGTCTCTACAACCGGGTGAGAGGGGGCACGTTCGGCTGAGTTTGTTTGCTAAATTATCTCTTACTACCGGCCGGCACACAGTTTTAAGCCGGTCGTTGTGGCCATCTTAGGGAAAGATCTGTGTGCAGCAATGGACGACTTTTTGACTTACGATTATTGTTGAATTGTAAGTAGTGGATAATTCTAATAAAAAGTATATATTTTCATTGTTATTTGTATTGGGGTTAACACTTAGGTGTTTGAAAAGGGTTCTCTATAATAGGTTTACTTATCTTAGTATTCTAGCAGTTTAAAATCTAAGTGTATAAAATATACATCTAAAAATATTGAAAAGAAAAAAAAAGACTTACCTGTTCTTTAGCAAACCTCTTCAGTTATAAATATATTTAAGAGAGTATTTTTAACACGGTTTCCCCATCTTAGTATTCTATTTGTTTAACACTAAAAACAGAAACCTATATTAACTTACCTATAGTAGACATAAGCATCCATAACCAATACTCCATCTTGTCCCATCCCCACTCTCTCGACTTGCACTATGGGCATCTCTTTGGATCCTTTCTCAGGTTGTAAATACACGAAGTCACCGCGGGCATATTGGCTTTGTGAACCCGCTGTGTTTGGTAGAGAGTCGTCGGTGCTAGAACTGTAAGGGAGAATAGGTTTGATATTTAATTGTATTATTGTTATTGAAAAACATGATATTGATCTTGGCTTATATGATAAATTATGGAATTGTTATATTTCTTTTATAAAATAATCGTAGCTTAGTTAGTTTTCAGCTATATAGTGGCTTAGAGTAGCATTAAGTCATTTCGATTTGGTGCCGTGGATTGTTGGCCGATGCGGCTGAAGAATCATCACTTTGCACACTTGCAAACATTGACATTTCACCCATTCACTCATTAACTGACCGAGTGAAAATCACTGAGACTCATCTTCCTTTGGGTTTTTCTGTAGCAAATTGCATCACATAAGTGATAGTGATAGTAAAGCACAATAAAAAATTTTTTATAGGGATTACACCTGTTATCTAAGCTAGTACCATTTAAAACTCACCCATCTTAACCCAAAACCACAAAATAAATTTACGTTCAAAACTTCACCAACTTATTTACAAACTCAGAGTCCGAACAAAAACTCTCTGAGTCTCATCTTCCTCCAGATTCTCGTGCAATAACTTGCTTTGCTTAACAAGTTCCATACTGGTCACCATTATTTTTTTGGTAAAGTTGAGTGCTAGTGATTGTAGGAAGTTGGGGAAAAAATTTATCTTAGTTCTAACCTAACCTCAACGATTATAAATCAAAACTATCAAACTCTAATTCTCAATATCTATACTAAACTCACCGAGTCTCATCTTCCTCCGGATTCTCTTGTAACAACTTGCATTGCTTAACAAGTTCTATGCTGGTCACCATCATTTCTTTAGTAAAGTTTAGAGCAGGTGATTGCAGGACGTTGCGACAAAGATTGTCTCTCTGTTCAATGTAGTACGATTGGAGTTCTACCGCGTCTTCGAAGATTTGGCTGTCGGTTCTCGATAGGCGGCGGGCTCTGGTGAAGATTTTAGAAAGATTAGTTGATGTAGTTGAAACTGATGTATTTTAATATATAATAGTAATAACGATGAATAGTACTTAATCGAACTTTTTGTAAAAGCAATAAAAACTCTACAATAGTAGTAGTACATGAAATAATAATAATTAAGTCAGCAGTCCATGCAATATAAATTCACATTTTTTAATATATTCCGTAAACATTTATCCTTATCTTGGTAAAAAATCCCTTATGATTTGATTGATTCCAAATTCCACGATATTTGACATGCTCAAACAACATACCTTCCAAAGACAGAGAACAAGTCCTGTTGAAAATGGTCGAGTCGCTTATAAAGGCCCTTGTCCAGTCGTCGCTTGATGAGATCGAGCGATATCGCGCGAACTTTCTCACCGGGTTGGGATTACTAACATAATCTATCTTAACTAATATGTATGTATGTAACAACAAACCTTCCAAAGACAGGGAACAAGTCCTGTTGAAAATGGTCGAGTCGTTTATAGAGGCCCTTGTCCAGTCGTCGCTTGATGAGATCGAGCGATATCGCGCGAACTTTCTCACTGGTTTGGGATTACTAAGGTAATCTATCTAGATTAATATTTACATATGTATGTAATAACATACCTTCCAAACACAGAGAACAAGTCCTGTTGAAAATGGTCGAGCCGCTTATATAGTCCCTTGTCAAGTCGTCGCTTGATGAGATCGAGAGATATCGCGCGCACTTTTTCACCAGTTTGCGATTCGTCGTGTTCTGGTAGCTCGGCCATACTGTCTGAGTAGCATCTGGAAAATTATATTAAATCAATAGGTATAATCAATAAATATATGTGGACCTAGCCTGGTAAGGTGTAAGTAAGTGTACTGTAGTAAAGGATACTCGACGATATATTTAATGATATAAAATAAACGTAAAAAAAATATCCAAGAAATGTTTCTTACACCTTTCAAAAAGCTTAAGAATTATTTATCACATCAACGCTCTCAGCGGAATTTGAACCCATGACCTCTGAACCCAGAAGCTAGTCACCGAACTTGGCACCAAACTTCGATACGAAAAGACAAAATTAATGAAATCACAATTAAAAACATGAATGACTATAAATCCTAAAAAGCTTAAGAATAAGGTAATCCTCATTCACTTTCAAGGTAAGGTAAGGTAAGGTTCAAACGAAATTGCTCTGAATTCACCACAGCTATCGTAACTTTATGTTGTTCAGTAAGCTTGTGAATATGATGTGAACTATTTTTTATTCCCTTAAATGACAAAGAGGGAAACTCATACAAGAGGATTATTCGTCATTAGTAATAATGATCAGAAAAACATAGCGAGCATCTTGCGTTACCAGACTTTACTACCGTAATTATAGCCGAGACTAACAGCTTTACTGAAAGATGTAAAAATAATACACAATTCTCACCTTCCTTCTTCATCCTGATGATTATAAACTGTGGTGAACAGATTCATGAGTAGCTCTTGCACGGCCGCGGGTACATCCGGCACAGATTCGTCGTCCTCTCTGTGAATTAAATATATTAATTAGGAGATATATTCGGTTATGAAATAAGTAGTTTATCTATCTGTATCAATAAGATTGTTATTGAAAGTTGATGTAATATATTTTGGGTTTATATACTCCAATAAAGAAGAAATCATACCGCGATGTTTATCTATCTATTTAAAATGTTTTTTGCTGATGTCAAGTATACGCGTTCGAGTTTATTTTGTATATGCGTAAGCCATTAAATCAGTGGCCGTCCCTTTTTACGATATATGAATTACCAATGATATTGTTACTGTAAAGCCGGATTATACCCCTTCTTGTTTCACATTGTTCAGCTTCTTTTGTTAATAGTTTGGTAAAAAGAGGCATACAACAATATCTTGTGTATAACAATACTGCAATATGTTGTGAGTGCAAAAACAACCGTAGAATTACATTGAACACTTTTAAACGAATACATTTTTCATTTACAAAACATAAAAAGGGTTGTAATAGTAGTGCGGCCAATAAAGTCATTGATATAATGAAATCACATTACGGCAGAATCGTAAAGTACAAGCGAGATAGCCATAATGAAAAGATTCAACCCAACGATACAATTTAAAACATAATAACATAACATAACATAAACGTTCACGCCGAATATCCCCGAAGGGGTTGGCAGAGGTACTAATACTTCTGAACATCACGTGACTTTGTCACCTGGTGTTCAGAGTACCCACATTTTGCATGGACAGTGTACTCACGTGATAGGGGGCAGGCCTATCGCCGTTTTGTACTAAGTACAACTCAGTCATGTGGGTTTCCTCACGATGTTTTCCCTCATCGTTAACAACCATTATAAATTAACCACTCATATGTCTTTAAAAAAACAAATTGGTGTAGGCCCGACCCGGGATTTGAACACTAGTCGCTTGCACGTTAACCAGTGTTCTACCCATTGAGCTATCACGTCGTTTTTAAAACATTTAAAACATGCTTACTATAAATGAAAATAACTACCTTAACATCTGTTTGGTCTGCAAACACACCCGTTGCAAAGTAAGAGCATCCTTATAAATCTGCGAATCGGGCTCGTTATACTTGCAAGCATTGTCAAACATCAGTACGAAGTCGGAAGCTAACTCGTTTACAGAGTTATATACTGAGTTTTTCAGTTTATGTGCTATCTTTTCCATGTCTATTGGGTTCTTTATTAACTCGTAGTAGTCTGGGTATTCGGTTTTGCTTGGCAACTTCATGAATATTAGGGCTAGTTGGCGGTTAGCTGAAATGAAAAGTAAATCATGATTGAGACAAGTGTATTTTTCGTATGATTTCCTTTTTTGTCTTGTTTTGATTTCTTTGCATCGTATTTATATGACTTTTTCACAATATAATACTTTATTTCAGAAACACAATTTCGAACAAAAACATCACACGTCATCATCAGCATTTCATCTGTACTATATATTTATGAAACTTTCAAAGAAACAAAAAATAAGCATACCTTTAGGATCTCTGAAGTCTCGAATAGCGTCGTAAAGTGTTCTTAACTTTTGTTCCTGTGGATTCAACTGTCGGGACTTAGCAGCCTGCGAAATAAATTTACATAAGAAGCATTATTCATAGCGAAAATTTGTGTTTTATCGAGGACAAACACCTATATAGTAACTGGCAGAACTAGTCAGATACAATTAAATTCTGATTGACAGAGCATTAGCTTTAGATTTACAGTAAATCTATATCCAAATAAATGAAATTATGTTAACCCGGCTTAGAATAGCACCAAATCATTCCTCCCCGTGGGTGTAGGAAGAGGCAAGTGTTTGTTGCTATGGCTGGAGTTTTCCCACGCAACCTCCATAAGTAGCTGAGTAATTCCTAATGAGAGGTTTTCCTTTTTTTCTTTTTTTCTTCTTCCCTGTTCTCAGGATAGATGGCGCCAGACTCGCTATGTTACTGGTAGGAACGGAACGTCACACCGTTTTTCGTAAAACGGAACGTACATAAAAACGTTCCACTGACCTCCATTATACTATATAAGTACGCTGGACTAATTATAGGCCGGGTGACAGTGAGGCGATTTGATTTTCGCCATTTTGGCGCTTACGGCAGCAGTGAAGGAACATGGAACTAATAAAAGAGATGGGACAGTCAGATAAAATATATCGATAAAATGTTTCTGCTTAAAGGAAAGGCTAAGTTTTATCGAAACGATACTTTACAGCACTATTGATTTATAATTGTTTCTAAAAACCATAAACCATATTATGCTTTATGGTAAAAAAACACTGGCCATTTTGCAGTTTACGTCTTATTTAGTTCCTCGTTCCTTCATTGGGGGCGCTTCAAATTGGCACAGTAAATAGCTGTCATTTTGATACGTATCGTTAGTCCAGCGTACTTATATAGTATAATGGAGGTCAGTGAAACGTTCTGATTCGAAAGTCTAAATAAATATCAGTTTAAGCCAAGATAGCTTCAAAGTAAATAAACAAGGACGATTTTTATATTTAACATTCTTTTTGTTGTTTTTACTCGCCAAAAAGTTACTCTATGGGGATGTGACACATGTTTTTAAAGTTGACATTGGCGAAATTATTGTGGCAACACGATTGAGGCCACGAAGAAAAAAATTAAGTAAGTAACGTAGTTACATCAACGCCATCTACAGAGCTCTAGGAAACTAGGTTGTTTTTTTATTTCTCAAAAAGAAAACCCCTCATTCTGAAGCTTTTTCCACCCCTTTTACGACTTTTAAAAGTGAATATGGGTGTGTAACTATTTGGACCTTCTAGGGATTTATAGCCGTGAGTATATGTATGTATGTATGTAACTATTTGGACTTGCATAGTCCCACCGATTTTAATCGACCGCACTGGCTTATCCCGCCTTCAAGGAACGAGACACATTTTTCTGCATGCAGACTCTCATAGATTTATCACATAGAATATTTCCTTTTACTTACCTTAAAAGTCTTAACCGGCTTCCTCTCATACTGCGTGCTATTCATTTCTCGCAACTTCTCGTTCAAAGTTCGCTCTAACAAATTGGCGTCTTCATATATCATAGAACCTTCCTCGTTGAATTGGCGGCAATTTGAGAACATCAGACGGAAATCTGATACCATCTCGTCTAAGCTTATGTAGCGGTCGTTCTGGGGAAGATATAATAATAATATTATAAATGGCAGTAATATTTGCAAAAACCTCATGAGGTATACCCACTACTACTAATAATCTAATATACTAATTTTTATTTGCTTAATTGTTTGAGGGTCTGAACCTTCTTATCTCACCACTTCGGAAGTTCCTACGTTTCAAACATATATAATTAACCGACCAGAATGTCAATAAATCAGCTACATTTGGACACAGATACAGAAATAAATGACTGCAAGTGCGGTGAAATACGGCTAAATTGTCCTAACCAGGGCAGACTTGAGCCCCTTCTTTATAGAGGAACAGATGCCCTCTGAATCTACATAACTGATTTTGACATTTATTTGAACAATGGCAAGCTACAAATTTCTTAAGTGAGAAGCATTTAATAGTGGAAACTTAGGACTTTAATAATTTTATATTTATTTATTTAGGTTTTTATGTTTAATTAAAAATATAATTACATTTCTTATTTAAATCAGAACTAACCTTAATATTACTCTCAATAGTGATCATATCGAGCGGTCTCTCTATAACATTATAGTACTCCGGATACAATTTCTTGGAAGGTTTCTCCATGAAAAGCAGCATGGGTTGTCTTCCATCAGCACATGTGTATTCCATGAGGTGTCGTGATAGGTAGTGTAGTTTCTTTTTTAGAGGAATGTTGGATTTAGAAGTATTTGGAGTATTTGATGGGGTTCCGCTTGATGTTACTGGAATACGGGGGGGACGGCCTGTGAAGAAAGTACACCTTTAGTATTTAGCATCAGTATAGTCTTGGATGTGGATATTTATTATACGGCTTTGCAGCGTTTTTAATAATGTGCTGTGTAAAATCGGTTTCAAATAGCACTACTTCAACCCGTGGGTGTTCGTAGAAGGCAACTTAGGGACTTAAGTCACCTCCTAAGTATTAAGGGCGATAAATAACCCTAAATCCTTAAGGACAAAGCTACTTAAGCCAGAATGGCTTAATGAGTGCTTTTTGGGCATGCAGCTGGAGACCCATAACCGAAACTTTATTTGACAATCTTTTCCTAACTCAAGTTTTAAAAGTGGCCGAGTATTTCTAACTCCGAAACACATGAGATGTCGATAGGTAATGTAGTTCCTTTTTAGAGGAATGTTGGATTTAGAAGTATTTGGAGTGTTTGATGGGGTTCCGCTTGCTGTTACTGGAATACGGGGGGGACGGCCTGTGAAGTTAATAGAGTTTTATTATTTGAAATAGTATTTTAGTATTTTTGAAATAGCGATTTTAGTAATGTGCTGTGTATTGTCGGCTTCGAATAGCACTACTCCATTTCCCCGGTGGTAGTTCGTAGGAGGTGACTTAGGGTATTGGGGCTTATTAAGTAATAAAAGGGCATGCAGTTGGAGATCTATAACCAACACTTTATTTTACAAATCTTTTCCCCACTCAAGTTTTAAAAGTGGCTAAGTATTTCTAACTCCGAAGCACATGTGTATTACATGACATATCTTGATAGGTAATGTAGTTTCGTTTTTAGAGGAATGTCAGATTTAGAAGTACAGTATAACCCGTTTAATATGATCACGTTTAATACGATTTCTCGCATAATATGCCACTTTACGCCAGTCCCTGCAATTTGAGACTTACTTTCATTCATTTTTTAACGCTTAATACGATTCGTCGTCCCGTTTAATAGGCTCTAAGAAAGAAGAACCCGAGGTATTGCAGAGTTTTGCTGGGAAATACGAAATTAAATCGAAGACTTTTCAATCGAAATCGAAGATGAGGCAACTCCGGTTTTGTCAAACGCCCAGGCATTATCAGCTATCAATGATTTAAGACGCAATGTGGCTTATTTGGATATAAGTGAAGACGCACTGCAAAAACCGAATTGAATAATGTTGGAAATCTTTTAATTGCTAAATGCATGAAAATCTTTCTGTCAAATCAAAATAAGTGATTTATTTAAATAATGTGGTGAATGTAAATAATTTCAAATAATAAGAACAAAATACATAACAAGTAGAACGTTCGTTTTATTTTCCCTATCCCGCATTATACGCTTTCTCGCTTAAGACGCTTTTTGGTGGGCTACCTAAGAAATCGTCTTAAACGGGTTATACTGTATTTGATGCGGTCCCGCTTGCTGTTACTGCAATAAGTGTGAAGTTAATAGTTTTACTGAACTTAATTTTTAATTGATTAAAAACGAAGGTAAAACTTGTAATCGATTTTTTTATGTATAATAATCAATCAAACATAATTTTTGACAGACTTATCCGTTTCTTTTTCCGTAGTGTTGATTTAATTTTTAAAACCAGTATTATACAGTAATAGCAATGGAATGTAGTTACCTCTAGGCCGTGGTGTTTTCTCTTGTTGGTTTTTAACAGACGACAAACTTTCATCGTCACTTGATGAACTTTGTACAATATCTAATAGTTCTTGTACTCGCTGCTGCATTAATCTGTGAGTAAATATACATACAATCGTTTAGTTTAAAGTTAATTGTGACATGACCTATGTGACAACACCTCAGTCTTCCCGTGACCATGATAACTGAAAAGTTTTCAAAACGTCGGGCTTTAAAAATAATGTAATAGCACGCGATTAAAATATCCGAAAATCAATAGTTGTTTTAATTATAATGTGCAATAGTGAAAATCTTAGAAAATACTACACAAAATACTAGTTAATGAATCCAACAAAACTCACCGTTGCAACTTAACAGCATTCTTATACAACTTGGAAGTGGGCAAGTTATACTGCTTCGCGTTTTCAAACATGATGTTCATGTCTCCGGCTACCTCTGAAAGCGTCCCATATGCCCCTCGTCTGATTTTGTTACGAATTTGATTTAATGATACAGGATTTTTGATTTCCTTGTAGTAGTCGGGGTAGAAACGCCGCGACGGTAACTTGCAGAATGGAGTGGATAGGGGAGTGCCTGATGACAAAATTTAGTATTATGATCTGAGTCAAATTGCAATGGTTGGTATTATAGCTACAGCGATGTTTTCCGAAAAGGAAAAGTGTAGTAATTTATTAGTAGAATTATAAAAATATTGATTACAATAATCATGACTGTATGAGAGAAATTATATATGTTATTGTACTGTTATATTTACCATTGTTGGAATGACTGTTATAGACATACCTACATATATATTCTAAAAAATAAAAAATATATTATAAATCCCGAAAAAGGTAGCTAGAGCTACAGAATAGGCTATCCTCTTAAAAGGGAAGAAAAGTGAACACATTGTATAATAAAGGATGATAAAAAGTATATTAAAGTATTTAAACATCGTAGGTATGTTATCAATAGATATACAGAAATAGTACCAACCATTAGGCCCCATGTGATTTTTCACAGTTTCCAACAGCTTCCATAGTGGAGAATCTCCATTGTCAGCTTTTTCTTCGTCGCTTTCGGCACCACTTTCTTCAGAATGCTACAAATAAATGTAAGTGTTGGCTAATTATTATTTTATTTTATAGCTACAGCACAACACACAAAATAATATAGAGAAACATAAATCACATCAATGCAAATTACAGACCTTCACCACTATATAATATAGTCATAAACATAACAAACGCAATTAACATATAATAAAAATGTACGGTAGGCCAGTAAGGTACTACTCGTACAGCGTAATGATATGATAAATAATACCTCTTGATATGGTATAAAGTTTATTAATTAATTGACTTATTTATAATGATGTGGAAATGATGATGATGCGATCGCCCGTCTTGATGTCGGTAACGAACTGAACTGGAAAATGTGTTTATGCCGAGTAAGCAAAATGTGCGATTCTGCGGTGTAAATCGTACATGCTCCCGGGGAAAAGAAAACAGTATTATACAAACTTAATTATGAGGATTAGTAGTGATGATGATATGATACAATTGATATGAACAATTAAGTTTATGATTTTTGATTAGTTGATGAGTTTACAAATTAAGATTAACATTGTTCTTCAATGTCGGAGAACACTACTCTACGTAATACAGGTGAAGAACCCCTGTTCACTTGATCACTGTCACTATTTATTCGCGAAATAGGTCGTAGAACGAAATCATTTGCACTTTGAGATTGATCACTGCATTGCTTTGAATATTGTTTGCGCTGACGCGGCGCGATTGTTTGATAGTGGTCGCGCGGGGTGCCGGGGGCGCAGGGCGGGGCTGCGCTGGCAGCGCTCCCCGGCGCGGCGGCGGCGGCGGCTGCTCTCTCTGCTGCGGCGGTGGCGGCCCGCCAGCGCCACGCCATCACGATGCTCCCGATCACGCAGATGATGATGATAGCGTAAATAGCTATATAGTGATGAACATCGTGATAAGATATGCTCCTTGCTAGTACATCTTCTTTCTTCATTGCTTCTATACTTTGTTCAACGCGATTTAGTTGCTGGCGGCTATCCGCGTTGATATCAGTTTGGTTGTATATTTCGAGAAAGGGTGTATTTATTATTTGATTGATTGATGCTATTTCTGGGCTTATTATGCCTGATTGCGCCTTCATTTCTGATGTTCTATCGATGTGTGTATATATAGTCAAATCAGCTGTTTGTATTATGCAGCCGTTTGTGAATGTTATCATGCTTACACCGGTGAGTCGTTGACTCGTAATGTGATCTCCACACAAATACCTCAAGGTACAGTCACCGCAACAGAAATATAGAAATGTATTTAGTGCATTTAATTCGGCCCAATGCTCCTTACATTTACTTGTTTTTGTTTTGCACATCTTTGTGTCATAGTTTATTTCACAAAATTGATCTTCGGATGTCCAACGATGTATAAATGATTGTGGCCTACACATATAACTTTCGTACTTCAAACATTTTTCTATGTCCTGTGTTGTCAGGGTTAAGTATGTGCTGTGTCTCAGATTTAAGGCTACATATTCCGCTATTGGGACTAATGATATATATTGATTGCTGCGTTTTTGAGGAATTGAGTGAATTCTAAAAATGTCGTAGCTTTCTCTGCTAACTAAAGGGATTTTTATCTCCAATAATAGATAAGAGTCAGTGAGTCTTGCTTTGGTCTTAAAAAGTTGATATATTTTGCTGAAGTCTTGATCTAGGCTAGCGATAGGCAGAGTCATGTCTTTCGGTAAGTGGCTTGATATAAAGTTGAGCTCTTTTTTAATTTGATTGGGAGATATTAAATGTATATTGAATATGCCATGATATATATTTGTGATAATATCGAGTAAGTCATTTTGCACCATTTTTAAGTTAGTATATAAATTACTTGCTATCATACTAAAGGTGAAAAACTCTTGTTTTCTCAATAAGCCCTGCATATCATCACGTGCTATATTGGATGCTTTCTTCAACTCGTTTATTTGCTGATTTACATATTTGTGCTGCCTATCGACCGTTGCTTGTAATTGTTTCATAATATTGTATTCGGCTTCTACAATCGAAGTTTGATTTTTCCACAGTCTTGCCAAGTGGTCTTGATTTGTTGATAAGATGTCGATATCTTCTTCATACTTTGCGGCGAATCGCTGATCCAGCACTCCAAACAGTTCTGATGCAACATATCCGACGCCATTTATTAGCCCTCTCTTAGCGCGCTGTCTGGTGTGCGAGGGGTTTCCCTGTCTCAGGAACATACTATTGTAGTAATCTAATTCTTGGTATTGATGACGTAATTGTGTTATCACTGCTCCACATTGAGTCGAGTCTTTGCCTTCGTTGCATATTGCGTCCATGCTATCGAGGTATTTGCTGAGTGTATGCATTCCTTCGGAATATGGTTGCATATTATAATAAACTACTAATCGCCAATCGTCTCTTATCAAATTCATGTCATGTAGTTTGTCAAAGTAAAGGCTTTGGTTTGATGCAAATTGTAGAGGCTTGCTGAGAGTTGAGTTAATTATTATAGAACAAAAACTATTTGATACAAAAGTAAATAATAATAATAAAATCGTTAACATTGTACTTAAACTGAACTTATTCGGTTTGGCTAACTTAGTCTTTATTTTATTTGGTCTTTGCTCGTCATTTTTTAATTGATTATCAGTATTACTAACTTCACGACTTGATTCATGAACGGGTAAAATAGATAACTTAACTACTGGCCGTTTTATACAGCCGTTTTTTGTTTTTACGGTTACAACCCTAACATATCCGTCTTTGCCAGGGTGAGTGTTCATAACTCGACCCATGGTCCATCGACCGACTGGTAAGTTATCATCGTGAATGATTACCATGTCGTCAATTTTAATATTTGGTTGAGGCCGGCGCCATTTGCTTCTTTCTTGTAAAGTAGTTAAATATTCAAGTCGCCATCTCTTCCAGACGTCTTGGACAATTTTTTGTGATAGTTGCCACCTAGTGCGTAGGTCTCTTTCTGTTTCTACCAGCGTGAGGGTTGGCCCAGTCATTAAAAAGTGAGATGGTGTAAGAAAATTTAAATCATCTTTGTCTTCTGTTAGCGGACACAGTGGCCGAGTGTTAAGACAGCTTTCCAGCTGTGCCAGAACAGTGGAAAACTCTTCGTAGGTCAGCTTTTGATTGCCTACGACTCTTCTCAAGTGATACTTCAGGCTACGTACTGCGGCTTCAAATAGCCCTGAAGCTGAAGGGTTGCTAGGCGCATTGAAATGCCAAGTTATATCCATGTCTGCTATGTCTTTGAGTAATGCTTGATCTACTATATTTTGTAAAAGTTGATATTCTTCACGCAGGACGCGATTGGCACCGACGAAATTCGTGCCATTATCGCTATACATATGTTTTGGTGCCCCTTTTCTTGCTGACATCCTGCGCAAGGATGCTAAGAATGCTGATGATGATAAGTCTGTCACCGCTTCCAAGTGACAGCTTTTAGTACTTAAACATACATAAACTGCTACGTAAGCTTTGCATAATTTAGCATTACGTAATTTTGACGACTTGATATCGAAAAATCCTGCATAGTCAACACCCGTATGTAAGAATGGGCGAGATATATTACATCTCGCGAAAGGCAAGTCGCCCATTAATTGCGTGCACGTTTTAGTTTCATTGCGCTTACATATTACGCAAATTCTTAATCTTAACTTAACGGCTCTGTTACCTTTTATAATCCAGTATTTTTGGCGAATAAATGATGAAGTTAGTTTAGGACCCCCGTGTTGGGATAACGCATGGTAATGATCTATAACTAATAATGTTAGACGACTATGATATGGTAATATTATTGGGTGTTTGACTTCGTATTCAATTGACGCATTGCGTAATCGGCCGCCAACCCGAAGTAAACCGCATTCATCTAAAAATGGATTTAAACTTATAATATTGCTACTTATTTTAATTTTTTGATTTAGTTGTAATGCTTTTATTTCATCTTGATTTTCTATATACTGTACATATTTTATAATTTTTTCCTTTGCTAAATTAACATCTTGTGTATCTAAGTAACATTTCTCTCCTTTACCGATTTTTTTCCATTTTAATATCCATGCTAAAACGTGTATTGCTTTTTTTAACTTACTATATTTATTCAATATATTTTCAATCACATCTTCTTGTTTAAGTGTGACAGTAGCTACTTGTTTCACTTTCTTAAGCTCTTCTTGTGTGGTGTATTCTTGCTGGTCCCCCATACCTTGTGAATCGAAGGAAGATAGCCAGTTCGGCCCTTCCCACCACAGAGAATGATATGCTAATTTTGTTGGAGATAAACCTCTTGATGCGCAGTCGGCGGGATTTTCCGCTGACTTGACATATCTCCAACAATCTCGGGGCATAATATTTGTGATCTCTATGACTCTATTTGATACGAACTGCTTCCATCGCTTTGGATCTCCATAGATCCAACCTAGGGTGACCATGGAGTCAGTCCAGCCATATGTCCTAATATCATATTCACTAAGACATTCTTTCATCTTCTTCATCACTCTTGATAGAAGAAGTGCTGCACTTAATTCCAAACGGGGAAGTGATATTGATTTGCTTGTGGGAACTAATCTTGTTTTTCCAACCAGAAGTGAAACTGATGGGAGACCTTCTCGTTTGACTTTACAATAAATAACGCATGCGTAGCATTTTGTGCTTGCATCCGCAAACCCATGAAGCTCTATTATGTCATTTTCACAGGTGTTAATCCATCGTTGTATTTTGTATTTATTTATATTATGTAAGTCATTTTTCAGGACATTCCATTCATTTTCAATATCTGCCGGTAACTCTTGGTCCCATTGTAGGTTCTGATTCCAAACCGATTGAAAAAGTAGTTTTAGTTGCACTGTAACAGGTGACATGAAACCACAGGGATCAAAAAATTTTGATATATCGCTTAGTAAGGACCTTTTAGTATATTTCTTACCATTACTTATAATTTTTGAAGAAAATTTAAAACAATCTTCTTTTGAATCCCATTGCAACCCTAATGCTTTTGCTGTTTCTTTTTGTTTGAATTCAAATTGATCGTTACTTGAATTCGTTATTAAATCTGGTATATTTGATTTCCATTTATGGAGAGTAAAACCACCTGATTTCATGATATTGATTAAATCTTGCTGTAATTTCATAACGGATTCCTTACTAAATCCACCATGTAGGGCATCGTCCATGTAATATGATTGTTCTATGATCCTAATGACTTCTGCTGGGTATATATGTTTGTAATCCGATGCTAACTTTCTCAACGTCATCATCGCCAAAAACGGCGCTGCCTTAGTGCCGTAAGTGACGGTACATAACTGATATTGTGATAGAGGTAAGTGAGGCTCGTCACGCCAAATGATTTTTTGAAACTGCTTTTGATTATCGCTAATAAGAATATTTCTAAACATTTTCTGAATGTCTGCTATAAATGCGTAAGGGAACTGTCTCCATTTGATTAATAAAGACTGCAAGTCTTGTTGGAGATTGGGCCCTCGGTACATGAGATCATTCAAACTATTATTTGAAGATGATTTGCCTGACCCATTGAATACAACTCTTAGACTAGTAGTCTCGGAATCCGGACGAGTCACGCAGTGGTGACAGAAATAATATGCTGAATCTTCATTATTTCGACTCGGTTCCATATGACCTAGATCTAAATACTCGTGCATAAAATTGCTGTATTCTCGTTTTATTTCACAATTTTTCACAAATTTGCGTTCAAGCTGTTTAAATTGTGCAATAGCCATAGGTTTAGAGCTGCCAAGCTCTTGTTCAAAATTAGGCTTAAATGGGTACTCCACCACATACTTTCCGTCTTGATTACGTGTAGTCGTGGAGTTGAAATGGTCTATACAGAATTGATCTTCTACTGATAAATGAGATTGCTCGCCTATGTCTTCTATTTCAAAAAACTGTTTTATTTGGTCGAGATCGGGGCCGTTGAGTATAACATTACACTGGAACGTCTTGATATTTCCACATAAAATCCATCCGAGGCGTGTCTGTTGTACTACCGGGAGGTTATGGTTTTCCCGAATTATACCATTCATAATAATGGTAGTGTAAACGTCAGCACCTAACAATAAGTCTACAGGGCGACTAATGTAATAGTCGGGATCTGCTAGTTGTACACTGTCTAGGTGTGACCAGTTGGGCTTTTTAAAACTTTTATTAGGTAAATTATTGATTAAATTGTTCATTATAAATAAGTCTGTGCTAAAATTAAAATCTTGATAAAGTGATGATATACGGGCTGTGATTACCCCTTTACAGTTATTAGCCGTAGTTCCTACGCCATAAATAACCCCTTTGCAAAATTTTCGTGATATCCCTAACCTTTGTGCCGCATTTTCCGAAATTATTGATGTTTGCGATCCCATGTCTATAAGTGCTCTCATCAACATTTCGGAACCATTACCTGAGTTAATTTTTACCAATGCGGTTGCCAGCAAAGTTTCGTAAATATTTTCTTGTGAAGTATGGCTAACGTTTCTGTTTTTCGAACCTTGATTATACGAATTACTCGACGAAGATTGCTTTTCTTGCAAAAATGCATCGTGTAATAATGTATTGTGTTTACCTGAACAACTAGTGCATCTTTTGTTTGAAAAACAGCCTTTACCGTGATGGTCATAGAGACAATTTTCGCACAAATTGAATTTCTTTATTGTGTCGCGTTTTGATACTGGACTTGATGATCTGAATATTGGGCAATGATAAATGCCATGTAGATCACCGCATACTTGACAACTCTGCGAAACTGATGAATGATATGTTTTGCTAGATTTGTTGTTTAAGAACCGATACGGTTTTGTTTTATTTATAGATTGGGTTCCCGAGGTTATTTGTTTTTCTGATTGATTAAAATGTTCCTTTTTAGGGTTCCTTGTCGACTCTTGCTTCCGACGGGAAGATTCCAAAGAGGTAAACTTAATTTCTAAAAATGACATAAAATCCTTAAGACTAGGCAAATCCCGTGGGTTTTCCAGGGACTCCACATAGTCGTTATGTGTATCTGAGTCTAATTTTTGAGATAAAATATATACAATAAGTGGGTCCCATTCAGACGTACGGACCCCTAAATTATTAATAGAGTTAAGACATTCGTTGACCGTATCATGCATTTTTTTAATTGGAAATGATGATTGTTGATTTATGACGGGCAAAGACAATAAAATATCGACATGAGAATTAAAAATTAACTTAACATTATTATACCTATGATTTAATATCTCCCAGCAAACATCGTAATTATCTGAGGTGATATGCAGATGCGAAACTAATTTCTCACTCTCTCCTCGAAGCTTGCTTTTTAGAATTTGCATTTTGGATGCTTTCGGTAGGCATCGATTATTGTGGACTGACTCAACAAAAAGATCTTTAAAAGATAACCATTGATAATAATTTCCTGAAAATGTGGGGATATCAATTTGCGGCGTCGATTTTTCTTGATGTGACATGGCCCACATTTTTTTGTTGATGACCTTCACCATATTCTCAAACCTTTCCTCATAAATTGAAAACACCTGGTCATATTCTTGATTATCTTGCACTGATTCGCTATCGATTTCCCAGTGTAGCGAATCGATTGCGGACCATCTTGATTGGAGTTTTTTAAGGGCATCATCGAACTCCCATTTTTCATTTAATTCCTCTACATTTAAACTAGACAAAGTACGTGCTATTGCCTTGAAATTACTTTTTTGCTTACGAAGTAATTCGTCGGTTTTGCTGCTGACTGACCTAGTTGAGTTGGATGCGCTATACTCAAACGTGGGGGTTTTCAATTCCGGATTTCCGGCGATGGTTGGTTCTATCCTTGGAGGTGCCAGAGAAGTGCGGGGTTTTACCGGGTTCGAACCAGTACGTTTAGCTTCTGATGGCACATATGAGGAAATAAGCATTAACGACTCGTTATAAAACTCTTCGGTTGATTTGTAACACTTCTCCATAAAGTAGGCATGATTAGTGTCATCAAATTCACACAACTTGATATGAGTTGATTGAAACTCTTGCCAATATTGGTTCAGAGTTTCCACCTTTCTCTTAATATAGGAGGGCGTCTTACGATCCGCTCCGTCTTTCTTGAAATTGGTGACAAGCTGTCTTAAAGCTGCCACGATTTGATACTGATTAACAATAAGATCTTCCATTTTACTGAGTTGATAACTTGATGACACAATAAAGGAACAATCTTACTTGGATATGCTCGAACGGGTGTACTGCCGCACGATACCTTGCTCTTGATTGATGATGGCCTGGAGGACTATGTCGCCTAGGCCGCTGATGCACACGATGAGAGTCCACACACGAGGTGCAATGTCAACGCACTTGTCAGGAAGACACGAATCACTCGCGAATGGGCCCGCTCGGTTGGCTTACGAAGGACCAAAATGTACGGTAGGCTAGTAAGGTACTACTCGTACAGCGTAATGATATGATAAATAATACCTCTTGATATGGTATAAAGTTTATTAATTAATTGACTTATTTATAATGATGTGGAAATGATGATGATGCGATCGCCCGTCTTGATGTCGGTAACGAACTGAACTGGAAAATGTGTTTATGCCGAGTAAGCAAAATGTGCGATTCTGCGGTGTAAATCGTACAAAAAAAATACATCATTTGAGGCAAGTAACTTTGCGACTACTTCGCTTGCCGAGGATTCGCTCGCTGCTTATGTGTATGTATTGCACCTTGACGGTGAGTTCGCGTGTGTATAGCTACGCCAGGTCGGGCGGGTCCATGATGGCGAGCGCTACCTGTATAGTGAGTTCGCTGTGTATGTGTACCTATATAGTGAGTTCGCTGTGTATGTGTAGTGTACCTTGACGGTGAGTTCCGCGTCGTCCAGGTCGGGCGGGTCCATGATGGCGAGCGCTACCTGTATAGTGAGTTCGCTGTGTATGTGTAGTGTACCTTGACGGTGAGTTCCGCGTCGTCCAGGTCGGGCGGGTCCATGATGGCGAGCGCTACCTGTATAGTGAGTTCGCTGTGTATGTGTAGTGTACCTTGACGGTGAGTTCCGCGTCGTCCAGGTCGGGCGGGTCCATGATGGCGAGCGCTACCTGTATAGTGAGTTCGCTGTGTATGTGTAGTGTACCTTGACGGTGAGTTCCGCGTCGTCCAGGTCGGGCGGGTCCATGATGGCGAGCGCTACCTGTATAGTGAGTTCGCTGTGTATGTGTAGTGTACCTTGACGGTGAGTTCCGCGTCGTCCAGGTCGGGCGGGTCCATGATGGCGAGCGCTACCTGTATAGTGAGTTCGCTGTGTATGTGTAGTGTACCTTGACGGTGAGTTCCGCGTCGTCCAGGTCGGGCGGGTCCATGATGGCGAGCGCTACCTGTATAGTGAGTTCGCTGTGTATGTGTAGTGTACCTTGACGGTGAGTTCCGCGTCGTCCAGGTCGGGCGGGTCCATGATGGCGAGCGCTACCTGTATAGTGAGTTCGCTGTGTATGTGTAGTGTACCTTGACGGTGAGTTCCGCGTCGTCCAGGTCGGGCGGGTCCATGATGGCGAGCGCTACCTGTATAGTGAGTTCGCTGTGTATGTGTAGTGTACCTTGACGGTGAGTTCCGCGTCGTCCAGGTCGGGCGGGTCCATGATGGCGAGCGCTACCTGTATAGTGAGTTCGCTGTGTATGTGTAGTGTACCTTGACGGTGAGTTCCGCGTCGTCCAGGTCGGGCGGGTCCATGATGGCGAGCGCTACCTGTATAGTGAGTTCGCTGTGTATGTGTAGTGTACCTTGACGGTGAGTTCCGCGTCGTCCAGGTCGGGCGGGTCCATGATGGCGAGCGCTACCTGTATAGTGAGTTCGCTGTGTATGTGTAGTGTACCTTGACGGTGAGTTCCGCGTCGTCCAGGTCGGGCGGGTCCATGATGGCGAGCGCTACCTGTATAGTGAGTTCGCTGTGTATGTGTAGTGTACCTTGACGGTGAGTTCCGCGTCGTCCAGGTCGGGCGGGTCCATGATGGCGAGCGCTACCTGTATAGTGAGTTCGCTGTGTATGTGTAGTGTACCTTGACGGTGAGTTCCGCGTCGTCCAGGTCGGGCGGGTCCATGATGGCGAGCGCTACCTGTATAGTGAGTTCGCTGTGTATGTGTAGTGTACCTTGACGGTGAGTTCCGCGTCGTCCAGGTCGGGCGGGTCCATGATGGCGAGCGCTACCTGTATAGTGAGTTCGCTGTGTATGTGTAGTGTACCTTGACGGTGAGTTCCGCGTCGTCCAGGTCGGGCGGGTCCATGATGGCGAGCGCTACCTGTATAGTGAGTTCGCTGTGTATGTGTAGTGTACCTTGACGGTGAGTTCCGCGTCGTCCAGGTCGGGCGGGTCCATGATGGCGAGCGCTACCTGTATAGTGAGTTCGCTGTGTATGTGTAGTGTACCTTGACGGTGAGTTCCGCGTCGTCCAGGTCGGGCGGGTCCATGATGGCGAGCGCTACCTGTATAGTGAGTTCGCTGTGTATGTGTAGTGTACCTTGACGGTGAGTTCCGCGTCGTCCAGGTCGGGCGGGTCCATGATGGCGAGCGCGGCGCTGGCGGGCGCGGGCGGGGCTCGACTACTACGCTTGCTGCGGATCCGCTCGCTGCTCTTCGCGCGACCGGCCGCTTCTAGCTCTTGGCGACGGCTTTGGATTACCTGGTAATACATACAGGAATATTGAATCACTTTTAAGGAACTGGTTAGTTAACACTATAATTTGAATAGTGGTAACTAACTTACTTACTTACTTACTTATACTCACGCCCATTGTTCCCATTGGGGTAGGCAGAGACTATCGATCGCCACTTTGTACGATCCAGGCAAATCACTTTTGCGTCTGTTACATTCATCATTCTTCTCATACATGCTCTTTTATTCTTCAAACTTCGGACGCCGGCCTTTTTGAGCACACACTCTATTTGGTCCAGGTGTGTCCTCCGTGGTCGTCCTCTACTCACACTACCTTCCACGTTGGCTGTATAGATCTCTTTCACCAATTTACTGTCATTCATCCTCTCTATGTGCCCAAACCACCTTAACATTCCTTTCTCTATCTTGCACACTAAGTCATCTTTCACACCTAAACGTTCACGAATTACACTATTTCTCACTCTGTCGCACAACCTTACATTACATATACTTCTGAGGGATCTCATTTCCACTGCATTCAATCTACTTTCATGCCTCTTTTGCCATGCCCAACATTCACTACCATACATCAGCGTAGGAACCAGTACAACATTGTGAACTGCCATTCGCGCCTTTTCAGACAGGAACTGGCTCGACATTAGACTGTTTATGGCTCCATTTACCGCATTTCCCTTTTTTACTCTCCTTTCAATATCTTCCTCACATTTTCCGTCCATTGTAAACAAACTACCCAGATATACAAACTCTTTCACTTGTTCCACTTTCTTGCCACCTATTGTAATCTCACATTCTGTCATACTTTCCTCTCTCTGGAAAACCATTGTCTTGGTTTTGTCCACATTCACTCGCATGCCCTTTCTTTCAAAAGACTTACACGCAATATTCACCATCTCTTGCAACTCATTTACCGTTGATGCAAGTAATACTTGATCATCAGCGTATAAGAGGCATTTAATGATGAATCCTCCCATTCTCAGACCATAATCACTTTCGCGTAGTTCTTTCAAACAGTCATCCATGAACAGATTGAAAAGCCACGGAGAAGCTACACAACCCTGACGTACACCCCTAGAGATTTCAAACCAGTCCGTGTTTTCTCCGTTTATTCTTACAAATGCACTGGAACCCTCATAGAGTGACTCCAATGCACGTATAAGTTGGCTCCCCAAACCGAACTTAGACAACACCTCCCACAAATTCTTTCTTACTACCCTATCATACGCCTTCTCCAGATCAATGAAGGTGCAATACACTTTTTGGTTCTTTGCTAAAAACTAACTAGGGGTTTTCGTCTTAGTCTACCACGCTGGTTTAGTGGGGTTCGGTAATAATGACAAACTTAAACATGCACCGCGTTAAGTCCGCACAGTCACCTGGCGTTCAGAGTATCTATGGTTTTTTTAGGACAGTGCACTCAAGTAACAGGGGGCACGCCTATCGCCATGTTGATTTCCTTATGATGTTTATTTTTTCATATTAAACAGGATACATTAACCACAAATATCTACAGCAAGGACACATTATAAAAAAAAATTGTTTCGTTTTTTTCGTTTTGCTTGGCTTGCTTCCAAAACGCCTCAACATTTTTTTACACTCTTTTACCTATGAAGAGCTTTAATTTTAAGAACAGCCGTAGGCTGTGTTACATTACGTTACATAGAAAGTAGATTTAGCGTTAAATAATGGATCTAAAAATTACTTTTAGCATATAAAATTAACTTTAAAGCAATGCCTGTAAAGTAGACTTACCTTCTTCAAAGCCTTAGCATCCTTATAAATCTGGCTCCCAGGCTCATTGAAATGGCACGCATTTCGGACCATAGTTAGGAAATCCTTTTCCAACTCAGCTAAGGCGGTATATTCACCACCCTGTATTTTCTGTGCTATCGTTTTTAGATCTATCGGGTTCTCTATTACGTCGTAGTATTTTGGGTAACGACGTTTTGAGGGTAGAAACTGAAAGTCTGGGTAGAGAGGACGACCGTCGGCGTTTGCCGTCATCACCTGTTTAAAAAATATTTGATTAGACGTGGATTTTAGCAGATGATCTTTTAGTAATTGGGGACTGTTCAATTATGATTCTGTCACTTCACGTGGGTTTCTTCACAATGTTATTTCTCTCACTACTGTTGTAATTTGATTTAAAAACTGATGTAAATAGTTATAATTAATCAATGTTATCCAATTCACGGAAGCTCATATATGAATGCAACACAGGTTGTACCTAGAATAAGGTGGTTTGTTCATAGTCAACCAAACCTGGTGCAGGTTGGCAGATGCGATAAAAATATATTATCGTAATACTAGCGGGAACCCATGACTTAGTGGGCTATTCTAAGCATGGAATCATATTAATTTTCGGATGATTAGGGGATTTACAAATTTAATTAATGACTTTATTATTATTACTGACATCATACCGAGACTTCCACACGGACAGCGTGCGGTTAGACCACTGAGAAAATTATATCAATGAGAAAAACAAATGGTTTGACCACTGTCCATTCTACCCACTACTAACCCTTAAACAGAAATATATAAAATAATGTTAACATCCTTATTACTCTTAAGCCATAATTTATAGCAATATCCTTACAGCACTGAAGAGCTCCTCAAAAATATTATCTTCCTCATAGTTGGTGGATGTTTCAGACAATTCCTCAGCGTTGTCTGAGCGACGAGACGAGGAACCATTGCGAGACATCTTCAGTGGTTTGATATCTTCACCTGTAACAATCGTCATTGTACATTGTAACATTGTACTTTAAAATATGCATAATCAGTAATTTGAAAAAATAAGAGGATTTTTGCCGTGTAGTGTCGGCTTAGTATTCTAAAGTGCTATTGCATTACCCCGTTTCTACCGATGGGTGTACGTAATAGGCGACTAACGGTATTGGGGCTTTTAAGGGATTTTTACAACAACAACCAACGACGTGCTAACCGTACTTCTTGAACAATTATACGCACACTAACAAAGATGTGTATTTACAATTACAAGTACAAATAAAGGCGATGTGCGCTCGTAGATTGCAAGATCTATAGACTACCTTACCTTTTATTGTAGTTGTAGTATCAGCTTAGAACAGTACTAACCCACTGAGCAGGTGTTGTAAGAGGTGATTTAAGAGGTTGGGGTCTTTTTAAATGTTTCTTAGGCGAAAATGCTGGACACCCATCACCAACCATCTATTAATTTTGACTTTCCCCCACTTGACTTCCAATAATGGTTTATTTTATTTTTAGTCCTAAAGCTCTATCTAAACCTCTTTGGGTTTAATAGTCAAGACATATGTCAACTTACCACTTTCCAAAGCCTGCCTAGTTTTGGTGTACACATGCCACAGTTCAATAGCATCTTTGTACTCTACGGTATCAGGTTTGTAGAATGCCTTAGCATTATTCACCAACAGCTCAATGTCTGCCGATAACTCTTCTATATCTTCATAGGTGTCGGTTTTTAGCTTTTGTTGAACCTAAAATTATATTTTATTTTTAGGCCTAAAATATACATAAAAAGTAACTAGCAATCTGACAAAACTGCTCCGTAGCAGTAAATTCCGTAATTGGAATAATACTGAAGCAATAAATTTGTAACACTTTAACAAATATAGGACTGATGAGAAGTATGGTATATACGAGGGCGGGTCAATAAGTCCGTGACTTTTTGAATTTCTGACCTCTTTACTGAAACAGCAACACTGCTCCTGTGAACAGGCATCTGTCAGTTGACTCCTGTCTAAATTTTAACTTGCTGCGTCAGTTAGTTTGTGTTTGACAGCTATTTTTATCAGACTACTCACAAATTTGAGGAGAAAATGGAAAAAAGTGAATTTCGTGTGCTTATTAAGCATTATTTCTTGCGAAAAAAAACCATTACCGAGACCAAGGCTAAGCTTGATAAATACTATAGGGTCTCTGCACCATCGATTTCAATGGTAAAAAAGTGGTTTACTGAATTTCGTTGTGGCCGTACAAGCACTGAAGATGCCGAACGTCCTGGACGCCCAGTTGAGGTCTCTACACCCGAAACAATCGAAAAAAATCACGATATGGTGTTGCCGACCGAAGATTGAAAGTGCGAGAGATTGTGGAAGCCGTAGGGATCTCGCATGGCTCAGTGGTTTCAATTTTGAATGATCACTTGGGCATGAGAAAGCTTTCCGCAAGATGGGTGCCGCGTTTGCTCACAGTCGACCACAAACGCAATCGTGTAACAACTTCACAGGAAGGTTTGGCGTTGTTTAATCGCAATGTGGGGGAGTTTTTGCGCCGTTGTGTAACCGTAGACGAAACATGGATTCATCACAACACACTAAAGACCAAACAACAGTCAAAACAGTGGGTTTCTAAGGGTGAATCGGCGCCAAAGAAGGCCAAGGTGGGTTTGTCAGCCAATAAAGTTATGGCGACTGTTTTTTGGGATGCACGCGGGATAATCCACATTGACTTCCTACAAAAGGGAAGAACAATCAATGGGGAATATTATGCCAACTTATTGGACCGATTCAATGACAATTTGAAAAAAACCGACCTCATTTGGCCACGAAAAAAGTTCTTTTCCAAGGGCAAGCAAGACAATGCAAGGGTGCACACATGTGCAGTTGCCATGGCAAAAATCCATGAATTGGGCTATGAATTGCTCCCTCATCCGCCCTATTCTCCAGATTTGCTCCGAGCGACTACTACTTGTTCCCAAACCTGAAGAAATGGCTAGGTGGAAAAAGATTTGACTCCAATGATGAAATCATATCGCAAACAAAGGCCTATTTTGAGGACCTCGACAAATCATTTTTTTTGGAAGGGATAAAAAATTGGAGAAGCGTTGGACAAAGTGTATAGAGCTCAAGGGAGACTACGTTGAAAAATAAAATTATTTTTTTATCAAAACATCTGTGTTTTATTCCAAAACTCACGACTTATTGACCCGCCCTCATATAACACACTTTTAGTTAATATACAGAAGAAGTGCATAAAACTATTTTTTTTTTTAAAATATGTTTAAAAAGTCCATTACACGAATAGAAACAAAACTAGCCTTATCATACATGACCCAACGTACATATAAGTATGATGCATATGATATATCTATAGCATAACTGCATAGCACATCTCTGGTGGAAAGGCACCCTTAGGAAGGTGTAGGAAGAAACTGTTCATGTTGATCTGTTCCTGTATACTTAGTTCAGATTGAGCTTGTTAGATGTCATCAGTTCTACCTATCAAATTAAATAGACTTTTTATTAATTGATATAAAAAAATACTTACCCTCAACAAGTCAATTGGTTGGGTGACAACCTCATAATACTGTGGTTCTTGACGTCTCTTTGGTGCTCTTATAAACGAATCACACAAAGCTGTTCCATCTTCTTTTTTATAGGACCTTATTGCATCATACAAATGCTGACACTTTTCACCCTGAAACAAAAAATAATATAAAAATTAGTATTTGACATGTCTTTAATATATTTTTTACATACATACATATACTCAAGAATGATGGTGAAATAACAGTTGTTTTGTTGGTGATGGGTCTCCAACTGCATCGCCAAAAATTCCCTTATAAGCCCCAATGCTGTTAGTCACCTTTAACATACACCCACTGGAAGAAATGGTGTAGTGCTATTCTAAGCCAAGACTTCACAGAACAGCACACATATATTTTTTACGTATGATAAACTCATCTCAAACATTTACGCCTAAATCCTTAAAGGGGTTTGCAGGGGTACTACTACTTCAGAACATCTCTGACACTGTCACCTGGTGTTCAGAGTACCCGCGTTTTGCTTGGAAAGTGTATTCATGCAATAATAGGCAGGCCTATTACTGTTTTGTAAATTCACTTTATCTGTATTTTTCATTGTGTGCCAAATAAACAGATTTTCTTCCTCTTCTTTTGTATGAATACAATATCACATGACTAAATAAGACACTAAACTATGTGGTTTTTCTCACTGTTAACAACCATCACCAAAAAGACTAATTGGTGCAGGCTTGGCTCAGGGTTTTAACCAAGGCCTCTCTGCATAAAAGGCAGATATGATTATGATAAAATTATCAATATATATTGAATCAAAACAATTAGTTTTCCATTTATCTTATTTTTTTATTTGTGAAACCCTGTTGTAACTTCTTCTTACCAATAACAAACATGTTGTAGAGTAGAGAACGGTATAGTTAATGTAATTTTTTTTAAAACGTTCTGAAATATCAATATACATATCAATAAGCTTGTTTTGTGCATCTACCCAGATAACTAGTTTACCGATCTCACCTTCCAAAGGTTGTCTGGAAGAGATCGCTTTTAGCGATAAGACCGCCGATTGTACCTCACTGTAAACTGTATGATAATTTCTTTTGTAAATTTGTGTTTGATGTACAATAAAGAGTTATTCTATTCTATTCTATATTAAATATTCCAAAATGTGATTGATTAAGGTTCACCAAAAAGAAATAAGTTAGTTTTAGCAGGCATCCGTCACTCCATGTACTTGCGCGCTATAATTACCTACCGCCCAGCCAAACGGTCTCGGGCCACCGGGGGCCCAAGTTCAGTGTGGTTGTCGCGAGCGAGCGGAGCGCATGCACATTGTTAAATTTTAATAAGTACTTAAGTATTTAATTCATTTCATACGCATACCAGCGATGCCATCTGGTACATTATGTGCTGTAGATGAGTGCAAATCTAGTAAAAGAAGAGATAAACACCTAGCAATTTTCTATTTACCTGAAAAAAAATTGTACTGCCACATACAAGTCAGAACATATAATAAAATAAATATTCATAGTTCTCATTGACACAAAAAGTTATGTTAATTTAATTTTATCCAAGAGGCAGCCCTGCAATTGGTACCGGATTGCGCTGTGCGAAGCAACCACAACTATATGCTTGAGCATTAAGGCACATTTGAGATTGCAGTGGTTACTGACGCGACGGAGTAGGCTATTATAGCAGTAGGTATTGGAAATTTTCTATGAAGTGAAGTATCTGGTAACTATTCAATAATCTGTGATTTTAGCATTGACAGCAACAAATAAATACAATAAGAGATCTAGGTACTGTTTCCAACAACAGATTTTTTTATTCCTCATTACAAAAATATTGTTAAAAAGCCTCTAGTAATAGGCTTTAGTCAACAAGTTAGTTTAACAATTTGGAAGTAATATCTGGTACCCCTTCTGCTTGGCTCAAGTTGAACAGGATTGAGAACATACAGTTAATTTACTCTATGCTTGGCATATCATTCAGCATTCCCTAGGGTCATGGGATTGAAATACCAATCTCAGCTGAATAAAACAGCAGATAAAATCATATTTCACCAATAATTTTGCTAGAAATTTAACACTAAGATGACACTTGAACATTCAATCATTAAATACGCATTATCTGACTGTTCCTCATTACTGTCTGTAGTTTTTCCTTAGTCTAAGAACGAACTTAGCAAAAATAAACACTACACCGGTACTGATTTGAGCAAAGTGGCAGCATATAACACTGTTACTTACTGGATCCATTTTCTTCTTTTTTCTGGCCGATGGCGGCGGCCCAGGGTTGTTAAGTTCTCCCCCATCATTGCTTTCATCATCATCAGCCCCACGGCTGGCAACCGACGAAGCACGACGTCGCTTACTCATTCTCAGTTATTGGATTGGTTACAAACACCAGATACCATTATTGTTGTAGCACGTAAGTTTCAATGAGTATCTGCAATAATTATGACAGTTAATCAGGACCATGGAAAACAAATAATAATATTAAATTAAGTCCTAAATCTGTCTCCAAATGAAAATATTTTACCTTAAAAATAAATATTCTACAACAAGAAATGCAAAACGATAGCCTTTATAGTCTGTGACGATAGCATAGCGTTACAGCTAGTGATACCAACGTTGAAAAATATTATCCCTAAAAGTAAATTGAAATAAATCCAGAAATGTACTAAGTATGGAAAGAAATTGTGATGAAAACATCGAAAGAGTGAAAAAGACTGAACTACTGACCACTCAATCGATGTCTAGAAAGGTCCGAATGGCTGTTCACGATACTCACACGTCTCGCAGCACGGAATCGCCTTTTCCATCGCCCTTTCTCTTTCTGTCGCTCTAAACTTGCTAGACCGAGAGAGAAAGCATAATGTGATAGCATGCGGCGGAATCCTCGATGCTACTTTTTCTAAGACAACAATCCAACTAAAAGTCACAGCACGCACATAAGTGCACTGCAAAAATCGAACGAAACAGTGCACTATGCTACGTATGTTATCAATAAACTAAATATTTAGACTTCGAATGGAATATTGTTCATTATAATGTTTCCTTACGAATCAAATCATCTTTTTTTCCATTTGTATAACCGGCATAAAGTTGGGGTATTTAAAGTCCTATTAGTATTTTTTTCACAATTTATTTGTCTCGATAAGTAAATAATTAATGAACATGGAAGACACAACAAGGAATACAAATTCATTTAAAAGTACCACTGACTCTAGAAACCTAGTGAAACCCTTAAAAAACTCAGTTCACAAAATATAACCCAAATGAAGGCTGAATTCTTAAGATGGGAACCCTTTTACAGTGATTAACCAAACCACAGAATAGTTTAAAATAAAGGGATATTATTAATTGTACATTAAATACCGGTACAGATCCACAAACTTTTCTTGGCCGGTAAGGGCGTCGCAGTCATCGATACTAGTATTGCCAGTAAATAAAAATTAGGCATTATATGGGTAATAATAATTTTAAATCATACAGGCTAATTTATTTATGTATTATTGCTTAATAAAACAATTTATATAATATAAATTAAATTGATAACTATTATTGTAAGTAAGTAAGTTCGTTTTAATACAAGCTAATTATATTTGCTTATTGTTGCCCTTGTCTTGTATGTATACCCGAATGACTGAGTGTGTACCCTGAATTTACTGATCTTACTTTTCAAATGTTGTCTGAAAGAGATCGCTTTTAGCGATAACACTGCTAATTGTACTTCTCTGTAAACTGTTTCATTATTTTACACGTATGGATTTGGTATTTGTGACACTCAGAGTTAAAAAAGTGGCTACCGTCATAAAGTCATTTTTTTAATCCTTACAGGATCAGCGGCTTACCTTGTCGCGTACTGTCTTTTAAATTCATATTCACACATAGATCCTCTAAAAAGGTGGCACAGAAAAAAATATTCTAAACATTAGATATCGTTTGGATCATCCATTTTGCTGGGTCAGCGAATTTATGGGCACTTTTCTATCGCCTATTCTATTTCTGTTTTAAAAGCCTTGCATTTCTATATATATGTCAGACAGTTATGACTGAAGTCAGGGCACATTGGTATATCCCCGCATTAGGATTAGAACCCACGCATCAGTGTATACGAAGTGAAATCTTATTCGGGAGCATTTCCCCACTTCCCGTAACCCGCACAGCTATAGTCACGTGCGCACAACTTTTCGGACGGTGTTAGCCTACTTAGATAAAATTTAACAAAATTAATAAAATTTTTCATAATATTTTATATTGTATACTGGAAATAAAAGCGTTTATTAATAAGCAAAGATACATCATAAAAATAATTGTCTTTAAAAAAAAGTTTCCACTACAAAAAATATTAATGAAAGTGATAATTTTATTATATACGTAGGTCACCCTATAATTTTTATTTAGTTGAGAACTAACTGACAATGACAGGCGGATATTTCAAAATGGCGACAGTAGTACCAGTAGTCGCCGCCTGCCAAGAAAAGATTGTGGATCTGTATATCATTTTTATTTTATACCTTTGACATCAAATAAATTATTTTACTTTATATTAATTTTTTTAATAAATGTTTCACAAATCTAGTACAGATCCACAATCTTTTCTTGGCCGGCGGCGACTACGGTACTACTGTTGCCATTTTGAAATTTCGGCCTGTCATTGTCAGTTAGTTCTCAACTAAATAAAAATTATAGGGTGACCTACGTATATAATAAATTATCACTTACATTAATATTTTTGTAGTGGAAACTTTTTTTTAAAGACAATTATTTTTATGATGTATCTTTGCTTATTAATAAACGCTTTTATTTCCAGTATTCAAAATAAAAAAATATGAAAATTATTATTTATTTTGTTAAATTTTATCTAAGTAAGCTAACACCGTCCGAAAAGTTGTGCGCGCATGACTATAGCAGTGCGAGTTACGGGAAGTGGGGAAATGCTCCCGAATAAGATTTCACTTCGTATACACTGATGTGTGGGTTCTAATCCAAATGCGGGGATGTACCAATGTGTCATTTCTTAAGTCATAACTGTCTAACATAAATATAAAAATACAAGGCAAATGGCCTAGACCTCGCTTTTATAACATACCCTTTTTATATTATAAATCGATAAAGGACATCAAACTTAACAACTTTGCCTATGGAATGCCTATCTAAAATATTGTTATTATCTAAATATTTAATAATGAAAAATATCATATACCTAGTTCAAACTGAGAATGTATAGAATGAGATTCTTTGCTTTAGTGAAAATAAGAAATAAAAAAAAACATTTGATCTATGCTTTTCGCTCTGTAAACAAATATATAACTTCTTTCGGTATTTTCCAGTTCAATCGCTCGCTTACCGGTTTATTTTCATGATATTATTTTTTAACAACGATCAATAGAAATGGAAAATACCGAAAGAAGTAATATTTTTGTAGAGCGAAAAGCATAGATCAAATGTTTTTTTTTATTTCTTATTTTCACTGAAGCAAAGAATCTCATTCTATACATTCTCAGTTTGAACTAGGTACGACAATTTTTAATTATTATTATTTTTTGAAAATTACAATATTTTAGATAGGCATTCCATGGGCAAAGTTGTTTAGTTTGATGTCCTTTATCGATTTATAATATAAAAAGGGTATGTTATAAAAGCGAGGTCTAGGCCAAATGCGTAATAGCTTAATGGGTACAACACTGGTTAACGTGCAAGCGACTAGTGTTCAAATCCCAGATCGGGCCTACACCAATTTACATAATAACATAACATAACATAAACGTTCACGCCGTTTATCCCCGAAGGGGTTGGCAGAGGTACCAATACTTCTGAACTCACATGGCAGCGCCATCTAGTGTCCAGAGAAGGTACCCACGTTTTGCTTAGACAGTGTACTCACGTGATAGGGGGCAGGCCTATCGCCGTTTTGTACGAATACACTGTCACATGACTAAGTACAACTCAGCCATGTGGGTTTCCTCACGATGTTTTCCCTCACCGTTATCTTTTCTAAAGACATATGTGTGGTTAATTAATCACGGTTGTTAACGGTGAGGGAAAACATCGTGAGGAAACCCACATGGCTGAGTTGTACTTAGTCGTGTGACAGTGTATTCGTACGAAATGGCGATAGGCCCGCCCCCTATCACGTGAGCACACTGTCCATGCAAAACGTGGGTACTCTGAACATCAGGTGATAAAGTCACGTGATGTTCAGAAGTATTAGTACCTCTGCCAAACCCCTTCGGGGGTATTCGGCGTGAACATTTATGTTATGTTATATGTTACAAGGCTGTTAACAGGAATAAAAAAGGCCCATAAATTCACTGACCCAGCAAAATGAATGACCCAAACGATATCTGATGTTTAGAATTATTTTTTCTATGTCACCTTTTCAGGGGATCCATGTGTGAATATGAAATGTAAAAGACAGTACACGACAAGGTAAGCCTCTGATTTACAGGATTAAAAAAATATTTTATGTAGTTACCCACTTATTAACTCTGAGTGTCACAAATAACAAATCCTTGAGTATAAAATAATGAAACAGTTTGCAGAGAAGTTCAATTGGCAGTGTTATCGCTAAAAGCGATCTCTTCCAGACAACATTTGGGATTGGGAGTTAAGATCAGCAAATTTAGGATACACAGTCATCCGGGTAGACATACCAGACAAGGGCAAAAATAAATAAATATAATTACCTTACATTAAAACGAACTTGTTTACTTACAATAATAATTATTACATACATGCATACTCACGGCTGTAAATCCCTAGAAGGGGTAGCCAGAGCTAAGGAATTAGAAACTCCCAGGCACTTTTGGAAAGTTGAGTAGGGTAAAGATGGTAAAATATTGGTGATGGGTCTCCAACCGCATCGCCCAAAAATCTCTTAAAAGCCCCAATACCGTTAGTCGCCTCTTACGTACACCCACCGGCAGAAATGGGGTAGTGCTATTCTAAGCCGACACTACACAGCAACTAGTTATTAATTAAATGAATATTATATAAATTGTTTTATTAAGACATTTCAATACATAAATAAATTAGCCTGTATGATGTAAAATTATTTCCCTTATTATGGTAATTTTTTATTTACTGGCAATACTAATATCGATGACAGCGACGCCCTTACCGGCCATGAAATGTATGTGGATCTGTACTACAGACAATTCGAACTGCAGAAACTTTTCGAAGATCTATCAGTAAGACTGAGAACTGGATTCCTAATTATAAAGCAGGATCATTCGATATGTTTAAATGTAGGAAATAATGAAAAACTATTTCATTGACAACCTATGTGATTATTGAAAATATTAATGTATATTTTATCATCAACAACGTAATTGATGGTATAACTAAGACTTGGAAAAGCAACAAAGGCTGATATTTTGTGTAAGTTGATCACAAAAATCCTTTACTTAACATTATTTTTCCCACTTAACTTCCAAAAGTACATATACATACATACATATACTCACGCCATTAATTCCCATTGGGGTAGGCAGAGACTATCGATCGCCACTTCGTACGATCCTGACAAACCTCTCTAGCTTCGTTTACATCCATCAATCTTTTCATACATGCTCTTTTATTCTTCATACTTATATTCCAAAAGTGACTGATTAATATCTTATTCCAAAGATCTGGCTCACCGTTCTACGTGTTTGTAGCCGTGGATATATGTATGTATGTATGTATTTTATGCACAACACATGAAGTTACTAACTAAACAGGAGAGCGCACTCACAAAAATATGGTGCACAATTAACTGCCGCCCCAATCATAAGTGCAGTGACTAGCTTTTTTTGTGAAATTGAGTTAATTATATATTTAGAAACAGCTTGAAAAACTCTACAACTTCTTTTTTGACATCTAGGAGCTAAACATTCAAGAAACCAATTTTTAACACGACAAAATGCAGTGACTCGTAGCTCAAAATCAATTTATTTAATCAAGAGAGCAGTCATTTTAATTACTGTACTGTATTTTTAAGATTTTTGTATTCTTCGCCAATCATTACCGCAGCAGCACTTATTACTACAGTTTAAATTTACACAAGGGTTTAACTGCATATTCAATTTCACCAATCCTAAGCGCAGTGAGTTTACATAATGAGGTATATTCACAAAAACTCGTGTTGTCTGGGTGCTCTTTATATTCTATACGTACTATAATAACCTTTTTTTTCTGAGGATGGTGAAAAATTTTTTTTTTAACCATCTTATTTTTTTTTATTTAACAAAATCCAAATTGCTGCAGTAGCTCACATACATTGAGTAACATCATCCCCTAAGACTAAACCAGTAATAAGTGCAGTGCTTAGGGTACTTACTGCGATTATGACTAGTGTTGCTGAAAACTATTAAAAGCTTTCCTTAGTGATAAATGCATTTTTTATGTTTTGGTTATTGTGATTGCCGATTTTGTTTATTTTAAGATCATCATTTGTATGTTCATGTTATTTTGAACAAATTGGTATATTTATTTATTTAAAAACGCAGTCAGTCTCGGAGATATGAACTGTTTAAGTTCACAAATTTCAAACGTGGTTTTCTCAAATGTTAGGCGAACCTAATCACTGCAGATATGGTTAGGGCGGCAGAATAATGCAATTTATTACCATGCAATAGAGTTAATTATCTATTGAACACTGTCAAGCAGAGAAACGTCCTAGAACGAGATCCCAAACTAAAGGAGTGTGTCCCGCTCGCGCGGTTCAAGATTTCGCAAGTTCGCAAGTTGAGAGAACAACAAATTTAAACTTATTTATAGTGATTATTTTATATAAAGCAGGTTACTCACTATTACTTTTTAATAAATTGTTTCAATTATTATCGCCGTCTATCAACTTAGAGATAAATAATTTATTGAGTTTGGTAATCGGTAAAATCATATTTATAACGGGTATCCCCATGGAAACCATGTAAATAAGGTGTCCAAAATTAGTCATATTTATTTTAACAACCTTTATTTTTACCATCTTTTCCCCACTCACATTTCCAAAAGTGGCTGAGGATATTCTAATTCCTTAGCTCTGGCTACCCCTTCGACGGATTTATAGCCATGAGTATGCGTATGTATATATATAAGAAAATAGTTGGCAGCGCAAAATATGGTGAAAAATATTGTGACCTTTCTATTTCAAATAAATAATATAAGTGGAATTAGATGCCGTGTAGTGTCGGCTTAACATAGCACACATATTTTTCTACCCACGCATCGTAAAAAGCAACTAAGGCTTGTGGTTTGGGGCTTTTGAAGTTATTTACTTGATACTTTATCATCCTTTTAATACCACCATCCTTTGCTTACCATCTTTTCTTTACTCAACTTCAAAAAGTGACTGAGGAAATTATATTTATCAAGCACGGGCTACCCCTTCGTTTATAATCTATTAATCAAGAATATTTATGTATGTAAATATAAGTGTGCTTGTAACGTTTAGAGGAACTCTCATTAAAACACCAACAGATGGTCACCCTACTTAAAACGAGACACAGCTCACTAGTAAGCCAACCCTGTTCAGGACACTTTAGGACGCCAGAGCCCATCCCTGTTAAGATAGAAATTCCATGGCATAACAACACACATATTCTCACGCCATTAGTTGCCGTCAGAGTAGACAAAGACTATCCGCTCGCCACTTTGTGTTATCCTGGCAAACCTCTCGGGCTTCATTTCCAATCATCAATCTTTTGATGATTAATAAAGAAACTACTTAAAAAAAAAACAATATATATTTTAGTTGGTTAAGTTAACAATTAACTAGCCCAACGCTAACTTCATTTAATTTATGTTCGTTCATGTTAATCGATTCAATTCAACTAAGTATAAGGCAAATTTAGGGGCAACACTGTCCTCGAAGTCTTGGTCTAATCTATGCTAATGTTCGAAAAAAAATATTAAAAAAACAAACAACAACCGGCAGGACGTTTCCTTCCGTTTCGTTCGACAACGTTAAAAAAATATATTTTAAAATATTAATTTGATTCATCTCATTTCTAAAAAGCAGTTTTTCGAAGTACCCTGGTATTGGTAATAGATGCTACATGTATATGTGATTTCAAGAAATTGTTACTTTTCAACATCTTACGTGGTAAGTATGGTTTATCAACTTTAGAAGTTTCTGTACAATATCGTTTTATTCATAGTTACATTGTTATTAGGATTATGACCCATAGCCAAAGTTCTTAGAAGAAACCATGCGTTCTGCAATATTTTAGCCTAAATAAATACACTCATTCAAGGCTAAATGTCGCTGCTAGGGAGAGCTTAGCTAGAGCTTATGATTATGAATAAGAATTTTTTCAGCCACTTTTGGAAATTGAATGGGGAAAAATCTCGGAATAAATATTTTTTTGCTTACTACATTTTTTGCAGAAAAGCATGGGATAAAATGAAACGAATTGAATTTGTTAGCTAACGCTTAAGAAACACTGTTTATTATATCCCTCAGCTATAATGAGTAAGTACAGCAAGAATGCAATCCTTTGCGGCGAGGCGGACTGGCTTTGCATATTGTGCAATGAAGACTTTCATTCACTGGCTGAAATTGAGGGTCACATCCGCTGGGAAGGCCATAGAAAGAAATTAAAAGAAGTCACCTACTTTCCGAAGTTTAAAAATGATTTAATTCGTAAGGTAAATTTATCAATATAGACCTATTAATGAGTGGTAGACTATTTCCAGCTTTCTGTATTATTATTTTTGGCTAATAAAAACAGTATAGCAAACTACAAAGCCGCCAACTTATCTAGAAAATGAAGCAAGGCACTATGGTTGAAAAGTGTCCACCTTTTAAGAAGATTGAATATCTTCTATCTTTTTAACAATCAATGATAAGTAATTAAGTAGCATCATTCACTCTGCAATCTTCTTGCTAGCTATGAAATTCAAATATTTATAGCTAATGTGGAAGGTAATGTTAGTAGAGGATGACCTTGAAGGACACATTTGGACCAACAACCGTGATAGCCCAGTGGGTAGAACACTCGGTTCTCGTGCAAAAGACTAGTGTTCAAATCCTGGGTCGGGCCTACACCAATTTGTCTTTTCTAAAGACATATATGTGGTTAATTTATCATGGTTGTTAACGGTGAGGGAAAACATCGTGAGGAAACCCACATGGCTGAGATGTACTTAGTCATGTGACAGTGTATTCGTACAAAACTGCCCCCTATCACGTGAGTACACTGTCCATGCAAAACGTGGGTACTCTGAACACCAGGTGACAAAGTCACGTGATGTTCAGAAATATTAGTACCTCTGCCAACCCCTTCGGGGATATTCGGCGTGAACGTTTATGTTTATTATGTGTGCTCAAAACTTATGTAGAATAAAAGAGCATCTGTGAAAATATTGATGTATGTAAATGAAGTTAGGAGGTTTTCCAGGATTATACAAAGTGATTGATAGTCTCTGCCTACCCCAATAGGCTAGTTGACAACTTTTCAAAAACTAGTTAATCCATGGCCTTATAGTCTATTAATCTCAAAATATCAATATTTCAATAAAAACCACACGTTTAATAGTATATTTTGCATTTTATTTAATACCTATTTTTATATTCTGTCAAAACGCTCCAAACTGTCATGGCGTATTGTGTGACGTCACCTCTTCCTACAACAACAGCTGTTTGGTTTGGTTTAGTTATTGTGAGATTAACTTTTACATCACGCGACGTTTAAAATGAGTTCAAAATTTTATAAAAACTGTGTCGTGACACTGTGTGTTAGTACGACAGTGAAAACGCCAAATAAACTGTTTATTTACGTTCCTCATAAGCCAGAAATACGAAAGAAGTGGTTGCAGCTTGCAAGGCGAGACCCACAGCATTTATCTACAAGTGGGAAATTGTATTTTTGTGAAGATCACTTTGATGTAAGTAGGTTTTATTACAAATTTTTAATATGATAATAGTATTTGATAGCTTTTCACAATTCAATATGAGATATCAATGCCACTAAATAATTAAAAGCCGTCAATATAACCTGAAAATTTAAAACTCAAAACATTCATGATTCATAGCATGATTACTTCGTAATAAAATAACATTTGAATGTAAATATAAGTAGGTATGAATACATCATTAAATTGTGCACTGAAAATGACTTGAGTTAAATTTCAAATGTAAGTAATTGTGGAATAATAATGCATATTTAATGAAATGAATTTGCACTTATTTATTACAGTTACCAAATGACATGGTGAACTATATTGAGTACCAAATTATGGGACATGTATCACAAATACTCATGAAGCCAGGATGTGTCCCTAGTAAGTTTGATTGTCAACCAGACAGACAGAAAAGAACTACTTCAACAGACCCGCCTTATATTGTGAAAAAACAAAGAATGATGACTGTCGAAGAATGCTTAAATGAATCAGTAGCACCAGAACAGATCCCTCAGCCCAGTTTTAGTGGAATGCAAAGTACACTTATTGACTATGCTTCTCGAGCCAACACAGGTACCCTAAAGAGTAAACTAATACACTCATGTCTTAGGTTCTTGTTATTAATTAACATAAATTAGTTTTATGGTTATCTTTTTCAGATGCAAGTATTGTGGCAGATATGGTAGTTACCTACAAGACAGCGGATAAAGCAACCCAAGTGCTAATTACTCGCAAAATCCGCAGTAAAGCCATTCAAGTCAGCATTAACTCAGTAAATAAAGCAATGTCACCAATAAAATCTACAACTGCATGTGTATCTACGTCCCCTTTTAAAGTTGATCATTGTAAAAAACCAAGTCCTGGATTCAGCAGTAGCAATGTTTCAAGAAAACTTAAAATAAAAGAAGATTCAGACAGTGATGTCTCCTTTTATGCCCCACCTTTAACTAGTTCAGAATCTTCACCTTCAAAACATTCTATACAAACTAAATCTACTTCGGATTGCAGTGAATTCCAAGAATATGAAACAAAACTAGAGTTGGAGAGAACCTTACAGGATACAATTAAAAAGATAAAAAGTGATCCACGATTTTTCATTGGCATTCCTAGAAGTTGTTACTTTTTAATAGATCTAATAATGAAAGAACTGGAATTACCTGAACACTGTGTATTATTGTGCTTGAAAAAAATTAGATTAGATACTAAATTTAAAGAATTAGGTATTGATTTTGGCATGACTTCATCAGCTGCCAGCAAGATATTTTTAAAGAACATTCCTAAGATAGCAAGTGTAATGCATCCTTTTATAGTGAAACTTATACCTGAAAATCTATTAAGGACATTGCCTATGTCTTTTAGACACAAATATTACAATGTAGGATGCATAATAGATTGCTTGGAGATAGAGATCCAGAAACCTTCTAATGCTGTCCACCAAGCTCTTACTTGGTCAGAATATAAAAAAGCTAACACGCTTAAATACCTAATTTCATGCACTCCAAATGGTCTAGTTGGTTACATATCTCCTAGCTTTGGTGGAAGGGCAACTGATACCTGCATTGTAGAATCCTGTGATTTTATTAAAACATTAAGTAGTGGAATGTGTGTAATGGCTGACAGAGGCTTTAAAAATGTTCAGAAATATTTAGAACAATCAGGTATTCAGTTGGTCCGACCCACATCTGTACAAACAGGAGTCAAGATGACTAAAAAAGAGGCTAAGGAAACTAAACAAATAGCCAGCCTGCGTATTCATGTAGAAAGAGTCATAAGAAGATTGCGTGAATTTTTGATGTTGAAGCCACATGCCTGTATAAATATGAATTTTGTTAAAATCTTTGATGATATTATGATAATTGCATGTGGATTAATTAATATTCAAGATTCTCTCATTAAATAAAACTACACAAATATATCATGTTTGGTTTTATTAATATTATTTTATAATGTAAGTAATGTAACTACACTTTATTGCTACAACATTTATATAACAAAGGATATATTTGTTCTTTCCAATAATTTATTAAATTATTTTCTATTAGGTCAATTACAAACTCTTCGTTATAAATCACATTCAAAATATCTATTTCTTTATTGCTCTCTGAAAAATCAGCACTAGCCACACAAAAATAACAGTTTTTCTTTCCAGATAAAAACATTTGGATTTGCATTTGTGTATAGAATTTTTTTGCTGGTTCCCCATTTTTTATATATTTAACAAAATTTTTTTTGCTTGCTGGACATTTAATTTCAATAATGCCGTCCTCAAAAATACCATCAGGGGATCCGGCAATCATAGGGTACTTTTGGCTTAATAAAAGACCACACTTTCTTATTTTTTTTTGCAGTTTCAACTGTACTGCATCTCTAACTTGGTCTTCTAATTTTCTTCCCCTTTTCATTGCCTTCGTATCGGGAATTTTGCCACCCATAATCAGTGCTATGAGCGTTCCATCGATTGTCTTGCAGCGGCTTACTTCATATGCTCTTGATGCTGTTATTCTACCATATCTCATTTCAAACCATAGTCTACTACAACTCTGTTCCCTGGTTTCTTCCTCGATTTTTTTAATTGATTCATCCAGTATCTCTACTTTGGATAAAAATGTGTCAGAGTCTTCATCTTTAAACTTTAACACAAGGTCGTGCATAGATAGCATGGCAGAACTTGAAGAGCTTGAACTATATCTCAAAAATTCACATTAATTAAGACTCCTTTTCCTTCCTTCTTCTAAAAATTTATTGCAAACCACTGTATTTGATGGCAGAACAGGTTTGCCTTTTGACATTTCCTTGGCTGTAATAAATTTTAAAGTCGTGCCAATCCTGGACAATTTGGATTTCTTCCAATAACAATCAATTGAAGTACATGAAGGTTCTGCACTCCTGCGATGAACCCACATCAGGAAGGCTATAGCGTGCTTACAACCTCCTAGTGCAGCAACGCAATCGTGACACTCCACTGAGCGAATTACCTCTTCTTGTCACTGCATATAGCTTTGCGTGAATTTTATGCTCTGGGCATATCTTACATTTAAGAGTGAAAATCTTCCCATCCCGTTTTAGTTGTACGTAGCTAATGGCGTCGTCACCATATGATGCACGGGAAGACCTGCAACCAAAATTCGCTGTTAAATTTTTGCTTTTGGTAAACATCATAACCTAACCTGAAAACGTATTTCAACTCAACAGACACCCTGACCGTTTTTTTAGAGAATAAATAAGATAATTTTAAATATAACAGCATAATCTAGTAATAAATGAAATAAATACTTACTTAGAAGTCTTAATATTACGAAATTCTGCTGAGCAGAAATCGGTGTTTGAAGCAAAAAAAACTCCAAGCATCACGGCATCAATTTCAGGCAAATTTGTACTATTCGCTTTAACAAATCCTTGCTCCATATTAAAAGTTAATAAAAGCACTGTTTTAAATATCTTACAAAAAGGAATGTGTATTATAATTAGAAAATAACTAAAGAAATGAGCAAAAATATACGGAATCGAGCAGAATCACAACGATAAGAACTGTCAACAACAACTGTTATGAAGAAGTGACGTCATGCGTTTTGATTGGCGTTTGATGTCACGTGATTTATGTATGTGATTTACCGGTTTTATTTCAAGAAAATCTAATTTAATCCTGAATATTTTAATTATTTAGTTTGATTTTCGTAATAAATAAACCTTCGACAATTACGCATAACAATTATTTTTGAGAATTTAATTTGGTGGCAACTAGCCTATGGGAACTTGTGAGTACATATGTAAATACAAATGATTTATATTAGTTTATTGTTAAAAAAATAGAAGTTTTTCTTTTGGGGGATAGATTAATTTATTTTAAGTTTTTGTATGGAATGTGGTCCTATACCAGATTAAATTTAAAAAATGAAGCTTTTTGAGGACAAAACTTTGAAGGAGAATCTTGATGTGTCTTGATAAAAATCCTAGAGTGTGGTCTAGCAACAGCTTTTTTGAAATGGGGTTGGTCATATGTTTTTATTAATGCAGAAAAGCTAGATGAGTTGTATTGTCTTCTTTACACAGACAACTGACAACTAAAGCAGTCAGGCTGGTTGAGGTGGTTGACAGTCAGTAATCTGGTAGCTTTGACATCAATACCTTAAGTTGTTTGCATGTTGGCTGGTCCGCCAATGTATAGAGGCTCTAACATGTTTAAGCCTCCCTTAAAGTAAAAGTATTAAGATAGTTCTTGACTTATATTATTCTTCTTTCAGTTTGGTTCCAATTACTTCTGTGAGGTGTGCAACACAATCTTACCAACAGCATTGAAAACCAACTTGCACATAAAAGATCAGAAACATATTGACAGGAAACAAAATAAAAACTCATCATCATCAACTTCAGATGTTAAACGTCACAATAAGGCAATAACCATATCAAATATTGTTGTTTCGGAACTTGAGTGGAATGGCATAGTTGAAAACCAATGTATTCTTTGTGATCAAGATTTTGATGATGCCAAATTTCATATGAAAACCAGTGGACATTTGATTAAATTGATTTCAAGCAAAACTGAGTGTAATGGTGGGGATGACTATTATAGAAAGGTATCATCATACTATATTATCTATTTCCTCTAACAAGAGCTCAGCTTTTACATTTGTGCATTTAATCAAATTTCCAGAATAATTATTGCTTATTTATTTATCTTGTTTACACTTAGTGTTGCGTAAATTAGGTATAAAGTAATAAGTAGTAGTATAAATAATATGGTCTTAACAGTACATGATTTAAATTAATTTATGGTATATTGTGGCTTTGCTACTTAAATAGTACTCTAGTAGTCTTAATTCAACAAAGATTATTTTTCTAATAGTGGGTTTATTTTCTTGTTCTGATAAGCATTATTAAAGTATCTTATGTAAAAGTTTCTGTACAGTAATGTAAAACTGTTGTACATCCTTTGTGACACAAGTACTTTTGACTTTGATATGGAATAAATTGTATTACATAAATTATTCTTGATTTCAGATTGGTGTAGATATATTTTACTGTTTTGTCTGCAAGGAACCATATTCCACCAGCAATTTTGATGAACACTGGACAAGTAAACAACATTTAGACAAGAAAAAAAAGATTTCCTCAAAGAATGCAAATGAAAGTGCTAGTTCCAGTGCTAGCAAACCAAATTTCAGTGAAGAGTTTAAAAATAACATGCGAAAAATGTTTGCATCCAACTCTTCTACCAATAATAACAAAAACTCATCCAATAGTATAGCTAGTCATCTCTCTGATTTCCAGAAAGCTAACATTGATTTAAATTTTGAAAAATCCAAAGCATTATGTAAAGTTTGTAAATTTTCTCCTGCATTCACTGTCAAAGCAATTACAGAACATATAAAAATGCATGAAAAAGCTGAAATGGGAAGTCCAGGTTTCTTACATCATCAAGATGATGTAGAGGATGATTATGATCATGAAGATGATGATGATGATTATGAAACTATATCAGATATTTCATATTCATCATCAGAAGAATCTGAAGCTCAAGAAAATGAAGATGAAAAAGAGAATGTATGTGGTAATATTGATTATGGTAAAAGAAGGGCTGAATTGGCGGCATTTGGAAAACTGCATGGAATAAAATTAATAGCTGCTGGGAGTAAGGGCTATTGCACTCTTTGTGATTCACAAATTTCGGCACATATCAAAAACTTCAAACAACATGTATTAGGAGCACTACATAGGACTTTATTATCTTTTAAAAACAAGAAATCTGAACCAGCAAAGAAAACAGATGATGATTCTGAATACTCAACAAAACCCTTGAAACATTATTTGAAAAACATATTTTTCGTAAAGCAAATGGATGATTTTTGGATCAATAGAAAGATATGTATTGATAAACATAGCTTTGTCCTGCTCAAATTCTTAGAAAATGGTGGAAAGTATGACCAAATCAAGTGCTTTATATGTGATGATGTGTTACACAAGGATAAAGACCAGTTGCATGGAGAATTACCAGATCACAAAAGGAAACTTTTTTCAACCAAAGTGGTTACATCTTTGAAAAGAGAGTTTGTCAGAGAGGTAAGAATTTTTCAAGCATTCCTACTTCACATGATCTCAGCGTCTTTAAAACAGAACCCTTGTTTATATTTTGCAACCATCAATTATGTCTCAAATTTGACACTGTTGAAGTCATAAATTTGTGGACAGTTTTACAGCATCAACCTTGCAACTTGAGCTATACACAACCAACTAATTGTCGCAAAAAATCCATAATTAATTGCTTGCGATGATTTATTTGAAATTCTAAAGCAGTTATTTTTCTATTCTACATAGATGTACTCACACCATTAGCTTCCATTTTATTTGACCCTATCGATCGTTGATTCTGGCAAACCTTCATTTACATTCATAAATATTTTAAGACTAGCTGTTTTGTGTCAGCTTTTTTAATAGCACTACTACAATTCTTCCCGTGGGTGCCCTGAAGAAGTGCATAAGGGTAATTTCAAGGAGGTTTTTAAAGTGATTTTTTAGGTAACGAAGTTGGAGACCCGTCACCAGAAACCTTTATGTTACAGTCTTATCTCCACACAACTTCCAAAAGTGTCAGAGGAATTTCTTATTCCAAATCTATGGCTTCCCCTTCTAGGGATTTTTGACCGTGAAATATGCATGTATGTTTCATACATGCCTTTTTATTCTTTATTTACTTCGGATGCCTGCCTTTTTAGCATATTCTCTATCGGCTCTTATATACCATTCATCAATTTAGTGTTCTCCATACTGTCTATGTGCCCAATCATAACGTTCCTTTTCGTATCTTTTAATTTAACACTAACATAACTTGCAGATAAAACCAAAAGTCTTCCACTGCGGTTATTGCAATGAAGTGTACCACGGTTGGTCCACTTTAACAAGACACCTGAGACACCCAAACCACCACCACTGGAAAAACCAACAGAAGATGGTTGCAGATATGACAGACGATATGTACAGTATGTATATGCCAGATACTGACACCGCTGAAACAGATATTCAATGGATGGAAATGATGGGAAACAGACTGTTGTAATTTCTGAGGGTAGTTTTGAAAATTAGATTAGATTGGCTAATTTTCGCTAATTTTCTAAGTTAATTAAACTTAGAAAGAAGTAAATCTTTATCCCACTCAGTATTCATTTGAAAAGTAATGATGCCATTATGGAAATTACTTTTAGTTATCTTGAGGGTAGTTTCCAAAGTATGTAGTACAATAAGTGTTGATTTTGAGTTGTAATCTCTTAAATTTAATTATAATATTTCCATATGATTGGTATTTTTGTAAGTCAGAAATGCATGCAATGCAATATGCAATTTTGCATATGATCAAAACTTTTAAATAGTCGTTATTAAAACTGTTCAACAGGGTTTAATTATAAGAAACTGTTTTTCCACCGATTGCAAATAATTTTTTCATGGTTTTAAATTTTCGTGTTGGTGTCGTAGTAATAGGGTAGGAATGTCCACGCCTTAATTTTCTTCGACTGTTAGGCGGATTGCGAGTTTTATCGAATCATTTACTTTACGCCATAGTTAAGTAATACTATCCTTCGCATCAGGAGTAACAGACACAAAAATGTATTGTTTTCACCATGATGTATGGAACTCGATCATTCTGATCGAAAACGAAATTTCGATTGAAAGTCGCAAGCCGCCTACAGAGCCATACTATTCTTGTTTAGGATGAAGTCTATAATTGTTGGGTTATCCTGTAGCATGAAGCATGTGAGAGCGAGAATTTCTCGTCAAAAGTGAGATTCTGATCGTGACATGCTCTCACATGCATCATGCTACCATTGCAGTAGCATATCATTGTGCTCTAAGACTGTATTCTATAAGAAAATAGTGTATGGTCATGATGTATAACATTACGTCCTTAAATATTGAAAAAGGTTAAATATTGTTACACCGTTTGATAGTATTAGCAGTATTATTTTCTCAGTGATCACAATTTTTCCTCTTGTTAGTGTGAAAACTGAAAGTGATAATTATTTTAATATTTAATAAATATTAATGGCATAGCCATATTGTTTGTTTTGAATTTTAAACGTAATGTAAAAGCTCAATGTACAGCTGTGTGTATGCAATTGTTTTGGATTTTCGCTGGACTTTATAGCAGTATTATTTTTACTCAGTGAAAAATGATATACTGGAAATACTAAGTTTTGATCGACATTCGTGTTCTAAAAAAAGTTTGATATAGTAAGTCCAGGAAAACCATTTCAGTAATTTTCCAGCTATTATATGAGCTTATGAGTGATTCTTGCCTTTAAGAAATGGTACAGATTGCCAACACACTAGATTTTTGAAAAATGTGAGGGTAAAAGAGGCCTTCTGATTCATTTTCACTTAAAGTGATGCAGTTAAAATAAATTGTTTAAAGATATTTTTTCAAAGTAGATGTTTTTGTGGTTAGTGTTCCAAAATTTGAATCTCTGTCAGATGAAAGCTTCTGATTAAATTTAGAAAACTTGTGTGCCTTAAAAAAATAATTGTGTATTTAAGGAAGACTATTAACTCTCTAGAGAAATACAGTGCTTTTAAACTAATTGCTAAGTAGTTTAATATAACATTACATGTATTTTTTCTAAGCCATTTTACAATGAAAGTAACGATAAACTACCTCGCTATAGTACAGTTGAAATAAAAAAACTGTTGGTTCCATTTTCTTGCCCTTTAAGTCTAATGTGGACAGTACAATGATAGTGAATTGTCTACAGTTTCACTGAAACTGAAAAACAGCACCCATAGTGGTATAATACCAACTTCATTCCATAAAATTCGGTGATTATTACAATAAAATTGTACTTCAGTTTATAAAAGAGAGCAAGCCATTTGTGCCAAAAGATTAAAATTAAGAAAAGTTCTGCGTGTTGATATTGATTTTCAGCAGTGACTAGTTGTTAGAATTGATTAAGTTTTTTTTTTCAATAAAAGAGTTGTTTTGTGATTTAACATTTATTTTATTAATCTTTTTCCTCGAAATGTGTTTTGTTTTCCACTGTATTATATGTAATGCTGTGTAGTGTCGGTTTAGAATTACACTACCCCGTGGCTGATCGTAAGAGGCGACTAAGGGTATCGGGGTGTTTTAATTGATTATATTTATAAAAAAAACCCACTTAACTCAAAAAATGGCTGAAGAATTTTCTGATTCCGAAGCTCTGGCTACCCCTTTTAGGGATTTATAGTCGTGAGTATATGTATGTATATATTGCGATAAATCTACTGTAAGCTCACGGTCCATTTGGGCACTTACTTTTGAATCATGATAGGTCATGGCCATTTGAATTTTAAACAGAGGGGTAAAAATATCTTATAAAGTTTCACCTATTCCTATGGAACAAAATAATTACGCCTATACGTCGCAAAAATGGCTAGCCAGAGCTTTATAATTGGAAATTCCTCAACTATTTCGAACTTGCGGACGATGCGGTGCTAAGAAATGTTCTGATTTAACAGTATTAGCCCTATCATGTCATCATGACCGACTTAGGTTTCAACCAGTTTTTTTTTCTGAAACAAAAATTTTTGGTGACAATGATTCAATTTCTTACTGCAGGTAGGTGTTACAAAAAGAGAAAAGTTCGGCAATTATGAATGAAAAATGATATCTAGTAGTCAATTCTTTCATAAGAAAAATTAATCACCTTTTGGCAAAATGTCTAGCCAGGCTATCTTAAGGAGAGAGTCTATACAGAGCCAATCGATCACGTGAGTTTACTGTTCAAGCTAACGTGGGTACTCTGAACAGCACATGACAATGACATCTAATTTTCAGAAGTATTAGTTTCGTATAGTATTCGGGAATATACGGCCTGAACTTTTCAGTTGAGTCGCAGATACGTGCAGATGAACAATCTTGCGTCTGTATGTGTTACGCGTTTATTTCAAAAAAAAATTTCCCATGCAAGTATTGATTGTTGTACTATGCTATTATATTACTCGGCCAATTTCGATAGCAGAGGCACAGATAATATAATACTATACTAGGCGGAGGGCTCACTAAGAGCTCCAGGGTAGAGGATCATGCGAATGAGGTAGAATATACGCATGAGTGAGTTCTCAGGGTTGCTATTGGTGTTGGTCCGGATGATAGAAATAAATGGTAAATTTAAGAATATTTGGTGATAGGTTTGAAACCACAGTGCCATTAATTACTTCGAAAGCTCCAGATACTTAACTTCAATCATAACATAACCAACAGGTTTGTACGCCGCTGAGGGCAAGTTATATGTAATAAATGTGAATGATTTTTTCAGCCTTAGATGTTTTTTATGTCTTATTGAATTTATATTCGAGTTGATGTGCTAAGTTGATCAATATATATTATAAAATAATGGGGTTGCCAGAATTCAGAAAAAGAAACTCTTTAGCCACTTATGCAAGTTGAGCTAGGAGAAAATATTGATAAAGAATGGTTGGTTTTAAGTCAAAAGCCACATCACCCAACAACCACCTAAACTAAAACGCCCCATTTCACTCAGTCACTTCATATGACATTTACAGAGAGAAATGGGATAGTCCTATTTTAAGCTGGAAAACCACAGTTTACTACTACATAAGTTACCTTATCTGATATCTGAGGGCAGAGATGAGAGATAGACAAAAATCAAAATGATTATGTTACATAAAAAGTTTTATTTGTTTTAGATATGTACAATTATTATTCATTTTTCAGATGAAGTCTTAGGAGGATTTGAAGGATTTGTTTTATCTTCGAATACAATATTTTGTATCAAAAATCAGGAGATGACTCCTCATTGAAATAAACATCAAACCACTGAGGGTAATGGGATAACATCATTGCTAACTCAAGTTCAGAACGATTTCTTAGTTTCTCTAATCTTTTGAGAGTTTCACTTAAATAAACATCTTTGCTAGTGCCTTCCAGCAGTGTCAGATCTGTATCAAGTAATATGACATAACTTCTCAAATGCATTGGATATAACATTAAATGCTTTTCTATGTTTATTCTTTCTTTTATTTGACACATAAAAAGAGTAATAAATTGTTGTATCTTATGATAAAAATTGCACTGAATTAATACAGTGTTCAGTATTTTAGTTGTCATTTGAAAACACTCTGGTGATATAGAACACTTATTTATTAACTCATTTATGTAATTTGGAGCACCAAAATCAATAGAAATATCAGATTCATCAGTGTTCAAAAGGTCTTGGATTGCTTTCAAAATTAGTTTTTCTATTTCAGCTTTCATGATAAAACAGGTATTATCAATTATTACCCTATCAACTTTCTTCGTGTCCCATATGTTTTTGATCATATTCAGATGTTTAGAGCTATGCTTATCCCAGTACATAAATTCAGAGGATATTGCTTTGAGGAATTCAGGGTCATCATTTAAATTTATAAGAGCTTGTATTACTTCAGTGTTCAGCTTTGGTTTATAACCCAAGTCAACATCCTCATCTTTTAAAAACTCTGCTAGGAAATTATTTAAATCATTATCTAGTGAATCTTCTGATTTTATGCTTCTTGTGTTGTTGAAATCCGTATAGAACTGTGTCAGTAACTGAACAAATGTATCATCAATTTCTTGATGTCCTTCTGGGGTTCTTCGACATATTTTTCGGATGTTTTCCATAACACACAGCCGAATATTACTGTTTAAGTTTGGTCGATTTGAGAAATTAAGTATTTTTATAATACTTCTAGCTAGCTGCCGGCAAACATTTCGATCTAATAGTGGATTATCATATGAAAATGGAAGAACTGTGGACGAATTATTAAATTTTATTATTTTAGCTAGCAGTTGGCTATTCATTTTAATGTTTTTTTTTCAAAAACTCATATGTTGATGGGTGTAGAAACGAAATCTTCGCATTAATCTCATAAAATTTATGATTTACACTCTTCCAAAACTAGTATATTTTTAAAGTTTCTTTAACTTTTATTTTAGGTTAGTGACATTAAATATAAAATAGGAACTAATAGAGAAAAGTTATCTAATATATATCACTCTTAATTTAACACAATGAATATTCTACTAATACGCTTTTGCAAGTTGCTTTTCTTATAAATTATCAAATAATAAACGAAACATATTTAGGTACGACTACTACGAACCAAAACAAAACAAACCACATTTTTTTTCTCTTCTCTTCACTCATTATCACACAGGGTAAGGTACAAACCATACAGCCTAGGCTTTGGTACCTGAAACAATAAAATGCTGAATTTAAAATGTTCTTTGGGTCGGTCCTCTTCTTACTTTAGTTACATCATGACTTTTTAATTGAAGCTATACCTTTACATTAAAAATAAATTCGGCTTATTTTTATGGTAAAATGTAATACACTAGATGCCTTAAATTTAGCGTAGCGCTCATTCACTCAGTACTCTACTACGTAAACGAATATCTAAAATAAAATTTTCTCGAAGAGAATTTTATACATTTTGCATTCCCATCAATAAATGTAGATACTTACTTTATATTTTTCTATTAAGAAAAATATTGTAATATAATAAGTTAATTGAATACAAAAAAGAAATAATACAAGATGAATTAGTCTACGGTGAATTAGTGCGAGCTTTTTCCCTGTAATGACACCGCATAAGAATGTGTACAGGACTGTCGTCGGGTCTTCCCAGACCAATTTGTCCAGTCATGTCGCGTTTACCCTCTTTCGAATTTGCCTAAGTATTCCAAAGTTAATGTTCATGTTGAGAACCTCTCCAACGTGGCTTTATCCTGACTCTCTTGTTGAAGTAGATGAATACATTAGGGTGGCATTGGAGCGGATCCTCAACGTGAGCATGGATGAGACACAATGGCTGCAAGCATCGCTGCCAATTCGTCACGGGGTGGGGTGTAAGGCGGGTACAGGACACAAACTTCCAGCTTTTTTGGCTTCCTCGCATGGGGTGGTTGAACTCGTCGCTAACATTCTTTGTTTACAGGGCGACGAGCTCAACATCCCTTTTGTGGGAGAGGCCAAGGAAGCTTGGTCGTCAGTATGTCCCGCAGTAGAACACCCTGTGAAACCCCACATACAAAGGCAGTGGGACGATCCGTGTTGCGAAAAGAGGGTATCGGACATGCTACAGATAGCTACTGGGCCAGATGTTGGTGATGCGATGCACACCGATGCAGGTGCGGGGCAGCAGTTGATGTTCGTGGGCACCACGGGTTAAGCTGCGGTAAGTCAGCTGGTTGGTTTCCACGTCATCACATGCTGAATGATGTGCTCCGCCGAGCACTTGTTTCCGCCGGAGTGCCGTGTGCGCTGGAGCCCCCAGATTGCTGAGGACAGATGGTAAACGTCCGGATGGACTCAGGCTCATCCCGTGGGAGAAGGGACGATGCCTCGTGTGGCACGCCACCTGCGTCAGTACATACGCAGCATCCCACCTGCCCAGAGCCACGAGAGCCCCACGTGCCGCGGCGGAGTGGGCAGCTGCTCAGAAGCACGCGAAGTACTTGGCTCTGAAGGACACATACTTGTTCGTGCCGTTTGCGGTCGAGGTGAGCGGCGCGTGGTGCGACGAGGCGTGGGAGCTTGTCCGGAGCATTGGACGGCGCTTGAGGGACGTGGGATCAGATCCACAATCCGTGTCTTATCTGGTTCAAAAAATATCTTTGGCTATACAACGTGGTAATGCTGCAAGCGTGCTAGGCACTTTTACACCAGATATGACACGGGGCGCGTATTGTGACCTGTAAATATTAGTAAATAAGTTGTAAATTGCATATGTAAATAAAAATTAAATTATAGTAAATACAAAGTATAATAAGTAAATTTAAGAAAATAAATAAAAAAATATTAGTCCACCACTTTAAAATTTTAACATTTATTTTAATTAAGCTCTATCTTGTAGCGAATAGTAGAACTACATAGTCTGTTATATTATCGCTAGGTGGCGCTACTGCTATGTTTTCATTCTGAGCTCCATACTCAAGTATATATATTATGCTAATCTTCATCATCGTCTCGACTAAGCTGTGAACGTCTCCAAGAGACGTTCACAGCTTAGTCGAGTCCAAAATGAGTAGTAGCAAATTTAAATAAGGTGGACCGAGAACATAATGAAAGTTATGGGAAGCCGAGGGGTGAGGGTAGCACAGGACCGGTCGTTGGCAATTTTTTAGGGAAGCTCTGTTTCCAGCAGTATTATCTTCTAGGATGTTAATTAAAATTAAGTGTCAAGCACAATTTTGTTCACAACAAAATACTCTTAATCAACAACAAATTTATATAGATAAGGATTAATATTATGTTGATAAAACATTATGGCAAATGATTGGCAATAATGCATTAATTTCGACCAAATTTGATTACCATCAAAATGGTTATAGTGAGTCAATCTTAAAATATAGACATATAGTGTCACGGATATTTTTTAGATCATTTAAAGATGAATAATTCTTTTATACATACTTTTTGGGTAACTTAAACTGTTTACGCAGCGCACATAACGAAAGCCATAAAATATGAATAATTATCCCCGTTTCTGCATCATTTTTCGCTAATTCTTTGCTCCTATTGGTTGCAGTGTGATGATATATAGCCTAAAGCCTTCCTCAATTAAAAGGCTATCCGACAAAAAAAGATCGGCAGTTCCTGAGATCCTAGCGTTCAAACAAACAAACTCTTCAGCTTTGTAATATTATAGTATAGATAATGCACATGCATACATACATATACTCACGGCTATACATCCCTCGAAGGGGTAGCCAGAGCTAGGGATTCGGAAATTCCACAGCCACTTTTGGAAGTTGCGTGGGGAAAAGATGGTGAAATAAAGGTTGTTGGTGATGGGTCTCCAATCGAATCGCCCGAAAATCTCTTAAAAGCCCCAATACCGTTAGTCGCCTCTTACGTACACTCACTGGAAGAAATGGGGTAGTGCTATTCTAAGTCGACACTACACAGTTATACTACACTAAACTATATCCCTAAAAGGAGTAGCTAGAGCTTCAGAATCAGAAATTCTTCAGCCACTTTTGGAAGTGAGTGGGGAAAAGATTGTATAATAATTGTTATTGGTGATGGGTCTCTAACCCCATTGCCAAAAAAAAAAACACTTAAAAAGCCCCATAACTCTAAGTCGCCTCTTACGTGCACCCGCGGGAAGCAATATGGTAGTGCTTTTCTAAGCAGGCACTACAGAGCTAAAAGCTATTGTGTTATTTAAAAAAAAAACATAATTAGCCAAATGGGAAAGAACTTCGGGGTTCAAGTTCAAACTTGGTAGAGTCCCTGTTAAGTACGTCAATGTTTATTTTTGTGTGAGTGCTATATATTTTCAGGGTATGTTTTTAGGGAAATCATCGCGAGCAGACCAATAAATTAGTTTTTTTAATGTTCTCGTACAAATGAATCTAGCTATACATATAACTGATAGCAGTTTGTCCCCTGTCACATGGGTAAGTTGTCATGTCCCCTGCTCTGAAAATCAAGCTAATAGTCACAGTAATGTTCAGAAGAATTTGAATAGATGCATAGCATCTGGGTGTCCAGAGAACGAATCCCGATGAAACCAACATTTATTTAATGAATATATACAATAATTGTACATGTATTATGTAGGATTAAAATATATTGAAGTTAGTATTCCGTGACGTGTGTTATAGTCAATATGTTTTACTTACTTTGGAACTATTTTGATCTTTGTCATATGTCTGTATATATTGAATTATTTATTTACTACAAGGAGGATATACATCGAGGAAGCACTGTCCCCGTAAAAATGAAATATGGCTGACAACAATTCTAATTTATTCGCAGGCCCCACACAGATGATAGAGCGGTAAAAGTGCCCTGATAGTGGAAAAGCGCGGGAAGCGTAGTAATAGTTCCCCAGGCGGTCTATGTGTGGCAGGGTGCATACCAACTCGGATATTATCATACACTTTGTATATACTTACTGTTCACAGAATGCTTCCGCTGACGCCTATTTATGTTCGAACATTGCCTACAAATACTCACGGCTATAAAGGGGATTCAATGTTTAGGAACAAAATACATCCAAAACATCATTATACCCATACCCATAGTGGAAGTGAATAAGAAAGTGAAGAGATAGGAAAGAGATTTTAAATCCTTAGTGTTGGTTAAGAATACCTCTATCTATACACCAAAATTACGACTTTACATCAAAATTAGTAACATAATAATAGCCTTACCTAAAAATACAACAAAGGTATATGTAATTTAATTTAGATCGACTCAGCACTTATGTTTGAATGATACCGCTTAAAAATAATCTTTAGTATGGTTAAAGAAATATGACTACGCAATTGATGTTTGACAATTTTGGTTTGATTCGCACACGGGACGTGGAGTTTCAGGTTCTTGATTCGTTGAGAAGAAGAGAAAGCTGAAACTAGCACTGAAATCTAGTTGAGTTAAAAAAACTTATTATAGTTTTTATCGCTTCCGCATAAAATAAAGTTTGACTAGTTGTTAAATGTGAATAAAATTGCTTGTGCACATGATGCAAGTTAAATGATAATAAGAACACAAATAGATAATATTAAAAGATACACACATAAACTAATGACTGTATTGGTTAGAAGCTATAGCTTTAGAATTGGAAATTCCTTAGCTCCTTTAATCTGAGCGGGAAATAAAGCGTAAAATAAAGGAAAGTTGGTGATGGGTTTCTAGCCACACGCCCAACAATGACTTGAGTACTAAGATCGTAAGTTGGCTACTAATACTCCCACGGGAAGTAATGTAAGTGCTCTTTCACGCCGACACTATACAGCTAATATTAATAATTACCAAACAATTGATCTTGACAACCGTGATAGCCTAGTGGGTAGAACACTCGGTTAACGTGCAAACGACTAGTGTTCAAATCCTGGGTCGGGCCTACACCAATTTGTCTTTTCTAAAGACATATGTGTGGTTAATTTATCATGGTTGTTAACGGTGAGGGAAAACATCGTGAGGAAACCCACATGGCTGAGTTGTACTTAGTCATGTGACAGTGTATTCGTACAAAACGGCGATAGGCTTGCCCCCTATCACGTGAGTACACTGTCCATGCAAAACGTGGGTACCCTGAACACCAGGTGACAAAGTCACGTGATGTTCAGAAGTATTAGTACCTCTGCCAACCCCTTCGGGGATATTCGGCGTGAACGTTTATGCTTATGCTTTATGCTTATGATTATGATCTTGGCTGGAATCAAACCCACGATATTATGTCTTACTAGACAACTACCTAAACCCAACCACTGAGCAACAGAGCCAGTCTATTCGAGGTTAGGGTACCTAAAGCTTTGATGAAAAGATACCATTCTATCTTCCAATATAATAATCCAATCTTGTAGACTAACAAACCCTTGTTAGGTTTATTGTTTTTTTACACTCACACTGATTTTCAAATGATCAATTCACAATATATCCTCATACATACAAAAAAATATTTCAAATCGGATTCAGCAGTATTTCGAAATGATAGAGCCAAAATAAAAAAATATATTTTGAATGTAGCTTTCTACCCAGGGGTGTTGTAAGAGGCGACTAAGGGAATAGGGCTTTTTAAAGTGTTTTTTGACCCATTACCAAAGATACTTTATTTCTACCATCTTGTCCCCTATCAACTTCCAAATATGGCTGAAGAGTTTCTAGCTCTATCGCTCTGGCTACCCGTTTTTGGGATTTATGGCCGTATGTATGTTTAAATTTATAGAACAAATAGATTAAACGCGGCACGTGATTCAGGAAGGAAAATATCCAAAAATGAAGTGAAGCTACTAAGTGATTGCGGAACTATATGATCACCATAATGGACGAGTCGGCTCCGCTAATTAGCATGGATTCACACCGTTAGGTGGACCGAGGCGGTAGAGGCGATAATACTGAGTACAGGTTTTTAGGTGAGGATCCGTATAAAAAGCTATTTAAAATATTTCACGCGACGACGCATTCGTCAGTGTTCAGTTAGTGGAGATATTCGCCGAATAAGTTCTGTAAGTATCTGAGGATTGATAAACGGAATATTTATTCGTCTGCTTATCTGACGATTGAAATATTGGCCCTTAAAGAAGTAAACAATATTTGACCTAGTTATACGACTGTTGTGTAGTGTCTCTCTCATATTGCATCCACAAGTCACCCCTCAATGTTAAGAAACTGCATTTAAACCCAATGTTCATAAGAGTTTTTAAACTATACTTTTTTGTTGAGGAATTCTTTGCATATTAACATCTTATTATACCTACAAAACTTAAAGTACCTACTAAATTTTGTCTGGTTATAGTAAACTTCAGTATACATATATCTTCATATAAGTATACTAAAATTTATGACATGGGAAAAGTGGGAAAATAAATAACCCTTTATTTTATTATATTTTAGAATATGCCGTGTAGTGTCGGCTTAGAATGTCGCTACCCCTTTCTACCCAAGGGTGTCGTAAGAGGCGACTAAGGGTATTGGGGCTTTTTATTGGATTTTTGGGCGATGCGGTTGGAGACCCATCACCAAAAACCTTTATTTTAACCATCTTTTCCCCACTCAACTTCCAAAAGTGGCTGTCCTCAGCCTCATTTATAATTCCTTAGCTCTGGCTACCCTTTCTAGGGAAATATAGCCGTGAGTATATGTATGTATTTTAGAATAAGAGATGTTTATCTATGAGTATTGGTATGTATGCTGTATTTGTAATTTAATATCGCACTATCCAATTATCTCCATAGGTTATCCCTCATCCCTTATTACACATTCACGTTCATCAAAGTTTTAAAGCCATCCGTTTTGGTTGAGAAAATCTCTTGATTTGTGATATGTATGAATTTCATTATACATCAGTAAATTAATTATATATCCTATATTGAGGTGTTTTTTAGGGAGACGCATATGACTCTATATAGCTGCGAAATGTCGGTCAAGAATAGGATTAAAGTTGGTAAGGAATTTCTTATTCAGAAGCTCTTAAAACGAACAGGGTTTTAAATTTTTATATCTACATATGAACTTTTTTATTGTACAAATACAAAATTTCATTTTTACTGCTTTGAAACGGCTTAACTAATTTTAATGAATATTCTGTGTATTTAGTAGGCTTTAGAATAAGCCATATTTTATTTTCAACATTTTAAAATTCACCCCTAATGTTTCAATATATTTTATAGCTATTTGCATTCCTAAACATGAAAACCTAATCAACATTCATTTGGTGATTTTAGTTGTAATTTTCTTTGATGCTTGTTTCTGGAGACTTGGTATCAGCTTAAATATAAGCTTTCTCTCATCAACATGGCCCAATAAAACGAAAACAACATATCTAATCACCGTAAATTTATTCGTTCATCTTATTCCGACAATCCACTGAACCGTAAAGGCGTTCATAGCAACATAACATAAAGACTACACGAGATCAGTGCTACCAACCGCGCTACAAGATAATCTCACGGGACCCTACAACCATGTATAACGTCTTAATATTTCATAACGCTCATGGGCCGTGATGTATTTCGAAAGTCTGTATTTGTGGGGCCTTAATAAATTAACATTGGACCTCACATACTGTACCAGAGTATATGGGCTTCGCTCGGTGAGACTCCGCCCAGATAAGGAGAGAGGCTATCTGTCTCGCTCGGGTAACTGAGGATGATTTTGTTAGCTTATCAATTATTTTAATAGGTTTTTTGTAAACTGTTGTGGCGTTGAGTGACTGTTCCGTCTTTTTGGTGCAGTACGGGACATGTAAGAGATAATAAGCTTATTAAAACATTGGTATGTCGGTGGTAGGAAACTAGTTTTCAGCAATAAACTGTATCTATATTGCCAAATGTTTGTTCTTAGCTTTTACGTTGATTACGAAGATCTGTCTTCATCTCGTTGAAAGATCGTTGGTGTTGATATAGATGTTTTATTGAGCGTAACTTTAAAGACATTATTTTTTTTTAAATCAAGGAGTATAGTCTATCATTTATTAGTCTCTTATTCTCTTAGTTATTAGCAACACCGACCTCTGAAAGAAATAGAGTAATACTATACCAAGCCGTCGTTTCATTGCAAGAATATGGATTGGGTTTTGAGATAAAAATAGCTACTCTGATTAACAAGGAAGAATTATAATCCGTTCTTATGTAAAGAATAAATACATACTGCCTACCTAACTATACGTAAGGCTGCATTTCCGAATAAACAAGGCCCGGGCCAACAGGATAGTTGAGAGTTAATGATAGATTTCCAATTATTGTAAACTGAAGTAGGTAGGTACTGAAAAGCAATAATCCATTTCTTCGCATGGGCGTCGAAAGTGGTAACCAATATTACTAGGGCTTTTTATTTCATTAAAGAGCGATGTAGTGTTAGACCCATCACCGAACATCCTTTATTTTGCAATCTTTCCCCACTCAAGTACAAAAATGGCTGAGGGCTTTATAAATTCAGAAGTGCTGGCTACCCTTTTTTAGATTTATACTCATAAGTATATGTATTTAAAAATAAAAGTAATCGAAATGAATGTCGATTAAGCTTTTTGTCTCTCTTACACCGTAGTAAAATAATTTCCCACAGCATACAACATAAGAGAAATATTTCAAGACTGAACATTTAGTTGAATCGTTGTAGCTTCATTAACTTTTCTAATTAGAACTTGAGATGTAGCGGTTAGCAGTGAGCAATCTGCCCGTAGCTTGGGTAATGGGCACACATTACTTCACCCTGTGAGTGTTGTGTCGGCTTAAAACAACACTAATTTAATATGCTTGACAGAGAATAAACTTTTAATTAATCAGACAACTTTGTACTTTTTACGTTTTTTCATACACCTCAAATCTATCAACTTTTGGGTTATAATTATAAGTAACGTGTACGGAATTTAATAGTAAATTATTATACACGTAATTAATTTAACAATTTAGAAAAAAAAAAAATCGCTAGATTTCCGTAGAAAGATCAAGTACCTACATAGCTTGTTACTATCAAAAAGGAAAGAAATGGTTAGAAAATCGAAATGCTCACTTATTAAGTAAAAATAACATAATCAAACTACATGAATACCATTAATAAATCTAAAATGCACAATAGAAACGTGCTCGGCCCACCCAGGCGCATTCGGCACATATCATTATAAATTTTCACTTTTTACGGTGCCAATGAAAATAATCCATAACAGTGATTGCCAAGTCTACGTGACGAGTCGCTGATGATTTAAACAAAAGAATTGCCCTCAATGACGGACGTGAATGATTGTTGAAAGCGTGCGAAAGGTGATGCTCTTAGGCGTGATGACCGGCAGATGACATTGTAGGCCGGGAGATGACAGATTCAAATGGTTATGAAATTTTAGACTTGCGTTTTAATTCAGTTTTCGCCATATTTGTTTGGATTTCAGTTAAAAAGTATGAGTGTGAATGAAAAAAGTTCTATAATGAATAGATGAACCAACTTAATAAGCACACACAAATACTTACGGTGTTGTTCCCATTGGGTTAGGCAGACGATCACCACTTGATAGGATCCTTGGAAATCTTACTTACAGAAACAATTATCTTTTCTATTCTTAAAGCTCCCTTCGTGCCATCCTTTTATGGCATGACTTCTTGATGACATGGTGTAATAGTAATTTCATAAATAAAAGTTTTGAACAGAATGAAAATGAATTAAAGGTAATACCAAAAATTGCTTTAATGATATCGTATGAAATCAATTTTATACCATTTAAGAATGGGAATAGGGTTGCAGAAATGTGTTTGACTTTCAGAACTTAATGTGCAATTGAAACTGGAGCAAATAGCATTGATTTATATTTATTACAATGAGAAGATAGCAGAGGTGTAATCTTCTGAAAATCATAATCACTAAGTACAAAATTTCATGGATGTAGATGTTTGCGCAATTCCGGCTTTTACAATAAAGAACTTTATTTGAAAAAAAATGTGTAAAAGGGTTTAAAGACCACTAAAGCAATTTGACCAACATTTGTGGCCACAATAATTACTATATTATTCTATTTTCACCGTCTCAAAATTTTCTGGCTTGAACTCAACTACGTCCCGTACTACAATATTGGTCCATCGTTGGAGATGATAGATTTGTCAACGAACGTGCTGACACGACGACACCGTTACACGGGACGGCGGCGGCGCCAGGGACGGGTTCACAGCCACGGTTTCGGTTTTAGAATCTCTGTGATAAATTAATCAAATTTATTTGTTAGTAGAGGACGGCCTCGTAAAATGTTTCTAGACCAAATAGAAAACGTTCTTATAAAGGCGGGGGTCCGAAGTGAGAAGAATAAAAGAGCATGTATGAGAAGAATAATTATTGTAAGCGAAGCAAGAGAGGTTTGTCAAGATTGTACTAAGTGGCGATCGATAGTCTCTGCCTACCCTAATGGGAATAATGGGCGTAAGTATTAGTAAGTTATTGTGATGATTTACAGCAAATAATTGTTCTGAAAAATTAACCATGTTTTTCAGAGTAATGCTGGTATAAATCTACACCTACATCCAATTAAACTCCAGTTTTCCTCTCTCTGACCATTTGTATCTTAAACGGTAATCCTTAAAAGGGGTAAGCAAAGCATTAGAATAAATCTACAGCTTTCGGAGATTAAAGTACGACCAGGTGGATGGTGGAAATGGAATATTTAAATTATGTTAGCAGCTGGAAACTTATTACCGATATTCCTTAATTTACTTAACAAATAAATCTATCATAATGGCATTTCTACAGCTTGCTAATGTACAGTGGAACTTATAAAAATGGCTGTATACTATCAGTTTGAACTTGCACTACCCCATTTTGATTCCCATTTTATTCTTTGCACTTCATTATTTTATAAAAAACAATCAATATTAATACTAACTAAACCAAAAATACATTTAGATCGGTATTGCTATTATCATTACTTAGACAACTGGTCAAACAAATACACCCCACGTTCATATAAAACTTAATCTAACAGACCTATCTATTTATTTTCTATCCATCTATCTATACTACACTAAGACTGTACCGAGGTCAAAACTGTACATTGAAGCAAAAAAATATAAATCGGTGGAATATGTTTAATTTTCGAAACTGAAGCCAAAAATGCGCTTTTTGAAAAAAATGTCTGTCTGTCTGTCTTTCTGTCTGTATGTCCGGTCATCACGTTAATTCTACCAGACGGATCTTGTTAAAATTTGGTATGAATGTAGCTTACACACCTGGCCTGGCACATAACTTTTATATGGCTCCCCATATACACACAATTAATTTTTTTATCGAACAACTTTATCATACTCTTCATTAATAGTCTTTTTGGAAAAAATAAGGTTTTCATCCATTTTCATCAAAATAAATGTCCATTTATATGTTTGTCAATATTATGACTACTAAATAAAGAGAGACCTAAGTTAACGTGGCGTAGCGGTATACCGTTTGGTTAATACTAATTGAACGGAAGACCCAGGTTCGATTCTCGGGCATCACGATCTTTTTGCGATTTTTTTTTACTTTTGTGTTAGCTTAGAATAATAGGAAGCACTATTCCTTCTTTTTCACATTCAACTATGCGAATATGTATGTATGAATAAAGATAATTGAAAGTATATTGTTTTTATTGCGTATTCATTTGGTAGGTCTGAGAATATGTTTATAACTTGTTTATACTAATATTACCATCGATATATTATGCTATACTTACGCATAAAATAATATTCTGTTTAAGCCTCAGAATGCATAGTTTGTAAATAATAGCACATATCTCAATTTTAATTTAGTACCGCCATCTATGACTGATTGGCTGCAATCTCTCACACATCACCAAAAACGCTCAGTGTAGGGGACACCACAGCGTCAAACTGCTATCGATACTTACTAAAGATATTCTTATTTTTGAACATAGAAACTTGGTACAAAATGGATTATTTCATGATTTAATCCCTCATTGATTGAAATATAATAACATAGCATAACATAAACGTTCACGCCGAATATCCCCGAAGGGGTTGGCAGAGGTACTAATACTTCTGAACATCACGTGACTTTGTCACCTGTTCAGAGTACCCACGTTTTGCATGGACAGTGTACTCACGTGATAGGGGGCAGGCCTATCGCCGTTTTGTACGAATACACTGTCACATGACTAAGTACAACTCAGCCATGTGGGTTTCCTCACGATGTTTTCCCTCACCGTTAACAATTATGATAAATTAACCACACATATGTCCTTAGAAAAGACAAATTGGTGTAGGCCCGACCCGGGATTTGAACACTAGTCGCTTGCACGATAACCGGTGTTCTACCCATTGAGCTATCACGTCGTCGTCACGATTGAAATATAGTATAAAGATTTTTCACATTTACGTATCTAGAAATTTGAAACTTGATGCGATTGACTGATATTACCACTACAAAAAGGAATATATGAAATTCATATTTCAATCAATCATGAGTATATACTAACGGCTATAAATCCCAAAAAACGGTAGCCACAGCTTTAGAGATAGTAATTCTTTATCCACTTTTGAAAGTTGAATGGGGAAAAGGTAGTCAAATGGGTCTCCAACTGCATCGCCCAATAATCACTTAAAAAGTCTCAATGTTCTTTATATCTATTACAACGCCCGCGGGAATATAAATATAAAAAAAACAGAAGTTAAGACAGTGTTTTGGTATTTTGGATGTAAACCGGATGCAATAATTGTAGTCCACGCGGACGTAGTCGCGGGCAAAAAGCTAGTAAAGAATAAAAAGAATCTTTCCAACCTTATAACTTTATAGTCCGGCCCTGTCTCAGTACGACATACGTGCCTCGTAGTCTCTTCGACTTTTGACTTGTTTATATGTTTTAATGTCTTTATGTGGGTTAATAATGGTAAACCCCACAGTTTAGATGGAAATAGTGGGTTCTCGGTTGTAATTTAAGTTGGACTCTTGTTTCCTAGTTATCGCTTCAAAAGAATTTATAATATATACGCTTTTTATTTCATATCTAAAATAAATTGATTCATACGTATATATTTATAATCTACATTCGTTCTACGTTGTAACTTTTCACTGTGGTGGGAGGGACCACGTTGGCTCAAAACGGAGTCATACTTAACAAAAAGCAAATGGCTGCAACCAAAAGAAAACATCTGCACGGGAGACCTCGTCCTTATAAAAGAGGATAACTTGCCGCCCGGCAAGTGGGCCATGGCACGAGTCCTAGACCTACACCCGGGAAACGATGGTTACACACGAGTTGTAACGCTGAAAACGCAAAACAACGTTTTCAAAAGACCTATAACGAAGTTATCTCCGCTTCCTAAACGGGAATCAGCGCCAATCCTCCCGCCCGAAGAGTTAACTGAAAATAAACCCGTAAAGAAAAAAAGATGTGTAAAGCAGAGTAGACTCAAACTAATTAACTACATAACTTTCTGCTTGTTGTCGCTATGCACCCTAATATGTCAGGCAAGTGCATTGCCGCCGCCGCCTCCCGCGCCGATGGAGAACTTCGAAACAATACCACTGAACGGAAATAAGCCGTTGTATTTCGATAAAATTGGTAACTTGCAGTTTATACACGATGAATGGAATTTGTTAATTTATTATAATTTAACAACTTACTGGCAATCATCTACGAAGATAAAGACATACATCAATAAACTATATCATATTTGTGAACGAATGGATCATAAGCCTTGTAAGCCGACAATATCTCAACTTAAACACGAATTAGACCAACTGAACGAATACAACGCCTTATTACTCAACAACAATCAACACAGGCGTAAAAGAGGCTATATCAACGGAGTTGGGAACATTGCGAGGACTTTGTTCGGGATCCTCGACGAAAATTTCGCACTCAAGTACCAAGATGATATATCAAAAATACAGGCGAACGAAGATTATTTATTACGTTTGCTGAAAAATCAGACATCTATCGTGGAGGCAGAAAACAACATAATTAAAAACAATGAAAAATTTATGTTGACACAGTTTGAAACGATACATGACTACATTGTACACACGAACGAAACAATTTCAAATATTGTGTACAGAACAGAAGTAATGTCAGTCATGAACGACCTAAACGCAGCATCTCTCACAGCCAGCCTCATCATGTGGAATCTGAAACGAACTCAAGACACGCTACTAGACACCATAGCGAACATACATAACGGACGTCTAGACATTCATCTGATCTCATTTAAACAACTTATATATGAGCTCCATATGATCACAGCACGGCTCTCGAAACGACTGTCGCTGCCCATCAAAGACATCGAAGAGAACGTGAAGGATCTGTACAAAATACTGTACGTAAAGGCGCGCGTAACTTCATCCTTTCTACTTTTGGAAGTTCATATACCCCTCACAAGCGACGAAGAGTACGAAGCTTTTCATACGATCCCGGTTTCAATGCAGTTAACTACCGGTGACGTCACTACCGTCATACCTACCACGACACATATCGCAGTCAACTTCAGAAAAGAAACATTTATATCACTAACGGTGGACGATATAAATCAATGCACCCAATTAAAAAAAGATAACTACATTTGCACTTCCAACTTTCCTATTCATAACTTACATAATGCAGAAGCGCCATGCGAAGCAAAATTATTGGGACACCAATCGAACATTCAATGTTTACAAACAAAACGACGCTGCCGCGACGACTGGATCAAGTTACATAAAACGAACCGCTGGCTATACATGTGTTGTGAAAATTGTAACGCCAGACTTTTATGTGATAACAGCATCGTATCAACTAACTTATCGCGAACGGGTTTGCTTGACTTACAAGAAGGCTGCGTGCTACAGAAAAAAGACGTCTCATTGTTAGCATTCAACCACTATGGAAGCAGAACCGAACTGAACCCGGAAATACCTATCATTCCTAACGACGTCAACTTACACATCAGCGATCAAGTTCAATACACCTTTATCAATGAGAGTAGCCCAGCCTTAACTAACAATCAGAGTCTACAACACATCGAGCTTGACAAACGGATAAAGTTACAAAAGGATGATGAACAAAGATCGGCATCGTCGGGCTTGTCCTCACACGACATCCACCAGTACGCTGTACTCTACATAATGCAGAGACAACGTCCACTCGCCTACAACAACCACAGCCAGTCTACAGTGCAGTAGCACCGGCGAAACCAAAAAGGACTATCCAATTTGAACAGTGAACCTTAAATATACATTAAATTAATTAATTATTGTAATGGTTGTTGGATTTGCTATGTTGTCGCGTAATTATAATTAGGTTTACTTCCTCCCTCGGGAGCATGTACGGTCCATCACCGTACAAAGTACAATTAACTGCTGCCACAGCGGCCTACTTTCCGCGAGCTCTTAGCTCACGTCTATTTTTATATAACATCTTATTATTAGTAATTAACGATAATTCACTCAACCAACACGTAAGTCACGAGTACTTTTAAACAACATAGCAGATACACAGCCACGAGTGCTGACTGTTAATTTACCCTTTTTCTACAATATATCTTTTACAACAACTTAACTTCTTTAACTTCATTTTATCTATGTACGGATCAGTTTACTGAAACTCAGCCTGGACCGTACATAATTTGGTCCTTCGAGCCGGATGGGCAGCGACAGTCGTTTCGAGAGCCGTGCTGTGATCATATGGAGCTCGTATATAAGTTGTTTAAATGAGATCAGATGAATGTCTAGACGTCCGTTATGTATGTTCGCTATGGTGTCTAGTAGCGTGTCTTGAGTTCGTTTCAGATTCCACATGATGAGGCTGGCTGTGAGAGATGCTGCGTTTAGGTCGTTCATGACTGACATTACTTCTGTTCTGTACACAATATTTGAAATTGTTTCGTTCGTGTGTACAATGTAGTCATGTATTGTTTCAAACTGTGTCAACATAAATTTTTCATTGTTTTTAATTATGTTGTTTTCTGCCTCCACGATAGATGTCTGATTTTTCAGCAAACGTAATAAATAATCTTCGTTCGCCTGTATTTTTGATATATCATCTTGGTACTTGAGTGCGAAATTTTCGTCGAGGATCCCGAACAAAGTCCTCGCAATGTTCCCAACTCCGTTGATATAGCCTCTTTTACGCCTGTGTTGATTGTTGTTGAGTAATAAGGCGTTGTATTCGTTCAGTTGGTCTAATTCGTGTTTAAGTTGAGATATTGTCGGCTTACAAGGCTTATGATCCATTCGTTCACAAATATGATATAGTTTATTGATGTATGTCTTTATCTTCGTAGATGATTGCCAGTAAGTTGTTAAATTATAATAAATTAACAAATTCCATTCATCGTGTATAAACTGCAAGTTACCAATTTTATCGAAATACAACGGCTTATTTCCGTTCAGTGGTATTGTTTCGAAGTTCTCCATCGGCGCGGGAGGCGGCGGCGGCAATGCACTTGCCTGACATATTAGGGTGCATAGCGACAACAAGCAGAAAGTTATGTAGTTAATTAGTTTGAGTCTACTCTGCTTTATACATCTTTTTTTCTTTACGGGTTTATTTTCAGTTAACTCTTCGGGCGGGAGGATTGGCGCTGATTCCCGTTTAGGAAGCGGAGATAACTTCGTTATAGGTCTTTTGAAAACGTTGTTTTGCGTTTTCAGCGTTACAACTCGTGTGTAACCATCGTTTCCCGGGTGTAGGTCTAGGACTCGTGCCATGGCCCACTTGCCGGGCGGCAAGTTATCCTCTTTTATAAGGACGAGGTCTCCCGTGCAGATGTTTTCTTTTGGTTGCAGCCATTTGCTTTTTGTTAAGTATGACTCCGTTTTGAGCCAACGTGGTCCCTCCCACCACAGTGAAAAGTTACAAAGTTGTAAGGGTAGGAGGCCCCTTGTAGCACAGTCGGCTGGATTTTCTTTTGTATTGACATACCCCCACTGTGCTGCGGGTACTACTTTAGTGATTAATGTTGTTCTGTTGGAGATGTATTTTTCCCACTGTTTGGTTGTGTTCTGTATCCACGCTAGTGTTACTTTGGAGTCAGACCAGCAGTGGATTTCGAGCTGGTTTTCACATAAAGCCGCTTTTATTTTCTCCATAAGTTTAGCTAATAATAGTGCCCCGCACAGCTCTAGTCGCGGCAACGTAGGCTTCTTTTTCAATGGCGCGACTTTAGTTTTCGCAGTTAGCAATGTCGTGATGTATTCACCGTCATCGTTTTTCGTCACCGTGTATATGACGCATGCATACGCCTTTTCACTCGCATCGCAAAAGCCGTGTAATACGATGCGCTGGCTTGCATTTTGTATCCACCTTGGTATGTTTAAGTTATTTAAAGATGGTATTTCAGAGCGAATTTTTCTCCATTCTTTTGCTATTTCCTCAGTTACGGGTTGATCCCATTCGACGCTGCTATCCCAAAGTCTTTGAAGCAGCAACTTAGCATTGATAATAACGGGAGAGAGCCATCCAAGGGGGTCGTAGAGCTTGCTAATGTCCGATAGTAGCATACGTTTTGTGTATTTAGGGTAGTCACGTTCCGTTAGTTCCCATTTAAAACAAAATTTGTCATCACTTGTGTTCCAGCCTATACCCAGCGTCTTAGTTGTAGAGTCTTGTTTGAAGTTGAATATATTTTCAACTTTTTTATCTTTCTCGCACAAATCTTGTAGGATAGTCGGTTCGTTGCTAGCCCATTTCCTCAATAAGAATCCACCTCGTTGAAGTAGATCGAAGAGTTGTTTTTGTAACAACTTTTCTCCGTCAATCGTGTGGTGACCAGAAATGACGTCATCCATATAGAACTGGTGACGTAACGCTGTCTCCGCCATCGGGAAAGCATGTCCTTCGTCGTCCGCCAGTTGTTTGAGCGTGCGCATGGCTAGGTAGGGTGCAGCCTTCGTCCCGTAGGTTACAGTGCATAGCTCCATCTCTTGTAGCAGATCATGCGGCGATGCGCGCCAGATGATTTTTTGGAGCGACCGTTGGTCGGGATGTAACATTATAGCTCGAAACATCTTCTCAATATCGGCTGTTAAAGCATATTTGTAAGTACGCCATTTGATAATAAGAGATAAGATGTCCTTTTGCAAATTAGGCCCTTTTTCCATGAGATCGTTGAGACTGTAGTTGGAGTCCATTTTCATGGAAGCGTTAAACACGGTGCGTAATTTTGTGGTAGTAGATTCTTCCCTTATTACGCCGTGGTGGGGTAGGAAGACCCCTTGCCCGGTCGTTGACCTAGGTGCTGGCGACATGTGGCCTCGTTCAATATAATCAGACATGAACTGTTTATATTGTATAGCAAAATGACTTTGTCTTTCCATTTTGCGTTCTAATTGTAAAAATTGAGCGACTGCTTGTGGCCTTGATTTTCCCAGTTTTTCGTTTGTGTCTTCTTTCATTGGCATTTTTACGATGTAGCGTCCCGATTCCTGCCTTTTTGTCGTTTCCAAATAATACTTCTCGCAGTATTCGTCACTGTTTGTTGACTCGTCATTGTTTATCTCCTCAGCTTCCCAAAATCTCGATAGATTTTCTATCTCGTTAAGAGTAACGAAACAGTTGAATGTTTTTCGTATGTTTCCACACAAAATCCATCCTAATTTCGTGTGTTGGGCTACGGGAGAGTCGTTATCTTGTTTCAGGACGCCTTCTTGTATTATCAAGGAGTAGATGTCGGCGCCCAAAAGGATGTCAATAGGGCCGGGTTCGTGGAACTGAGGATCAGCTAGCTTCAGATTTTGTAAGTATTCCCATTTGTCCGTTGGTATGGGGTAACTCGGCAAGTTATTTACGAGCTTGTTTAAAATCAGCGCTTCCGTTTTGAATGTGAAATCCGAGTATAATGATTTACATTCGAGCTCTAGGAGTCCCTTACTGTTCCCTAGGGATTTTCCAATGCCAGAAATGACTGCGTTCAATTTTCTACGTTTCTGTCGTAATCGTTGCGCTGCGTTTTCCGTTATAAGGGACACTTGCGACCCTTGGTCGAGAAGTGCCCGTAGTGTGACGTAGTTTCCCTCTGCGTTTTTTGTTAAAAGTTGAACCGTAGCAAGGAGAACTTCGGTGTCGTTACGTGTTACGTTGTGGGCGGCGCGCGACGGCGCGGCTCCAGCCGTTGACGTCGAAGGCGAAGACGACGACGCCTCCATTGAATTACTGTCTATGTGAAGGAGGGTGTGATGACTTTTGCCGCATAATCTACACGTTTTTGTAGAACTACATTCCTGTCCCCCGTGACTGAATAGACAGTTTTCGCATACTTGAATGCGTTTAACAGTCGAGATGCGAGTTGCGACATACATATTATTGAATGTCTTGCACTTCATCAGAGTGTGTGCATTTTTGCATAGTGGACAATTTTCACGCGTTGCTATGTATGACTGTGACCATTTTTTCGCTGGCTTATAATTCGTGGCTCCGTGCTCATTCGATCTATTATTGAAATATTTGTTCTGACTTGGCAATAACGTTTGTTTTTTCTGCGGCTGGGACTGTTGTTTCGTAGCAATATGATTTTGCGACATAGTTTCAAATGCCATGAATTTTGCTTCCAAAAACATTGAAACTCTGACAGGCTGGGAAAATCTCGGGGGTTCGTGAGGTCGTGAATATAGTCGCTATAAGTAGCAGCGTCAAGTTTAGGTAGCAACAAATGAACGAGCAGAGGATCCCACGTAGTGACGTCAAGACCTAGATTAGTAAGGCCGTTTACGCACTCAACTAATGTGTCATGCATTTTCTTGAGGTTGTTTGCGGATGGACTTTGGATAGTTGGTAAATTAAGTAGAGTGTTTGCGTAAGATGAAAATAACAGCCTCTTGTTCTCGTAGCGGTTAACTAGTATCTCCCAACAAGTGTCGTAGTTATCAGTAGAGACGCTTAGATGTTGCACTAGTTTTTCAGGTTCGCCTTTCAGCTTCGACTTGAGATGCTGCATCTTTTGTGACTGTGTTAGCCAGTTACTGTTATGTATAGTTTCAGTATACAAATCACGAAATGATACCCACTTGTTGTAATTGCCGTCAAAGTCGGGTAAATCGAGCTTAGGCGTGGAGTTTTCGCCGTGTTTGCCTGCCCATAACTTAATATTGATTTCCTTTTTCAAGGTGTCATACCTGCGCTCCCATTTCTGATATTCTCGTTGATAAATGGAGTTCTCATCGTTGATGATTGCGTCGAGCTCCCAGTGTATCTTGTCAATGGCTTGCCATCTCGTTTTTAGAATAGCAAGATTATCTTCAAGCTCCCATTTATCTCCGATGTCATCGAGATGAATCTTCTTAATCGTCCGTTCGATTGCCGTAAAATTGAGCAGTTGTTGCCGCATGAGCTCTTTGTTTTCCTCTTTTCCCTCGAAGGTCGTTGTTTTCGAGGTACTGGGGGGCGCAGGAAAATCCTCAAGCGCTGCGCGTGTCCCTGGCTTTCCGGGCGTCGCGACACCGACGGCCTGCGCCAGCTGCACTGCGCGGATTTTCTGCTTCATTTCCTCATACATCGTCTCCGTTTTGCCAAAAATATCACTGCCGAAATATTCAGCAGTGAGCTCTTCATCGTCTTCGCGTAACGAAACAAGCTCTTTATGATTTACCTGGAACTCGTGCCAGTGTGCCTCCAGATATTCCAGCCGTTTTTGCAGGTAATCTGGAGTCTTCCTCGATGCGCCGTCCTTGTTAAAGTTGACGCAAAGAGTCTTGATCTTCTCGTAACACAGTTTCTGCTCCTGCATTCGTTGACCAAGATCCGCCATCGTTATTTCAGTTGGTGAGTTTCACTGATTCGTGCACGTACGTAACAATGTCTACCACGATATGTGCGATATTCCTTCTCAATCTGACTGGTGAGACCCGCTTGTGGGAGGCCAGCCAAACCGATTCGCTACCGCAGTAAACAAGCACACGCAATGCACAAAGCTTCGAAGGACCAATATACCTTTGCCTGGGAAACATTAATCAATATAAAATATGTTGAAATACTTTAGTAGCAGTATAATTTGGGAAGGAAATGAAAAAGAATCTTTGGTAATATTACTACTAACACTATTGTTCAACTACCGTTTATACTTAACGAATAAAATGTTTATTTGAGCACAAAACTTTTGTTTACAAAATTCCTCAGCTACTTTCGGAAGTTGTGTGGGGATAAGAAGGTAAAACAAAGGTTTTTGGTGATATGTGTCCAACCACTAGCCTCCTATGAAATTCCACAGGAAAAAATGGAGTAGTACTATTTTTAGCCGACACTACACAACTATATTTATTAAAACTATTTAGTTCCAGTGGCATTTTAAACATCCGAAGGAATATCAAATTATAATGAATGAATAAACCTACTAGTGAACCGCCACAAAATGAGCTTTGTATGTAGAAGATTATGAAGCAAATTGTTGCGAAGTTAAGAATAGCACCAACACATTTCTTCTTTTGAGTGTGATACGAGGTGACTTAGGCGTTTGAGAATTTTGAGTGAGATTTGAGTGATGACGCTGAAGGTTCAACATTCCGGACTCAACTTCTAAAATAGGCTGAAAAATTACAAATTTTGAACGGCTTTTTGGGTTTTCTGTTAGTTAGTCAGGCCTACATATTATTCAATGAGAGGCAGTGGTGCTCCCCACTGAGCTATGACGGTTAATTTATAATTTTATGTGTGTATACAAATTTAATTCTTTCAAATCAGTCAAAATTTAGCAGTATAAATAGGTTTTTTAGATGTAAAAACGTATTCATAATCATATTGCAAGCATAATGCAGCAGCATATGAAACAATCGGTCTACTGTGTACTATGTACTGTACAATTGTACTCACAGCGATAATGTCGATACGGGTAAGCCAGAGACTCGAGATCAACCGCTAAAAATCGATAAGAAAATTATAAAAGTTGGTAATGAGCTGATTTCTTCAATAATTCAGGACACTGAGAAGAAAAAATACATCAGTATATATAACATCCCGCCACTACACAGAAACCCTAAACGATAACTTTATATATTCCTGTTTTACATAACATAACATAAACGTTAACGCCGAATATCCCCGAAGGGGTTGGCAGAGGTACTAATACTTCTGAACATCACGTGACATTGTCACCTGGTGTTCAGAGTACCCACGTTTTGCATGGACAGTGTACTCACGTGATAGGGGGCAGGCCTATCGCCGTTTTTGTACGAATACACTGTCACATGATATACAACTCAGCCATGTGGGTTTCCTCACGATGTTTTCCCTCACCGTTAACGACCGTGATAAATGAACCACACATATGTCTTTAGAAAAGACTAATTGGTGTATGCCAGACCCGGGATTTGAACACTAGTCGCTTCCACGTCAACCGGTGTTCTACCCGCTGAGCTATCACGTCGTCTTATTCCTTGTATTCCCGTTTTATTCCTTGATATATGCTTAAATAATGCAAAAAGTGATACAAAACATCTACCTACACGAAACAAATTCAGTAGACGGCAATATTCTAAGTAAGTCCTTAATGAAAAACTCTGGAGCGCGAGTCCAAACATCATCGAATGATTAATCTCTCACATCGATGCATCGATATTAATACATTTTTAATGCTGTCCCATCGATTACACTTGGCCGTAACGATTTATTATAAATTTATTAAATGCGCTTCGAGCGAGTAATCAGATAAAAAATGAGCGTACTCCTTGTGTGATCGTTGCCCGGCTAGTTCTTGTTTGAGATGTATTTTCCTCGACACTGAACAATAAATTTACTTTTTAATACTAAATACCTTGGTCGATTAGTTGAAGAAGACATTGCTCCGTTTTATTTCAGACTAGTGGATCGTCCCAGCTTCGCACGGGTAGCGTTGTTTTTTTAAATATCTGAGGTTTCTTTCTTCAGTCACTGCTCAAGCATTGTGAAATTCAGCGTAATGTTTTTAATTTATTAAATTTATAGCACTCCCTTAACAGTGTAGTTTGGTGATTTTGATTGCGCTTTAATAAACGGTTCAGTATTTCCGTTTAATAGCAAATTTTGGAATAAAACGCCATGATGTATTTATAACAATCTAAAAAATAAATCATTACGTTACGTAGGATGCAACTACTGGCGCCATCTAGTATGTGATATGTAAATTAGTAAAGATTTGGTTTCGATCACGGGCGCGATGGCTTATTTTATGTATAATTTCAGTGTTTGTCTACCGATTTCTATGATTCTTTTTTTATTGAATAGGTAATAATGTTACCTTATTTAAATTAGGGATGAATGAGAGGTTTACAAACGTAAAAGTAAACAAATATAATCAGGATGTTCCGAACTGCTAAGCTATCAGGAATTACACGTGCTATTGTGAGTCAACCATAAAAGATAGACTGTTGAGAAATTTTTTTTAGATAATTTTATGAAGAATATTTCCGCCACACATGATTTCTATGTAAGTTTAACCATTAAGGCTGCACACGCGACGGAAGCTTAAAAAATGAAGTGACTTCTCCCGTTTTCCCCAAATTTCCCAAAATTCCCCTTTACTTCTCTGCTGAAAAGTATACAAAAACCTGCGCAGGAGTATGAAGAATAATTGTACCAAGTTTCGTTAAAATCCGTCGAGTAGTTTTTGTTTCCATAAGGAACATACAAACCGACAGACAGACAGACAGACAGACAGACAGACAGACAGACAGACAGACAGACAGACAGACAGACAAAAATTTTACTGATTGCATTTTTGGCATCAGTATCGATCCCTAATAACCACCTGATAGTTATTTTGAAAATATATTTCATGTACAGAATTGACCTCTCTACAGATTTATTATAAGTATAGATTTCAGTGTTTGTCTACCGATTTCTATGATTCTTTTTTTATTGAATAGGTAATAATGTTACCTTATTTAAATTAGGGATGAATGAGAGGTTTACAAACGTAAAAGTAAACAAATATAATCAGGATGTTCCGAACTGCTAAGCTATCAGGAATTACACGTGCTATTGTGAGTCAACCATAAAAGATAGACATATACTGTTGAGAATTTTTTTTAGATAATTTTATGAAGAATATTTCCGCCACACATGATTTCTATGTAAGTTTAACCATTAAGGCTGCACACGCGACGGAAGCTTAAAAAATGAAGTGACTTCTCCCGTTTTCCCCAAATTTCCCAAAATTCCCCTTTACTTCTCTGCTGAAAAGTATACAAAAACCTGCGCAGGAGTATGAAGAATAATTGTACCAAGTTTCGTTAAAATCCGTCGAGTAGTTTTTGTTTCCATAAGGAACATACAAACCGACAGACAGACAGACAGACAGACAGACAGACAGACAGACAGACAGACAAAAATTTTACTGATTGCATTTTTGGCATCAGTATCGATCCCTAATAACCACCTGATAGTTATTTTGAAAATATATTTCATGTACAGAATTGACCTCTCTACAGATTTATTATAAGTATAGATGAGGCGCGGTTTCAAATACTGAGTCGAGGTGGGTAACGGTGGAGGAAAAGATCATGGTTATGTCGACAGTTGCTTTGTTTAAATTAATCATGTGTCAGTTTATTTAAACGGTGTGGTGGATTTGCTCCCTGTTATCAATTTTAAAACAAATGTAAGTATTGACCAATTTATTCAAATATTTAAGTACACTTTTATACAATAACATAACATACTAGCATTATTTCTAACTTATCACAGTATAAATAATATTAAAAATTTTTAAAAAAACATAATTATATTTAAAAATAACTAACTACTACTAACCATTAAATAGTAACTAAATATAATAATAATTTTAATAGTATTTTTTTCGCATAAATGTAAACATTTTTTAGTGTATTGATGCATACCGGGGAAAAACATTACATTATTCATTGTTGAGTTTTGCATATTCATAATAGTGTAGGTAAATCTGGTAAATAATACAGAAATCTCACGGCTATAAATCCAAAAAAAGAAGGCCCAAGCCTCAGAATTAAAAAAAACCGTAGCCACATTGAGAATTTTAGCGGCGAATGGTGGAAAATAAAAGATGACAACGGGTGGTGGGTTTCCAGCCATCACCCAACAATACTGGTAACTTAAGAAGCCCCAAAAACAATTTGTTCCTAATAAAGATCATACATTTTCCACAAGTATTATTATCAAATTGCATCATATTTTCTCAGTCTTGAAGTAAGTATCCCTTACATACATACATGCATATATTCACGGCTATAAATCTCGAAAGGGGGTATCCAGAGCTAAAAAATCACAAAATTTATCGGCCATTTTTGGAGGTTAAGTGGGAAAATATTGTAATATAAATATTGTTGGTGATGGGCCACTCACAAAAATCACTTAAAAAGTCCCAATATCCTTGCTCCCCTCTTACTATCACCCATGGAAAGAAATGGGGTGGTGCTATTGTAAGCCGACACTACACAGAATTATTATTATCCCTTACTAAGTCATAACTGTACTCTTTTAGGGTTTTCTACTAATTATCCTATCACGTATATTTATATTTTTTATTAAATATATATTTACACAAATTGCACACAAAAGTAATATTACTGTTCCTTGATTTGTCATAAAAAGACCTTACTTTAATTTCAGTTACAGTTATACAATTTTTAAGACTCGTTCATTTAAATATCGTTTAATTTTCAATTTCCAACAACACGTAACAAAATACACGCGCTGTTTAACGAGCCCAGTCATTATTACAGACCTAATTACTTTAAATATTCCACTTTTAATCATCACCATTTGTCATTCGTGAAAGTACATAGCCCAAGCATTGATTATATATTAAGGTATCTTCCAAAAGTCGGGCGCAATTACCCTCATAATATGTCCAATTTGGTTTGACGATGGGTAAGTAAATTTAAACGAAGTGCTTCATTATGACTAAACAAATTGCTGTTATTTCAACAAACCTTGCACGGTGGTTCCAGCTGACCACAATGGACTCAGATCAAACTGCTTAAACATTCGCTCAATGGAACGAAGTACCCATAATGATATGTTACAAATTAGAAAAAAAACGTACATCGCAATGTATTGTTTCTTAATACGGTTCGGAAATCGTGTATTTTCAAAATTTGTATTGTAATTAGTTGAGACGAAACGCGAATGGCCCGCCCCTACCCCGTTAGGCCTTGTTACGGACCACCAGGCGTGCGTGAGCGAGACACAGCATATGTGTGGGTTCGTGTGTGTAAGGAGGGAGGGAGACGGAAGATGCGCACGCGCTGGGTGGGCGCCAGCTCCTCGCGGGAAACAGATGAAAATGCTGATAGGGTTATGCTCCTTATTTTTTAAAATATTTTTACACAAATAATTAGTATTGTATTTAATTTTTCATATTTGCAAGTTTTGTCGTCTCTAGTTGTATTTTATTTCAGGCATTGATTAATTTGAACTAAAGGCATACTCTTTTTTAATTATCAGTATTTCTGACATATCCGAGCACCGGGATATAAATATTGCAGCTTATATATAGATTGTCATGAGAATAAGATACACATGAGATTTCTCACGCGTACATACATTCGCTACATGCAGCGTAACAACTACTCAAATAGTTTTAGTTTTAATTAAAAATGATTGCTATTCGGTGCCTATTGACTTTATTTTATTTTATAGGATTTCATAACAAATGTCTTGTTCTACATCTCAACTGAATATAATAAGGAAAACTGTCAAGTGGCAACCCTGGCACACCGCTAACAACTCCGTGTGTACATGCGCAAGCGCAGTCTGTAATGATCCTCGCCGAACTATGGCTCGAACAATGATCTATTATTTTCATACTAAGGCGAGATTGGATCTCCCTCCATAATCCTAATACGCCCATTAAGATAACCTCTTTATTATCCTCTCGAATCGATCGTTTTTTTGTTGAATCTAAGTGTGTGTTCTTAATTGACTGTACGTTAAACAATGTTATTTAATTTTATCTTATTAATTGTTTGCTGAAGCTTAGAAAAGTATGATGTGTTTTGTTTTATCTAAGATAGGTATTTATATATATTTTCAAACTAATATATTTACGAGTATCCAATATACTTTACAAGAAGAAAGAGAAAAGTGAAACAAGACGTTAACATTATTTTATTATCACATTAATACAAATAAAAATTCATACGATTTTAGAAAAGTAATTGACTAATGCTCTACATTAAGGGTACTCTCCATTTTTAAAGAAAAAATATGCATAAAAAAGGAAAAAGTACACGACTCTAGCCACCCTATGAAATGTATTTAATTACAATGTCAAATTAAATGCAGTATTTTGTAATATTAGCATTTTTACAAGTATTATAGCGGCACCAGAAATGTATTATTTGTGTATGTTTTAGTCGTCTAAGTAAACTTTTATGAGATACTACCTGGTCAAAATTGTACGGATAGACAGACAGACAGCGTAGTATAACTCAGTATAAACATTTTGGTACGGAGCCCTAAAATTCATATTTATTTGGCCACACTGCATAATATCTTTGACTCACAATACATACACTGATTTAACCCTCATATTCCATAAAAGTACTTCTAACAAATGTAGGCTATATTTATTCTTAGTTATAAGGCTGCAAAAAAGAAAAAGAAAATAGCCTTCTTAATTTTTCCTACCAGAGGTGGCAGATTTACAGACCATGGCATAAGTGGGTTAACTACTTAGGGAACTTTAGCTTTTAAGGGATTTTTGGGCCAGGGCCATGTACCACCACCTACTACTGAATATTTTATCATCGGTTCCTCTATATCGTCGCTGAGGAATTGTTGATTGCGAAGTCCTGGCAGTCAAGGCAAGGGAGTCCTTTAGGATTTCCATCGGGGTTCGGCAGATCACAATACATACGTTCTGAAAGAGAAAAGTTGCAGAAAATAGTTACGTTTCTCTTTTGACTGTAAATTATGGGTTTTAATACTTTTACATAATTTTCCTTGATTTTAGTTTTTTTAATTCTTATTCCTGAGATAGATAAAGTTGAAAACTGTCTATTATTATTAATTGGGATAAGAGGAAGTAGTTATGGTTTCTCTGGAAGATTGATCCATGTTTTAGCAGTTCAAGTAAAACTCAGAAAGAAACGGTATGAAAATGAAAGGAAAGAAATATTACTAATTAATGGGTACTTTTTGCTACTCCTTAGTTTATTAAATGAGGTTCTATTATTTAAACCCCAAAGTCTTCAACTGTTTTAATTGTATTAACGTCTAGTACTGTTGCTTAAGCTTTTTGTGAAATATATCAAAGAAGAATAAGAATTACTAAGTTTGTGAATGAAACATGAAAAAACTAAATAACTTCCCTGGATATTCAGTTCAACTTTAAATTCATATGAATATCTAAACGAACATTTTAATTTAAAAATCGATGAGATATCTCTCGTTTCGAAAAATATGAATCGAGTTATAGTAGAAACAGTAGCGCATCTTAATAATAAAAATGATGTACCATCATTTAACATTTCTAATTTGCGTCGATACTTCAACTTGAACTCTTTCATTTAGTGACATAATAACATCGCTTTTTGACACATCCGTGGCAAAATCCTTAACCGAAATGACCCTTTATGCTGTTAAGGTGTTAAGCAGAGCATTCTGTTTTGTTTAAGAATGAGTCTTAAGATCTAGGTGACAGAGTTGAGAGTTGTTTGCAAGTGTTTGTAAGTTTATTAGTGCTCAAAGGTGCCGCGGTTGACGGCGGCTCTTTTGATGTGGTCGAACTGTAATTACGGCCGGCACTGACTCCATCTTGCTTAGCTTAGATCGTGCTTAAAAGCTAAGTGGAGCTTTTTACAAACGGAATAAATATAACTAGGAATGTTGAGTTTTAATTGACAAATAGATACCTTTGGACATAATTGTTAGATGTCGTCAATTGCTTATAGCTGTTAGCGCTGAAATGCTAATTGGCTGATAATTTCTGTTATAATAGTGTCTTTTACGTTGGTGATTGGATAATAATGTTACAACCATATTTTATTTATGCATCAGTAAATATTATGTACGGTCTTCTCATGATAGTGTTCATTTTATTGTATTCTGTGAATTTTCTTAGTAATGCGTATGTTTTGAATAATTGTAAGCAAGAAGTGTATCTTTCATGCCTTTCTCTAACAAAATTTGACAAATTTTATCAAAACCTTAATAACTGATATGTACCTAGTTAGTCTCTAAGAAAATTTATGTGGTAAACAACATAAATTAAACCAAACACAAACTGCTAGAAATCATGTCCTTATTGTGTTAAATACCTGTTCCTACAATTAATTACCACTTTCTCAACCCTTCCGAAAAAGGTGATGCAGCATTTTATATTCAAAACTAGTGGATCGTCCCAGCTTCGCACGGGTAGCGTTGTTTTTTAAATATCTGAGGTTTCTTTCTTCAGTCACTGCTCAAGCATTGTGAAATTCAGCGTAATGTTTATTTATAGCACTCCCTTAACAGTGTAGTTTGGTGATTTTGAATGCGCTTTAATGAACGGTTCAGTATTTCCGTTTAATAGCAAATTTTGGAATAAAACGCCATGAAGTATTTATAACAATCTAAAAAATAAATCATTACGTTATGTAGGATGCAACCACTGGCGCCATCTAGTATGTTATATGTAAATTAGTAAAGATTTGGTTTGGCGCGATGGCTTATTTTATGTATAATTTCGGTGTTTGTCTACCGATTTCTATGATTCTTTTTTTATTGAATAGGTAATAATGTTACCTTTTTTAAATTACGGATGAGTGAGAGGTTTACAAACGTAAGAGTAAACAAATATAATCAGGATGTTCCGAACTGCTAAGCTATCAGGAATTACACGTGTTATTGTGAGTCAACCATAAAAGATAGACATATACTGTTTAGGATTTTTTTTTAGATAATTTTATGAAGAATATTTCCGCCACACATGATTTCTATGTAAGTTTAACCATTAAGGCTGCACACGCGACGGTAGCTTAAAAAATGGAGTTACTTCTCCCGTTTTCCCAAAATTTCCCAAAATTCCCCTTTACTTCTCTGCTGGAAAGTATACAAAAACCTGCGCAGGAGTATGAAGAATAATTGTACCAAGTTTCGTTAAAATCCGTCGAGTAGTTTTTGTTTCCATAAGGAACATACAAACCGACAGACAGACAGACAGACAGACAGACAGACAGACAGACAGACAGACAGACAAAAATTTTACTGATTGCATTTTTGGCATCAGTATCGATCCCTTATCACCACCTGATAGTTATTTTGAAAATATATTTCATGTACAGAATTGACCTCTCTACAGATTTATTATAAGTATAGATTAATTATATTTTCTACCCCTGTTCTTCGAGACCATTAACCCGATTTCTATTTGAAGTATTTAATATAATATAGCTGTGTAGTGTAGCTGCGGCTTAGAATAGCACTACCCCATTTCTTCCGGTGGGTGTACATAAGAGGTGACTAATTACGGTATTGGGGATTTTAAGGGATTTTTCGGCGATGCGGTTAGAGCCCCATCACCAACAACCTTTATTTCACCATCTTTGCCCCACGCAACTTCCAAAAGTGGCTGAGGAATTTCTTATTCTGTAGCTCTGGCTATCCCTTTAAGGGTTTTAAAGCCATGAGTTTATGAATGTATGTATGTATTTAATATAACTAGGAGTTTCGTCTTTTTAGAACAGTATTTAGTCTAAAATTCAGATTAGAACAATAAGTGATGAAGATAATTCGATTCGATCATTTAATATTAACGTGTGCATGGTTGACTATATATATTTGTAAATAACTAGAGTTCTATTACATTTACAACGAAAAACCTACCTTGATAATTATGGTCTACTGAAAGAAAGACAACACACCCATCAGTTTTATCCAAGTGTTATAAGCTGAAGAGATGAGAAACTTTGTGTGATCAAGTTTTATTATTTTTCTAACCTATATTGCACTCAGATAGTCTCAATGTTCAGTTAGAGATGTTAGTTTAAATCATAAGTGATGTATGTAGCATTCGCTGAAAAAGACCCCAGTTACTTAAGTAATTTAACACGAATAAAAATAGGTGGCTGAAAAAACTAAGGCTTTTTAAAAATATGATATTAAGAACAGGCCAAAAATCTTGATCAATATGTGCAAATTGCCTATTAAAATTACTTTTAGAAAATATATTTTTTATATTACGCAATAACAAGTTTCCTTACATACTTACATACATTCATATGAAAAACAATGTATATTCTCTCTTCACAATCCGAAAAAAACGATCCTTCTAGAACTATCCCATTCACCGTCTAATTAAAGAAGACAATTCTGATTAGCATGTGACGAATTGAGTCCTAATACGTTCTAGGCGGGCCGCGAGGCGGAGCCAGCCAACTTCAAAAACGCCGCGCGGTGCCTCAAAGAAACGCACTTATTGTAGAGCGAGCGAGACGCAACGATGTTTTGCGGTCGACTAGAGCGGGATGGATGATGTAATCCGCGTGAACGGGTTGAGTCATTCGCTTGGAGTGTGGTTAGTAGTGATGGGTAGTGTTTGTTGTCGATACGGATACTATTTAAGATTTTGTAGATTAATAGCAAAGAGTCAAATATTAGTTTTGTGTCTGTTTCATTTTCCGTCCAAAGTTATTTCACAGTAACTTATTCCCGAAACGGTTATGCAAACACTAATGATTCTGGAAAGTAAATGCATTCTGTTAACCGCTTTAGGATTTTGATAGAAATAAAATAAAAACATTTGGGGCTCCCAATACATGTCACAACTACATTATTTTTTTCATTGAACCCACTGTTCTGTATCTATAGATACGTCTTTTAAAATGACAAAGCTGTTTCTTCAATGTTTTTTTATTGTATGATACTTAATTTGAAAGTTAAAATATTAAATTCCTAGGTTTTGATTTATGGTATATTTTTGAGCACCGTAAACATCTAACGATAATACATTGTTTTATTATATCTGTCCAGCTGAGTTATTATTTCAATTTCTGTACAAAAACAATATTCGCTTATCTTTTAAAAAACATCTATATTATTATATATTATCAACTAGTTATTGAAATCCGAAGGTTATGATTACAATATAACTATAAAATTTAATAAATTAGTTGGACAATTAAATTATAGTCTTTTAAGTAGACTGTACAGTAGCAACCGTGATAGCCCAGTGGGTAGAACACTCGGTTATCGTGCAAACGACTAGTGTTCAAATCATGGTTGTTAACGGTGAGGGAAAACATCGTGAGGAAACCCACATGGCTGAGTTGTACTTAGTCATGTGACAATATTCGTACAAAACGACAATAGGCCTGCCCCCTATCACGTGAGTACACTGTCTAAGCAAAACGTGGGTACTCTGAACACCAGGTGACAAAGTCACGTGATGTTCAGAAGTATTAGTACCTCTGCCAACCCCTTAGGGGATATTCGGCGTGAACGTTTATGTTAATGTTATGTTATGTTAAGTAGACTGTAAGAAAGTTCTTAAACTTCCAAGCCTAGCACGATCACTGATAAATGAAATACAACACCTATCCATACTCTTTATACTCACGGCCATGAAATCCATCAAAGTGTAGCAAGACTTTCAGAAATTACAGTTACTGAGCCACTTTTGAAAGTTTAGGCTAAACAACACTAAGTTGTAATAATATGACGACCTGATAGTCCAATGGGTAGAACACCCGCCCGTAAACAGACAGGCGTGAGTTCAAATCCAAGGTCGGGCCTACACCAATTTGTCTTTTTTAAAGTCATATGTGTGGTTAATTTATCATGGTTGTTAATGGTGAGCGAAAACATCGTGCGGAAATCCACATGGATGGTTGGTCATCATAAGTATCCGGCCACATACCCCAGTAATCAATTTTAAAAACGCCTAAAATCCTAAGCCGCCTATACTCCACCCACGTGAAGACATAAGTATTGTTTTTAATTTTAGGCCTCATTACACATGACATTACTCTACACCAATCAATGAAAAAATTTAGCAATTGAAAATTCTGCTGTAATGACAAACAATAAAACATCGATATCGACTATTGACTTCCATTCCCAACCGTAGTAATAAATTCATGCCGCTAAAGAAGCTTACGTCACAGAATGTATTGTTTATAAATCAGAACCGTCAAGATGAGCACTTCGCCGCTCTGTAATCCTGGCGAAGGTTTTCATTGCAATTTTCATACAACTACTTACATATAGTGACACCATTAGTGTCTATTGGGGTAGGTAGAGACTATCGATTTCCTTTTTGTAAGCTGGAATACTTTTCGGGCGTCAGTTACATGCATCTATCGTTTTATACATTGTATAGGTATAAAATGATTGATTTTTCACTTTTCAGAAGCCTAAAATAGGTATTATCTAATTTATTTGAATGTGTCCTTCATAGTCGTTCTTTACTGATACCACCCTTTATCTATACTTATAATAAATCTGTAGAGAGGTCAATTCTGTACATGAAATATATTTTCAAAATAACTATCAGGTGGTGATTAGGGATCGATACTGATGCCAAAAATGCAATCAGTAAAATTTTTGTCTGTCTGTCTGTCTGTCTGTCTGTCTGTCTGTCTGTCTGTCTGTCTGTCGGTTTGTATGTTCCTTATGGAAACAAAAACTACTTGACGGATTTTAACGAAACTTGGTACAATTATTCTTCATACTCCTGCGCAGGTTTTTGTATACTTTCCAGCAGAGAAATAAAGGGAAATTTTGGGAAATTTGGGGAAAACGGGAGAAGTTACTCCATTTTTTAAGCTTCCGTCGCGTGTGCAGCCTTAATGGATAAACTTACAAAGAAATCATGTGTGGCGGAAATATTCTTCATAAAATTATCTAAAAAAAAATCCTCAACAGTATATGTCTATCTTTTATGGTTGACTCACAATAACACGTGTAATTCCTGATAGCTTAGCAGTTCGGAACATCCTGATTATATTTGTTTACTCTTACGTTTGTAAACGTCTCACTCATCCCAAATTTAAAAAAGGTAACATTATTACCTAATTAATAAAAAAAGAATCATAGAAATCGGTAGGCAAACACCGAAATTATACATAAAATAAGCCATCGCGCCCGTGATCGAAACCAAATCTTTACTAATTTACATATAACATACTAGATGGCGCCAGTAGTTGCATCCTACATAACGTAATGATTTATTTTTTAGATTGTTATAAATACTTCATGGCGTTTTATTTCAAAATTTGCTATTTTCGCTTTTTATTTGATGCTATTCTCATAAGAGCTTAGTGACGGCTTCGAAGATCATAAGTCAAGATCTAACTTATACAAATACAAATAGTTTATTAAACGGAAATACTGAACCGTTCATTAAAGCGCATTCAAAATCACCAAACTACACTGTTAAGGGAGTGCTATAAATTTAATAAATTGAAAACATTACGCTGAATTTCACAATGCTTGAGCAGTGACTGAAGAAAGAAACCTCAGATATTTAAAAAAACAACGCTACCCGTGCGAAGCTGGGACGATCCACTAGTATGGAATATAAAATTGTTTCAGCGCTTTCTATATTCCATTTTCTATTATTTCTTAGTAACCTCAGACCAATTAGATTGGTCTGAGTTAGTAACCTTTAGTAGTAATCTTTAATGTTTCCGTTTATTTCTTTTATATAATATCATTTTTCAGATACCGCAGTTTACTTTTTCATACTTTAAGTTCGTAAGGCATAAGAACATTTCGTAAAATATTTTTTTTTATAGACTGTACATACATATACTCACGGCTATATTTCCCTAGAAGGGATAGCCAGAGCTAAGGAATTATAAATTCCTCAGCCACTTTTGGAACTTGAGTGGGGAAAAGATGGTAAAAATAAAGGTTTTTGGTGATGGTTCTCCAACCGCATCGCCCAAAAATCCAATAAAAAGCCCCAATACCCTTAGTCACCTCTTACGACACCCGTGGGAAGAAAGGGGAAGCGACATTCTAAGCCGGCACTACACGGCAAATGACGACTGTATGACGCTGTATTAATACCTAAGATATTATTTTTTACTGGCCACTCGAGTCTTATTCACAAGTTGAAACTCAGTAATTCACCTCCACTCGTTATTAGTTTTTTTTCGCAAACAAATACTTTGAATTATACATCGTAACATCATGCTATGCTAACATACATATACACACAGCTACAAATCCCTTGACGGGGTAGCCAGAGCTAGGAAATTAGAAATTCAGCCACTTTTGGTAGTTGCGTGAGGAAAAGATGGTGAAACAAAGGTTTTTGGTGATGGGTCTCCAACCGCATCCCTTAAAAGCCCCAATACCGTTAGTCGCCTCTTACGTACACCCACCGACAGAAATTGGGTAGTTCTATTCTTAGCCGACACTATACAGCATACCCTGAAGATCTTCATAAAAAATACCACTAGAACCCCAGATATAACTTACTCGCTTCATCATTCATTCAATTCATTCATCAACATGCTCTGCCTTCTTTACTTTTAACTCAACTACCATTAAATATAACTGATAGATAGACTCCTCCTATAATGAACCACTTATCCTACTTCACGCAAAAACTACAATTATTACAATTATTTAAATTACAAGGGCATATGAAATTCAGAGCGAAAGAAGATGGTTAAATAAAGGATTACTGGTGATTTTCGTTTTCAACCTCATGCGCCCTAGAATGCCCTATATCCTTAGTTGCATCATGTGACGAACAAGGGCAGAGATAGGAAAGTGCTATTCTAATCTGATACAAAAATAAATTTGTCCTAAATATAACAGTTCTTGAACTCAAAGTGCAATGCAACCGTGATAGCCCAGTGGGTAGAACACTCGGTTATCGTGCAAACGACTAGTGTTCAAATCCTGGGTCGGGCCTACACCAATTTGTCTTTTCTAAAGACATATGTGTGGTTAATTTATCATGGTTGTTAACGGTGAGGGAAAACATCGTGAGGAAACCCACATGGCTGAGTTGTACTTAGTCATGTGACAGTGTATTCGTACAAAACGGCGATAGGCCTGCCCCCTATCACGTGAGTACAATGTCCATGCAAAACGTGGGTACTCTGAACACCAGGTGACAAAGTCACGTGATGTTCAGAAGTATTAGTACCTCTGCCAACCCCTTCGGGGATATTCGGCGTGAACGTTTATGTTATTATGTTTATGAACTCAAAGTTTGTATAAGGACAGCGCAGGACCAAACCCCATTTATACAAACCTGCCCTTTTCCAAGTTTTGTCTGGGGCCTGGAGCTAGTGCTCAATCCCAACAAACTCAACCTCTTTCTTAAGTCAAGGAAAATCAGATAAACATTATTGATGGAAAATATTGTAGGACAGTTCTTTAGAGATGATTTATTTAATCAAACATTCATACCGTATATATTGGTACACTTAAATAAACTATTAAACCATCATTAGACCAGCGTGACTCCAATATTACCCTGTTCAGGGTAGGCTAAAGCCCCACGATGAGGATATCTAAATGGACTGAGGAAATAAATAAATATATTCCCATTGGGGTAGGCAGAGACTAACGAGATCCTAGAAAAACTCTTTGCATATATGCTCTATACAAATGCTCTTTTATTCGGACGCCTGACTTTTGAGCAAATTCTAGTCTAGTAGTAGTTAGGTCTTCTATTAAATAAAATTTACGTGTCACAGTGTTTGACACCAAACTCCTCCAAAACGACTGAACCGTTTTAAATGAAATTTTAATTTTTGTACTCCTAAGTGGTATTTACTTTTCATTTATAATTTGCTTGGTATAATTATTATGCCAAAACTTTATTTGCTGGGTAAGCTAATATTATATATTTTGTACGATTCACACACTTCACTTAAGGCTTGCTGCTCATTAATGATTGCTCACTGAAAAGTAATTTTTAATGGTCTGTTGATTGTTATGTTTTTGTTTTGTTTACCTCCATTAGCACAGTTATAATGTGTAGCTATAAGGTACTTGTATATAAATTTGATATTAAACTGATTAAGGCGGCTAAATATGTAAGTAACAGGAGGTACCAGAAAGCCAGCTCTCGAGTAGTGCCCTGCGTATAATGTTGCTAACCTAGCTGAGGCACTTTGTTTTTTTGTTGCCATCAGTATTTAGTAAGTATTACTTTTAGACGTGTTTTGTGTTTGGTGACAAATAAATATAATTTATCTTTGTTTTTTTCCAAATATGTCCTCCGTGTTCGTCCTTTTCTAACATTACCTTCCACATTGGCTGCATAGGTCTCATATACCAATTAACTATGATCCACCCTCTCTTATGAAGTGGCTGCCTCGTGCCAGACACGACTATGATGACGTATGGATGATGGATGGATGGATGAAAGTCGTGGTTAGCCGGTGAATTTGACCAATCTAAGGCCTATTTCGGGGAGGTCTATGTCCAGATAAGGGTTTGGGATCCAAACGTATTCGTTCCTTTAGGTAAGTTTGTGAGAGACCTTTACAGGGATCGCACAAAATGTGACTATCTATCTAAATATATATAATAATAGTAAATGTCTATCTTCCTCAATGGGAATAAACCGTGTATGTTAATATCATTTGCCGTGTAGTGCCGGCTTAGAATGTCGCTACCCCTTTCTACCCACGGGTGTCGTAAGAGGCGACTAAGAGTATTGGGGCTTTTTATTGGATTTTTGGGTGATGCGGTTGGAGACCCATCACCAAAAACTTCTATTTTACCGCCTTCTCCCCACTCAACTTCCAAAAGTGGCTGAAGAATTTATAATGCCTTGGCTCTGGCTACCCCTTCTAGGGAATTATACCCGTGAGTATATGTATGTATGTATGTTAATATCATGGGTACACAAACTTTTACTTTGCATTTTTAAGCTAGGTTATTATTGATTCGGATTATGAGCTGTGCAGCATCGGTATAGAATAGCTCTGTCCCACTTCATTCAAGTTCATTCTACGACTGTTGTAAGAGGTAGAATAGGTTTTTGGCGATTGATGTGATTTTGGCGATGTGGCTGGAGACCCATCACTATTATTTTACAATATTTTCACCACTGCAATTTAACGTAGCTGAAGGATTTCATATTCTGAAGGTTATCCCTTTTTAGTATATTGCAGTGTCGGGTATGTTACTTTATGTTAGACGCTGACTGGAAATCAATATTTTGATGTTCCTTGAACTCATGAAAATACGCAGGGCAGCCACTCTTTCGTGATATAAAGTATTTTGGTCCCTGTTCAATGTTTATATAATATGATGTGAATGCGAACATTCTGCTAATAAAAACTTTTAGGGTTACGAATGAATATTTTTCTTTCTTTTCTCTCTTTAATCTAACAAAGGCAGTACTTCTAACAATTTGAGCAAATTTTTCCTCTAACAAATCCATTTACTATTGGATGAAAAAAGGAGCATAATCATTGTTGCCTAATTTATCTATTTTTGACTTATTCATTTATTAACTGCCTCCGTGGTGTCGCGGTTCAGCGCTGGGCTTCAAATTGAAAGTCGCAGGTTCGATCCCCGGGGGTGAACTCATTAATTTAATTTGTAAGATTTAACCCAGTTTGAAAGGATATTACGGGCTTGAATCACCTGATTATCTGAAAACTTTCACCAATTTGCTGTCAACTATCCTCTCTATGTACCCAAAAAATGTTTTTTACAATATTATCTTTCACTCTGCACCATTCACGAATCGAAAAGAAGTGAGTATTTCTAAGATGCATAAAATTTGATGTATTTACCTTTAGATATAGGTTTAGGTAGGGCGTGGTGGCCCCTTGACCTCAAATGAGCTACAAATGATATTTTTACATACATTTACTCACGTCACATTATTAGCCGTGTGTTGGCGGCCTAGAATATCAACACCCCTTTACTTCCCACGGGAGTCGTAAGAGGCGACGAAGGGACTACCAGTGAATGGCAGCAGCATTACACTGAGAATTATTAACTTCTTACTGCGATCGCCAACCCGCATGCCAAGCGTGGCGATTATGGCATGATCCCCCAAATTATTTTCACTAGTACAAATCGGCCTCCAGTCCCCGGCCGCCCCTCTATTCCTGGCTACGGCAGCGGTCATAGTTACGGTGGGACAGGGGGTGTTAAGAATCTCCGGCAGAGATCCGGCTGCCACCAACGACGACCATTGCTGAATCTGGCAACGTGCAGTATGCGGACAAAGGTTTTTGACAAATGTGAGTTGCCAGTCATGACCTACGGCACAGAGACGTGGCCTCTAACAATTGACCTCAAAGGCTCCGAGTCACCCGAAGGGCAATGAAGAGGGCTATGTTAGGAGTTTCACTACGAGATCGAATCCGCAACGAGGAGATCCATAGAAGAACCGGGGTCACTGACATAGCCCGAAGAATTGCAAAACTGAAGTGGCAATGGGCAGGGCACATTGCACGCAGAACTGACGGCCGTTGGGGTTCTGGAGTGGCGGCCACGTACCGGACGACGCAGTGTGGGTAGGCCTCCCACAAGGTGGACCGAGGATTTGGTCAAGATCGCGGTGCATGAGGGATGAGGGCAGCACAGGACCGGTCGTTGTGGAGATCTTTGGGGAGGCCTATGTCCAGCAGTGGACGTCTATAGGCTGATGATGATGACATTATTATTGTATACAGATTGTGCTAGTTGTAATGTTTAATTCCATTATTCCATTAGTCTGAAAGTTTTAAAGAAATTCAATTGTAACCAAGTTTTTATATTACATACATATATACATACATATACTCACGGCTATAAATCCCTAGAAGGGGTTGCCAGAGCTAAGGAATTAGAAATTCCTCAGCCACTTTTGGAAGTTACGTGGGGATTAGATGGTGAAATAAAGGTTCTTGGTGATGGATCTCCAACCGCATCGCGCAAAAATACCTTTAAAACCCCTATACCGTTAGTCGCCTTTTACGTACACCCACCGGAAGAAATGGGGTAGTGCTATTCTAAGCCGGTACTACACAGCATTCTTATATTTATAATGTAAGTTTATTATAATAAATATTATATGTTTAATTTTTATATTAGTAAAAATTAAACCTAGAAAAAGATATGAGCACCAAGCTACCCTTAGCTCCTTATAAAGATAAGCGATATTTTTCGCTGTGAAATACATATTCATAAAATGATTAATTGAATTATCGAGTACTCATCGCTTCATAAGCACATACATATTAATTTCAAGATTAAAAATTCATAATATAAACGGTTATGTTTTAAAGTCGATTGTTTTAGAAAAGGCTAGGTTGTTTTTTAAATATGCATTTTATATTATCTTCATGATAAATGACATTCATAGTGTCTTAATATGTAAGTAGTTTTTTAACACTTAACTTAAGCTTGAAGTATCTTTTATTAAACCCATTACAAGTAAGTACATTCAAATTTAAATTGTATAGATCTCATATCGCTCATACAAAAAGTGGTTGAACAGTTAGCATTCAATATCTCGTCTCTAATTCGATAATTAACAGGTCGCCGCCTCTAAATCAAATTATCTATGACAAGTCCACTAGCCATAGACAAACCTAACTATTCATTACTACTTACCAAACCAGTTACGAAGATCTCTCATCTACTTAAACCACTCTTAATCTTAGTACACACTGAAGATAGATAAGGGCTCTTGGGTGTTGGTTACTCGTAATAGAAATAGTGCTGAGTCATAATAATTTTTCGAGATGGTTTTAAGATGCGTTCATGTTCCCACGATTCATAAGATATAGTTCCATTTTTTGCGAGTAACTTCTTTCTTTCGTCTCTTATAATACGTTCACCTATAATTATTAAATTTGTTGTCTTAATTAAGTAATAACTCATAAATACTGATGTGATGAGATAAGATAAGAGTTTGCTTTAGTTTCCTAGTAACTTTGCGTGAAATTTACTAACTGTGGGAATTTTGAAACAGTAGGTGAATATATTTGTGAATATTGGTTATTGTTATTGGAGAAGAGATGATATACTTATTTGAAGTCACAGATCAGATTTTGTCACTATTTTTCATAAAAAAATATTATTGGATAAATTGACAATTTGGTTTTTCATTTTCTGTTTATTTGTGTCTGCGTGGGCTGGCCTGCCATTGGCGTTTGATTTATATTCATTTATGTTCTAATACATCGAATAACACTACCCCATTTCTTTATGTGGATGTGAGCTTCAGAGTCCTTTTTTAACAATTCATAAATTATATCAGAGGAAATGACAGGTACTGAATATGTATAAAAAATATTTGCTTAATTAAAGTAAATATTTTTTATACATTAATGGTTTTTTACGCGTGCGTGTATTATATTACTTTCATTCAATTGCTTAATGAATATTTAAAATTGTAATAAATTATTTTAATTAAAACTTGTGATACAATTCCAAACTTTGCAAAATCCAAATTATGCTCACTGATGACCTTGCCAAGTCCTTGAAGCGCGTCAATTCCCGCGCAGGCGCAGAGCATACGTCGCCATTAGATCCGCCGCGACCCGCCTCCGCCCGTGCACTAATTAACCATCATTAATCTCTGCTCTTTACGTCAAAACTGTGTCGTTTCAACCGAAAACATTTTAAAATATTGTATAATTAGGGTATCGTGATTAATTTGACCGCCAGATTGTGCCTTTGTCAAAACGGAGCCCGTTTTAGGTGTGAATACAATGATTTTTCTCGTTGATAAAGGTCGACGGCCATTTCGACCGTAGGTGTCCGGCTAATTTATTTAATTATACGCTACTTAATTGCTCATATTGAGTGCATCTGCTGTGGACGTGAATATTCATTAATAACTTTCCCTATACATCAATCATATTGAGTATAGTGTCGTTTTTTATGGTTCACAAAATTACCTTGTCAATATTTTCATGCTGTAAATACTTGAAGTAAAGCTGATGTGGTCTGTCTGTGCAGTGTACAGGTTTATCTTTATAAAATTAAAAGAATATTACCTTGTCTTTGCACGGTGGCAAAATTGTTCTTACTTATACGGTGAAATCTTGTATTAAACTCTTCTTCGTATTTTTTTACAGTTATGGTTAAACTTTGGTATAACCACAGATAATATAATATACTATTCTATACTAGTATAACAGGGTAAAATAAAAACCATCCTATCCATACATATATACGCATACTCACGTCGTCAGTTCCCATTGGGGTAGGCAACCGGGTATCGATCGTCACTTTGTACAATCCTGGCAAACTACTCTAGTTACAATTACATACTTTTTTATATACATGTCCTTTTATTGTCCTTCTGTAGATATTTTATTATTAGAATATGAGTATTTGGAACAAATTTAATAAATCCAACGGTGAGTCTTTATAAAGTCGCAAATTCAAATAGACAACACTCGAACGACACTTAAATGAGAGTGTCACAGAACAATAGAGTTGAAAACAAAAACCAACAATGCCCTCATATCGACATAAAGGAATCAATAAAATTGGTCGGTTAATTGAAAGCGATGCCCCCCATTAACCCTCGCCGGTGTCATATCACAGCATCTCAATAGCATGTTATTGGGCTTGTCAATTTATATTGTCTTGTAAGTAATTCCGACATTCCATTCGGGATTGTAAGGCGTTATAATGACAGGAGGATGACGTATGGAGTTGTCGCTTACGGCGTTTTGCGGCGCGCGCCGGCGGCCTCTTCAAAGAGGTGGCCGCTTTTGATGTTGCCGCCGCGCTAGCTAGGGATGGGCGCTGTGTGAAATTGTCGGTAAGAATTGTTTTCTTGGAGAAAGTAGTTTTTTATTATTAAACTTACTAGTTTGATATCATCATGAATTAAATACTGATTGACTAATATTGCTAACAATAAATTAAAAACCTCAAAATTTTATGTACTGGTATAATGTCTCGTAAACTTAAAATGAAAACAGTTAAGCTTTAGTATCCAGAAATAATAAACAGACACATTGCCACGACAAGACATTTTTATATTGTCTTTGTCATATCGACACATACACATTTTAATCTTGTAGTCAAATTAAATTAACGATAAAATTTAATTACAAGTTCAAAAGCTCTTTTACATAATTAAAACGAAATTAAACTTCGGGAACCGCATATCATCGCCTGTCACTGTGTTTATTCGACGAATATCTTTTGTCGATATCGATATCGACAGGTGTCCGATAAACCCCGGCACTGTGATAAAACGACCACTACACGTATTTTGACGTCGAACGGCGCTTCTGATCGGCTATTCTGCTCACACACAAGTTGCATCCTTTTCTCACTCAAGCCTCAGAATGATATAGCTGTGGGTTGCTCCAGTCTGAGGGTTAGTTTATAAATTATAATGTTAATACCAATAGAAAGGATTAATTATTAATTCAATTCGATTGCCATGTGACAGTGTATTAGTACAAAACGGCGACGCAAAACGTGGGTATCTACTTTGGACACTAGGTGGCGCTGTCACTTGTTTTTAAGAAGTATTGGTAGGTACCTCTGCCAACCCCTTCGGAGATAAACGGCCTAACGATATAACGAACGTTTATGTTCTGTTATATATCAAAGTTATTTTTAATTGTCCGATTATTTATATAACACATGTCTTCAATTCAACTTCAAAATTCAAAAGTCTTGTGTGATTCGGAATTTTATTGTTGCAAAACCTTGCCATCAGAGTTATTTTATTATGCACGGTGGTTAGTGCATAATAACCAATACCGATAGGTTTGGGAAGAGTTCCCAAATAAGCAAAATACAAACTCGGGGGAAATTAATGGTCTTGTTAGAAAGAAAGGGCAAATGGAAGTCCAGAGGATAAATATGTTATTTTTTTCTTTCGGGTCTTCTTTTAGTCGTTGGTTCTCTTTTAAGAAGTTGATCTTGTCCCGTCATTTCATAAGTAACAGAGTTTAATAAAGTTAATAAAACCAAATAGATCAAACGTGACAGGTAAAATTGGGCTATATAAACATAATATTTTCAAAATCGTTACCTGTTCACTTCTATCAACTAATAGAACATTGTGTTCTCGTAAATATTTTTTTACTGAACGTAGGTCAGCACATCTGTAACCAAGTCCACCTATCACCCGATCAGTGATAGGTCTACCCACCCTACGTTGGTTGTCTTACCTTACTACTTCGAGCAATAATAAGCTTATACAGTTCGTGAAGTAATTCCAAAGTAAGGTAACATCAAGATTCTCTAATTATGTTAGTATTGTAATAGGAGAGTTAAAAAATTTTGTACCAAATGCAACTTCAATTTAGAGTTTCCTTGAAGCCTAAAGTAAGTTCTTTCCTTTGTTCCTTATTAAAATATTGAGTTAAGTTATTAAAATATTAATTAATTTTTAAGTCGGTTAGGAGGAACCCAGCACTGGTGTGGGCCGCGATATAAATTATTATACAATAGTGGGTATTCTTTTTGATGTAACTTTGGTTATCTAGTCTAACTGGATATAGTAATCTTCTCAGACCACCTTGACAACAGTGCCCCAACACTGTTCTACTATAAGGATATGGCATTGTATGGAGGATGGATTTTAAGTGCATTTCATTTATTACTAAAACGACTTTGCAATCTAATATAATGCATCAAACATAAGGCTCGATTGTAATTTCAGAGTTTCATACATACATACATACATATATACATATTCTCACGCCGTTAGTTCCCATTGGGGTAGGCAAAGACTATCGATGGCCACTTTGTACGATCCTGGCAAACCTCCCTGGCTTCGTTTACATCCATCAATCTTTTCATACATGCTCTTTTACTCTTCATACTGCGGACACCTGCCTTTTTGAGCACATTTTATATTTGATCCAAATGTGTCCTCCGAGTGACACATATAGAGAGGATGGATGACAGTAAATTGGTGAAAGAGATATATAGAGCCAATGTGGAAGGTAATGTTAGCAGAGGACGACCTCGGAGGACACATTTGGATCATTTGGATTTCATACATAGCTAAATCAAAGTTCAACTATAAACAAAAGTATTTGTTTTTTTTACTAAATAACAATTAGAATAAATGGGCCTGTAGTGCTTAGAATGTCACTATCCCTTTCTAGCTACGAGTGTCGTAAGAGGCTACTAAGGGTATGGGGCTTTTCTAAGTGGTTTTTGTGGTTCGGTTGGAGACCCATATCCAACGATACTTTATTTCTAACATCTTGTCCCCAATATCAACTACCAAATGTGGCTAAGGACTTTCTAGTTCTGAAGTTCTGGCTACCCCTTTTTGGGATTATGGCCGTGAGTTTATGTATGTAATTAAAATAAACTTTGTCTACCCCTTTGGATGCATAATATACCTATATAAGTAACATTTCTTTGCACTAGCTTTTTCATTAAACTGCTTTCATAAAGAAACTGAATAATCAAACTGACCTTTATGTTTTACTTGAAACATTACTTCAGTGATGTAAAAATAATTAAAATGTTTTAATCAGTTTTGTTTCAAAATTAACCAGTAATTAAATAGAGCTATATAATTTGTATTTACTAGAAAAACTTAGTAAAAGGAGTCTCTATACCTCGTTAACTAGTAGGATGCTATTAATCTATACTTATAATAAATCTGTAGAGAGGTCAATTCTGTACATGAAATATATTTTCAAAATAACTATCAGGTGGTGATTAGGGATCGATACTGATGCCAAAAATGCAATCAGTAAAATTTTTGTCTGTCTGTCTGTCTGTCTGTCTGTCTGTCTGTCGGTTTGTATGTTCCTTATGGAAACAAAAACTACTCGACGGATTTTAACGAAACTTGGTACAATTATTCTCCATACTCCTGGGCAGGTTTTTGTATACTTTTCAGCAGAGTAGTAAAGGGGAATTTTGGGAAATTTTGGTAAAACGGGAGAAGTTACTCCATTTTTTAAGCTTCCGTCGCGTGTGCAGCCTTAATGGTTAAACTTACATAGAAATCATGTATCACGGAAATATTCTTCATAAAATTATCTAAAAAAAAATTCTCAACAGTTTATGTCTATCTTTTACGGTTGACTCACAATGACACGTGTAATTCCTGATAGCTTAGCAGTTTGGAACATTCTGATTGTATTTGTTTACTCTTACGTTTGTAAACCTCTCACTCATCCCTAATTTAAATAAGGTAACATTATTACCTATTCAATAAAAAAAGAATCATATAAATCGGTAGAGAAACACCGAAATTATACATAAAATAAGCCATCGCGCCCGTGACCAAAACCGAATCGTTACTAATTTACTTATAAAATACTAGATGGCGCCAGTAGTTGCATCCTACAACACGTAATGATTTATTTTTTAGATTGTTATAAATACTTCATAGCGTTTTATTCCAAAATTTGCTATTAAACGGAAAAACTGAACCGTTAAAGCCCATTCAAAATCACCAAACTACACTGTTTAGAGAGTGCTATAAATTTAATAAATTGAAAACATTGCGCTGAATTTCACAATGCTTGAGCAGTGACTGAAGAAAGAAACCTCAGATATTTAAAAAAACAACGCTACCCGTGCGAAGCTGGGACGATCCACTAGTATCAAATAATAAAAAGTTATCTGCTATTTATTGCGCTTAAACTATTAATATTTATCTTTTTAACAGAACGTAGTTGAAAAATGAGTTCTTGTAGTACGAACTAAGAACATCTACAAAATAACATCCAAGACAAAGAAACTAACATCAATATTCATTCCGTATATCAAAAATCTTCAGTCTTCAGTTCAGTCTTCATCCCATCCCATGTAGCGCCGCCGCCGGTGTGTAACCCTTACCCTATTTAGTCTGTGTGTGGTCATAATTCTCTATCCGATTTAGCTTAGGTACAGTCCTTTGCCCCGCCAGGGCGGCCCTCAGCTGCCCGGCACACATAAAGTCATGGTGAAGCCGCACAGGCCACAGGGCCAGCAGAAACAAATCCATTCGAAAAAAATAATAGAAAAAAATTACATAATTAAAAAGCACATTTCAGATACATTCACACAGCACATAGTTTGAATACAATAAGTTAGTAACATGACCTTAAATTTCTAAAAAACTATTAAAGAAATTAGTTTATATGACGCTATAGTATAGATAAAGAGACGTTTCATATAGTATTGATAACAGGATTCGAACTTTGAACCTACCGGGCCACGTACCGCGCATACTACTGGTTGTCAAATTATTTAACTACACCCCCATTTAAGTGCTGTATCAACCAATTTAGCAATATTAGCAAGATTTTTTGTGTTCCAAAAGCCAGGTGTAGAGTACCTCGGCAGACCCCAAACTATTAATATTAATACTATAGCCTCATAAAATTTAAACAATTAATAAAGCTCCACCGATTTGGGAGTTGTATTGGTCCCAATTATTAAGAAATAGGCGTTAATAGGGTTGCCTAATAGCTATTTTTATTAGGCTCAAATGCCGCCAAAGCGGCCTTGTTTTATAGAGCTTTTTTTGGATTATTTATATAAGTGTTTCGGTAAACATGTCCTGTAATAAAATAAAGGCTTTTTAGTCTAAATTGAACTTATTTAGATATATGATTTAATCGAGTTTTTTAAAGGGAATAAACAACTTTTTCTCAATAACGAACGGCAGCAGATGATAACTTTCCATTATGTCTAGAGAGTTTACTGAGATTATAACAATTAATTTTGGTATTGGAAATAAGAAGACATTTCATAGTTTTAATTGAAGATAGTGGGTTTGGATCCTGCAGAATAAAACTTTTATATTATTAGACAAGTATGGATGGTTGTTCCGTCTAAGGTATGTTGATTTATGTATGTTGAGTTCTTCGTCATAACATCCAAAAGCGGAGGAGACATTAAGATTCCGAATATTACTCTTCCTCCTTTTGTAAATATATCTTTAAGTGTTAGACCGGTATGCAAAGTTTTACTAAAGTGATGCTGATTACAAAACCATTTAGAGATATTATGGTTATAAACAATATTTTCTTGAAATTATATCAATTGAAGCTAAGATGACTGTTATTTTATCAAAAAACTGTAAAAGTGTTTGACCTTCAATGTTGTTTCAAAGACATACGGGTTTGCAGTTTATTAACAAAATATCGAAAATCATAGGTTTGTTTAGAATAATATCGTATGATTTCATTTGAAATCACAAATTCGTGATATGTTTTGCAATCAGCAACATTTTTATAAAACATTTCGCTTCATTTGCATGTCGCTACGTGATTTTATCGATCGATGACGTCATTAAGTACAAAAGTTAAACAATCTTTAAAAAATCATAACTTTATAATGACTCATTTTAAATGGAAAATATTCAAATTAATCTATTATTTTCGTGTTTACTATCGAATAAAAATATTTAATAAATACCAAAAAAAAACTTTGCATACCGAATTATATTGATAAAGTTTAAATTTTTGGGCTTTTTTATTTTAGATGTATATTTATATTATTAGGTTAAGTTAATATATTATTTATTTACCTAGTTATATACATCAGGTACAAAAAGAAATATATATAAATTAAAATAGAAACCTAAAAACTTAAAATCTAAAAACATCTTCCAACTCCTGTTCTCGGAAAGGGTACCTAGGATGCTTGAAGCATTGCCATTAGGTTAAGTTGATATGACATTGTATTATTATTTCTAACATTGTGTAAAATAAATAAATGAAATGAAACCTGGTTTTTTCATTTTACTTGACTAAACTCTTTCTGGTTTTAATATCACCATCAATCACATGTGTGCTATTTGCACGCCTTAAGTAGAGTATGATTGATTGAAGCTCTGAAGCATTGTGTGAGAAAAACGAGAAAATATTCTGGCCAATGTTCCCAATATATAGAGGAAATGGTTGTGTTATTCTCGGCTGGCAATTTTAGTTATTTCGCTTGTGTGAATTCTGAACTATCGCTGCATCGTGAGATTCTGTATAGAAATTTAATAGAATCATTTTCTTTTCTTACAGTCTACATGAAAAACTGTGACGGGAAGTTCACAGTTCACGACAGCCATCAATTAAGTACAATAATGACTTGTATACATACTTTTACATACATATTAGCTCTTGTATACATACTATAACATACTTGCTCGATGATACACATACTATACTCGCTTCATTAGGTCCCATAGGGTAAATAGAGACCATCGATCGTAAATTTTTACTTTTCTGGCAAACCTCTAGACCATGACATCATTTACCACTGTTTTCACACACGTCCTTATGTTTTTCACACTACGCAGCCCTTCATTTAAGAGCATATTCTTCATTTAAAAGTAAGAAAAAAAATTGAGACAGAGAGAATGATTTTTATTTGTTGCTTTTGTAAGTTATTTTAATGTTGTGGCTGGAGGGAGATCTTCACCAGTCATCCTGTATTTTCACAATCTTTTCCCCACTAAACTTCCAGAATTGACTTAAAATGGAATGAACAAAAACCCTACTCAAACCATTACCTTTTGTATAATTAAACATGCATACATATACCCACGACACGATATAAATCCCTTAACGGGGTAGCCAGAGCTTTGGAGTGAGAAATTACTTAGCCACTTTTGGAAGTTGATTGGGGAAAGGATGGTAATAATAAAAAATGTTTTTGGTGACGGGTCTCCAACCACATCGGCTGAAAATCACTTAAGAAGCCCCTATACCCTTAGTCGCCTTTTAGGATCACCCACGGGTAGAAATAGGATAGTGTTATTCTAAGCCGACACTACACGGCATTTAAACAATAAATCTATTAACCTATTTTATCATCAAGAAAAAGAATTGATTTTGCTAAATATCTATTTTACAAAGAAGTAGCTGCTATTAGCGTCTTATCACTAAGATCTACTCCATACATACATACATATATAATCACGGCTCTATCACGAATCATAGGAAAACTAGAGCTTAACAATTGGAAATTTATCAACCACTTTAGTAGGGTAGAGATTGTGAAAATATATCATGATCATGATTGATGATGGTTTCCCTTTAGCCATATCACTAAAATAACTTACAAAAGTCCTAACACCCAAAGGTGCCTCTTAGGATACCCGTGGAAAGGAGGTTAAGTGCAATTCTAAGCCAACACTATACAGCTACCAGACTGCCTTTGAACCTTTCCATTTCCTTCATACTACTGATACGTAAACGATTTAGAATAGAACATATCACTCCAAGATTCAAGGGCAAATAAATTACAGTACATACTTCTTCGAATTAGGCATAAATCAGCCGAATCCAGAACGGCGAGTGTTACAAATAGAGCTGTACCGGTCTAATGGCGTGTCATCGTTTGTCAGAAATTACTTGTTTCAAAGCGATAATTATGTATGGTTAATGTATGAAACGTTTTACATGGAACTATTAAATTGTGAGGGAGTATTCTGTGGAAAACGGAGCTGTTGGTGAATTGTGCAATTGAAGAGCGGTAGGATTCTGATATGAGATCTACCTTTTTTGTTGTTACAACATATATTCATATACTCATTAGTTCGCACTGGGGTAGGCAGAAACGATCGTCACTAAGTACGATCCTGACTTAGCTGTCGAGCTTTATTTACTCTTACTTACTTATCAATATTTCATACGAGAGATTTATACTTCGGACGCCTGCCATTTTGAGCACATTCTCTATTTTGTGTAGGTGTGTCCTCACAAGACACAAATGTCTTCTATTGAAATCACTATCCAGATTTGGTCTAAAAATCCCTTTCACTAATTTACTTTCATCCATCCTCTATTAAGTGCGAAAATCATCTTATTCCAATTTCTATCTGTTTTGCTTGATATCATATTTCACACCACACCTTAAACGAATCATAGTATTTGATCACAATGCCTAACATTATAGAAATATTGGTTTCACTTATATAATTCTTTCATAAAGAGTCAAAAATCAAATTAGATATGCGCCACTCCAGTAAGGGTATTGCAGGATAAATCAAATCTAATGGCTAACGCCTGATTTCTGAATTGAGTATTCAACCTGAGAACGACTTAAGTATCGCTAATAAATAATAAAAGAAAAATTTTGACACAGGCGGGAATCGAACCCGCGACCTCGGGTATACGCCCCCGTCGCTCTGCCGTCGTGCGTAAATTTTTCTTTCCTTTATTTATTAGTAATAATCCCCACATGAGGTTTTCATGAACAAAAACATTAAATTATGTGACTTAAGTATCGTTTTGTCTCATTCAGTTGTTAAGATCTCAATGCGACAGAAATATACTTAAGTTTTTCTCAGCTGGAATACTTAATTCAGATCGGTCGTAAGAAGGGTTAGCTATAGTTTCAAATTAAGAAAACTCAAGCTTTTATAGGAACTAGAATTGGGAGTCGGTCAAAGTATCCTTAGTGAACAGCTTCACCATTTTAGAGGAAAAGTTGTTATTGTGTTATTTTATGACGACGCTACACGGCAAATAATAGTATCAGTATTTCGTGTAAGTCTGTTTGTATGAATGTAGAAGAATCTCGGCCCAAAGATCATAATTATTCACATATTTTATGCTTCTCCTTTGAACCGGCATTTTTGTTTACACATACATAAATTAATAGGAACTTAAAACAACTTGGTATAACTTCTATTACTATGAGGATAAAGCTCATTTTAGTAGTTTGAAGTGAAGTGAGGAATCTAATTTCAATGCTTTCTATCACTTTGATGATGAAATCTGTTTGATTTTAATTAAATGGTTAATATCATTTTGCTAATAATTTTATATGTTTGAAATCGTTTTATGATAAAGTTATTTATCAAAAAACTAGCTTTTACTCAAATCAGGCCGCTTTTTCTGTAGTAAGTTGAGTTGTCGGCTTGGAATAGCACTCACTCCTTTCTGATGATGAACAAGCAGATTTGGGGTAGGTATGTGGTTTTTTAGTTATTGGCGGACGATGTGGGTGAAAACCCAATATTTATTTAACTTCCGAATATTGCCGTGTGGTGTCGGCTTAGGATGTCACTACCCCTTTCTACCCACGGATGTCGTAAGAGGCGACAAGGGGTATGGGGCTTTTTAAGTTGTTTTTGGGCGATGCGGTTGGAGACCCATCACAAATGATACTTTATTTCTACTATTTTCTCCCCTATCAACTTCCAAATGTGGCTGAGGAGTTTATAGCTCTGAAGCTCTGGCTACCCGTTTTTGGGATTTATGGCTGTGAGTTTATGAATATGTAACTCTTGGGTGTGGATGAGGAAGTTTATACTATGCAGAGCAAATGTATATATCGTTAGATTGTTTCTGAGGAGTCTAAAGTGTAAAGAAAAATATAAAAATGTTTAAAATATTCAGAAATGTAAATGAAGTTCAGGAGGTTAGCTGGGATCGTACACAAGGTGTTCGATAACCTCTGCCTACTCCAATGGAAAATAAGGGTGTGAGTTTAACTCCTATACTACGTAATGTTTTTAATTAAGTTTTTGTACTCTGAATTTCTTAAGTATTTTTTTTACTTATTTTGTATGTAACTACTATAAATTCCTAGTTTTTGTGCCTTTATAAATAATTTTCTTTATTTCTATATTTAATTAATTATCAACTGTGTATAAATGGTTTTCTTTGGGAACATATAATTGTTTTCGAGGATTAAGTACTGGGACTATACAAATGTTATAGATCACAAATACATGAAATATGCGAGCGTATTTTACATATGACTTGTTTTGAATTTGTAGCTGTGTAGTCGGCTTACAATACCATTAACCCACCGTCATCCCATTAACCCATTTCCTTCTGGCGTTTAAGGAGCTTGCGATATTGAGGCTTCGTGTGTGTGATGTGGCTTAAATTGGCCTACTTAAATTCGTATGTATGTACTTGTGTTTCGTATAAGGTTAAAAATATATACATACATACATACACATACTTTGAAGCTAAAATAGTTGAAATGGGTAGCCAGAGCTTGAGAGCTAGAAACTGGACAGCCACATTTGGAAGTTGATAGGGGACAGCATGGTAGAAATAATCAAGTAAGGCGGTTAAAAAATCAGTCAGTAATTCCCTCCGGATTATCAAACCTATAATTAAATGAGTCGTATTTGGAGTCATCAACGTTTTTTATAAGGAATGTATTAATAACGTGTCGTTTGGGCTATGATTGACATAAATCCTGTATAGAATTTAAAATTTATCGTAACAGCGCTTTAGAGCTTTTGCACAAACAAATAAAAATGTAACGCGTTATAATTTGAACTCAAATACATACACTACATACATACATATTCTCACGCCGTTAGTTCCTATTGGGGTAGGCAGAGACTATCGATCGCCACTTTGTAAGATCCTGGCAAACCTCTCTAGCTTCATTCACATCCATCAATATTTTCATACATGCTCTTTTATTCTTCGTACTACGGACACCTGCCTTTTTGATTTTTGAGTACATTTTCTATTTGATCCAAATGTGTCCTCCGAGGTCTTAAAATAAAGGTTTTTGATGATGGGTCACCAGCCGCATCGCCAACCAATAATTTAAAAATTCCTTCGCCTTTCAAGACCCCTTGGAAAGAAATGGGAAAGAGCTATTCTTAACCTAAATACTATCCCTCTAATATTCTGTCACTACACTAAACTTTAGAAAATTCAATTTTATCTAATATTTGTAATCAGTTGATCAGTTTTGAACATCGCTACATCTAGCGTCATTCATGCTTTCCTAACTGGAATCATACCCATACGAGGCGCGTGTCAAAATAACAAGCCAAAAATATCTAAATACATATCAGAAACACCGCGTCTGTTTGTCTGTCCGTCTTGTTAGACAGCCTTATTATGAGTTCAGTTAAATCTGACTACAAAAACCAAATTTAAACTCCTAGCTTCTAACTAGTTGTGATAAGGTTGATATTCCAAAGTTTTCTTGTAATAGTTAAGTGTATTAGTTAATAAGATTATCTGAGATAGGAATTGATATTGACACGTTGTATTTGATCAGGATTTAAGTTTGTCAAATGAGCCGCAGTGTAATTAAGTTAATTCTTTGATTTTTTCTTACGCTTTTGGTTCCGTCAGGGTTGGAAGACTGTATTAATAAATGAAACAAATAAGTGCTAAGCCCATAGATGTATTATGTTATACTTATGGCTAAGCCAAATATTGAATTTCTTTGATTTCGATGAAGTTTCGAAGAAGATGAAGTTTGATTGGTATGATGTAAATGTATTGTTTTTGCCTCTTTCGATTGTTAATGTATCTGTAATCTTATCTACATCTTTGAATACAGTTGTATATTTTAGAGTTAATGACACACTGAAACTTGAGAGTAACAGTCTTGATAAAACTTTTGCATGGGACCATTTATACTAACTAGTCTACTGCATCTACTCTTCTTTCATGCTTCTTCTGCCGCACCCAACATTCGCTGCCATACATAAGCGTAGAAACAAGAACAGCATCATGCACAGCCATTCGGTCCTTTTCAGACATCGTTAGACTAGTCAATAAGCTATTCATTGCTACATTTACCGCATTACCCTTTTCCATCCCTTGTGAATAAACTTCCATGATATACCAAATCCTTCACCTGTTCCACTTTCTTACCAAAAATCGCAGTCACGCGTTCTATCACATCTTCGTGTCACTCAAAACCATCATTCAACTTCCAAATGTGGCTGAGGAGTTTCTAGCTCTAAAGCTCAGGCTACCCCTTTTTGAGATTTATAGCCGTGACTATATGTATGTAGTGTATCATGTTCAAAGCGAACCTGCGATAATTTTAGGTATTTGGCCGGTTAATGACAATTTTAACCTCCAACTTCTTCCTAACATTGTCCTCCCGTTAATAGCTAATGAGATGTATTGGTAACACTCTACGAATAGAACGTCACTAAACGTTTGCTTTCACGAAATCTATTCTATTCTATTAGGCATTGTCTCGTTTTTACTGCACACTGTGTACAGACGAGGGCAAAAGTGAACGCTGGTTAAAAGTTGCGATGCAATTAACTTATATCTTGATTGCATTTAATTCAATTAATTGAGCAAAATATTTCTTTTATTTATTTACTATTATTTGTAAAAGTGTTATTTTCTTTTGATTTTGATATAAGAACTGAGTGTATTAGATATTTATGTTGACAACTTATAGGGTGTAAACAAATTCCGTACGAGGAACTGGAATGCATATTCTTTGAATTTGTAGCTGTCTATAAATTCTATATTTAATATTTTAAAGAGACACATGAAAATAACACTTTAAAATTAATAACAAAAGTTATATCTTGTCGGACATTATCAGTAACATTTATCATGACAATGAGAACATCAAGGCACTAGGCTATAAATCCTCTAAAAGGGTTGCCAGAGCTTCAGAATAAGAAATTCATCAGCAACTTTTGGAAATTAGGAGTCTTCTCCCCATATGTATTGTAAAATAAAAGGTTTTATTGGTCACGGGTCTCCCACCGCATCGCCCAAAACCCACTTAAAAAGCCCCAATACCCTTAGCCGCCTCTTACACCCACGAAAAAAATGGGGTAGAGCTATTCTAAGCCGACACACATAAAGAGAACCTCTCCCATTATATATGATAAAACGCTACGAGTATCAACAGAAAATTGTTGAAAGGACTAACTTGATATGTGTGTTATATTACATTGAACTGTATTAATTTATTAAAAATAATTAAATTAATAAGGCATGTAAATTGTCAGCTCTGAGTATGAGTAAGAGTAAAAAAATGGATTTTTGTGGCGATGCGATTGTCATCAATCACCAACAACCTTTATTTTAGCATCTTTTCCCTTTATAACTTCAAAAAGTGGCTGAGGAATTTCTGATTCCTTAGTTCTGGGTATATGTATGTAACTTATTTTGAACCAAAGGAGACGTGTGATTTGATTAAGGCTTTTGATGCATTTTGTGCGATTGTTGGGCTATGTGACTTGAGACCAAGCAACAAACATTCTTTATTGCACATGGTTTTTCTGTTTTACACTTACAAAGAAACTAAAGAATTTTTAATTCTGAAGCTCTGGGTATCTTTTTTGGGATTTACTTAGAATAGCACTACCCCATTTCTACCGATGGGTGTACGTAAGAGGCGACTAACGGTATTAGGGCTTTTTAAGGGATTTTTGGGCGATGCGGTTGGAGACCCATCACCAACAACCTTTATTCTACCATCTTTTCCCCATTCAACTTCCAAAAGTGGCTGAGAGATTTCTAATTTCTCAGTTCTGGCTACCTCTTTTAGGGATTTATAGCCGTGAGTATATGTATGTATGTATGTAACCGTGATATAAGTTTTACGAAAAAACTAACGCATTTTCTACGCGTCAGTACCAGTGAGTACAGCAGTACTAATCGGCCGACAAGACAGCTAATTGTTATCCAATTCAGCTCCGAAGTCGCACCATTTGAAAGCGAACACTTCATTATCACCTATTGTTACGCGAGCGCTGGCTTTCAATGGATCCTGATCGCATTGTGATTCGCGAACGAGATACGATACGCTTCATGTAATTGGGCAGTTTTATTAATAGCGCTTCTAATGATTTATTGTTGATGATTTGGGTTTAAATGTTATCACGCCTTCCTTGCGAACCTTATTGAAAAAAGCTGAGTACGTAAGGAACGTGAAAAGAGGAGACGGATTTAGCGGTTATGTTATGGATATGGGGAAAGAGATGAAGAGAATATAAATTAGAGTATAAAACTCAACTCAAACTAAAAAGAAAACATTTACATTAATCCCATGAAATCTTAAAATGAAGGCTAAAAGGAAGTTAAAGTTAAACCTTTGGTATATTTTGATGAGTAAGTTTTGCTTGGAATTGATCCGTAAGTCAACGAAGAGTCCATTTCAACATTGTCAACTGCGTGAACACAAACTAAAATACATGTAAACTTTATAATCAATAAACTACAATTAAACATATTATTGTTCGTAAGTGTATATAAGAGTAAAACAAACAAAGGATAGAAGAATTTCGCACTGGCAGCCATTGACACGGTAGCTCAATTGGCAGAGCGACGGGGGCGTATACCCGAGGTCGCAGGTTCGATTCCCGCCTGTGTTGAAATTTTTCTCTCCTTTACTTATTAGTAATAATCCCCACATGAGGTTTTCATGAAAAAAAAACATTCATATTATATTATTGTTCATTTTAATACCCATAAACTTATTAATTAGCTAATAAATAGCTTACTCTGCTTCAAATTTCGTTTCAAAGCGAAAAAATAATGAAAATAATTTTACAAGATTATTATGTTACAAAATTTAGTTATAAATGTAAAACCGCCTAATAACTGTAAACTCATAATATAAATGTAAAATCTTACTGTTGAACTACTATCTTTACCAACAAATAATAGTCTGTCCCGGCTTTACACGGGTTTGTTATAGGATCACTACTCAGCTCCTCGAAAATTTACGCTTAATGAAGGTTTCAGAATATAATTGAACAACAAAAATTTCGTATTCTGAAAAAAAAACTTATTTATTTTCACTGAAATAAATATTTTGTAATGTAAAATGAGCTTATGAAATAGAAATATTTTTTTCCTGATGAATTATTCCTCAATTCACCGCACCGACCTGTGCCTTCTCGCTCCTGTATAGCAAGCACGAGCGCTATTTTATCGACACGATAACGGTCAGAATGAGATGGCAGTATACGATACTAAGTAAGTGCGTAAGAGATGGCTGCTTTATCCCACGTGATAACTAGTTTAAACACGGCTCGTGCTTGCCCTTCTGAAACGTGCCATATTTACGTTAATGCTATGCATATTTTTATCACAAAAAAATATGATAAAAGAGCTAGCAAAACCAGACGATCCTATTATCTCATATACATAATTAAATTGGTCTGCAACTGTTAAGGCCGCGGGCGACCTCGTGTCCACTAATACAATTATAATGATCCCTTCATTAGGGAAGTGGCTGGCTGTGTGATATTAACAACTGCTGGTGTTAATTATAGAGTGAGTATGTCGTTTTGTGATGGGCTGCAATAGTAGTGCTATTTCTTTTCGTGGGTATATGTGGTCTACATTTTTAGAGTTAAACTGAATGGTATTACATACATACCTACATACATATACTCACAACCATAAATCCCTAGAAGAGGTAGCCAGAGCTAAGGAATTTGAAATCCCTCAACCACTTTTGGAAGGTTGAGTGGGGAAAGGATGGTAAAATAAAGGTTGTTGGTGATGGGACTCCAACAGCATCGCCCAAAAATCCCTTAAAAGCCCCAATACCGTTAGTCGCCTCTTACGTACACCCACCGGAAGAAATGGGGTAGTGCTATTCTAAGCCGGCACTACACAGGTATTATTAATAACTTAATTAGCTGTGAAAAGTCGGCAAAGAATAGCACTACCCTAATTTTTCGCGTAGGTATTCCTAAGAAGTGACTCCCTTAGTGATTATGTTGTGTTTGTTATATATGTGTTCCCCGTGACAACCTTTAGTTTTCAATCGCTTTTCCAATACAATGTAAATAAGTTCAGTAACCTTATTAATAACAATAATATTGCATACATAAAACACACACATTAATATACTCAAGGCTATAATCCTCTAAATGGGTAGACGGAGCATCGGAATAAAAAAAAAGCTTCAGCCACTTTTTGATGACTGGGAAAATTACTGTAAAATAAACAAATATTAATGATGCCGCGTAGTGCCGGCTTAGAATAACACTACCCCTTTCTACCCGTGGGTGATCGTAAGAGGCGAATAAAGGTATAGGGATATTTTAAGTGGTTTTTGGGCGATGCGGTACATTTATTGTTACCATCTTTTCCTCAATCAACTTCCAAAAGTGGCTGGGGAATTTATCATTCCCAGCTCTGGGTACCCTGCTAAGGGATTTATAGCCGTGAGTATGCGTATGTATTAATGATGGATCTCCTCTCCAGCCACTTCAGCCTACATTTACTAGAGAACTTAAATAATATTATAATAATTCGGGGATATACGGCGTCAAAGTTTGCATTTAAGGTTGTAATAATATACTTACCCTTTAAGGTCCTAAAGTAGCGGCATCAAAACAAGACAAAACCGATACAATTATTATTAATAGTAAAAATACTGGATATACTGAGAATATTCACTTTCCTTTACCTACAATGGAAACGAGAAATCTTAAAAGAAATATCATTTTAAGAAAGAATATGTTATTAATAAAGTGGCAATATGTTTAAAATGGAAGTGCAATATCACACCCGGTATAACCGCAAAATTAAAAACAAAACTTTCGAAAATCGAATTGAATTGAAGAAGTGAAATCAACAAAGTATAATAAACAAAAACGGCCAGCATTAATTACTTACTTTTAAAGAAGGAAGCAGTATATTAACATCCTTTTTTCATTTATGTGGTTATCTTTGAATAGAGAATAAGGGCGAAGAAATTAGTATAAAATTCACTTAAGTATTGACGTATTCTTAAAAACCGTTTCGTTTATTTGTCTTTTGTATGTTAACTGCAATTTTTGTTGTGTAATTAATATATGTATGAAACACGTCCTTCATTTGCGGTTTCAATTGTGTGGGAATATCAATTTGCTTTATACTAGCTGTTTAACATGTGTTGTAGAGATCAAATAGTTTTGCAATTAATATTTTGATTTTTTTTGAGAGGTTTGCTGGTGCAGTGTAGTGCCGGCTTAGAATGTCGCTACCCATTTCTACCCACGGGTGTCGTAAGAGGCGACTAAGGGTATTGGGGCTTTTTATTGGATTTTTGGGCGATGCGGTTGGAGACCCATCACCAAAAACCTTTATTTTACGATCTTTTCCTCACTAAACTTCCAAAAGTGGCTGAGGAATTTATAATTCCTTAGCTCTGGCTACCCCTTCTAGGGAATTATAGCCGTGAGTATATGTATGTATGTATATGTTTGTCTGGATCGTGTGAAGCGACAGTCAATAGTCTCTGTCTGTCCCAATGCCAATTGCTAAGTAAGCCAAAGTTTAACAATAGAAAAAACATAATGAAATTATATACCGATTTGATGGATCATGTAACTTATATTAGTTGACTGTACGTAAATTTACAAATGTACATAGGGTTATGTAACGTCTAAAATCTATACTCAGTATTTTCCTTTAAATTTACCAATACAAATTAACACACTTATGCAAAATCCATTAAAATGATGCGTTGACATGGTAATTAATTAATCACACAATATTTGGTGATATCACAGACAAACGCGTGGGCGGACAGCCATTTTGTGTAATTTTCTTATAACTAAATGACCGTAAAATACTCAAGTATTTATCCGCACACGCCAAAAATAGGAATATGTGGTTAAAGATTTTATGGATGGCGTATTAATTGAAATAAAATTGTCTTGTATGAGGCTGATTGATATTCTAGCGTTGTACGTAAAATAAGTATATATTAACAAAAACCTTAACTTGTAAACAAAAAACATGGTCAACTTACAAACATTGAAAGACATCTTGTATAGGTATAATTGCGACTAAGAACCACAAAATCTAAGCCACAACTTTAGAATCTCCAGAAATTTAACAAAGAAGCCCCTTTTCTTTGAAGTAACAACGATCTGATCCTTTTAAAATAATATTTCAATTAAAAAGAAAACAAATAGTTTCTCAATCAGCTCTACGCATGTTTATCTTTTCAAGGATGGTTATACATTTTCTATGTTATTTCTTTATTGACTCGTTTAAGATGCGTCGCGCACGCAACATTAATTTTAACCTTTGGTGGGTTCTGTAAAATTCTGTTGAAATGTATATACACACACACACACACCACAACACTCACGAAAATACAGTTTCATAAATGCAAAAGTATAATTGTGTGGTCTTATCACAAAAAGCGATTTCTTCCAGATAACCCTTTGATGGTAAGGTCTTTTTATGCACATGTGGGAACAGCAAAGAAATACTGGCCAGTACACCCTGCTGCGTACCAACTTAGAATTTGTATTTATGTTTAGCTAGAGAAACATTTCGATACCGCGATGTACGATTTTTTATGACGCTGCTAGTATGCGAATGAGTTCGCCGTCTAGCGGTCGCCACTCGCCACACACATGTATTTCAATTACACTTCAAGAAATTCACTAGAACTTAAAGGTAACCCATACTTTTGCGTCGATATTGCTAATGTTTACATCTCGTTCGGTACCATAGATATATAATAGTACAATATGCCACTTTAGAAAACCTATGTAATTTATTATTTTAATACATGAATGTACATAGTATAAATAGGGGAAGTAAAACTAAGAAGTATAGTAGAATTTACTAAATACAGTATAAAACATGTGTCTGGTATAAATTTAAAGTTCTTTTAAAACTGAGCACAAATAGAAAAATAAGTATATCCGTACTATCCTTCTCAATAGATTTAAGGATAATTGAACAATTAGAAAAGTTCCTCAAACAAAAAAGACTTTAATTATGATAACAGCGTGACTGTTTATAATTGATTTCACGAACAGAACAATAGATTATATTTAACAGTCTTTTTGTAATTGGTATTGGATTGGTTTACACGTATTCTTAGGAAAGCCCAAGTGAGAAAGAATGATGTTGAGTTTTTCTGAACTTGATCGAAAACAAAAAGCTAACCTAAAATTGTAATATAATACATGCGTAATTCTAAAATGGGTTTGATTCCCGGTTCCCGGGGGGTAAACTCACAAATTTAATTTGTAAGATTTAACCCAGTTTGGAAGGATATTACAGGCCTGAATCACCTGATTATCCGGAAATTAAGATGATTGCGTGCTTCGCAGGGCACGTTGAGCCTTCGGTCCCAGCTACTATTACGGTAGTAGTCGTTAGTCTGCCAACCCGCGATTGGCCAGCGTGGTGGACTTTGGCCGGTAGGCTCGAGCCCCTTGGGACGTGTATGAGCTGGGAGGAATTCTGAAACCTATACTTGTATATTATTAAAACCCATGATAGCTCAGTGGGAAGAATACCGCTTATCCTGCAGACGATGAGTGTTCAAATTTCGGGCCGGGTTCTACACCAATTTGTCTTTTCTTAAGTCATATGCGTGGCATATTTGGCATGGTTGTTAACTGTGAGGGAAAACATCGTCAGGAAACCCACATGTCTAAGTGTATATGTAAGTGTAAGTCATGTGACAATGTTTTCGTACAAAAATGGCAATAGGCCACCCGTATCATATGAGTACACTGTCTAATCCAAACGTACAGAAAGAAACGGAGTAGTGCTATTCTAGAGGCGACTAAGGGTGTTGGGCTTTTTTAATGGTTTTTGGGCGATGCAATTGGAGACCCATCACCAACAACCTTTATTTTACCATCCTTTCCCCACTTAACTTCCAAAATTGTCTGAGTAATTTCGAATTCCTTAGCTATGCTATACGTATATATGTATTTTACGTTTAGGTACTATTTATAACCTTATCTTATTATCGAATCCAGCTCGGATGTTCAGCTTTCGGGAAGCTCTGCTGAAACTTTCAAAACCTTTAGGTATCATAAGTTTTTGTGAGGATATGTATATTACGTATTTTATTCAATCCTAGATGCGATTTCTTTTCGTTAGAAGCAAATAAATATTTAGTCTTTGAAACATAAGTTTTGGTGTCAATCCTCAATGGGTAGAACACCCGCTTATCATACAGACAGGTGTAGGTTCAAATACCGAATCGGGGCTACTCTAATTTGTCTCTTCTTAAGTTATAAGTGTGGTTAATTTACCTTGGTTGTTAACGGTGAGGAGAAAGTAGTGAGAAAACCTACAAAACCCGGCTATAAGCCTGTCCCTAGATGTCTGAAGTATTAGCACGACTGCCATCCTTTCGCGACTATACGGCGTGAACATTTGATTTTTTTGGTTTGTTTATCCTATCGATAAATTAAGAATTTGCCGCGTAGTGCCGGCTTAGAATTACGCTACCCCTTTCTACCCACGGGTGTCGTAAGAGGCGACCAAGGGTATTGGGGCTTTTTATTGGATTTTTGGGCGATGCGGTTGGAGACCCATCACCAAAACCCTTTATTTTACCATCTTTTCCCCACTCAACTTCCAAAAGTGGCTGAGGAATTTATGATTCCTTAGCTCTGGCTACCCCTTCTAGGGATTATAGCCATGAGTTTATGTATGTATCGCTAAATAGAAAATGATAGTGTTGATGAATTTGATGGCTTATCACATCCTTATTATCTTCTCTTAACTTCAACTGTCGTATACTATAGGAATTATACATATTCACGGCTTTGTACAGTCGCCATCAGATATATCGGAGCGGCCGAGGTACTCAAATATATCTGAGCAGCAATAAATTTCAATAAATTCTTTACGGTAAATAAGGTCAATAAGATCTGAACATCCAATTCGCCACAAATATATGAGCAGTGGTTTTTCAATTATATCTGAACACTCAAAGAGATAATAATATCTGAAAGCACAACTCGTCAAAGTTATCTGCTCAGACAGGGTGATCATAAATATCTGAACATTTAGGGAAAATGTACCTTATAGCACTAGGTATACAGTTTTAAATTCTTTAATTAACTACGCACGAATACATTTTCTACACAACCGCCATTTGGTTTTATCAATGTCAAAACTAATAAGAGTTTTCTGCAGGGAGGTATTCTCCACTGACCAACTAATCCGTACAACTAGTTGTACGTAATATTTTTTCACCGGTACAAAAACATCAAGAGGTAAAATGACTTAGAACTTTTGAAACCATGTATTCCATTTTTTATTTACATTGTATGTCTGGTACATAAATATAAATGCAGTTTCAATAAAATCAAAGTATAAACTAGTTTTTACAAAATTATACTTTTTCCTGCTGTCTTCTTTAACGTACCATACGTATTCATAAATATATATAACGATATATATATATATTAAATGACATACATACATATACTCACGGCTATAGATCCCTAGAAGAGGAATTAAAAATTCCTCAGCCATTTTTGAATTTTTAGTGGGGAAAAGATGGTAATATAAAGGTTGTTGGTGATGGGTCTCCAACCGCATCGCCCAAAAATCCATTAAAAGCCCCAATACCGTTAGTCGCCTCTTACGTACACCCACCGGAAGAAATGGGGTAGTGCTATCCTAAGCGCTAAACACTACACGGCATATTATATGAGGACAATAAATTTAAAGGCTCAATCATTAAAAATTAAATTATTAAAAAAAAGAACATGAATTCTTGTTAAAATACAAAAAATAAACACAAGTTAGGATTTGAACCCTGACGCAACGGATTTTAATTATGATTACTAATTACTTAACTGCTAGGCCATGGTGACTAACGCAATAGTGGATGAAATATTGCAAAGCATTCGTGCCTATTTAAATTTGGCAGCTTTTATATTATCATAGATATAGAAGCACATAGATTGACAGTAAGTGACAAACGTCATAGCATAAACGTCAACAAAGGCAGGACCTCTCACGAACACGATACTAGCCTAAAACGATTTTTGCATAAAACATGAAAGATAATAATTGACTTTATTTACGAATAAATAATTGTCGAATTCGTTAATTCTGGTATTTAAGTCTTAACATACATACATACATATACTCACGGTTATGATTCGCTAAAAGGGGTAGCCAGAGCCAAGGAATCAATGTCTTAACCTTGGTGATTTTTTGATAAAGTTATTAATATTTAATAGCACAGAATCAAAATTGAATACATGTTCTTTGGCAAACATAAAAATTTTAGTTATTTATGTCCAAATTAAGACTGTAATGATTACAGGTCTATATGCTTTATTATAGATCTTAAACCAAAGTTTTCAATGCAAATATATGATAAAAAATATCTTCTTTCATCATAATACTACAATTACTGTAAACTTTACAATTTGGCAAAAATAACAAATACGTGAATTTTTATCAATTTTAATAGGGCTAGTATGGGATCCGCCATACGAATATCACGCACACACACTCATTTACGAACACCGTTGTACTTTTTTTTAATCTCGCCTGTCGTATTTGTATTGCCAATCTATATACGTAAGTATAGCATAATAAATCTGTAAATATTAGATAAATAAATGCAGTGCATTATATGCAATGACAGTTATGTTGACGTTTTTGTGAATTGCTAAAAATTTAATTCAAATGTGTCACTTGTAACAAAAACTATAAAGTTGCTTTTCGCATATTTATATTTTGTATATCTACTCATTTTGTAAAAGGAAAATTCATTACATCTGTACGATTACATTTAAACTGTATGCCTAATGCTTTAAGGTATATTTTCCCTAAATGTTCAGATATTTATGATCACCTTGTCTGAGCAGATAACTTTGACGAGTTGTGCTTTCTGATATTATTGTCTCTTTGAGTGTTCAGATTTAATTGAAAAACCACTGCTCATATATTTGTGGCAAACTGGATGTTCAGATCTTATTGACCTTATTTACCGTAAAGAATTTATTGAAATTTATTGCTGCTCAGATATATTTGAGTACCTCGGCCGCTCCGATATATCTGATGGCGACTGTACCCCAAAAAGGGTTAGAGCTGCAGAATCGGAAGTAGAGAGCTAATAGATAAATGCATAAAGGAAGTTTTGAGAGGCCCTGCTTCCCTTAGTTGCCTCGTATGATGATCAGGTGAAGATATGGGTTTGTACTATTCTAAGCCGATACGACACAGCCATGAATATATGAACAAACTGAATAATAAGTAAGGCACACCAATGGGAATAAATAAATAGCTAGTTGTGTGAGTCTAAATTTTGATTTTTTAAAGGTTGTTTCTCTGCTCACCCCTTCGGAGATTCAAATCTTTATATTCGTAGATGATGTGTATTAACAGCCGTGATAGCCTAGTGGGTAGAACACTCGGTTAACGTGCAAGCGACTAGTGTTCAAATCCCGGGTCGGGGCCTACACCAATTTGTCTTTTGTAAAGACATATGTGTGGTTAATTTATCATGGTTGTTAACGGTGAGGGAAAACATCGTGAGGAAACCCACATGGCTGAGTTGTACTTAGTCATGTGACAGTGTATTCGTACAAAACGGCGATAGGCAAGCCCCCTATCACGTGAGTACACTGTCCATGCAAAACGTGGGTACTCTGAACACCAGATGACAAAGTCACGTGATGTTCAGAAGTATTAGTACCTCTGCCAACCCCTTCGGGGATATGCGGCGTGAACGTTTATGCTTTATGCTTATGCTTATTATGTGTATTAAAAGTACTAGTAAGATGAGTATAGTATATACGTAATTAGGAAACCCACATGACTGAGTTGTACTTAGTCATGTGACAGTGTACTCGTACAAAACGGCGACAGGCCTGCCCCTATCAGGTGAAAACACTGTCCAAGCAAAACGTAGGTACTCTGAACACCAGGTGACAATGTCACGTGATGTTAAGAAGTATTAGTCCCTCTGCCAACCTTTTCGGTGATATTCGGCGTGAACGTTTGAGTCGGTTGAGTTTGTTACTATAACTGTTTTCCGGGATTTTTTAAGGAAAATAAAACGTAAAAAAACCATAGAACACAATATATTTATATGTATGCCAATATCCACAGACAACCAGAGTGACGGTAATACATAGAAATATTGTAAATAATTATAATAAAGTTAAGTCATCAACTAGGAACAACAGTTTAAATATAAAAAAATACTTTGAGCGGCCACGCAGATTATGTAAAGTATATTTTGCTTGCTGAAAGATCTGTCATATTAAAGTTACGTAAATTAAAATAGGGCTAGTAACTAGTAAAGGATTTAAATAAGACGAAAGAGAGGTTTTTATTGATCCTAATCAAACACACTTATCTATTTCACCAATATAGGACAGCGAAACCTCTACAGCGTGTTTTCATTGACTTATTCTCATCCTTTACTATCCCAGCTTTAAGAATTTTGTGATTCTTTATGGGTTAAATGCAATTGTAACAGTTTTATCTCAACAGAAACGCAAAAATTACCAAACTCTTAATTATGTATTAATTTCTAATAAATAAAGAATAAATAAAGGAAAGAAAAATTTCGACACAGGCGGGGATCGAACCCGCGACCTCGGGTAAACGCCCCGGACGCTCTGCCAACTGAGCTACCGTGTCAGTTGGCTGCCAGTGCGAAATTCTTCTATCCTTTATTTCTTTTACACGTTAAAGTAGTGTTTGCGTTTCCTACCTCCGAATTTTTACTAATTCGGAAGATATATCCCCGCCTTATATAAGATATATAAGGAATATCCCCGCCTGTGTCGAAATTTTTCTTTCCTTTATTTATTCTTTATTTATTAGTAATAATCCCCACATGAGGTTTTCATGAACAAAAAGATTTAAATTATATGTATTAATTTATTTCAACTACAATTTACTGACCGAATCTAGTTTGATACACTCTATCAAATGGTATTGAAACATTAACTACTCTTATTATTTACAAATTCAACAGAGAGCTTTTACATACAGTTGCTTTATATTTGATATACAAATAGGTACTGAAAATTTCAGACAAGGATGTCCTTAGATATTAGAATAACTTAGAATTTATCTCTATATTTGTATTCTATATTAAGTATAATTAAAATTACCATAAAGCTTTATAAACATATATACATTAATGTGTACTTTACAGCTACAACTAAGGTTCGTGAAAAGTCACCGCTATTCAGTACGAAGTTAAGTGGGTAATATTGCACATTGTTTTATATAATTTCTGGGAATTTCAATCTATTCTCATAGAAATTCTGACTTCTTTGCCAGTTTATATTTACGTTATTAACTTTAAGTATATATTTAAATCAATTTTGTAGAAATTTTGCCTATTTATTAATTCCTATTTAGGAATAAATAAAAAGTCTTAAGAATTTAAAAAATACCATAGTTTCTGATATTATAACATAAGGAAGCTGCTATATAACATTTTTGGTATGCTCTACATCTAACAACAGTTTAAGCAAAAATCATTACTCAAAAAACATAGCAAAGTAATCATTAAGAATAGATTTTAAAGTAAAATGATCAAGGGCCAACTTTAATCTAAATAGCGGTGACTCTCCGCGACATTACAATAAATAATTTAGGAATAACTCCACAGGTGTTTTAAGTACTTAAACAAGAGTTCAACTATCACATTTATATTTCAAAAAAGCATATCAATACTATTACTTTTGTACATTTAACACTACACGCAGTAGAGTTCCGAGTAACTTTACAACACCGAGCACTCACAGTGTATTCGAATCGTCTCTGTCGATTTAGTAATTAACTAGTCGTCTCTCGAAGGCTAGTTCGGGCAGCATGGCCCGGGCTTCGTTTCATTTAGATGCACTCACTACTAAGTTCGTCGCCGCCTCCTCACTCGCTCCTATACTCATGGCTTTTTTCTTCAGTATACCCAAGTCTGTCACGTTCTCGAGGAAAGTTTTGTGCGCTGACAGCACTTTAGCGCTTTCCACGTCTTTCTTTAGCTCTTCCATGTCCCTTTTGAGTTTCGCTCGTCGGTTTTGGAACCACGTGATGACTTGCGCGTTGGACAGACCTAGCGAGCTGGCGATCTCATCACGGTCGGCTGGTGATAAGTATTTTTGGTATAAGAATCGTTTTTCCAGTTCAAAGATCTGGTGGTTTGTGAAGGCCGTTCGCGACTTTCGCTTCTTCTTGGGTTGTGGCCGTGAGTTGAACAGATTGAGGTGGTTCGACTGCCCATCTGGAACAAAACAGAAAACTATTGTTAAAAACTTTTTTTTTATCAATATTTGGCATTGTTAAGTAGGTTCATGCTTTTGTCTTGTTAATTAAACAATTGGCATTGAATTTTACAAGAATCCTATGGGTAGTAGATTCGAATTTAGCGATGGGTAAAGAAGTGACATTTACTTTTGTGGCCTCAAACCCTGGCTTTCTAGGTTTCATTCAGCTCACACAAAATATTTTTAAGCAAATTTAAGAGATCAATGTGAAATGTGGCAATAAAATCCGTCTCACATTACATGAAAATAAAATTTACAGCACAAAACATTTCGGAGCGTATTAGCACAATTCTTTACATCCTCAAAAACAGAAGGCATAATGTTGCCCGTTTACGACATGTAAGTAGAGATGAATAAGGTAAACGAGTGAGTGAACTCTGTGGAGGTGCAAATAAAGATAAAACCTTCCTGCTGTTCACTTGTTATCAGGCACTAAAACCTCTTTGGTGCTATGACACCGCCATAAACGACCCGCACCGCTAAAATGTTGCTTTTCCATCGTAAAGTGAACCATAAAATTTAAAAAGCTGGTCCCTCTATATTTAAAAGACCGAGAAATCATATACGGGTCGAATATTAACTTTTGAAACAGTAAAATTATGGTGAGTTCAAAAAACAATGGTTGGATTGGATCGAAGATTGCTGGATATAATAATCTGTGAAAATGTAATAGTCATAAGCAAATAGTTGGGCGGAAATGTGTGTAACGTAACAATGGCATTATCGGAGCATCCGGTCATCATTTCGGCCTCATTTCGTTTTGATCTTATCGCTTTTTTTCAGCGCCATGTTGGAATTACCTTGCTTCAACGAGTTCATATTATAATGTCTTGTTTAACAAAACAAAACTACTGAGAGATCATGTATCATATACTCCAATAAAAAGATAAATAAATTTTAAAGTACTTCATATATTTATACATAGCTTTGTATGGTGTTAGAACTGAAGATGAAAAACTCATAATTACTAGGTAAGTAGTTTTAGTAATGCTAATGATATTATGAAGAATATTGCGTTAAATTCACAAAAGTTTTTTAAGTGTTGCGTAAGATTTTTACTGTAAGAAATTCAAACTTTGTAGCAAGGTATGTTATATATTTTATAATTAGTGGGAAAACCAATTGAGGTTTAATCGATTTTGAATTTTATCAGTGTGTGCGGTTTGGCTAGCTTGTTTTTTTGTATCATGACGCCCGATTTCTAAATTGAGTATTCCAGCTGAGAATAATTTAAGTATCGTTCTGTCGCATTGAAATCTTAACAACTGAATGAGACAAAACGATTCTTAAGTCGTTCTCAGATTGAATACTCAATTCAGAAATCGGGCGTAAGAGTACTATTAGTTAATTAACTTTATAAACATTTTTTATTGATTATTTAAAACGCAATAAATAGACGAAAATCGAGTTTTTATTTGTACAGACAAAAATCACACAGACTCAAGGACTTAAAAACTTGTGAAGTAACATGAGTTTAGAATGATTCGTACAAACCAGTTTGACTTAATTATCTCGATAACTAAATTAATCATGATGTAAAACGCATCCTTAGTGAATCTACCTCAATTAGGATGGAATATAAAATTGGTCAGAAGTGCCAAATACCTAAAAACATCGTTAACCGCAGCCTCGAGACATACGGACGATATAAAAACTTCATCCATTAGTAACGCTGCTAATCTCAAATTTTATTCAAAGGTGAACATGATACTTTATTTCAACTTATTAGAATAACTCAAAATATTAGATGTTTTTAGTAGAGAAGATAAAGTAGAAGATCTGAGGGAAAGATGGGTAGAATATTATGAAGTTTGACTCAAATATGTGTGTATTATCAAAATTTAAATTTTAATAATGAAGTAAGTAAGTACAAGTAACAAAAGTTATCAACAGCATCACAAAAAAGGGGAAATAGAATTTCAATAAACGATTAAAATGCTAAACATGCTAATTAGCAAATACGTAAGCACTAATTAGCATGTAATGAATGTGAGGTGAGCATGATTGGTGTTATTTAACTTCCATTCCGTCACGAACGAGTCTGGAACCAAATTACTTTGATCCAAACTAGACTTCAACTCGTGACAGCAGGACAATACGCTTGTACCACTACTTAACAAGCACAAATTGAATTTTCACCTTTTTTAAAAGACACCTCGTTATAACAAAAATATCGTATAAAAACTCCTCTTCAAGTCACAAAGTGATGGCGGAGCGTGGTAAAATCGGATATTCTAAGATATGTGTCCTATTGATTTTTTACATATAACCCACGCTTGATTGATAGTTAAGTAATACCCATGACCAGGATGGACTCTCGGGAAGTCATGGTTTGTTATCGATACGTAAATTGGGATTAAAATATCGATTAACAACAAAATTCTAATATAGTTTGGGATCGTCAAAGCCATCGATGTTGTTGTAAAGATAAATGTTGCATTCTATGGTGCTAATGCTAATGTATATTTATGTCATATTTTATTTTACTAATAGATTTGTGGATGTTTAAAGTGAGGATTCGGAGAGTTTTTATATCAAACTGGTTTCAAGCTTGACGGAATGAATTATAGGTATATGTGTGCTAACATTCACTAATAAATAAATATTATTCCATGCAATGAGATAAAAAGGTTTGTATTAAAAACTCTGACAACTTATCGTGCTTTAAAATTGGATGTGAAGATTATTTGTAACAAGATTTCTTTCAAATCTACCTTTGATATCTAAGTGTTCAAAGTAACAATTGTAACTTATACTCATGTATAAATAATGTGCTATTAAGTCAAGAACGTATAGTTCAAGTATATTTCCGGTCGACTCCAATATGGCTTCGTTTCCGGGCGGCCATTTTGCAATTTGGATTTGTGCGCTCCCTCCGTAATTGTGGGTTATTTGAATAAAGTAGGCACTAACTGATATTAAGAAAGCAAAGTCCCTTTTCTATAATTATGCTAGTTTTAAAGTGCACATTCTCTATATTTTGCTGCATCGTTCAATTATAGGTTAAATACCATGCCTGTGTACATCGTTTAGTTTTCCACGAAAGCCACAATAATCTCATTTTTATACTAGTATTATTTCTCGTTAACTCGGTCCCTGAAAACAATACTATTCTACTCATATGTTTTCTTTAAAGATAAAATATTTAATTTAATTTAAAAATATTCATTTTAAACTAATTTTACTTTTTTTAGGGGTCTCTAGCCATATCACCCAGCAATAACTTGATAGTTCAAATTTATATTGAGACATTAGTTTTATTTGAACGGTTAGTATAAAGCTTTGTATTGTAATTGTAACTGATTCAGTACAATTTAGTTAATACAAATTGGATATTTTGTGAGGCCATTTTCATTGAAAGCTGTACCAGGACTTCTATAGTGAACAAACTATACTCAAACGTTCATAACGTGTATCCCCGAAGGTGTTGGCAGAGGGCAAAATATTTCTGAACATCACGTGACATTGTCACCTTGTGTTCAGAGTACCCACGTTTTGCTTGGACAGCTTGATAGGGGCAGGCCTATCGCCGTTTTGTGCGAATACACTGTCACTTGACTATGCACAACTCAGCCAAGTGGTTTCCTTACGATGTTTTCCCTCACCGTTAACAACCATGATAAATTACCCACACATATATCTTTAGAAAAGACAAGTTGGTGTAGGCCTGACCCGGGATTTAAATAACAAACTATATTTATTCCAATTTGAAGATTCCGTAATGAAAGACTGGTACGATCACTTCATGGATTGTTAGCCAGAGAAAAACGGCCGGTTCGTTCTGATTCGGCGGTTTTCCACCAATGGCGACAAAACATGTTTTCATTAATCTTTTAGTTTAATTAACTCACGCTTAATTACTTTTTGGTTTAATTAACATATCTAGAATGGAAACATTAAAACAATAACATCATAAAGTACTAAATCATGAATGTTTTATACATAACCATAAAATCCATTATCGAAAACGCACCGATCTGGTTGATAGGAACATTGTTTGTTTAATTCAATATTATTGTAGTCGCAATAAAATGCATTATTATTTCTTAGTTCAAATAATATAAACTTCATTTAAAATCGTTAGCTGTCAAATAAATATATGCGTTGTCAATTCCAAGCATCCGTCTCTTTGAAACCGCACAATTTAACAAGGTGCATATTATAAGAGCACAAATATAGCAGAGATATAATCAAATGAAATACGCGCCGGTACTATCAAAACCCCGTCCCGGCAAAGTATGGGCATGCGCGATCGGCCCATTTGAGAGCACGCCCGGATGACTCCATATGCTTAATACGAGGACAGACAGACAAACAAACACACTTTGTTATTCCGCCGCCTAATAATGGGCCGTGACACTTGACGTTTTTGTTTCTTAATTGGATGTAAGGAGGTTAGTTAGCGTGCAGTATGGGCAGCCATTAAAAAGTTTAGACAAACATGATACTTTTAGATGGTTTCTGTTTCACTTTGTTTGAAGTTACTAAGGAGTAACTAGAAAAACAAAGAGTATACTTCCTATCTCCTTTTTTTTCTAAATTTTTAATGAAATATATATGGATTTATCATACGAACCAAAATTAAGAATACGACTGAAAAATAGAATCACGATTGAAAAATATTTCAAACCGAAATTAGAATAATCTTATTAAAAGCAAGTTAAAAGAATTTAATTTTCACAATAAACTTTTATACGGTGCTTAGTACCGTTTCTTTGTGGGAAAAGATTGCCTGTTTTTGCCTAATGTCTATGATCGATTAATCGTATCGAGTCTGTCTGCCTACCCCCCGGACAGCAAATCTAACCGGCCAACTGCCAATTTGACAAACGAACGAGCATCCACCATCCGACTCCTAATTCGAATCGAGACGAATCGGGACCGTCACAGCCGATTCCATTTTATTAGCATCGATTTTGTGTCTCTAGCGAATTTATTTTCGTTTCATTGATCGAGGGGCGTTACATTTTTAATCTGTTTCTGTTACACGGAAGTGAATAGTGAATGTGAACGTATCAAGTCGATTCCGAACAGAATTGGAGTTAAATTGATAGTGACCACATTCTCACGGTGGTAATTCGGGCAGCGCCGCGCGGCAATCTCACGTAAGGCCTTCTGGTTTTACGCGTCGTTGGCGCGGCCGCGAGATTAGATTATTTTTTACGAGTTTATAAATTACATCTCTATCGAGACGCTCTCGTTTATTTGTGATCGGTATGGCCCGCTCTCCAGCTGCGATTTCTTATTTTCTGCTTCTCGGATATAGTTCAGTTATGTTTAGGCTTTCGCACGATCCCTAATTGCGTCTATCACACTATAATTGCTGTGAAGCTTGATCCGGGCCAATGACACCTTTTGAATTCAATACGTGTATAATCTGAGACATGATGGAATCTGATTGGATCAGTGAAAATTCTATTAAGTGTATAAAAGTGTTGGAATTAGCTCATTAAAATGGCGCTGGTATTCAAATGTGAAATAGATAGTTGTTGTGGCAGGTATTGCAATTGAATTAATTACGCAAATGAATCAAACGTTTAATGTTGGTAGGCGGCGGCGGCGGCGGCGGTCGAATGACATTAGCTCCGGCCGCCAACCGACCTCTCCTGGGACTCCGCCAGCGATGTCATAATGTCTCATTACTGCCAATTAGTATGGAATAAATTAAAGTTAGCACAAACGCAGCAGCCCCGTATATCGCGACTCGCGGCTAGCTAAGCGAACCACATTCATATTGATTTCAATTAGCTCTGCATAATCAACGCTAAACGAACGAATTGCTAAGTTCAGTTAGACGTACGCTACTGATTTAATTTCTAAATAATAATGATAAGTAAACAGAACGTCTTCATTATTTTGAAGACAGAAAATTTGTAAAGTAGGCGTTTCACTTTCGTATAGAAAAAATGTCGTTAGCGGTGTATTCAAAGAGGGCGCCAAAATGCCAACAGAAACAAAATAATCATAAACCGTCTCTTAGACGTGGAATAAATCAAAGGCGCTTACAAAAACAGGCGCACAGTGGTTCAACTAAGGCGCGGATTCCGGCAAAAAAGTTTACACGCGTGGAGTCACCCGGTGCTTAGTGCATGCCCCGTGACAGACTAACAACTGATACTTATCAAAACCAGCGCCTTTAGCTTTGTTGTACCTGCCAGGATACACATGCCTTGTGCATACCCCTCATTATACTATTTATACTTTCCGAAATATCTTTCATCAAACAAAATAGCCGCATGCGTTGGTTTACTAATACCAATATCACAAAAGCGATTGTAAATTGAATCACGGTTTGATTGAAAAACCACAACTGATTGTCAATATTTGTGGTGTGCAATACAATAACTGTGAAGACAAATTATAAAAATGTAAAGAACAATCCGAGAACAACACAAAATCGCTTAGTTCACAAATGACAGGTTGGTACAGAAATGACACAAAAACAAATGTTAATTATAGTTGGAAAGGTGTAACGCCTGCGTACTTCGGTAAATGGGTTTGATGAAGGCATTTTGTGTTGCACATAAATACTTAATGCTTATGTAGTAGGTACATTAAGATATTGATCTCGGCCTCTAAATGGTGGGTTTGAATACAATGATGGCGGCGTATCTGTGTAATTGTTAGGAAATTGTATAACGCGAATAGATGTAGGTGTCCGCCGCCAAATTGGCTTTACTTTTGTCCGTGTAATCTGATAGTGTGATCAGTGTGCAGACTATCCGTTCCAACTATTATGTTTTCACACTTTTAAGTCATTTGTAACAATTACAATTTGCGGTATCAGCTATATTTAATGGCGTTGGCCTGTTACTATATTTACTCAGATTAGATGACAGCAATCACCGCAGTTCACTTTGTAGCTACATCGCAACGTTCATAAATCTATTGGCTTCGTATTAGGTAGTCGTAAATCAAAATAACATGGCGTTCATATACTAGCGTCTTAAATATAGTTTTAATTTAAATAGTACAGTCGGCAATAAAGAAATGTTTAAATTAGAAATGAAATCGTTAGATTGGTGTAAGACTTAGTCTGTTTACTGTGTTGTTTATCACATTTAAATTTAAACACACGTCATAGGGTAGCCAAAGCTTTAAAATCAACAAATATTCGGGTAATTTTGGGGACTGCAAGGGTACAACATGGCCAAATAAAGGTCTTTGGCAATGAGTGCAAGTGCATCGCCCAGTTATAAATCCCACCCTTTTCAAAGGGAAATTTTGTAAGCCTTAAAATCGAAATAAAAACAGAATGATTGCTGTTTTGCTTTTATTAAAAATATATTTAGAGTTTTCTTCCGTGGTAGACGCCTCTGAAACTCTAATCTAGGCCCATTGTAGTATACTTCATGATCGTTTCATGTATGAGCAAAGTAAAAACCTTAAAGATATATGCTGAATCTGGAGTACGCACTACACAGAGTATGTCGGCGAGGATAAAAAGGAGTTCTCTTTGATGTTGTTTTGGCTGATAAGTTTGTATCCAAGCCTATCAGCTGTGTGCTCGGCAGTCAAAACAAACCATTAGCTGGATTGCCACTCGAGATTCCCGCTTTATTATACACTTATTTATTATTCTTGTTTGCCGCTTTCAAGTTTTTTATGAAGGTGTGGTTCTAAGACTAAGAAGAAATTATATATTTTATGCTATTCTCTTATTAAAGATGGTCGCATCAATCTCACTAATAAAAAAATTACGGTTCTCGGAAATATTTTCTAAAATAAGCGGTGTTTACCATATTTTGATAGGGAGAGCAGACCATGCTTTAATAGATCACACGAATAATATCTGTTGAAAAATATCGTGTGGATTTAGTGACATTAGCTTGTAATTTATTTCATAAATTGTATGGAGATTTAGTAACTAGGTGAAATTTCCAATAGATGACTAGCAGTTAGCCAAACCTCTTTAGTATTTTACAAGGACGGCCTATTAGTTGGCTATTGTAAGTTTAGCATAAGGATTTGCTATAAATGTAGCGTCATGTTCAAAGAATTTTATTAATAGGTACCCCTGCAAATTAGATATACTTCAACGCAAATTAAGATTGAAATTAATTGAGCTAAGCGAGTTAGGTAAACTTCAGTCTTCTTGCTATCTGTGCAGTCGGTCTTAAGCTTGAAACCGCGTTTTTAATAATTAACTTTTTTCTATTGACTTCAATGAGAAAATATTTATTAATATATTGGTTTTTCATCGATTGCCTCAATGGTAGGTTCGATCACGACATGCGATCTCTTAGGACAATTACGCCCGATTTCTGAATTGAGTATTCCAGCTGAGAACAACTTAAGTATCGTTCTGTCGTATTGAAATCTTAACAACTGAATGAGACAAAACGATACTTAAGTCGTTCTCAGCTTGACTACTCAATTCAGAAATCGGGCGTTAGCAATGTCTACTTGATCAACGTGCCAAATAATTATTATTTCAGTTGTTTTATCAATATTTTAAATTCTTATTAAATAATCAAAGCACAGTTCTGAATTTGTGGAAAGCAATCTTAAATAACAGTCAAAGAAATATATGCAAAAAAAGACCGTTTTAAAAATTTAAAATTTGGTAGGTATAAAGTAATATAAAATGGAGGGGATTTTTTCACAAAACGTATACATCGCCCAAAACTACTAACTGTTAATAATACTTCCTTTGATGGATATGCTAGCATATCTGTGTGTTAATTTGCTTTTTCTCTTAAAAAAACTGTTAAAATCTATGCAAATTGATCACCATAATGAAGATTAAAATCAATTTAATATCTTAATCTTACTGCTAGTTTTAAAAGCCATAAATTAATATCAGCGGCTTAATACATCCTACAGACCACCGAAGCCGAAGAATACATTTAATATTTTCTAATTTCCTCATGACCACCCGCTAATAAAAGTAGTTTCAATTCAGCATAGAACGATATTGACCTAGAATTTATACAATGAAAGGTTGACTATACGTGCGGATTTAAGAATGGATTAATCTGTGTCGCTTAAATTCAAATTTATATGATTTGAACATTTGTTAAAATGAAAGATCAATATTTAGTTACAAAAAGTTATCAAATCACACAAAAAATTATGTTTATATTATGAAGCTTATATTATTTTATAGTATTAAAACGTGCGGCGCAAAAATTGTGATACACCGCTATTCCTGACTTTCAAACGTCCAAACAATCTCGCAAATAATTATTACACTCTAAAACAAAACTGAACTAAAATTACATTCTCACAAACGTCAATAACTCACACAAATCTGTCATCAACCTATATCATAAAGGGAAGGTGGCATACACTGTTTGTGTAAACGTAGCGCCTACCTCGACGCTTGATGTTTTATATTGGCATTTTTTGTGATAGTCGATGAGGAATAAATCACTGCGCGGGCAATAATGTGGCTTCGAGACCCTGGGGACTGATCTTGCGCTACCCTCCTCGGCGGGCCACCCGGGGCCTTCCTTTCACGCCTTTTGGTATATGTTTAAATGTTAAGATTGTGTGGCTGAGATTCATATGAATAAATAACTAATTGATATCAAAGTCACTTTGTTTTTCTTTAATTGCATTAATATCTCAATATTTAAGTATGCACTCAGAGTATTTCTGAATCTTGAAGCTTTTATGATTATCAAGAAAAGAAGTGGTGTAATCGGTGGGTGTACGTAAGAGGCGACTAACGGTATTGGGGCGTTTAAGGGATTTTTGGGCGATGCGGTTGGAGACCCATCACCAACAACCTTTATTCAACCATCTTTTCCCCACTCAATTTTCTAAACGTGCCTGAGGAATTTAGAATTCCTTAGCTCTGGCTACCCCTTCTAGGGATTCATAGCCGTGAGTATATGCATGTATGTATGTATGAATATAAACAATCGCCAAGAAAACTCTTTTTATCCGCATAAACATGCTTTGAGTAGCATACGTACAAATATAATACCTAACTAACAAATGGTCTTGCTTTAAACGCATATATTTAAACTATAAAAAAAAATTGAAATGGGAATTCACAACCTTTACCTGGCCCCGTCGGCCCAGGATTGATTTGTGTATAGCAGTAGCAGCACATAAAACTATTTTGGAATGTTGTTAAACGTGTCGGTTCGGTATAACCCAAAAGAGAAATGGTGCGACGAAAGCTCTTCCTTTTGTCACATAATTGCCTAAATTGTTATTAGACAGAAATAAAGACATATTACTGTGGGAGAAACAAGATTTGTCGACTTCTCGTACCGACTTTATTTTATTTAGCGGCTACGGATGCCTCCCTATTTATAGAGGACATGAAAGATGGTTGATAAAGCTATTCGGTATGTATAATTATTTAGAGATGGGCTCTCTGTGCGGTCTTAAGAATAATAGTAATTGAGTTAAGGTAGCCGGTTACTACTGGTTATTATTGGTGTTCCGACATTTATAATTGAGCCGAATGAAACATTTGATTGGCGGTTGGAATGATGTATGTATACAATAAAACATATTTTGGTCGTTGTTTTCTAGTTGAAATTAAAGAAAGTTTTGCTCCGCTGTGTGATTTTAGAACTGATTTATGATAGTAATTAGTGTAAATTAAATTCAGTTACATCTCCGTGCCAATAAATTATTGTAAAAATCTACTAGATATATTAATGGTTCCAAAGATTAGGCAATTTGGTTGAAATTTAAACACAGATTTATTTTAAAAGCTGTTCTCAAGATTGAGTAATAAATTCTTTGTCATCTAATATGTTGTTCATCTTATTTTGTGTGCGGTCTTAACTGTTAGCCACATGCGGCGCGTCACACCACAACGTTCCGAAACAAAACGTTTTATTGACAGATATATTTAGTCAGCTCAATAACGCACTTGAAATTTTTTACTGCACTACGACGAAATTAAGTTTCGGAACGTGTGTATTTTTTTATGTTGCTATCTTGCAATCATTGCCTTTTCACTCGACTTGAGCATGATTTCGAATTTAGAACTCACGAATTAGTTGAGTTGAGCATGAATTTTTTAATGTACTTACGGCCGGTTTCACATCTGAGAATTCAACGATAAAAGCATCTCAAACTGTATTTAAGTACGTACTTACCAAAGTTACGTTTCTGATTTGATGAAATATTGTAATTTAATCAAGTTTTGATTAAATGATCAAAATTTTGCGCATCTGTCAAAAAACTGACCTAAACGTCGAAATTTGCGTTTCTGAACTCGTTTGACAATACTCAAACAGTCATCATCGCAGATTAGAGTGAGTGACAGTTAAGTTGTCGAAATCGGCTTCTTAAACGGTGCTCCAATTTGTAATTGTGAAATATTAGACGATAAACACATTGTTTTCGACAATATTCTGAAGATGTCTACGGATACATCGTTATCTTCACTAGAGGAAGCACAGCAGATACCTCTGAGGCAAATACGCCGTCGCCGAGGAGTTCCTAGGATCCGGCCAAATTTCTTTGAAACGCTCAGTGAAAACCAATTTAAAGAACGTTTCAGGTTCAGTAAAGAATCGGTGCGCAGCATCTTTAGGAAAGTGCAACGAAGGATCCCACCAGCAAGAATGCAACGGAGTGATTGTTTATCACCATTGCTCCAACTGTTAATAACACTGCGGTTCTATGCAACTGGGAGCTTCCAAGCTGTCATTGGGGATACTGCAAATGTCAGCAAAGCTATCGTGTGCCGTGTCACGGATAGGGTCACAACAGCAATAGCACTATTGAGACCAGAATTTATTTATATGCAAACTCAAGAGCAGCGTCCTACAGTGGCTTCAAGATTACATGACATAGCTGGATTCCCTAGAGTTATTGCAGCTGTTGATTGTACCCATGTCAAAATAAATACCCCAGGTGGCAATAGGGCTGAGCTTTACCGGAATCGAAAAGGCTTTTTTTCAGTGAATGTGCAAGCATTATGCGATGCAAATGTAAGAATATGCAGTTTGATTGCAAGATGGCCTGGATCAGTTCATGACGGGTGTAGTTGGGAGACCTTTTTTTTAATTCTTTTTCCATGTCTAGTCTCCCTGCTCGGTGTTTAATTAATTAACCACGAAAGATTACACGTAACTCCGTAACTATCTTTCCTCATTTACAGCAAGCACGAACTACCGATACCGAACAAATCGATCATATATATTTATATATTAGATTTTATTGATATATATTCCAAGTCATGTTGGTATCTTTGGTAATGAAAAGGTAGATAGTCTTGCAAAACTGACATAAAACACTATTATATTATGGGTTATGACCAGCGTAATGCAGCTCTTCCTCATCTTCGTTCTGCCTGGCAAAGAAGATGGGACGAGGCTAGCAAGGGGTTTTATTTCAAATCTATTCAACCAATTATTCCATTCATATTCTAAATAAAATTAGGGTTCGAGATAACTCCCTATGCGAGTGTGGTGTAGATGAGGGAACATTAGATCTTTTTTTTTTTTTTGCATGATCACGTAATTTATCTTTTAATCTATACATTGCTTTAGCCAGAATTCGCATCCCGCTTCCCACTAATTTTCATAGTATGTTGAGTTTATCATCTTCTTCCTCCGATCTAATTACGGTTCTAGGTAAATTTATCAGAATCAACAATATAAGATTATAGTTTTAATAATACAATAATTAATGTAAAATGTCAGTTATTGCTTAATTTTTGATTTTGAGATAGTTTTTCATTTTATTTTTATTTGTTTCTTCACTTAAATTATTTTTAATTTAATTTAATTTTACTTTTATATTTTGTCTAAACTTTAGAGCATGACATAATTTTTAATTTTCTTTAATTTTATGTTCTTCCCAAAATATAAATAACTCTTAACTTAGTCTTTACTTAACCATTGATTAAATACCTTCAAGATCTAATTGTTTAATAATTACATTCTTTATATATATATTTTTTTCGCTTTAATGATAAAAATGTTTACAACTAAAATTCACATGCGAGACTAAATCACGCTGTTTGTGGCGAAATTGTTGAAAAAATATTCGGCAGATACCACCAATAACAAAAAAAAACAATATAATTTTGATTGACGTTTGATCACAATAATTGGTTTGCTCTATGGTTTGGTGTATGTACGTTCCGTTGCCCAGTTTTATTGTTTGTTTATTTCTATTTTTTATTTAATTAACACGCTCATCGCGGAAGCCCATTTTTGCATCTAGTCAATGTGGCGCAACGAGATCCTAAAGTTCTCGTTGTGATCCACGAGGAATGACGCAACGAGATCCAAAAGATCTTGTACGACTTGGTCACTTCAAACCTCAATATTTCTATGAAATTTGGAAAAAAATAATATTTTTTTGTATGTTCAGGTAGAAGATAAACAGACCTTTCAGTAAGTGTTCTTCGCCTCGAGTTATCTAAAAAAATACTGGAAAAATTTCAAAATAAAAAAAACGAGAACTTTTGGGTCTCGTCCCGCACTAGATAGCTAAAAATTGCGAGTACTCTTAGATCTCGTTTCGCTAATATTGCATAGTATCGATGAAAAAATAGTGATGGGAAACAATAAGAAAAACAAAATTATCGATACTGAATCATATTATATTAGATAAGAACTAGCAGGTAAGGCATTACAAACTTCTTAATTAACTTTTTTAATGTTTTTCATTAAAACAAGGAAGACATGAAGTTTTATTACATTTCACACAAAAACCCTTAACCTGTTTTGTCTTTTCACTGCACACTCCAGGAACACGTTTTAACACTTTCTAGAACAGAGATGAAGATTTTGGGGATCCATTACTTTCATTTACCGGTTCTTCAGAAGAACTAAAAGAAAGTTCTAATATTTTTCTACTGCGTTTGCGATTCGTCATTCTGATTATAGCGTGATTGACATGCACTCATCGAAAGATGACACGGCACTAATTAGTTTCTTATCAAGCTTCGCACGAGATTGCAACGGGATCCCTTGGTTCTCGTTTCGCACTAGATGCAAAATTTTGCTATTTGGTCGCAACGAGAACTATTAGATCTCGTTCGTTTTCATTCATAAAAATACTACTACCGATGTACCTAATGTCAGAAAATATATTTATCTTACTCTATCAGTAAAGAAACATACAGAAATATCATTTGCCAAAACGGGATGGACATAAGATTTCTCTTGCGCGATACTTGAACGTCACAAACGAGAACTAAAAGATCTCGGTCCGCGTTGAACGTGTTAAATGGTCTCAAAACCTCATAATAAATGTAACTACTAATTAAATATTATTGAATTAAGTTTGTAGATACAATTTGCTAATGCATATAAAATATAATTAATGAAATATAACTTCATCGGTATTACCGGTTTTTGTAGGTAAATTGAAACGTTCATAGATTTTGATTAGAATCTTAACTAAATGCTTTGTTGATCACATTATAGCAGCGAGCAGTGTTTGTTCTGTGAAACACCTAAAACTTAAGTACTTACTTAGAGTTTGATAAAAACTCAACTGATTAGAGCTAGAATGCTCAGATGTGAAACCGGCTGTTAATCTTTTTGGACGGAATTAAAAACAACTAATGACTGAGCAAATTAGTTTCACTCTTACAAAACAGCAAGCGTCTATGAAAACGAACTCATAAATTAACTTTTTAGTCCCCTAATTATTCTTTCTAATTCTGTCCCCTTTGTACGGCGGAATCATTTGGATGTGAACGCGTAACTAATTGAGACATATTTACATTTAAGAACAAGCTCAACATGTTTTGTGAATTGTAATAAGTTTTTTGCTCATTGTTACGAGTAATTGTGTGATTTCTTTGCAAATGAGCTTATTATATCTCTTTATTTTTAAGCATAAATATTTTTAAAAGTTTAAATTTTTAATAAAGGTGACTTGTTTTACATAATCTTATGAATATTATATATATAACACATCTTACTGTTACAGAATTGGCTCAAAATGTCTAGATTTTAATTGGAGCTGCAAAACAAGAAGACTATTACAGACAAGTTTTATTAATGTGTATATGTCGGATATTTTACACAATATTTGTTGATATAACAGTTTGTTCTGAAGCCGCCATTTAAAGTGAGTGTTTCCACTAAATTGTGCTGGTATCGTGCCGCGGACCTAATAGGTCAATTTCGATGTCGTCGCCGATTTAGATTTATTTCTTGGCATCGATTTATTGGGTCTACCTCACACGATCCTCGCTTTACAGTTTTTTCTTAGATTGCCTTCACGATTTGATTTAATAGTGTTTGCTTGGATTTGAAAGGTTTTAACCGTTAGTCTAAAATCGAGACCCAAGTTGTTTATTAAAAAGTTGCAAAATCTAATTGGAATCATTTGATTGAGGAAAAATGAGAGAACCGTTTTAAAGGCACAACCTCCTAATAAGTCCTACTTACAGTACAGTATTACACTCAAGCATTGTCAAAAATTAACAACTCAGAAATATTTGGAATATTTAATGTATAACTAGGGAATGCGGTCAATTCATCAGCTTTAATGCTCAATCTTACCTATAAAAATTAATATTGCGATAATGCAAAACCATATTCTGGACTTAAAAATCACAGAACGTTTTATATGTATAAAATTCTATCAACAAATCACGAAGACGCAAGCAAATGATAGTAATATTATAAATACGTTAGCATTACGATCTAAATGTTTCCACAATTCAAATAACATTAGTGCAGTGACACCGTCCCATTTGTCTCGAGTAATCGATAGACTGCAATCCGATTATTTGTATCGATTGGAAAGCAAATAGAGTTTACACCGAGCAATGTTTAATGTCGCACGTCGTAGAATGAATAAATATTGGTTCGCTACAAGATTTCCCTGTTTCTGTATTTTCAAAAGCACATTTTAGACTTACTTATTTAAATATTGGTCATTAAATTATGCTACTAAGATTTAGCTTTTTGTTAGATTTTTGCCTTGTATATTTTATACAATACTAGCGACCCGCCCCGGCTTCGCACGGGTGCAATGCAAAATATACCTACTACAGAATGTCCTTATACACAACGTTCACAGCTTTTTTGTCATTAGCCAATACAAACATGTTTAATTCTTGATATTTTCCTCGCTAGAGAGCTCCGATAAACGCATGCGATCGCTGCAAATCATAAAGTGATATAAGGCGAAGCGCGGCCATCGACGCGCTATTTATAGGCACGCGCCGCCCGGCGCAAACAACTACGACCCTGCATTTTAAATTTGTAATATCTTCGGTAATATTCACTTAAATTACATGCTGTAAAAAGCATATTGATCTATAATAAATGCACAATTTTTTTAACTTACTTAATTGGATAAGGATTAATGCTGTATTGTTTAAAATCACTTCGTAAATAACCATTATTTAGTAAAGAATAAAAATGGTTATGCTGGGTTATCCCTAAGAGATAGACATATACCATCGCGGACTTTTTTGTTGAACTTTTTAAGGTAAACAATACTGTAGTACAGTATTTTGGTCTATCTCGTAGGGTTCAGCCAGCGTTTGCAATATAAGCGCAAAAAAACGTGCTTATTTACGACATCACATTAGAAACCTTTAAATTTATCAGTGTTTCTCTACTATATAATGCATTTATTATACATACAAACCTTCCTTAAGAATTACTCTATCTATTAAAAAAAACCGCATCAAAATCCGTTGCGTAGTTTTAAAGATCTAAGTATACATACGGACATACAGCGAAAGCGACTTTGTTTTATACTATGTATTGATGTAATACATAAATATGTTAACTAAATTAACTTGATAATACATTAATTATATGCCTTCTGGATAAGATACCACTTAAACAAAATGTTTTTCCAAAAAGTACTTAACGAATCCATATGAATGGCATATAATACTAGACCTATCTTTTCATAGAAATTATGTCATAGTAATAAACTGCATTGCATATGTTGATTAGTTAATAAGTTAGAAACTAGTTGCCTTTGGCTATGCGTAAATATGATAGTAAATTCGTTCTTACATCCATATGTGTATAGTTTATTACGGAGGACATTTTCATGTGATAAAATTAAATAGCATCAATTACTTATGGGCATTAATAATCCATTTAGCATCATTCATCCCAAATGATAGCAAATTACCAACGTATTTCAGCTGGGCACTTAAATGATCTTAGCACTTAAAGTACGAATAAAACCGCAATTTATAACACATTCCAGTTTTCTGTGGGTCTACCAGTGACTTGACCGCACTTGTATTACTTTTTAATAATAAAATTATTGTTGATAATTGTATATTACTGGTTTTAAAAAAGACCAATAACATTTATTTATTAATTTATCTACAAATTATGACAGCTTGGTCCACTGAAAAGTTTTTTGCAAATTTCTAATCATTTTTGTATTACCTTTTTCGTAAAAAATACTACCATGATATGTTAATATTGGTAATGTTTATTTAATATTTAGGACACTATTTTTAACAGTTTTTCAGTAGTTTTTTTATAGTGGTTACATTTTAAGGTGACTGATAAAATTGTAAGCTTTAAGGTAAAAAAAATGTCAGGGCATGGAACAAATTTGCTTTGACATAGGAATTATTTGGTGACTTTATTCTGAGCCTGGAGGTTACTAGGTTCGATCGAACTCCAAAAAGACACAATGTACTACTGTTACTTATTTTTAAACTTTTAATACTCTAAATACACGGATTTTTCCGACTTTGAAACAAAAACTGTTGTTGACATTTGGAGCCTTACCAACACAGCACACAAATCACCCAATAAATCAAGCTACCCAATTTAAAGACTCCCAAACAAAGTTCCCACTGAAGTCTAATTGAAACAAATTGAAGTCGCCGCTCTCCACCCGTTATCCTTTTAAATTGTCACCCGAGTTTGCCATTTGTTTACTAAAGGGAGTCGATCGTGACTTACATTCGTGACGATGTTCGGAACACCCCGTGTTTATACCGACTTTGGGGTAAGCGTTCAGATAAATGTTGGATCGATGTAATCGATTGTTGAATATTAATCGCATTGATTGTGCTTTATTATGGATTAAACCATTCTATCAGGACAAATCTTGTTGCGTAATAAGTGACTATTAACACCTACGAGTACATAGTACTGAAATATTTTAGTCATATTTTCATACCGCTTATAAAAATGAATTACACAGCTTAAGCTTAAAAATCAACTTCGCTATCAGATCCCCAGTTGCCTCGAACAGCAAACACTAAAAATATTTAAAAGTGGTGCTCTTAGCAGAAATTACATTGCGAAATGTTATATTTTGCTAATTCACGATTGTAGGCAATTAATACTAATCTGAGGTTCGAGTGCCCGTCACTCTTAAAACACATTTAACACGCGTCTAGAAGTAGCTGAACATTCAAAACGCAAGCAAACACTAATTACAAAGTAATTACAGTCGAAACAAATAAGACAATCTCTCGCCTGCCGCTGTTGAAACACAGATAAGAGGCAATCAAAAATATTACATTTCCACGCGAAGAAACAGAGTCTTCCACCCATCAGGCGTAATGAGTCAGCTTCACGCATGTTAAGTGCCCTCCGTTCTACTTCCTCTCACCAAATTGCTTGAACGAATCTTGCACTGTTTACTCGGCCGTTGAAACTTCATATAGCAATCAAGTCTGATCCATTTGAGTCTATAAAGTTTCGTTAGCGCTTGCTAAGGGTTCGGGGGTTGAGGTAGGGTGGGGCGGTTGTCACTGAAGGGGCGTTTTCCATTTCACGCTCGGCTCACCGCTGATGACACTGCATTCCGTGGAGCTAATGGCTCGACAAATGAAGCGAGGGCGCAGTCGCGGACACGCCCTGCCCCGTCATAACTGTCACACACTGGAGGGCCCCACTCGGAAGTCAAAGGCTTTGTCCTGACAAATTGATTCGATTTAACACTGCCGTACTTCTGTCTTCGGACGGTCATGTCTTTTAAGTAATTGAATATTTTAGCTGTTACTATGTTTCGTTCTGGGTAACTGATATATTTTGGGTGCAAATGGCTTTTAGAATGGGATATAACAGTTATTAATGAAACTCATATATTTCCAAAGCTTTTAAGTTCTCTTAAGAAGTATAATATCAACTAATGTATTTGTTTTTGTACTTTGACGAACACGTTTGGTTCAATCATTCCATTGAAGAACTGATCAGTTAAATGACTTTACAACAAACAAAGAAAGCTATCGCACAATAAACGCACTACTCATTCGATAAACAAATGAAAAAAGTGTGACTGAACAACTCGTGACGTGAAGAATTTAAATCCGTATCGACGCATGCTATCTGTATTCGTATGAGGTATTCATCCGTAACGGAGAAGGTGTTTTATGTACCTGTTAAGATTGCCTCCGCTCGTGACAATCGTCAATAGCCGAGACTTGCCTAGAACGCGTAAAAAACCTATTGACCAGCAGGGAGTGGCCATTAACTGTTCAACTTGACTGTCCACCAATAAAACGTGATATGTATATTTTCGTGTATGGAACAGGCAGGTGTTTACGGGCTTGTAGGTTTAATTTTGGTGATATGGTTTGGTATTTATTGATTTACCTTCTTTCTTATATGTTTGATGCTCTAATCAAATATACGAAAAAGGTAAAAAAAAATAAAAATAAGAAGATACATCTTTTTTAATTGTGATCTATTTTTCTTTATAATTCACGTTTAGTAAATTTTAATTAAATTTAAACAATGCAAGAAGTTGATGTTGACGGTATCAAAGAAATTTCTTATCGAGGATGGAACAAAACATTTATATTTGATCGATGAAGGAGTTGAAATCCTTCATTGTCCCATGATAGTGGTACACAGAAGAATCGATTCGATCCCCCGCGGATCCGAGACCCTGCGACAAGTGCCACTACGCAGGTGCGCTCTATGACAATTCAAAATGGAACGATTCACATACATCATTTCTGTGATTCGAAACGGTGCGTTTTATATGATTCGGAATAACCGATTTCGAAATTCGATTTTTTCATCGCTTTCTGCTCGAATGGTCGCGAGTTTAATAAGCAACTTCTCGTTTTGACAATTGGTCTGGAGAGATCGATATATACCATTACTAATGTGCCAACTAGACAATTACGTAAATTTTATGGTGAGTTTAATTTTCTTAATATTATGATCATGATTTTCATAGGGGAAAATGCGAGCAGCCAATATATATTCATAAAAAATTTAGGTAAATGATTAAAATAAATGTAACAAAAATAAATACCATCTTTTGTATACCGCTTTGCGATTCGAGATTAATTTTGTGTACGCGAGATGTGTGACATTTGTCACAACGGACGCGCGCCATATTTAGATAACGATTATACAAAGACACTTCTCTCGTAAACGACCATTAATGTGAGTGCGACACGTCATAAGATTTCATTGAGTGCTGAATAATTGTTATTGTTGTATTAACTGTTGACTGAAAAGATTACTTTGAAACATTTAAAACCACAGATGTGTAAACATGTGATGCCGTTATTTTAAAGGAGAGCAGTGATTTACTTGTATACGTTTTTAAATTAAGAATATTAAGGTAGATCAGGTACATATATTTGTAAATAACGCAATAACACTTATTTCGGAAATATAAATATTTTATATACCGGGTTTAGAAACTCAAGCATGTGATAACTTCCGCCTAGGACCGATTCCCAAACAGGGATACGGAAGCAGATAGACAAAAACTGTTTGAGCCCTTTATCGTTTTATCTAAACTTCAGACTATTAAATTCTCGTGATTTAAAAAAATATGGTGCAAGCGACAACAACTTAGGTCAAATCTTTAGAACTACGTTCATTATTTATTTACTAAAAAACGGTAGCTGATGACGTAAACAAGTGTCACTCAATAGAAGAGAAAACCATGTTTTGTCAGACCATTATCGTACGTTACTCGTACAGTAACTAGTTACAAATATAAATGTAACGTTGAGTGAAGCGTGACGTGACAATGTGACAATTGCTAACTTGTCTTGCGTGAGTCCGGTAGGTGATATTAGATGAGTAAAGTATAAGTTACTAAGTGTGTATTTCCGTTTACATAAATACATTCAATCTTACGTAAAGAACACGTGGAAATAGCCGAGTTTTCGAACTTAATTTTATATAAATTATAGTTATCTAGATAGACAGACACGTTTTTAAATAAAAATAATACTAGTATTTAAGTTGCATGATAATCTGATTGATATAAAGATTTTTTTACGGTACATGGGATCTATGACAATATATAATTTGTGCGATGTGATAACAATATAAAATAAAATATAAATATGTGAATATAAGGAGCTTCCTTGTTGCTTTTTCTTTATACTAACATCTTCCGAAACAATTGTAGTCATCAAATTCTTTGAAATTGAAAACTCTTGGTAGGCTGAGCTGAGCAAGATTTTATTCGTACAAAAAGTATCTGGAGATGGGCATTCAAATTTTGACGTGTAAATATCGCGGTTACTACAATTTCTGATGTAAACAGTTTCCAAAATGCAAAACACAGTCCCAATTGAAGTATTAAAAGCGGAAGGCTGATCAACTAATAAGAAATACTAATTACAAAACTGTACAGTCAAAGTAAAAAGCGCAAAATGTAGTTAATTATACAGGCGTAGTTTTCGCTCCATTAGCACAGATGGAAACCCGCCAAAGATCCGGCGCAAATGCTTATTTAAATATGTTATTAGTTAGAATCGGATTTTAAAATAACTCGTCAGAGTAACGAATGATTTGTTGTGTCGCTTTCGGCTTACAAATTAAACATCCTTAAATCTATTACGAGCTGTAATTATTTTAAGTCTGATGAAGATATTATTAAGCGACGGCAAGTTGGTTTTAAAATTGAGTTCTTGTAATATTTTTTTTGCATCGTATTTATAGACGTGTTTTCAACCTTAACTTAGGTGCATAAACTCTGGTTACAGATCCCTTACTTATTACTAATATAAAAAAAAGCTTTGAGATGTTAAATACGATTTACATTACGCACACAAATTTCATTTCTATCCTCTTTATTGAATACACGTGTAAACATTAAAATCATTTACCATTTAAAAAGGATTCTCTTAGAAAGCTCAATATAATAGTTCAGTGAAGCGATGCCAACATAAAATCATTACTGCCGCCACATATCCAGCCCGCATTAAGGCGCGCGGTCGCGTCGGCACAATCGTGTCTTTGTGTTGGCAACACTGTTATTCTGTGATTTTCCGACTCACCGCGCGGCCATATAGCGCCTTTTATTAGTGTTGGCCCTTCAAAGGATCCTAGTGATGTGTAATCACTTTCGGTAGCTGCTCTTTTGTGGCTCCGACGGCTGAGGTTCCAATGTTGGTTTTACGACTTTGTTTTATTTGTGTCGACGTTGTGACAATGAGAAATTGAAATTTGTTATTATTGTTTGAGTAACTTGATATAAAAAGATACAACAGAGAATCATAAGGTATAAATAGTTTATTTTATAGGAATATTAAAAGCGGTAGCAATAATGGAATCTCACTACACTATTTATTATAAAATCATCCTTGATTTAAGCACTGAAATATGCTAATTATAAATCCAAATTAATTGTGAAACAATGCTGAAATAGGTATAGTAGATAAAAAACAATTCAACCAATTCTTTCGTTAATAATGCAACGACAAAACATTGGATCCCGGTTAAACAAAGTGTTAAATTGAATTTTCCGAAATAGCCAATCGGCCGAAAGCGTCGCGAATCACCCTATTTTAAACTCGCCTGCACAACATTAAACCAGATTAACACCATGTTTACACTGATCTTGCTGAATTATTTTAACGGCCCTTTTTTGCTTCTAATTTATTCAACTGAATTATTGGATACAAATATAAGATTCAATTGCTAAAAGCTAAAAAAAACGTGGTTACGAGCAAAACTAGCTTTAGGTTTGATGTTTTTTGAGCAATCAAAGTAAAATTACATTATTTGCAATTATATTTTAAGGCGCATGATGCAAAGGAGGTTTTGCCTCTGGAGATTTTTTTGCAAGATTTTCTTTCATAGCTATAGGTATTTGAGTTTATCAATTATGAAATATTGGCCTTGAATATTTTGTTTGGTATGTTAAAATTTTACATATTTTTAATGATAAAGTTTGGTATCCATTTAGAAAAAGTTTAAATTTACAAACAATAATAAGTAACGTTTTTAATATGTAAAACAATGCGGTGTATTTTCAAAGAAGATAGAATTCCAACAAAATAGCAATTGCATATCTTGCTTCTTAAGTCCATCCAAATTTACTCATTTTATCCATAACTAGCGACCCGCCCCGGCTTCGCACGGGTGCAATGCAAAATATACCTACTACAGAATGTCCTTATACACAACGTTCACAGCTTTTTTGTCATTAGCCAATACAAACATGTTTTGCTTAGACGTTACTCTTGACAGCGCGACATATAATTGGCCATGTGAAAAACACTCAACACTCAAGTCTAATCCTCCAACGTTAAAAGTTTGACCCTGCGATTTATTAATGGTCATTGCAAAAGATATCTTCACCGGAAATTGTAGGCGTTTATTAATTAATTAATTTACATTTTTTTTTAATTAATTCTTGATATTTTCCTCGCTAGAGAGCTCCGATAAACGCGTGCGATCGCTGCAAATCATAAAGTACGCGCTATTTATAGGCACGCGCCGCCCGGCGCAAACAACTACGACCCTGCATTTTAAATTTGTAATATCTTCGGTAATATTCACTTAAATTACATGCTGTAAAAAGCATATTGATCTATAATAAATGCACAATTTATTTAAGGTACTTAATTGGATAAGGATTAATGCTGTATTGTTTAAAATCACTTCGTAAATAACCATTTTTAGTAAAGAATAAAAATGGTTATGCTGGGTTATCCCTAAGAGATAGACATATACCATCGCGGACTTTTTTGTTGAACTTTTTAAGGTGAACAATAATGTAGTACATTATTTTGGTCTATCTCGTAGGGTTCAGCCAGCGTTTGCAATATAAGCGCAAAAAAACGTGCTTATTTACGACATCACATTAGAAACCTTTAAATTTATCAGTGTTTCTCTACTATATTATGCATTTATTATACATACAAACCTTCCTTAAGAATCACTCTGTCTATTAAAAAAAACCGCATCAAAATCCGTTGCGTAGTTTTAAAGATCTAAGCATACATACGGACATACAGCGAAAGCGACTTTGTTTTATACTATGTATTGATTAGGAATGAAGCCTTGTCGAAATGAGTAATTCACATATAAAATACCACATGGTGTTGTAATAATTTTGAATCACGTATATTTATCCACAAAAGTACTGGCAGAGTTGCGTGATTATCAAGCTAATCGCTGCTCGCTCCCGCACGACATCTCGCGACAAATCACTAGAATTACCAACTACTCCTCATTAGCGACCATATTTCAGTTGAAACCATTCCTGAAACGAGTACAAAATAGCTCGTTTTACGTTTCGTGACTTTTAACAAAAAAACGCGAGCTGATTGCGTTATTTAATGTATTTTCGAGATGTACGATAAGCCGCGGGTTAACGTTAATGTGATTTGTATTGTGATGTCGTAAATTATACATAGTTTTATACATTATTTTGTGCGTCCATTTCCTCTACAAGGCCGATGATTTATTTTATACTATAAAGTAGTTTTTACAAAGTCAATTAGACGTACAACTATATTACAGTAGTTAAACGAGTAATATTTTAAACTAATATAACTTGACGTGAGATATCAGCACTTAGGTAAAAATAAAATTAAAACAGTACAAGATTGAGCTCAAAAACAGAGTTAAATATGTAAATAGACACTCACACTTTCTGAATATGCAGAGACTTGTTCCAAACTGAATGATGGAGATTGGTTTATAAGCAAAATTTTCTGTATTTCATAGGATTTGAAAGAGTCAGTACGAAGTTAATAAATAAAAAAATAAAATAAAAAGCGTTTATTTACGAGAAACAAGAGTTAAATAAGGTGGTAGGTTTTTTAGTAGGTAGGTAGTAGGTAGGTAGGTAGTAAGTAGGTAATGGGCAGAGATATCGCTTAAGGTTATTCAATCTTACTTTTAAGAATTCCAATCCAATTAAACACAGCGTAAATATTGTATTTGCGCTGCAAAAAGCCGAAGAGTTAACATAAGCACCCTAGTTATTCTACGTATAACTAAATGTGAAAAATACATAAATAAGAATAATTTGTTCGTTATTTATTAATACTTATGACATTTGCGAAGGATCCCTCAAAAAATAGAAAATCTTCCCTCTGCTCAAAATTCTCATCATCAATGACAAGATATTCAAGATAAGTATCAAATCCTTTCAGTAACATAATCATATAATATTATCGAAATACAATAGAAAACCAAACGCCTAATCCAAACAATAAGCATATTGTAATGTGAAATGTGACAGCAGTTAATACTCCGCCATTTTGTACGTCTAATGTCTAGACTTGCCCCTCCCCACTTCACAAGGTGTGGCTACCCCTCCCCTTTCTCTTCCATTACAATGTTTGTTTTACTAAAGGGCCTGTTGTTCTGTGATACACTCTGCTATAAATACACTTAAGCGGTACAACACTATTTCACCGATGAGGTTTTGTAAAAAGTTTTGATACAAGACTCAACAACTTTTTCAAATATCGTACCAAGCTTGGTATTGTTATGATTTTGTAACAAATCTTATCCTATATAATTATTATTTAAAGATAGCAATTCAAAAAAATATTAACTAAAAAAAAGGTAAGTAGGTATTGCAATTGCAAGCAAGAAAATGATTGATTTTAAACGTTTTAATTATTTTGTGACGCAGATATTTCGGACATACGAGTAGTTTTACGGCAGTTCCGTTCCAACAGACACAGTAATAGTTTCTTTTATTTAAAGCTCTAGCTTCACTGTTGGTAATAAAGAATCACAGCGCGTAGGTATATGCCTCCTTCAAGGACTCGTGCCTACCCTGAAAATGGTAATTTCATCACAGTCCACCGAGCTCCATAGAAACGAACTATCTTAAAACTTATTATTCTTAAAATTTAGTGTTGTAGAATACTGAACGTTAAAAAACCTTCAATATTCTACAACACTGAGTTTTTTATTAGTTTATCCCTTGGGAACCAAACCCAAATCTTCCCGTGGATGACAATGGCTATGAAAAATTATTATTTGCATAAGGTTAATATCAACAAGGCTAGATCGAAAAATGATAATTCTTGGTGAATTTAATAAATACAAAATGCCTTGCTCTGATCCTTGCCGCTTGTGAAAAAACAGGGGACACCAAACCAAGAAGGTCAGCAAACAAGGCGTTTCATCTACCGCCCTGTTTGCCCCTCTCGTTTGGTCTTAAAATAATTTACCCAACGCATTAGCGCAATTAGTGTCCCGACGTATGGATAGCAATAAACGAAACAACACTATCTTTTGTGCTCATCCTATACAAACTTTTTATATGTAAAATTTATTAAGCTGAATGGACACCGGTCGCCAGAAAAAGTTGATGATAACGAGTGGACCGGCTACCGGTCAAAGCGAGTGCCGCGCTGCGAAAAAAAAACTATGGGCGTGGTGCGTCACGGCCAAAACAAACTCAAACGCGACACATGAAAGAAAGAGACAATCGATACGCGCTCAAGTAAATTGAGATAGATGTCTCAAACTCAGGTGCTCGAGTAATTTGAAATGAAAATTAATTATCCTTTTTGAAAGATGTATCCTAATCCTTAATTTAAATTGAAACAATCGCAACAATGATTCAACAGATTTGGCTCGTTTCAAAACGACTAATGAAAAGACCGCTGTAATTTCTAATTTCCATTGCAATGATTTTTCAAAAACGAAAACAAAACCGAAGTATGAGTTGGCAGAATTGCGTTAGTTGGTTAATGAAGTTACGGTTGTTTATTAGTCGGGCTTAGAAATAGCTCGCAGAATCTAGCTAGGTATAGATTGGCTGGCTTATACTGTGGATGACGAATTCAAAGTCATTTTAATTTACATTCCAGAACCTACATTCTTGGTAACCTATTACGTTTATGACAATATCGAATATGGAACATGGAGTTTTTTTATATACACATATATTGAAGAACCTCAACGAGCAATTTAAAAATGTATCATGTCTTTTCACATTTTACGATCATATTTCAGGAATAAGATAACAAATTTCGGACAAAGTGTGTGGCATTTTTTGCAGCGTTTTTTTTATATTATTCCGGCGCCAATGTTGTGACAGCGGGTTTGGTGTTCAACACTGAACAGACACTCTAATTTGTTTCAAATATTATGACATATATATTGCTAAGTGAGCATTAAGATAAAGAACCTTTTTGAGGTTGCATCACAAACGTTGACCTTATTTGATTGCTTTCCTATCGTGTATGAAGGATTTATGGTTCTAATGGATTTTGATGCGTATGTTTGAGTTATGTGGATGCATGTGGTAGGTAATCGCTGTGAAATCGTTCTAGGAAGAGAAGATAACATTTGTATAATTGTCTTTCAACTGTATAAAGGTGATTTCGGTAATTTCTCTAGAATACAATAGGACAGGCGAGAATAAAAAACATTGAAATAGTTACCATCGTGGTTGGTAAGAAAAAATGCAAATGTGATTCATGAAACGAGCTTCAAACAAAACATGGCTGGATAGTAAAAAAACCGGAAACTCAATAGAAAAGTAAACAATCTTGCACAATACTTTATAGTTTAACAACGCGATGCTCTAAACTAAACTAACTGAGGCGCCGCAAAAAAGACCACACAGATTTTACAATGGAAGCTGCTTAATTTGTTTAGCTGAGACATTTAGGAGATAAACACGTGGCATTAACAGATGTTTTTCTATCAATTATTCTTAGTCTCATTCAGAAGTCCTAAGCAAACACCAACATACAACTTAAAATTTTTGAATTTGGCTGCTATTTTATACAATTTAATAGTACCTACCTAAACTTTGTTTTGTAGAACCTTAATTCAGTATGTAAAAATATATATTTAGAAAAATAGTTATCTCTAATACACATAAACAGCCAAACAAAAAAAATAATTAAATTTGTATGCATATAAAAAGAACTATATCAAAAAGCCATAATATCCATCCATTGAAAAATATTAGCAGAGCACGCTGTTTCTACCGAGCGTTAACTTTTGCGTAACTATATTTAGAATCGATGTTAATTAACTTACTAAATAGCCACCTCCATTCGTATTGCTGCTAAATTTAATAATAGCTTTGTTAGTTGAAGTATTTACGTACCAGACCATAAAAATAAATTTTAAGATTTCTCTACTACATTTCATGATAAATTCAGTTTAAACGTACATATTAATTATTGTCAGTTTTTGTTCAATGATAAAGTATTGTAAGTAGCTAAAATTTCAGATATTTATATCTTTCTTATTTTAAACTTGAAACAAAACGAAAAGTCAAGTTTTAGAGGTATGATACTGAATCGTAACGAACGGCAGACAAACCTATTAACTTTAATGATGTGGGATCAGAAACAAATTAGTAACATATACGTTCAAACGCGCACTTATTTTCAAAAACAAAACTTGGCAGAAGCCCGCGCGGGTTAATAAGACACTGGATTGCGGACGGAGTGAGCCTAATGAGTTCGAGAATCGACTCGACTTATTCGATATCTACTCGTACTCGTATATTGTAGGGTTGCGATTTCGATAAGGTAGTGAGAAGTAAAATCAATACTATTTAGTGTTAAAAAAATTTGTACGTTTTTGTAAGTTGATATAGGAAGATTTTAAATTATTGGAAATGGAACTATACTATAAAAATGTATAGTTAAAATAAATATTTTATTTGACAAAAAATATTATTTTTAACGTAATACTTTTTGAATCTTTAGCTACAAACTAAATCTTAAAAACTATATTTAAAAAATCCTTATAATATAAACTTATTAAAACAATTATAACCAAAGAAGATAAAAATTGGCAACCCTGCCATAAAATGCTGGCGTATGCTCGTTACGCTACACATGCAAATTGGTAACCTGACCGCCTGACCCGAGTACCGCGCCTTACTCGCACATCACTACTATTTCTATAGCTTAAATGGCGAACTGCTATTCAGATTTTCGTTGAGATTTTATTCGTTTAATAAATGACATATTGGGTATTTTTACATTACTAATAAACTAGATTAAGTTAGTGGTTAAAACTCTTCACCTTAGTATTTTGAAAAAGGTGAGCGGATTATTAAAAGTATAAGTAATGTTCAATGTCGCAGATAGACGACTGATCCATAATTTTATAATGTTAAATAAAATATTGATTGCCTTCCAATTAATCTAAAATTTCAAAATACAATAAATTTTCCAATCGCTTAAGATATTAAAGCATTAATGTTGTTGTTAGGGCGTATCCGTTGATAGTAAACAACAAAATTTAGTAAACAGGGGTCGTTGTTATATTTCCTATAGTCCACCAGAAGCGAGTCTGGAATCCAGCAAAATTACAATTTAGTTGTAGTCGCTAACTACGACGATACTGGATAACACCGTTTGAAAGCCAAACCAGATAAAAACAAGTAAAACAAAAAAAAATATACTCTACATAACTATACATGGAGAAGTAAAGCAGAACAATTACGCGAATGTTTCTTGTTACATAGTCTTACTAACAACTTCACCTATCATAATGACTTCTCTATATCATACTTGCCCTTCTCACAAATGTGGTGTAAAGTATAAGCGACAGTCTGAATTCTTTTTCACATGTTATTCATAAAGCTAGTCTTTTTAATTTATATAAACAATAAATAGGTATTTTTTATCAACATATATCAACACATGAATACCGGTGTAACCAATAAAAAAAAACAGAAATAAGAATAACATAAATAATAAAATAATTTAAAAGTATATGTCATTATTTTCAAAAAGTTGTCCTCTTGGCAAATGAATTGTGAGAATTTCCAGTGAAATTTTTAGTACCAATACTTTTACATGTTTTGTTTATTTACAAATGTATAGAAAGATTCGGACTTACTTTCAAATGAAAGCAGATTTTGGTACCTATTTTACTCTGCTTACTTATGTTGGTCAAGCTCATCAAATCTAAGCCCAACAATAGCAAAACCCCACTCTCGTAACTTAACCCACACATGATCAGGTTGAAGGCAACCTCAAGACGGTGCGTTGTTAACCCACATCGTTAGCAGCAAACAAATTATATGTAAATCTATACCCACTTCCTCCGCTCATATTAGATCACCTATCTGTTGGGTATGAAAATGTTATTATTTCGATTTAATTACACGGAAATATTGTCCCGATTTTTTGTAAAAACACTAAAATAAGCCAGGAGTTATATTTGAAGTATGAAAATTTGGACCAACTAGAGAGTGTGCTCAAAAAGGCAGGCGTCCGAAGTATGAAGAATAAAAGAGCATGTATGAAAAGATTGATGTAAAGGAAACTAGAGAGGTTTGCCAGGATCTAACAAAGTGGCGCTACCCCGATGGGAAATATTGGTGTGAGTGTATGTATGTATGTATGAAAAAAAAAAGATCAATCAAAGCTTTCCATTTGAACAATGCACATGTGAACCTTTTTTATGCTTTCGAAATAACTTTGTTAGCCTTATTAAAACAGCATTAGATATAATAATGTAAGGTGTCATGGTTTCAATACCTTGACGCAATTATGGGTACATAATTGTAGATAAAAGGCAGTCTTTTATAGTGTCATTTGTATGTCAATGTCTCATCAATATACTTAGCGCTATTTATGATAGTGTTTTAATTATGTTTCTGCTAACTCGGTAATAAACATCGATTAATAGCTTCATCTGTCGTACGCTATAGATGACGGTATAATAACTAGGTATAGAAACTTTTGAGTTGTATAACGTTTTTGCTTGGAATGTATTGTAAATACCCAGGATGTGGTGGAAACTTAACAAATACGTACATATACTAAAGGCCGTAAGTCCCAAAAAGTGGAAGTCACAGCTTCAGAGCTAGCAACTCACCAGCCACATTTGGAAGTTGATAGGGGACAAGATGGTACCAATAAAGTATCGTTGATGATGGGGCTCCACCGCATCGCCCAAAAACCACTTAAAAAGCCACTTGGTCGCCTCTTACGACACCGGAGGGCAGACAGGGGTAGTGACATTCTAAGCCGGCACTACACGGCATATAAACTTAACAAAAAGTAGTATTAATTGGGTGAGTGTTTAGAGTGAAACGTTTACCAATTATCAATGGTATTTAATCATCACAGTTCGTCACATATAACTAATGATTACACTCAGCACAATTACACGGAGCAGAACAATATTACAGTTTTTCTACAATAATGTCTGCACTTTATATGTAGTCTCGCATTTATATTGCCTTATTATTTGCGAGGCGTGCTGTCCGTAATATTATAATTGTACGCTATCAGCTGTTGTAACATATTATGTTTCCTAACGACCATTTATGTTTATGTCTTTAAAATACTCTGTGACTAAACGTAACACTAAAAAGGTTACGATATAATATTAAGCAATTTTTATTCTGGCTTGAATTTATTAAAGGATTTTATTAAATTTTTTAGATGTTGAACATGTTCAAAAAAGAGTTAAATATAGTAATGTGGTAAATGAAGCAACGAATGGTCTAATGTCCAGTCAGTCACTGTCTAAAAAGCCCCGATGGTTGTGCATGATGCTGTTCTTGTTGCTATGCTTATTTATGGCAACGAATGTTTATATGAACGAAGCTGATTCTTTAGCATGTATAGGGCATACGTTTATTTGGTCAAAAACTAATAATTATACTCCTCGAATGTCCGATCATAACAGATCACACTCGTGAGAATTAATGACACGTAAGTATAAAAATGAAAGTAATATAAATTTAAATGCAAGCAGGCAGAAGAGTGTGTCCGAGTGAGGGCGACAGCCGCCAATCGTAAATATGGAATAAATTAATAAAAACTCCTTGTCGGGCGCGACATGGCAACACCAAGCAATATTCCGAGCGAATTACGGCCGAAAAACATGCGACCAAGAAATTACTGTCCACAGAGTTAATTGGATAAAGAGGCGACACTTTAGACAGATTAAACTTTCCAACACTTGAAATAGTAGTTATTACAAAAAAAGGACTATTGTAACTATTTGTAATTAAGTAACATTTACGTCTCATATTATAGGTGCTAGAGTAAAAAGTAAAGAAAAACATAGGTGTTTTTAGATCTATACTAATATTATAAAGCTGAAGAGTTTGTTTGTTTGAACGCTAGGATCTCAGGAACTACCCAATCAAATTGAAAAATTCTTTTTGTGTTGGATAGTCCATTTATTGAGGAAGGTTTTAGGCTATATATCATCACGCTGCGACTAACAGGAGCAAACTATCAGCGAATAATGTTGCAAAAACGGGGATAATTATTCATACTAAGGCTTCCGTTGTGTGCGCTGCGTAAACTTTAAATGATTTAAAAAAATGCCCGCGACAGTATATGTCTAACTTTTAAGTTTCACTTACTATAACCATTTTTATGGTAAATAAATTTGGTCGAATTTAATGCATAATTGCCATAATGTTTTATCAACATAATATTAATCTTTATCCAAATAAATATGTTGTTGATTGAGAATATTTAATTGAGAACAAAATTGTCCTAGACATCACTTAATTTAAATAAACATCTTAGAAGATAATACAATTTTTAAATTACTCCGTAACAAAATTTACACGCGTGCATGAAGCGCAAGACAAGACGCTGCGCTGGCCGGCGAGCGAGGTCACCTGCGCGAGAAGCTTATGTATAAGCCTTACCCTATTAATATTATAAATGTGAAAGTTTAGATGTTTGTGTGTTTGTAGCTAAATGATGACTAATTCACGGAACGTATTTAAAATAAAATTTACAGGAAGCCAGATCATGATCCCAATTAACACAATAGGACACTTTTTATCCCATAAAAATTAAGAGATCAATAAATTTTCTTAAAAAATGGTTTAACAGACTAAGAATCAATGCTCAGCCGAAACTACTATACTTATAAACTTAAAACTTATGAAGTGAAAAAATTGTGAGGACGCTATGAAAAACACCTTTTTTCTCATCGCATGACAGAGACCCTCACCAGGTCAGTTAAATATTTCAGTTTGACGATGTGAAAGTCTACACTTTTGACAGTACGAAGTCTGTGGGTTCAGCTAGTTACGCATAAATGTAGCGGGAACGTCGTTACATAACCAAAACACTGTTCACCATCTTTATAAAAAGTTTACGTCACTTAACTTTTAAAAAGGCAGAAGAATTTATATTTCAGATGCTCTTGCTACCTCTCATTGGGTGAGAACCACCTACACCTCTCAGGCCCAGCAAGAATGTCCTAATAAGGTGGGTTTACAGAGCAGGAAGGTTGTCGAAATTTTTCATTTCTTTATTTTTCCTTTATTTATTAGGAAGGTTAAGAAAACATACGAAAAAAAGATACCTTTTTAGAAATTAAGGCACGAGAAGGAAGTACTCAAGAAGGGGGCTAACAATGTAGTGCAATATAAAGCTAAGAGTGCAAATTGCAAAACGTTTTCACTGCATCATTATTCTCTTATTTTATTATCATACACATTTTTATGAAAGATTATTCTCAGATATTAAGCAAAAGCGATGATGATTACATTTATCAAATTAAGTTTTATTACATCCTTATTGTTGTATCAATATATTAAATGGATGTTTTAATAAAAATCAATGCTTATTAAGTGGATTTGAAAATTCCGCTTAAACGTTACATCTTTGATGATAATGATTATATGGTTATAAGTGATAGGGAACTGGTAGAGCTTTTTAAAGAAGAATTTCCAATATATTCGTTCGTTAAACCCGATTTTTATATATTGTGTATATAAACCGCGAGTGTTAAAAAAGTGTATTAGAATTTCCAAGTTTGAAACTTTTCTTACACAGTTATTTTGGATTTATAGAAGTGAGTAGAGTATAGTATGTATAAATTACTTTTCTTCAGAGATAGTATTTTTTTATAAATATAGACATCTAATGAGACCAAAATAATCCTAATCGTAATCACAAGCATATTTTTTATTCCTCTGTTATTTCTTTAGTAAAAACTCACAGAACGTTTTAATATTATGAATATTGTTAAGAATAAACACACTCAATAGAATGGCCATAAACTAAGCATTTTAAAGTGACCACTGAGTGGTTTTTAACACAGAAATGATACGTAAAATGGAATAGCACATTTTACATAAATTACACTTTATATCGTTGCAATAAAGACTATTTTATCTTAAACCGCGACTAGTGGAGGGCTACCTCATTATCGTAAGTCGCCATTACGTTTCTTTCCAAGCAATTGTAAGTCAGTAACTGTAGTTTTGTTGACGAGTTGATTCTTGGTTGGGCATCACTATTCAATGGCCGACTCCGAAATGTTGTGTAATATTTAATTTACTATAGGTGCTGCTAGTATTACTTGGGGTCTGTTAAAGCTTGTGCCTTATCTTAAAAATAGTATTCACAAAAGTAATGCGAACAGCATTTATTTAAAATAATGAAATATTCAATTATTGTAAAAAATATAACTGTGTATCCACTGCCCAATATTTTAATCTATATTTTTCTAAGAAAATAAGTTATTTTATATTTCTAAATAACAATAATCAATCAAAATCGTTTAATCCCGTTCCGTTTTTCCTACAATCAAAGGGCTCAATTCATCACCGCTATTAGCAAATCAATAAATAACAATAGTAACTTCTCTATCGGCTTCGTGGTGGCAATTCCGATCTAAGCAACCGTTACAAATTGCATTGAGAATTAAAAAATATAAAAATTAATGGCCAAGCACATCTGTGGCGGTACAAATCGAACGATGTATGAGAATAATCCTTTGCGATCCTACTCCAAAGAGAAACCGACGCCATTAAGTATTATTTTAATGTGGCTTTAACACTTTAAATATATCACCTTTTATGATGACCGCTTCGAGATGCTACCGATATTTTTCATTAACATTAACTTTGGCGAGATTTCCGCAGACTTGTTATCGTCTTATTAAGGACGTCATTTCTGTGTCATAATTTTGTTGAATAATGGCTAACGACGATTTTGGTACTAATTTTTTATTGTGATTTTAATGTCTAAAAGACATCTGTGAAATAAATTAGAGTACATTATTGTGAGGGCTTCCGAGTTCGTTTAGGAAATTCCAAATCAAGTTACTTCTCGTAATACGAATAAGAACATGCATTATATTTTGTGACTTCAGATAATTTCGGAAAGTTAAAATAGCCCAACATTTAAAGACATACTATCTGTGGTCATACTCAAATAAAATTATTACAAATCAGTCAAGTCCAGTTTAATAGAACATATTGCTGAAAACCATTTACCTACAATACATCACTAATTATCTCCCGCCTTGTTTCTTCTTTGGATCTCTTCCTAAACCATAATTTCACACACTAGCTCAGCAGAGGCGTTACTATTAAGAATCATGAATGAATAATCAAGTTCATTCAATAAACCCTTCTCTTCAGAAAAATGCCACTAAAAACAATGTGCTCACGCCTCAGAGCACATCAAAGACGCCGCTAGTAATGAACTAACGCCTTTACATATTTAAAACACATTAAGCCTGATTGAAGCTAGTTTAAAAAAGATAATTTAGTTTTTCGCCCGAGGCTCAACCGAGTATTGAGGAAATCATAAAAACCCGATCGATTTTAGATGACCACCCGAATCGAAGAAGATCGATCGCGGAGAGCACGTCTCAAATCGGTCGTGTAGTTTTTCTTTTTTCTCGGATAATTGGTAGTTGTCCGTTTAATATCTCAATTGCATAGCTTGTTGGCTAGAAAGTAGTTTCGCATGATTTCCGAACGGAGTTGATTTCATGCTTATCATTTATAATGATACGTTGACTGTGATTATCACTTATTTAATGGCTGGTTTCTTTTATAGGTTGCCGATCAGTTTGGTAATTCATAACATGAATAAGTAAGTACTTTGTTTTTATTTCGGGTGATGTCTCAAATATTAATTTTTGATTAAATTAGTATCGTATCAGATGACTAAAGGTGTAAAAGAACCCCAAAAAATTCTAAATGATAGGTTTAGGCCGCTCTAGAATCTACGCTTCAGAAAACTTTTCCATTCAGAGGTAAGGAAATCTAATTACTAAGACTAGGATACCCTAAATGGGATGATGTTAAAAAACATCACCGTCTCGTCCTGTCTCTTTTAAATTTTAGAAGTTGAAGACATTTAGCCTACAAAAACTGGCATTATAATTGCTAATAATGTTTTGTATGTAATACAATAAAATAACGTATTTAGGAGAACTGTCAAAACGTCCCAAGTCCCAATCCTAACGTCATCTGTCAAATCCACTTGTTTCGCTCGTTCAAAATCGAAAGTAAGTTCGGAAGACTCAGGGGCGTCGAGTAATCGTCTTTTAATAGGCGCGCGGCGTTCTCAAAGAGAAGACTTGCCCATAGCCCATTGTGTGGCAGTGAGGTAATGTTGGGCCGATTATGAATGGGAGCGTAGTGGGTGATCTGAGAGACTTAACACGTTTCAGATTGGTATTTTAGGAATTCACGTCATTTATTACTGTGTATAAGATGAGAGGTTGATTTTGCATAAATGTTGGGTCGATTCGCGTATATGTGGCAGCATAGCGGTTTAAAGTTTTTGGACTTACAAGCGTCTTTCACTATTTGAATTTACTCACTTGAACAGAGTTAGTGGTAGTTGATACTGCCTTATGTAGCCCTGCTGCGCTAATATGGAACGGAGACCAACGACAAAATGACAAAGATCATTTTGCTTGGGCGTGTCACACTATATTTAATGTAGAAAATCGAAGCTAAGGGTACATAGCTCATAGTACATATATCAGTTATACATACCAGAAATCTTAGAGAAAAGAAAATTTCAGACGATTTTCACTAATACGATGTGATGACATGGTGTTATCGAATTAAAATTATCTTCACTTTATATTTTAATAGCATTTCATGACAGAAAAACCAAAAAATAAGGTCTAAAATAGGTCAGTTTTTACTGATCTTGAGTAAAAGATAAAATTTCAAAATTCTGACATTATTTCAAATACCCTCTTTTTATAAATATCTCACCTAGACTAGAATATTCTTCCTCATAATAAAATCTATCATTAAAATACATAAGTTTATGAAACAGAAATGTTATGAATTGAACCCGTTCGAAATAACCCAAGTATCGGAATTACGTACAGTTAATGGTGTGTCGATAAAATTAATACTTTTAATTATAGCCGGGTCATATGAAGCTTTAAAATGAGTAATTTTATCACGTTTATCGGATTATAATATCAATGTCGAACTTTTTAATGATCAAAGCAATTGATAGTCAAATTTATATGAATACATTTTATAGTCATTAGCATAGTTGTTTATGTTTATTCTTAAAATGTTGATGATTTTGTTGTGTAAGTCTTTTTGTCTGAAGTGGTGTGACTATTCATAGACACCAAAATATATGAGTCAATATTTAATACTAATATTAAACTTTTCTGCTTAGAAACTCGAAGCTCATCGCGATATTTATTTAATAACCCGTTTGGTGTTATAATCATAACGAGAAAGCCAAAGAATGAAGTCCCAGTAAACAGTCCCCTTTGCAATTGTAACCTCATTGCATAGCTGCTAGAATAACACTTCTGAAAAAGGAATTCAACAATGGCTATTTAAAGTTTTAATTTCCTAGCGCCTCACCCGCTGCTCGCATCATAACTGGCCGGTACGTGACTGCGGCACCTCTTTTGATATACAACCTTTTTGCTCCTACCATTTACATTATTTTGTTTTTATTTTTGTTGTTGGTAACAATATTATCGGCGGCTACCGGGCGATTCAAAGGATTGATAATAATTTACTTTATATTTATGCAAAATTAATATGATATCGTCTTGCCTGGTCTGATTTATGTCGCAGTTTTGGACACCAATTCGAAGTGTTTATTTGAATGCATTCAAGCGGTAACATTTCATTTGTGAAATTATTGGCAACGCCAAAGGAAGTGTTTGTGGAATGTTGATGTAAATATTTTGCCGTATTGATAACTTCAGTGAGCTCGTTTATGTCTTTTGTCACTAAAAATTTACAAACTACCAAAATCTGTAAAACTAAAAGGTTTAGTATTAAATTTATTGAAAGATTTATTTTCAGCAACCGTGATAGCCCAGTGGGTAGAACACTCGGTTATCGTGCAAACGACTAGTGTTCAAATCCTGGGTCGGGCCTACACCAATTTGTCTTTTCTAAAGACATATGTGTGGTTAATTTATCATGGTTGTTAACGGTGAGGGAAAACATCGTGAGGAAACCCACATGGCTGAGTTATACTTAGTCATGTGACAGTGTATTCGTACAAAACGGCGATAGGCCTGCCCCCTATCACGTGAGTACACTGTCCATGCAAAACGTGGGTACTCTGAACACCAGGTGACAAAGTCACGTGATGTTCAGAAGTATTAGTACCTCTGCCAACCCCTTGGGGGATATTCGGCGTGAACGTTTATGTATATGTTATGTTATATGTATTTATTTTCAAAAGTTGTATTTTGGTATACACATAATATCAGTTTAGAAACCGTCACTATCATCAACCATGGGTGTTGTACGAAGTGACTTAGAGGTTTGGGTCTTTTTAAGACATTGTTTTAGTATTTGGTCAGAAAACCATCGCAAAAAATCCCCGCTTTTACATTATTCCCATCCATACTGTTGCAATCCAAAGCTGCGCAGATCATAGTAAGTGGCAAACCTCCTAAAAACTCCCAACGCAGAATCCTTTCTCGCCACATCCAGAGAAACTCAATCTAACACAGAAAGCAGAGACAATTTTCATTAAGGACCAACAACGGGACATAAATACACGGCCTGCAAATGGCTTCCATTGGAGGCTGTACCAGGCGAGGGAGTGAGGGAGTGAGAAGAGGTCGTTTTGAAAGAGAGGGGAGATCGATAGCGGCGCGATCAAAGGAGCGGCGAGCGCCAAAGGCGTCGGCGCAACGCTAATTGGAGGCTGCGGTGAGATCAAAGCCTACCTCCAACACTTACGACGTTTATATTAGGCAGGTATTCGGTATAGTGGGGCTATAGTTGCTCGTGCCACACGTTTAAGAAATTTCATTTAATTGTTTGGTAAAAATCAATTGTTGGTAAAGCCGTAGGGAGTTAGTGTTTGTTAAAAAAGGTAATTATTGGGTTCGTCAATTATGGTGAAACTCAGGGATGCTAAAAAAATTACTTCACATACAAAACCACCCACATAGCCTCGTTTTCGTAGATTTTTGTAAATTATGATATAACTTTAGACGGAGATATTATAACAAGGTATCCCTCTAAAGTTATACTTTAATTGGAAAGATATCATTTATAATTTCAATTAAAACGATTATCATGCATAGAAATGAATAAAAACTTATTCTAAAAATCAGGAAAAAGCCTGAATTGTTGATTAGAAAAAAGACTTAGTTATGGTAGGGCAACTACACCTTCTCTATATAACCGGGCACTCCCGCGCAACATTTTTATTGATTAATTTCATTGCGAGATGCGAGTGCAATTAGTATTCTTTTGTTAAACGTCTGTTGGACACTTCGCCATGAGCCATATTATATTAGATTAGTCAAACTCTTTTATTTATGATTTTATTATTATCCTAGATGCTTATCTAAAGTTTATAATTAGCATTAGTATTCAGTCAGACCCTATTATTGTTTCTTTTTTATAAAATCCTTCATTTCTTGACGAATTATGCTTTTCAACTGCGATGTGAATTTATTTAGAAGTTAAAGCCCTAATTAAGTTAATCCCGTAAAGTAAAATGTCAAATATTGATTTTGATATTTTTTGTTTTAATTTTAAATGTTATTTTAAAGCAACGAATACATTCATTAAAAGTTTTACATAACTAAAACTACGAATACTACAATGTTAGAGTGGCTTCCGTCAATTAACTGAGCTACAACTCAGGATATACGCCACTAAAATTACAAGTATTTTAACCAAACAGCATTGTTTGAAGTTTGTTTTCCGATGTCATAGAGAAGCTAAAGGCTAGTAATTGATTAGCAAAGAGGTGACATACCCGTGTAACCTCAGTCAAAACAACAAAGGAGGTACCGACTCATTGTTATCCTCTTTCTCTCATCTCACCATGAAGTGTTGACACTAAGCCCGATTTCTTACGCATTAGCCTCGGCTACTCGCATATCCTGATATACAAACTTACAAATGCACACTTAACACCTTTAAAACTATAGCAATAGAGCTCATTTTGCGTTTAAAACGATGAAACAAGTTGATCAGTTCGATACGCAAAGCTTTCGGGGCTTTTGATAAAGCCGGACGGAGATTAACAAAGGTTTTTGAAGTGTTCAAAGAGACGGGGGCATTTTACGTGAAGATGTTAAAGAGTTATGTTTAATGAGCGATCATGTATGTTGATGGAACTATGAATTGACACACTAGTGTTAATAGAGTAGTAATACTTCGGGGACACTTCAAATATGGCTAATACTTGTGAAATGAGGTTGGACTGTTCGATGGTTTCATTTTATTTCTAAAACATTAAAAATATAAAAATGTGAATAATATCAAATATTGACGGCAAAGTCTCATATTTTCGTATTATTATAATCAGAGGATAAAACATCTTAATTTGACCGAAAATCGCGATACATCTCATAAGATGGCATGTTCAGCAAGTCTTGCAACTAATTCATAATAAGCGGGTATCACGAAAAAATAAGTCAAAAACTACAAAACTGCCGTTAAAAAAATAACTTAAAGAGTACAGGCATAAGGATGATTTTCCGTTGTTGGAAGGCTTATTGATCGTGTGAGATAAGGGCGATCCTGGGGCGGCGATGAAATGGCTCAATCCTATTGATTGCTGCGTTCAGTAGGAATGCTTTGATGGCAGGGTATTGATGGTACTGATATCAGTCTGTGTGGCATTGGGTTAAAACGATACAGGTTAAAACGGGTCATAAGGTGGCATGTGTAGTCTTTGATGAGTATGTACGGAGTAGGCAATAAAATGATTATTTCTAAGTATATATTCCAATGTGCATCGCTTCTAGTGTATTTTTAACTTATGTGATTATTAACACGACTCATAGATATAGATATCATGCATCAAAAGACATGAGCCTTCCCTGACTATCATGATAAAGCCATAGCCTACCACACTTCTAGTCTAGCTTTATTTTTTTACGTGTTAACTAAGAGTATGTGGGGTGGGATAAAGAAAACGATTCTACATTCTATGTGGTTTTTATGAAAGTTTCTATAGAATTTTACTTTTAAAACGGATGAGAAAAGCGTTTTGTCTGTATGGCTTTCTAACTTGATTGTTTGCTGTTTGCTAGTTTTATAAGAAATTTTATTTTTTTGTCAAAGTCTACCTAATAAAGATATCTACTTTTCTTACTACCATCCCATCTATAACAATATTTCAGACATAATCTAGACCTACAAGCACAATATTTCTTATACTCCAACATTGGTAATTCTCGCCAACCGGTTCCTGAGAACAGATGGTCGCTGGTGGTCTGAGTAATTACCTCCATCGGGATCCAAACCTGGTCCAGTCTTGCTTGATGTGTGATTGACTACTGTGACAGCGGAGCCTTCGTATATTGCAGTCAATTGGTTAATTAAATCGCGTGAATATCATTTAATTACTGCGAACAAGTCACTTGAGGGTTGATGTATTAAGACACAAAGATTTTACGACAAAAAAACTTTACAACTGGCAGGGCTTCTTTTTAATCAGTAAATAAATTATTGCTAGATGGATGATTGTAAATTGTAGAAATAGATATATAGAGCATTTAGATCAAATAGAGAATGCGCTTATAAATGCAAGCGTTCGAAGTCCGAAGAATAAAAAAACATGTATGAAAAGATGTCCAGCAGTGATTGTCTTTTTGGCTGGTGATGCTGATGAGATACAAAAACCAAAGGAAAAGGAATGTTGCGATAGGGGTGTCACTCTTACAATACGTTTTGCAATAACCTGTGTCGTAAACGTGTAAATCACAATCGATTTAAATGCTTAAGATAGCGGTACAAATCCCTCAAGGGTTCGCAGATAAGAGAAATCTAACAAGAAAACATGTCAATAAAGCATCGAGTTATAAAGATACATTTGTATGAACTCGTAATTTAGATCAGCTGCAACTGTAGGACGCTTATTACGGCTCGAAGATAGGAAAATCGATTTTATCAGTGATAGAAATATAACGCTTACATTGACATCCTTACGACTACACTTCTGTGCTGCGAAACGTTAAATAGTATTCACACGGCATGTCTCCAAAGCCAAGAAATACATGGTGTTCAGAACATCACGTGACATAATTAATCAGTGCTCATTTTTAGATTGATTGGCGATCGATGGTCTCTGCCTACCCCAATGGGAACTAATGGCATGAGTATATGTTTCGTTATGTCAATTTTTGCTTTTACATACATATACTCACGCAGCAAGTTTCCGTTGGGTTAGGCAGAGTCTATAGATCGCTACATTATATAATCCTGGCAAACCACAGGACATTTACATTATTGAAATCTTTTTACTTTTGAGGTCTCTGTTAGACAACAGAGGCTGTATAACAGATATACAGACATACTCCTACGAAAGCTAAGTCTATTTTTGTTTCGTTGATTAGTACTTTATTGCATAGAATGGTTAGTCACTCTCGCCATTAAACTTGCTTAAAGTATTTAGTTGATATGGGTGTTAAAAAGGCATTACGTGTGATTAATGCACTTATTCACGGTTAGCTTGGACAATGTGCGAACTAAGTAATGTTCTAATTATGTGTTCATGTCAGAAAAACCAATTAAGAGCATTTCCTAGGTCGTAAATATAATCGATGGTGGACCCATATCGCGATGTAATTAAAAAATAATGCGAATAGAATTAAACTATCGGAACCATTGATTTGTTTTAATTTATTATTTTAGAAGGTAGTGGATTATTATCTTAATTGCAGTGGGTGCGATAAGGTGTAATTTATTAGTATTTAAACGTTTTATAAAAGCTCAATCTGTTTGTAATCTCTATTTTCTTTTCTTAGTACTTTAAGAAACGTAAAGTTTTCTTACTCATCTAGGGATAGTATTTTTGTTGGTTACCTTATTAAGGATAACAAAAACAAATTAAGGTCAAGTATGAGTTCAAAACAGGTTTCCAAAGCGAGTGTAAATCAAGCGCGAGGTAAGATAGGATCGTGCAAATTATCTGCCTATCCCAATTGAAAATGATGGCGTGAATATATGTATGATTGATCGCTATAATAAAATTTCAGACTAACTACCATATTTGTCAAATGTTAAAAGATAATTCTATAGTTTTTCAGAATCATTTAAATACTGTTCATAGGCCCAAAATGTTTTTTTTGTCGACAATGTAGTTTCGGATGATTACGACTGATATTAATTCATTTTAGACATGACATTTTCATTTCAATTGAACATCGAATAAAATGACAAAGCTCCCACAACCTAAACCTACAATTTCTAGCAACACATTTACGGCTTTTATACGACCAACTCCTTAGCATTAGTCATATAAGAAGGAACAAAGGCATGTTGCTATTAATAAAACGCAGCGAAGTTTATCGTAACATAAACATAAACGTTCACGCCGAATATCCCCGAAGGGGTTGGCAGAGGTACTAATACTTCTGAACATCACGTGACTTTGTCACCTGGTGTTCAGAGTACCCACGTTTTGCATGGACAGTGTACTCACGTGATAGGGGGCAGGCCTATCGCCGTTTTGTACGAATACACTGTCACATGACTAAGTACAACTCAGCCATGTGGGTTTCCTCACGATGTTTTCCCTCACCGTCAACAACCATGATAAATTAACCACACATATGTCTTTAGAAAAGACAAATTGGTGTAGGCCCGACCCAGGATTTGAACACTAGTCGTTTGCACGATAACCGAGTGTTCTACCCACTGGGCTATCACGGTTATCGTAAATCAGCTCTATATGACGACTATGGTCGAACTACTTTCGTTTTAGAAATCAACAAAGCTCCATGGTTTCATTTAATTAGGTCACTCGTTTACAGTTCTGATTGGCTTTTTATGATTCGCTGTTAGTCATCGCAGGAAATTGGCGGATTTACTTTGGTATGCTGAAAGCTGAAAATCACATTTATATACGCATACCGACCGCCACTTTGACCTATTCGACTAAATGTTTATTCATGTCATAGGCCTGCATAGCTAGTACGAACAACCTTTAAACTAGATATCGCATGGTATAAAACGGCATCTCTTTTGCACTTACTTAGTATTGTATACTGTCATCTCATCAAACCAGTATCGTCCCGATAAAATTGCGCTCGTGCTACGGCATCCCTTCTATCATTTGGATATTTTTTCAGGACCAAAATACTTTGTGCTACAAAATGGTATTGTGAATGTGATAGTGGCCAAGTGATATTTAGATAAAAATGCATCTTTGCCATGCAACTGTTTTTGGACTGACACAGCGTGAAAGATATTTCTATGCATGAAACTATAAAATGGAACATTAATGACTTAATTGTGTTATACTATGCATTGACCACCTACAGTACAATAAAATGTAGTTTACTTCACAAATAACAATTAAGACCCTCACTTTGTAGGCCCGTATGGCCAGTGATCAGGAGAGACAGTAATAATATACTGACAATTAATTAATAGGACGGTAAACGATCATTTCATGAAGGGCAATTAATGTATGTAAGTGTATGTTTGAGAACTTCTGCTTGATTAGATTTAACCATTTTCGTATGAGAGCTTGGTGCCAGAAGCATATCTCTTTTGTAGTAGAATTTGTGATTGAAAAAGAAAAAAAGCGTTTAAGTCTATTTTTTTAAATAGCATAGTTTGAATCCGCATAGCTCATATATTGCGTAGCAGTAAAAAAGTTGTTAGTAATGAAAAAATATTTTTAGAAGCAGTAAGTAAAAGTCGTTGTTTTTAAACAATGTGTATTTCAATCTAAAACAGAGATACAAACTGATAATAAAGTGACAAAAACACTGGCCAATGGCATGGCTCTATGTAAAAGTGACACATTCAAAACGAGTTCTGATTGGTTAGTTTCTCCGTTTCGCTCCAGTGGCCAACGACGGGAAGAATGGAGGGAAACATTCCAACTCAAGGTATTTTGATAACAAGCTTACTCGTATCTTTGGTAAAATGGCGGAAAGATAGGAAGAACATCCCAACTTTTCTGGTTAAAAAATATTTTCCTAAATGTAAGTTAATTATGAAGTTTTATACACATACTAAAATATGGTAGACATTCTATGTGAGTGTGAAATAATATGAGATAAAAATGAAATTCCATAAATCTTTTAAATTATTCATTCTATTTTCTAAATACACAAAGTCGCTTGTCTTATATCGCGAATAAGTGAAATGTTGACCCGTTTTCATATAAAACATATTCCGACTTTAAACCTTGCAATACCAACCACTACTTCCCAAACCGCAACTTTAAACATCAGTAGCTATAAAAACACTAGCGCGCTATTTAAATTATTTGTGTCAGAAACAAACGCTTTCAACTTTGTCACTTAAACAAATGTTTACGATCGCATAAACAGTTCCTTGCACCAACATAATCACCAGTGCGTAAGTAATTACCGTATATTTCCAATACAGCATGCTTATCAGTATTGATAGCAGATTTGTAATCGTTCGAATTGAAATTTGTTTATATAACCGAGTTGTAAATGGATTCACTTGTAAGTTTGAGCACCGCTGATTTGCAACGGTTAGGTATTATAAAATAGGGCTTTGTTTTTAAAACTTGTTAACGGTTGTGTTTAGGCTGTATTGTTGCTACAAATGAAGTTTCTTTGTAGAACTATGCGCTAAGATAAAATAACAGTAAAATGCATTAATAATTATTTTTAATGGAGACGAGGGTATAATATATAGTGTGAAATAAATAGCTGAAAGTAGTTCTCTACAAAGAATCGCATCAGACAAAGGAATGAAAGTAATTTTAACAAATGAGGGTAAGCAAGACACGAGATTCATCAAGAGTTAGCCAATCCTCATCATAAAGGTATTTAGTTGCCTCACTCATCGCACTATAGAAACAATTGGGTTTACTCTACTAAGCCCATTGCGAGGCAATTGTAGTCTGATGTTCTTATTGCTATGGAAATAGAGTTCAATTTTGCGTGCATAATGTTCAGTAATGTAACCACAGACAATTTGCGACAAGGAAGCCACGAACATAATTTAAATGTTCACTGAAAAGAAATTTTGTCTTATTTGCTGCGATTATTTGCGTAAAAAGGTGCTTTAAACGAAATCATGTCCAAAACCACTCTGGTTAAAAACTGAGTATTTTATAAGTCTTAAGTACCCTAATAATTCTAATTCCTTAGCTCTGGCTACCATAAGGCCATAGCCGTAAGTATATGTATGTAACGATCGATATATGTATGTAAGTACCCTTAGTCGCCTCTTACGAACACCCATGGGAAGAAATGGGGTAGTGCTATTCTAATCGTCTTCTTTTAGATATTTTTAACTTTTGATTTTCGAGGGATAGCAAATTAGCTAATAATAACTCGCATATTTTAAATCAATGAAGAAAAGATTTTAAAATGCCCTGGGCCTCAGAACGTTTATTATGGTTACCATATGAATAAGAACGATTATGAAAAGTACTTACAGCAGGCGCGAACGAATAGTACAAAAGATTATTCCCAAAAGTGCGAAAATTGCTGTGGTTTTTATATTGATTTCAATCAATAATTAGTGGTGGAATAATTCAATTTTGCGTGTATACAAAAAAATATCCAGAGAAGTGCAGTGCAATGGCATCGGTAATTTTAATTTCTCTTGAGACGTTCGATTCGATCATTCTTTGTTCGTTATTCGATACGAGTTTATTCACTTAATAAACAATAGTGATGTGGTATTTGGCACGCAATACACTCTTTAGTAATATTTTTTATTCAATAACTTGAATGTGGTTTACATGTTTTGACGCAAAGTGTCAAATCGTGACTGAATGATAAAAGATTGCTGAGGTGAACCAGGAGATTCATTTAAAAGCTTTTCTGTCAGCTCGACTCTTTTGTGGATTGTCCTAATTATGCGGTAATTTAATAATAAGTTTCCTAAGAGAAGTTTCAATAAAAGTGAAAGGGCTTAATTGAAAAGCTAAAACTCATTTTTACACACAAAAACTTAATTCTTTTGTAGATTGAAATTAAAATCAATTTTGAAATTTCATCACACCTGACCACCTATGAGGGGTTTTAGTCTGCACCCTACGATATATAATAACCCCAAATTATCCCCACCCCATTTAAATTAGAGTAGCTGGAATGATCGAATCACTAATCGATTAAAGTATCTACAATCGATATCTACGATTATAAGGGGTACCGCCCATTGAGGCACGGGCAGATGCGTAAAATAGAATTTCATTTTATATTAAATTTCGAACCTAGCAATGACATAAGTGAATTTTATTTTACATGATAAAGCATAATTTTAATTCGATTAATACCTTTTATATTCAAACGGGATAAAAGATTGGCCTTCTTTACCTTTCATTCTGCATGTCTTCATGTTTTAAGTGTTAGCGATATTTTTTTTTACTTATGACTATGATTTGATTAATGTAAAGGTTTCAAAGGATTTAGAAATGTTTAAGATAAAGCCTTTTGTTGTTTTTTCTACGCTGTTTTAAGATCCTTCAATATAAGTGTAATATCTGTTGCAGTTTTTTTATCATACCATAGTTGCAATACATACTAATTTCTATTTGCTTATATGAGGCTAATTTGTTATAAAACTAATACGTACTATCGACGACGAGAGCTCTTTACCACCACAAAGATCAAATTTGTTTGCACATGTTAAAGTCCGGACCGAATCTATTGTAAAAACTGACCAATAGCATTGGTTATTTTCTAGGACAAAATTAATGGCTTGTCTCTTAGAGCAATTTACGCAGAATGTTGAAATAATCATGCAAGTGCAACTCATTAAGAATTTGTTTGTTTTTTTTTTGAAAGTTTTTATGAGGGCCTTTTTACCATCAGGGTACTGTTAATTATAATAAAGCAAGAAATTTGAGGAATATTACTAAACTTTGTGAATACGAACACCTTATTTGCTTCAACTAAAGTAAGGTTTAAAAAAATATGTAACGATAACCCATATTAATAATGACATTATTTGATCTCCAAGGAATCACAATAGACTGCTCATGGTAAGAGAGAGAGGACCTCTCTCTTATTAACTTATTGATACACATTACAAAAAGACAAAGCTTAACTAATGCGATTTTTTCTCCAACATTTCGTTTAATAAGTATAAGATTAGATTTCAAAAATAATAAAGTAAGCGTAGGAGACTTAAATTTCCATAACTCAAATAAAAATGAAGGGTAATTCCTCAGACGCAAGATGTTCGTAGTCCAAACGCGTACAATGTTTGAACATCAATTTAGATTGAAATAACACCCTTTTTATGAAAGGGTCGGCGATTTTATTTACAAAAACAGGACCCGACCTTAATTCGCTCTCGGGGTGTCCGAAATAATGCTGGGCTATTAAATAATGAGTTGCCGCCGTTTTATACTGCTCGAGAACTCGATTGTGCTGCGATTCGATTCATTTATTGTGCGTCGTTCGATATATTTCATATTTTTTCAAATGAAGGAATGTTTAACTATGTATTTATATTTTATGATAAAACTTAAAAGCCTTTTTTCTTCAAACCCTTATGTTAAATAAATAAATATTTTACTGTCTCAGTACAAGACAAAGAGAGATCATATAAGTAAAGGTAACATAACGTTTTGTAAATTTGGAGCGCTATTGACGAATACGTTTTACTCTATCAACTACGTTTAGGGCTAATCAGAATTGTATAAACTGAAAATAATTTAATAAAATTTTTGGCGATGTTCAAAATCTTTGCCTCTTATTTACTCCTTCTATTTATTTAGGGTAAATAATTTAAATCTTTTGAGATTATAAAATTCAATAAACTGTTATAAAACAAAAGAAAGTCTATTTTAAACAAAAAAAAAATATTTCGTTGGTCATGTTATGAAACAAATGAGTTCGTTTATACACTTCACTCTTATTTTTCAAAACTATTCAATAAAGATGGTAAATAGGAAACTTCTTGATAAAAAAATATTTTACTTTCACGTGCATCTTGTGAAGAGTTTTTTTTTATCATAAGAGACAGGCATACGAGAAGGAGTTGTTATTAAATATTAGTAGTAATTAAATTAACATAAAGATGTCGCGGCTATTTCACCTGTCGTTTTACAAAAACAGTTCAACCAGTACTTTTTTCCAAATATGTCAATAAAATATCCTTCTGCTATATATATCATGCATTAATGATTTTCCTATAAACGTACTTGATCGAGTTTCAAAAACATTTACGGTAAAATTACATGATCGATTATTCAGCAAAATAGTACATTTAAAATCGATTAACTACGATTCGGTTTATTAACACGCATTCTCAGTGCATTGAAAGCATCCTTTCCTGGCATAATAGCAGGAGCCTTAACCTTTTTTCTTTTTATCTTCATAATAGAGGCAAAAGAATTATAAAAGGTGCCGGCTCTGACACCTTTGTGGACCCCACACACGGCAGGCCTTTATAACATGGGCGCGATTATTTGCGGGATAATAAATGTAATAAATATAAATGATTCACAGTTCTCTGCCGATACTTCTGCAGTAGTCTGGCGCTAATTATTGTAATACTCGACTTATTGTTAGGCTAGTTCGAAACCCGTTTATGATTTCTATTAAGTGTCAAGAAAACTATTTCAAGAACTAAATATAAGCGGAACAGTAGAAAAGTTATAATAGAAAACGTGATAAATGTCACAACATTAGATAATGATTGAATAAAAATAAAGAGATCATGATAAGTCAAGATGAGAAACAATAACGGACATGTATTATAGGTGCGGTGCGGTGTAGATTACAGAATTATTGATTCAGTGACGTAATACATGTAATTATTGCAGTCAGACGCATCAATGATCGTGTCACACATTCATCTAATGAACGAATGTTTATAATGATGATACACATATATTTTCCCAACACTAATCTCTAATGTCCCGCGGTGTTTCCATATAGAAGGGGATGTTAAAAAACTCTATTTCCGTTCAGAAATACACTATAAATAACTTCCTCAATCAAGCCGGCCTCGTGGCTACTCTATGACAAATGAGTATGAAACTAACGTGTTAATCTTATATTTTTGTACCATATGGAGAATAGACACTCCCGCCTATTTCCAAATGACGTTTGTTCAAATTTGGAACGGTTTTGTTGCGCGATGATGTCTTCTTTTGTGCCAGTAACAATACACTTTTTTTGCGAACTCCGTGTAAATTACACTCATAGAGAGTCAATTTAACTTTTTTTTTCGACACAAGGATCAGCTGAATGATGACTGCGTATTTTTGGGGTCTTTAAGAGCTCATTGATTTGTTCTGTTACGTTTATTAAGTGGTTTATTTTTATGAATGCACTTCGTTATTGCTTAATGGATATTAATTTGAAATTTATTAGGGCAAGCTGCTGCTTTGGCACATTTTGGGATAAGGATAAGGGTATATATTTAATTAGTTTTTTATGTCACTCTTTTAGTTATCCACTTTTAGCCATTGCTTTATTGGCAAGGGAGAGCACTGAGGTTTGTGCATATTTTAAACCACTACATAGTCCAGATAAATTGAGCAAGCAGTTAAGTAACTTTTTAACATTTTGGCTTGGTTTTGGAAAACCGTAATAAAAAAATACTTTGACTACGTCTTATATTTTTTTTATAAAAAGTGACCAATTATTTAATAGACAGATATATAGAACTTTAAGGCTCTAGCCACAAGAATAAAAAAGATTTAATTTCAGCGCTTTAAAAAAAAATATTTGTTATTACTTAATCAATATATTTTATTAATACTTATTTAAAATTTATCGTAAACATTATCTTTTCCTTTTGCTATTCATATTTCAATAAATCTGAAAGTTTGGTTCAATAAACAATAAAGTTGGCAAAATCCAAAATATTATATGCCTAAATATAAAAACTTGCCCAATTGTGTAATACTATAAAAAAAACGTATTATATGACGTAAAAACTTTCCCTGTCAAAAGGTGTAGTCGAGCCAAATTACATGATGTCCCAATGCGCTTGCGACTAAATTATTCAATTATAATACCGCCCTGTAATCACGTGACGACTCGATATCTACTTTAACCAATACTTTGGCTCTTTAGCTCGGTTCTTGGGCTGTTTTTGACTAATATCACTCGCGGCTTGTATAATTAGAGGTATTTTATTGTTAGTTAAGTTGAGTTATTTTTTTAGTTGGCGAATAATATGGGCAAGTAACTGCTTATTTTGTGAATTTACATCGGTCATTAAATTTGCTGACTGTTTTTCAATGAGATGCGAATTTGTTAGTGAAATTTTAACTTAATAAAGTTGGAATCAGCGCCCTGTTGTTATTTTATTTTATTAGAAACTAGTTTTAGGGTTTTTATTCAATCACTAATGAAACTTAGTGCGACGAGGATAGCCTATGTTGTAGACCAATTCAAGAAAGAATTTTTAAATTCGGTGGTATGTTCTCTTTAAATAGTACATTTACACCATTACCATTATATCTCAAATTGAATTTCTGAGTGCACCTCCCGGGAATCGAACCCAAATTTCAGGTCCAGAATAGAAGAATTTAACCATTAGGCCACAGAAGCATTTTGCTTGTGTATTACCTAAGAACTTTGCCAGCAATGAAATGCTTAGTCACAGCTTGTCAATATTTAGCTCTCAAATAATCAATTTAAAATTATTGCATGTTTTTGTGCTCTCTGAATTTCAAGAAATCACTTTGATTGTTGGGATTGATGAATCGGTTTTTGTTAATGATATTTTGAACGCAAAGGTTGTTATATAAGAATGACAATCAATGAAACATTTCACATAGTTGTAAAATTGATTTTTGAGCCTCTTTATGATTTTTTATTCTTTGCCGTTTTTTAAGAAGTGTATTTTCTTTAGATATTTGTTCCAGCAATCTCTCTGTGCTTATAGTTTTATTAAAATAATAAGCCCGTTTGAAATTGAAAAAAAAAACATAATTAAAATATCACCGTAGAACTCTTTTAGGTACAGGCAGTTATTTGCTTCCATTTCTTTTTATTTTAAAGATTTACTTTATGTGGACAATGTATAGAAATTTGAGATAATATAAGACGAATATACTGAACGGCAATCGTGAAGTAAACTTTTAATATCGCTTAACAATTGACCATAAAGAACGTCTATATCTATTGTTAGTCGAGTAACGCTACCAATTAATAAAACCAATTCAGTAAGACAACCACTCAACGCTATAATAATTGCCAATCGCAAACCACAGAATCACTGATCAAGGCGTCACTGTCTCACTTGACTAAATTGCATAAGAACGAAAGAGATGCAAAGTTTTGTTTCTTTTCAAACATCGAGTAATGGTGTGCATGCGTCGGCGTTTAGAACAATGTTGATTGCCAATAATATCTGTCAAGTGATCGTATTTGCAATGGACGATTGAGTGCAAACGGTTTAAAATTAACATAATTAATTTGTGGCTAAGAATGCAGGTAATAGTTCAATGGATTTATTTGAGTATTAATTATTTGGTCGCCAAGGCAAAGTGTTTGTAAGATTGAAAAGCGTATTTGCCTTTTATATGCATCTAAAATTAGGAATTCCGAGTTGTCAAGAGTTGGGTACAGAACTTCAAATTGGCACATACGTTAACAGTTATAACCATTCAAAATAGGAACTGATGTTGTTGGGCTTATGGTGGGTACTGAATTGTATTTAGAGCAAAGCAAGAGCTCTGATTGAATCCTTGACCACGCTCACGATTTCCTCATATTTTTATGTTTATAATTAATTAAGAGAAATAGTATTTTGCCACACATCAATTTTCTCCTAGATAGACTTTTAAATTCCTGGAAGATGATCAACGATATTCTTACTTTCATGGCAATTATTTTTTTATTAGGACAGCGAAAGCATGTTTGATGTCACGTTTAATACTGCCCATAATTTAATAATAAAATATTCTTAAAACAGTCTACACAATATCTTTTGACTACTTAACTGATTATGCAACTGTTTTAGTTTTTATTTTAGTTAATTCGAAAACCTTGAAAAACTAGATTGGGTTGAGAATTCAATTAAAAATTTGTTTGACATTGTGAACGCATCTGCATTCACGAATCTCTGAAATTTCTAATAAAAATTTCGTCATCCCACATTGAATGTAGCAGAACGAAAAATCAAATTAGTAAAGATTATTAATTTCTACCGTCATAGTTTTGAACTTTCTCCGCAAAAAGTTTTCATTGGGGTCTGTTATCTTAAACGGATACCTCACACATGTAATCGCTTGATGATTTAACAATGGCATAATACCGAAACTCTTATAACACAGATATAACGGCCATGTTTTGTAAACTTCGAAAGGGTAAGTATGTAAGCATTATATGATGACATTGAAACTATCAAAACATAGAGAGTTTTCTTTGTTAAACCATAACTCTTATCTTTCTCAGAGATGAGTTTGCTTCTAACTATGCAAGTATTTTGAATACAAATTTTAATTCAGTTACAAATTTTGACAAATCTAAGTATAAATGAATATCAATGATGTGACATGACTTTCAGAATAGAGACGTTGTATACTGAATTGAGTCTCATAAGATGACATATGACCACGGCTATAAATCCCAAGAAGGGGTAGCCTTAGAATTAGAAATTCCTCAGCCACTTTTGGAAATTTGAGTGGGGAAAAGATAGTAAAAATATAGGTTGTTTGGAGATGGGTCTCCAACCGCATCGCCCAAAATCCCTTAAAAACCCCAATACCGTTAGTTGCCTCTTACGAGTACACCCAGCGGAAGAAATGGGGTAGTGCTATTCTAAGCCGGCACTACACAGCACATGAAACTTATGTTAGACTGAGTAACCAAAAGTTTCATAGGTTATATTAGAAGATTTTCCGGAAGATTTACTATTTAACTACTACTTCACTTTATTGAGGAGATACGTAAATGTATCGGGGTAGCCGACAGGGAAAATAATAAATTTAAAGCCGTTGGGGAGAAAATGTTGTCCGGTGGCAGCCACGTACAGAAGACTCTCTTTTACATAACTTTGTATTAGAATTCAGACTCAAACTTATAGTATTAAATAGTATGACTCAGTCAGTTTACAAATGAGAATATTCTACAAGCGATGGAGTACTATGATCAAACAACTAGTTGTACCAACGTTACTACTTATGGCTTGCCTTTCTAGTTTTTCAAGATTTTTAAGTAACTGCTGTGTAGTGTCGGCTCTGCTGTGTAGTGTCGGCTTAGAATAGCACTACCCCATTTCTTCCGGTGGGTGTACGTAAGAGGCGACTTACTTATTGGGGCTTTTAAGGGATTTTTGGGCGATGCGGTTGGAGACCCATCACCAATAACCTTTATTTTTACCATCTTTTCCCCACTCACATTTCCAAAAGTGGCTGAGGAATTTCTAATTCCTTAGCTCTGGCTACCCCTTCTAGGGATTTACAGCCGTGAGTATATGTATGTATGTTTAAGTAACTGCTGAGGGTTTGCGTCAAAAGAATTCGACTTATAAGACTAGCCTTATGACTAAGGGTTGGAGACTTAAAGGCTGAGTGAGTCAGACGTCAATTATACAGCGAGTGTTTAAGTCCGTGGCATAGTTTTCAGGTGACTAATTTCTGGGTCCGGAGGGTGCGAGTTTGAATCCCTCTGAGGTTACTCTTATAAGATGCAAATGAATGTTTGTTTTTTTAGTCTTTGGTTTTGTTGCTTGTTTATATATTATTAAATAGTACCGAGTTAGTATCGCTTAACACAAGTTATAATGGTAATTTTATGGGGGGCTAACTTGATCTGTGTAATATGTCCATGTAGATTTTTTACTTCAAAAAGAGTTTCTTTCATACAACTAACGCCCGATTTCTGAATTTAGTATTCAAGCTAAGAACGACTTAAGTATCGTTTTGTCTCATTCGGTTGTTAAGATTTCAATGCGACAGAACGATACTTAAGTTGTTCTCAGCTGGAATACTCAATTCAGATATCGGGCGTAAGTACGATGCAACAAGGTAGAACGATAGTTTTGTGAAGGTAACATGACGCTGTTGGATGCGAATAGCGAAACCTACCAATTGATTTTCATGGACATTTTTAGCGGAAACCATTGTATAGTATGAGGCATTCTGAATACCGCGACATTACTGTTTTAGTCGTTGCTATGGGCTTTGATACTATTTTAAGGCTTTCTGAAGTATTTTCCCTTTCTTGTAGTGTATTTATTTATTAATAATAAAACATAACATATAAAACACAAACGTTCACGCCGTTTATCCCCGAAGGGGTTGGCAGAGGTACCAATACTTCTGAACTCACGTGGCAGCGCCATCTAGCATCCAAAATATATTTATTAATAAAGATACTTTAAACATGCTAGCAAGGTGAACATATTTCTGCGTAGACGGAGTTTTCACACTTCTAGTCTAGTCAATATGTATGGTAATTTTTATATTAAATTATGTATCAAAACATACAATAAATAAATAAAAACGAATTACGCATACTTTCATGTATTATCTACTTTTATATATCATTAAATATATCGGTCAAGTTGAGAATAGATTAATAGTTTGTCTTTATTGATAGTAAAACTGAAAAAATAAAAGATATTTTCCTCAAATTTCGACATTTGGATGACCTCTAGTAACAAATTTATGTTACTTATATTTTTCAGGTGTAAAGTATGAAACTCTAAACTTTGCTTGTTTGAAATACTTAACCGATTATGATTCATCATTCTTAAATAATAAAAAAAACTACACTATTCAGGAGTGCTACAATATATATCATATTTCCAAATTTCATAAGGGATGTGTCGGCTTAGAATAGCAATTTAAATCTTTTTGTTCATGAAAACCTCATGTGTGGATTATTACTAATAAATAAAGGAAAGAAAAACTTCGACACAGGCGGGAATCAATCTGACAGCCATTGACACGGTGGCTCAATTGGCAAAGCGTCGGGGCGTATACCCGAGGTCGCGGGTTCGATTTCCGCCTGTGTCGAAGTTTTTCTTTCCTTTATTTATTAGTTATAATAGCAATACCCCATTTCTTCCTATGGGTGACCGTAAGAGGCGAATCGGAGTACCGGAGCTTTTTATGTGATTTTTTGGCGATGAAGTTGGAGAACCATCATCAAAACCTTAAAATTTTACAGTATTTTCCCCACTTAACTTCCCAAAGTGGCTAAATTTTTTTTTGATTCTGAAGCTCTGGCTACCCCATTTAGGATTTTATAGCCGTGAGTAAATGTATGTATGTATTCTAAAACTTTAAAATACGACATTAGTAGTAGCTGCAGAAAGGATAATGGAATGAAAGTTCAGAGTGCAAGCGGTTTTACTTATGAAGAAAAGTATTTTTGCAGTCACTCAACTGGTGCTGATTTGTATGATAATCTACATACAAATACCAGTTGACCTACTGCAATATTCATGATGTTTTACTGCAACATTTGTATCGACAAAAAATGTTTTTCTGTGACATTGGAGGGTATGACTTTAGGTTGTATGTAATATAATACAATCTTACCACCATGTTTTAAAATAACCTTAGGCAATAATATGTATTAATATCATTTTATTGGAATAAATTTATTAAATTTTTGACCCTTTTAAAATTATTCATAATAAGACACATACTAATTTCAATAATAATAATTACTGCGATAATAATTAATTATAACAAGACTAGTGCGGTCCGTATACATAAATATGTATGCAGACGTCAATTAATTGCAAAACATTTAAGTAATTAGCGGTAATTAAATGTTAGTTGTATTACACGCACTTTGACGGATAGATGCTCAGATTAATGGGTAGGGTTTTTTAATGAATGATTCGGTTAATCTATTAGATTCGTGTCGGTTTTTTTGTTTTTTTTAATCGAGCTCTTGATTTTGTCACGTTGTGGCTTTCCCGTTCGTTTTGCAGAGGTACGTGTTCTAGGTTAAAAAGTTATTATTTCACATTGAGAAATTTTGCTGTAGTCGCTTTTAGTGGTATTTAGGTAATTTTTTCTCCTTTTTATTGGCATTTTATATAATGTTTTCTTATTTAATGCTTATATTACCTTAAAGTATTGTGTACTACATAATCGTTTGCATAATTCAAAAACATGTTTTTTTTTATTTATATATGAAAGATGTGGGTACTCTGATAGTGTTTTTAAAGTCACGTGATGTTCAGATGTATTACTACCTCAGCTACCTTCTCGGACGTATACGGCATGAATATTTGAGCTGAGTGAGTTGAGTACAAATAATGTAGGATTTAATATGTTTCAAATATGCTGTTTTTTTGTGTTCTGACCCAAGTAAAGTCTAAGACCCATATGTAAAGTATACAATTAATTTTGTATTGAAAAGCTGAAAGACCTATTAAAAATCCGGACTAATGTAGTGGAACAGGGGGTGTAGATAAACTCCCTCAAAATTATTAAATTTCGAATATTCAGTCTTTTGATTATTGAAATAATAGTAGTCGAATAATGATAACAGATGCTTTAAGAAAAAGTATCCATCAACCTGAATATTATGAATTCTTATAGGAAACAAAACAATAATTTTGCGTCAAGAACTCAATCTGTAAATGAAATCCTTAACTAAACGTTTTGACCAACAAAACCATCATAAATACATACCTCCACTTTCCGAGTTATTAGCTTCGAAAGTCTTGCTGGTCATATGGAAGAGCGCGTCGAGCGGCGTGTGCGGCGCGGTGGGCCCGGCGCGGCGCGGCTCCGAGCAGCAGTCGGACGCCGACGACGAGCGCTCGGACGCCGAGTCGCAGCACTCGGCCGGCGCCAGCTCCCGCGGCCGCAGCAGCCCCAGCGCTGCCAGCCGCCATCTCTCACCATCCAACAACGCCGCTCCCGCCAAACGCTGCAACCGCTGCAACCTCTCAAACCCAGACGCATCCCACGGCCGCACAATACGAGGCGGCGTCCGCGGACTGTGCGACAAAATGTCCAATATCGAAAAACTCTTCACACCCTCCCCACGCTTATCCTCCACCGGCTCCGAAGCCATCTTCAAACGCTTCAACGGCCTAAAGTAATCTTGCGGCGACGGCGAACGCGACGGCAACGGCGATGGACGACCCACACTGATATCGTCCTCGGAACAACTATGTCCGGACATCGACTCCTCCTCCATTTTTTATTCACACATCCTTCACAAAACAGTCACGGATTGCAATGTTATAATGTTTATATCACTACGGTGTGAGCACGGAATACAGCTGACGGGTCGACGCGCTTCGGTCAACTGACGTGGCTTGTGACAGCCCTGTGTAGGGTGGCGAGCGCGGGCGTGCCGCGGCCCGCCTCGACCAATCGCGGCGCGCGTTATTACGCTGCTCGACTCTGATTGGACGAGCGGTAATAGTGAGGTGTGTTCAACTGTCATTCTCGGGGCTCCAATAAAACTTTTTAATCCGGCCCTGGTTTGGGGAGAGAGATTCGTGGTGTGATTAATTTAACCGAGCGAGGGGGGCGGGAGGGGTAGGCAGTTAATTACCGGGATGAAGACGCGACTCTAACTACGCCTTCCATTATTCACCGTCGATAACGTTGACGTATGTCATTAGAGAAATTGCCATTCTTGTTTTTTACGTCTGTCGTTTGTCGTCGAACTCTTTTGGATTCGGCTGCGAGTGACAGATTTATAAATAAATGTCGCATTGAGCCCATCTAGTTGTACACGTGTGCTAAGTGCAGCGCATTAATTAGAATCAAGATCGAACCGTTTTATAGTTGCCATTTTGAAAAGAAAGTCGAGATTACATTGTGAAACAAAATGAAACATTCCTATGCTTTTTACGACATTTGCAGTTTATTTCTGAAGCTGCTGATTAGGGGAGGCGCTATTATTTCTATTAAGATATTGTTTTTTCCGTATTATTTTTAATCTGTTTTTTATTCTAAAAAAGTGTGAGTTGAAAAAAAAACTATATAAACCTATAAGTACTAAAACAAATATGGATCATATTTATATGTTTACAAGCAAAGGCACAATTTTAATAAAATAAAATAGGCCATTAATAATATTAAGTACTATAACAAAGTATGGGATGGGACGGGACACGAATGCCACAATATGTTATCATAATTAACTAATCCAATAACGAACACACACGCCTAATATATTTAGAACATAAATATATATAAAAATAATGTAAACTTGGTTTTAAATGAAACTCAGAATATAATAATTAATTAAGTATTAAGTAACTTTGTATCGTTCTTCTTTTTTTGTATTCTTTCGAAACTCTAACTAACATTGTCATAATTTTAATAACTTTGCAATATGACTCGAAAAGGTAGCTTTTAGTGATAAGATCAAGGCACTTTATATCCTATTGTGATAATAATAGCTGATTAGTGTCGGCTTAGAATAACACTACCCCATTTCTTCCTATGGGTGTTCGTAAGATGTAGCTTTGTATTGGAGCTTTTTAAGTGATTTTTGGGCGATGTGGTTGGAGACCCGTCACCAAAAACCTTTTATTTTAATTTTACAATCTTATGCCCACTCAATTTCCAAAAGTGGTGGAAGAATCTCTTATTTTGAAGCCCTGGCTACTCCTTGAAGGGATTTATAGCTGTGGGTCTATTTTACGATTATAATCTTGAGGTTTACTATTAAATTTTTATGTCTTCTGTCCTAAATGTTGCACTATTGTTCTGATTCCATCGATACTTCCCAGCAGGTTGTCACCACTTAATTAAATCAATGAATCTCAACGGATGATGATGATAGATCCATGGATGTAGACGAAGCAAGAGGAGTTTGCCAGGATCGTACGAAGTGGCGATCGATAGTCTCTGCCTACCCCAATGGGAATTAACGGCGTGAGTATATGTATGTATGTAATCTCAACGGAAATCTTTGAAAAATGTAATGGTACAACTTATTAGTTTATCGCATCTTTCTTTAGTTAAGCTGTTACAAATCAGCTTTCCTACATAGATGACTGGCCATTGTGTTATTTTATTTCATACTAGTGGATCGTCCCAGCTTCGCACGGGTAGCGTTGTTTTTTTAAATATCTGAGGTTTCTTTCAAGCATTGTCAAATTCACTGCTCAAGCATTGTCAAATTCAGCGCAATGTTTTCAATTTAATAAATTTATAGCACTCCCTAAACAGTGTAGTTTGGTGATTTTTAATGCGCTTTAATGAACGGTTCAGTATTTCCGTTTAATAGCAAATTTTGGAATAAAACGCTATGAAGTATTTATAACAATCAAAAAAATAAATCATTACATGTTGTAAGATGCAACTACTGGCGCCATCTAGTATGTTATATGTAAATTAGTAACGATTCGGTTTTGGTCACGGGTGCGATGGCTTATTTTATGTATAATTTCGGTGTTCCTCTACCGATTTCTATGATTCTTTTTTATTGAATAGGTAATAATGTTACCTTTTTTAAATTAGGGATGAGTGAGAGGTTTACAAACGTAAGAGTAAACATATATAATCAGAATGTTCCGAACTGCTAAGCTATCAGGAATTACACGTGTTATTATGAGTCAACCGTAAAAGATAGACATAAACTGTTGAGAATTTTTTTTTAGATAATTTTATGAAGAATATTTCCGTCATACATTATTTCTATGTAAGTTTAACCATTAAGGCTGCACACGCGACGGAAGCTTAAAAAATGTAGTAACTTCTCCCGTTTTCCCAAAATTTCCCAAAATTCCCCTTTACTACTCTGCTGAAAAGTATACAAAAACCTGCCCAGGAGTATGGAGAATAATTGTACCAAGTTTCGTTAAAATCCGTCGAGTAGTTTTTGTTTCCATAAGGAACATACAAACCGACAGACAGACAGACAGACAGACAGACAGACAGACAGACAGACAGACAAAAATTTTACTGATTGCATTTTTGGCATCAGTATCGATCACTAATCACCCCCTGATAGTTATTTTGAAAATATATTTCATGTACAGAATTGACCTCTCTACAGATTTATTATAAGTATAGATGAGAATTATTTTTTAAATATTCTTTGAACGTATTATCACCTACTGGCCATGTATTGTAAACACGATAATTTATGAATACAGTCTTTCTAATCGGGAATTGAGGTTTTAGCTACTATTAGTTGAGTAAATGATCGATTCGTTTTTTTACTTACATTACAAATTGTTATATTAGATTAATATAAAGAGAGCCGTGTAGTGTCTGCTTAGAATAGAACTACCCCGTTTCTACCGATGGGTGTACGTAAGAGGCGACTAGCGGTATTGGGGCTTTTAAGGGATTTTAGGGCGATGCGGTTGGAGACCCATCACCAACAACCTTTACTTTACCATCCTTTGCCCACTCAATTTTCCAAATGTGGATGAGGAATTTCTAATTCCTTAGCTCTAGCTACCCCTTCTAGGGATTTATAGCCGTGAGTATATGTATGTATGTATAAAGAGAGGTTGCCAATATATGAAATTTTAAATGAAACATACGAGTATATCACTCTTACTACTGTAAAGCTTATATTTTAATTTCACAGGTTCCGTAGAAATACACTCACTGTTTTACATTATAGGTATGTTATAATTTTAATCATACATATACTCACGGCCATAAATCGCTAGAAGAGGTAGACAGAGCTAAGGAATTAGAAATGCGAAAGGAAAATTAGGAATTAGAAAGTTGAGTGGGGAAAGGATGGTAAAATAAAGGTTGTTGGTGATCGTTATGTTTATGAATGCTAACAATCTTTTTTTTTACATAACATAAACATAAACGTTCACGCCGTTTTATCCCCGAAGGGGTTGGCAGAGGTACCAATACTCCTGAACTCACATGGCAAGCGCCATCTAGTTTCCAGAGAAGGTACCCACGTTTTGCTTAGACAGTGTACTCACGTGATAGGGGGCAGGCCTATCGCCGTTTTGTACGAATACACTGTCACATGACTAAGTACAACTCAGCCATGTGGGTTTCCTCACGATGTTTTCCCTCACCGTTAGCAACCATGATAAATTAACCACACATATGACTTTTTTTAGAAAAGACAAATTGGTGTAGGCCCGTCCCAGGATTGGAACTCACGCCCTTCTGTTTTTCGGGCGGGTGTTCTTACCCACTGGACTATCATGTCTTTTTTTTTGTCCTATAATATCAGCAAACATTTTTATTCATTTATATTTGCAGTTAAACGTGTCAAATATCTACTAATATATGTAATAAAAGAATAATTATAATAGTAGAATAAGTATAAATACTTAGTATAATATTCTGGGTTAGCGATTGTAAGTTGAAAACGTGAGATTTCGAATTTAGTTTATTATTAGAACCATATCAAAGCAAATTGATTTAAACTTTTCGTGTGCACAAATATAACGTATTATTGGTTTTGAAATTTCTGCCCAGTAAAATAATGAGATCTTATGTGAAAGTCATGACGATTCGTTACGCACAGCACAAATTGAAACTTTAAATGAGTGCGATATTTCAAGTATGTAATTAATAGTATAGTTATATCTGATTTATAAAGAAATAAAATATCATAATGAAACCTAAATCTTTAATTTATTTGCAGTGACAAAAATATAATTTGAGTTTTAATTAAGTATATTCAACTTTTTGAAAACTTAATGTACTAGCTGCCTAGTGCCTACCCATTACTCATTAAAACATCTTTAGTTAAGTTTGGGGAATAAAATTACTAGAAAACGTTCTTCCATTCATAAAATTATTAACATGTCTCGCATGATATCGAAATTCGATTATCAACAAAACCAATTTATTAAAAAGCAAAATTACGACAAAATATTTTTATTCACATCACAAAACATACAATTTCAAAATAATCCAACCAGCCTTCCCGCTACTTAACCGAAATAGTCTGATCGCATTGAATAGGGAAATTGTAATTAGAATAGGGCAAGGTGTGCGGTATTATTAACTAAGAACCGCCCCGCCATTAACTCACAATACTGTGTGACCGCCATTTTTGTTTGTTTACGTTTGACAACCGGCACGTCGTCGGCGACTCGCGCGGTTGCCAGCGTCAAAAACATGTTTGGCGCGAAAATACAACTTGATACGAATAATCAAAGAAAATAATGTACCGTACAAAATAGTACTTTATAGTGCCCATTTGGCTAGGCAGCTACTTTGGATCGTCACTTTTTACATGATAAATCTATATGAGACTGATCTATAACTACGTGAATCCAAATATATTACTACATGCATTACTACTGGCTATAAATTCCAGAAAAAGGTAGATAGAGCAGCGGAATCAGGAATTGTTCAGCCCATTATCGAATTTGAGTATGGAAAGGATTGTAAACTAAAGGTTGTTAGTAAGAGTTTCCAAAAGCATCGTCGCCGCGGGAAGAAATGGGTTAATGCTATTCCAAGCCCACACATCAGCGAAATTAAGTGAGAAATACAACTAGGTCGGTGTCAAATATAAAATTCCAGATTCCATTGCTTCTTACGATACCTACAGAAAACGGTAGAGTATTTGTTGAAAGCAATATACATTATATCTACAGAGACATAAAAGCAAAGCAATAATTTTCAACCCGAAGAAAAATACAACATTTAGTCATTTAAAAGCTCACCTGACAACCCAAAAGAAATCGACACGCTTCGCTCTTTTAAAAAGTTAATTTAATTTGTCATTTCGGCGCACATTTCTTTGTTCTAATTGTTAATGTTTCATTGTTTCGTGCGGTGGTATTGTTAAAGGCGAGTTAAATTAAACACATGTCAATCGTATGTCCTCTGTTGCCACATTGTAAAACAAGATACTACGTAAACGTAAAACTTATTATTGAGATCCATGCTGGTCGTTTTGTTTATGGTTTTTGTGTTTTAATTATGGAACGTTTTTATGATTCATGGATTTTTTGTACTTAGTGTACTTATATAGGGCTAACATTATTCGCTGTGGAAAATATATGGGTTAGATACACTTAATTAACTTATACTTATTAGTAGAATGATTTGACTTTGAAAAGGCTTATAAGAAAGATGAAATAAAAATATACGCCTTAAATAAAAGTATAACTTTTTTGTCTTGAATGAGTTTGTGTTGAACGTTTTATTCGAATAAAGAACTTCACGAAAAACCCTATTGGAGGCAGGATCAAATTTTTATTAGTGCCTCACTGTAATATTTATATAATTTTATAGTTTTATTGGTGTACTGTTATTAGTTTTTTTTTATATTTACTATAAAAATTTCATAAATGTTACATAAAGCCACACTGAGTTTAAGAATTTATTTACTATCGGTGCGGTGGTGTGGTGATAATTGAGTAAAAGATGATGCAATAAAAAATATAAAATGTGGATTTTTAACGTGGTTTGGGTATATACAGGAGATTGATGTAATTGGTGTAAATAAATTAGTGAAATATACGTACAGAAAATATGTCTGGAAATATTATTGAGGGACGACTACGGACGATGCATTAAGATCAAATAGCGAATATTTTGCATAAATAATGTATGTCACCGTCGCACAAAGTGCCTACCGATAATTTCTGCCTACCCCAAGCGGAACTAAAGGCTATATACTCGTACGTAATGAATGTACGTAATTATTTCAATGTTTTGATAACTTAGATTACGCAGTGCCTGATTAATACTTCCGCATCTTTTGTTATTTTGCCACACTCTATTTTACACATGCCTACATAGATTCACGGCCATAAATACCTAAAAGGGTAGCCAGAGCCAATTTCGGAAATTTTGTGGGGAAAAGATTGTAAAATAAAAAGATTTTTGAGACTCTATTTTGAACTAAGCATATTATACGTTGTAGTAGGCTAGAAATGTATGCAGATTGTAGATAACTTAGCTTTAGTTTTGGCCAAACCTATGTGATTTTGGAATGTATTGTTTTGTATTGTCCGAGACATATGAAGAAAAAGCCGAAAAAGGGACTTTCAAACTCCCTGCTTCCTCCGAGGGTCTTTGAATTTGCTTACCTCTTAATGTTAATAATTCTGTTAAGAATTTAAACAAACCAACACATTTAGTTTATTTACATTTTAGCATGCATATATTAAAAGTGTCATTATACTTTAATCATTGTTATATTTTTTACAATTACAATTTCAACTTGTAACTTGGTAACGTTAATTTCGTTTATTTGCACATTAGGTAAAAACATACATACATACATATACTCACAGCTATAAATCCCTAAAAGGGGTAGCCAGAGCTAAGGAATTAGAAACTCCTCAGCCACTTATGAAAAGTTGTGTGGGGAAAAGGTGGTAAAATAAAGGTTGTTGGTGATGGGTCTCCAATCGCATCGCCCAAAAATCCCTTAAAAGCCCCCAATAACGTTAGTCGCCTCTTACGTACACCCACCGGAAGAAATGGGGTAGAGTTATTCTAAGCCGACACTACACAGCAAAAATACAAGAAAAATAAATAAAAAAAAGAGAAACATCAAGTTATAAAAGCAATGCTGAATCACCTATTTTTATTTACAAATCTAAACAAACTTCCGAAGTCAAAAAATCGGTTTCAAGCATTACCCTCAATTCTCGTTTTCGAGTATTCGTTGACGGGGCCATAAATATCAAAAAGGGGTAGCCAGAGCTTCAGGGCTAGAAACTCCTCAGCCACATTTGGAAGTTGATTGGGGAGAAGATGGTAGATATAAATTATCTTTAGTGATGGCCTCCGACCGCATCGCTCGAAAACCACAAAAAGGCTCCATACCCTTGTTCGCCTCTTACGACACCCGTAGGGAGAAAGGGGTAGTGACATTCTAAGCCTATACTACACGGCAAACTATAATGCAACTAAACAATATCACAAGAACGTAAAGTATTGTATAACTCACACTCATATCCTGTAGAAACGAACACTAGGAAGCTTTCTTCCTGTACAAAACTTACTACTCTATCATTAAATACAACTTTGTGTTTTCATACTAGCAGTTTCTTCCGTAGTGCAGGTTAATACTTATATTTAAACAAACACCATAACAAAATAACGGGACTAACTATTTTTTATTTAAATAATTATTTAAGACTAGTGGATCGTCCCAGCTTCGCACGGGTAGCGTTGTTTTTTAAATATCTGAGGTTTCTTTCTTAAGTCACTGCTCAAGCATTGTGAAATTCAGCGCAATGTTTTCAATTTATTAAATTTATAGCACTCCCTAAACAGTGTAGTTTGGTGATTTTTAATGCGCTTTAATGAACGGTTCAGTATTTCCGTTTAATAGCAAATTTTGGAATAAAACGCTATGAAGTATTTATAACAGTCTAAAAAATAAATCATTCCGTGTTGTAGGATACAACTACTGGCGCCATCTAGTATTTTATATACATACATACATACATATACTCACGGCTGTAATTCCCTAGAAGGGGTAGCCAGAGCCAAGGAATTATAAATTCCTCAGCCACTTTTGGAAGTTGAGTGGGGAAAAGATAGTAAAATAAAGGTTTTTGGTGATGGGTCTCCAACCGCATCGCCCAAAAATCCAATAAAAAGCCCCAACACCCTTAGTCGCTTCTTACGACACCCGTGGGTAGTAAGGGGTAGCGTCATTCTAAGCCGGCACTACACGGCATGTTATATGTAAATTAGTAACGATTCGGTTTTGGTCACGGGCGCGATGGCTTATTTTATGTATAATTTCGGTGTTTCTCTACCGATTTCTATGATTCTTTTTTTATTGAATAGATTATAATGTTACCTTTTTTAAATAAGGGATGAGTGAGAGGTTTACAAACGTAAGAGTAAACAAATATAATCAGAATGTTCCGAACTGCTAAGCTATCAGGAATTACACGTGTTATTGTGAGTCAACCGTAAAAGATAGACATAAACTGTTGAGGATTTTTTTTTAGATAATTTTATGAAGAATATTTCCGTCATACATGATTTCTATGTAAGTTTAACCATTAAGGCTGCACACGCGACGGAAGCTTAAAAAATGTAGTAACTTCTCCCGTTTTCCCAAAATTTCCCAAAATCCCCCTTTACTACTCTGCTGGAAAGTATACAAAAACCTGCCCAGGAGTATGGAGAATAATTGTACCAAGTTTCGTTAACATCCGTCGAGTAGTTTTTGTTTTCATAAGGAACATACAAACCGACAGACAGACAGACAGACAGACAGACAGACAAAAATTTTACAGATTGCATTTTTGGCATCAGTATCGATCCCTAATCACCCTCTGATAGTTATTTTGAAAATATACAACGTAATTATGTTATAAGGCTAAGGTGCAAAACAAATTGCTACAACACATCGCTCAAAGATAAAGTTAGTCCTTACAAAAGTACGATAATAAATGTAATATCAAAGTAAAGAAACTTATAAAAAAAACAGTAAACAAACCGAAACGAAGACTAAAGAATATACTACCACATTTATTTTGCAAATGAAAGCTCTAAGCGCGGATCGAACCCGCGACTTCGGATCAAGAAGCTAACCGTTATACTTCCGAGTTTGATATATTTCAGGTCAAACCTTGTAGTCGTAGCCTGGGTCGAGACATAAGAAGTGAGAAACTGTTCAAACAAAATCTGTCACACGCCTTATGCTACTTAAAAGCATTTGTATAAAGATAATAGATTTAGTGATAGACGAGTTATAGACAAGGCGTAGGTAAAAATGGCATATTGTTTATTTCCACTACTTCTATTAAAATAAACTCATTTAAATGATTTAATAAATAACCATTAAAGAAGACTTTTTACATTACTTGTATTATTAGTGCTTGGCATATGTTATATTTATTCAAAGTGCTATATAAAACTTAACCCCATAACTTTTTATAAAATTTTACTGACGAAATTGACCTTAATTTCAGTAGCATCAATTATTGCACATCCCATTAGCTCAACCAATAATATACCATTACTATAATCAACATTCACAAATAGCATAAAGTTCCATCATACGACTATAGTCCGATTTAATAGCCTTAATAGGTGATGTTATACTTAAACTCTATGCTACCGACCTGTGTGTTAAACGCCAATGGAATTTCAACTTTAAGAAACTACGATAGAGACTATTTTAAAATAATTAGAAAGAATGTTTCGGAGGGGTTCTCGAATTCTAAATTTAAATTTGCTATGGTGGAAAACGAATAATAGCATCGTTCTTAATTTAAATTGAAACGCTACTATTTCGTCTGCTTAAACTTTTGGAATTACCTATGTTTCGTTTGATCAATTTGTGTACAGAAGCGTTGTGTAATGTAATGTAATCTACATATGGCTTCATATAAACAATAGATATTTACAGAAATTGTATATGCTGTGTAGTGTCGGCTTAGAACCACATTACCCCATTTCTACCCGCGGGTGTCGTAAGAGTCAGCTAAAGGTTTTGAAAAAAGTTGCTGGGCGAAGTTTAAGCCGATTTCCTATTTTATCTAATTAATTTCTACGAGTTCGTTCTCAATTGAAATTACTATCCACTTTAATTGTATTTAATGGAGCCAATGTGAATTTAGAATCAATTGTCTTAACATTTCCCTCTCTTAAATTTTTTTTTTTGATTTTTTTGTATATGTATTAGGAATGAAAGGTAGTTAACCTGTTGGCACTTGTATCGAAATTCTATCACAGGACTACATATAAACTGCCCCAATGTCTCATAAGAACGTCTCTCGTCGATGAAAACCGTGTTACAGTTATATCTCAAACTCAAACGTTCACGCCGCATATCCCCGAAGGGGTTGAAAGATGTACTAGTACTTTAGAATATCACGTGACATTGTCACCTGGTGTTCAGAGCACCAACGTTTTGCTTCGACTTCGTGTACTGACCTGATAGGGGGCAAGCGTCGTTTTGTACAATTACACTGTCACGTACTTAAATATTTATTAAAAGCTTCTTCAACTGTAACGTTAAATTAAATAATACTTATTTATTAATAAAATAATGATTTGTAAGCTATCACGGCTCTTAAACTATTTAAGCAATAAACGCAATAAATACATAAAAACGACTTGCTTGATTCAGAAACGAATCGAAACCTCTTTATTGTCGATGGCCACTACCTCCCTGATTTGCTTCTTAGAACGTTATTCCACCTTCCTGAGACGGAGCTACTAAAAATTTTGTGAGCTAGGAGCCAAAATTTGTCTACTTTTCAGAAGCCTAGCGTTCTGAACGTTATTCCACTAGTCTGAATGGAGATGCCGTGACTTTTAGACGTCTTCATTCAGTCAAATGGAATAAGCTCTTTACTTGCTTGCTTATACTCACGGCTTTTTCTTCCTTCACATCTTACTTGATGCATGTGCTGACAGCAACTTAGCCTCTGCCCATGTCTTGCTTTTTTATTTATAACCCTCAGCTCTCTATTATGAATATGAATGAATCTTTAATATAAATGAATGCACTGTCCGGGCAATAAGTGCATCAGGTATTTTCAGAAATAATAATCAGGTATGTACATGTACAGGGAAGATATTATGTCTCGCAATATATCTTGTTTTTTATTCATCATAGATAAAATAAAACAAAGAGGTTCATTTTCGTGATTATTAAAAATATAGTGTAAATACCAATTTTTGTTCCCAACTGATACAGATCTTTAAAATCCTAGGTACAGCCACTTAACCTTATGAAGTAGGAAAATAGAAAGCAAATAGTTTTTAGTACTTAACTGAATTCAGCTTTCAAGAAGTTTAAATCACCGAAAAGGTTGCACAGACACTAATACTTCTGAACATCACGTGTTTTTTTTACCAATTCGTACGAATACACTATCACATGACATAGCTTAGCCATGTCGGTTTCCTCACAACGCTTTCCCTCAACGTAAACGACCTAGATGAAATTAACCAAATATCGATTAGTAAAAGACATATGGTGTAAGCTCGACTCAGGATAGAACCTACGTATCATGCATTAGAATCGGTGGTTCCCTCTGAGCTATCACTACCGTTTATTCTAAACTTACAATTCGAACTCTCAACTCTCAAGTAATTTAACCAAACCTCCACAAAACACACAAACAATATTTAATTAGCTAACAATGAAAAGTGATTTAATGAAATGCAAAATACAACGACAGTAATCAGTGCTATAACCCGGGTGGTGGGGGTAAAATGGTTGCGGCGGCGAGATCAAAGCCCGCGGCGCTTTTGACTCCAAGTGAGTGCAATTAGGGCCCCAGCGGTAATGAGGACTATAGCGTCTGCTAATCGGGCCTATATACCCTGTGGGGCCTAAAACGAACATATCCTAGGATGTTTAAATACAATTGTTTACTGAGGAATTGCGCTGCCTTTAAATAATTGTATGTTCCGGACATTTTAATTTGATGTTTCAGAGGTTTATTGATTTTTGTTGTCGCTAAATAAATATGGCCCACCGGAGTAGCTTACGAGTTTTGTAAAATGTCATATTCGATTATTGTATTCACAATGTTTACTTTGTATATTAAGTCGTTAAATCTAAAGGAGTAATATTTCCTGAAATTAAAAATGACATTGGTTTTTAAAATGATTGTTCAAAGACATATTTTTTCTAATTAAGTGTGTACACTTACTATTACATATATTATCTACATATCGCTGCTTTCATATTATAGGGGCACATCTATAAAAATTGAGATTTCGAGTTTGAATAATATATGGACATTTCCTGCTTAATGGACATACACTTATACAGTGATTATACATGATTTTGTTATTATTAGTTTAATTTATTTATGACCGATTTTGTGAAACTACAGAGGCTCAAAACTCTTTAAACGCATTTTCCCAACAATCATGTTTTTTGAATTGTGCCCCTATAATATGAAAGCAGCGATATATTCATATTATAGTCCAAGTAGGCATAGTTTTGCGACATAGTATTCCGACTTTTATATTTTGGTTAATTGTCTATATAATATTATAATTATAATACCTTTCCAATCAATAAGGCCAGCCGCTTCCGCTCGTCATTTGCCGCATTGAAATATCGTTGAGGACTTCAGCTACAAAACATTCAGTTGTATCCAGCCAAGGATTTGTGAGATGCAGTTGCAAGAAAAACTGTTCCACCAATAGATGCTAGTGCAAGAAGGCAACCTTACTCTGCAATTCTAAATGTCAAAGCAAACCATGTAAAAAAAATAACAATTTTAATAATTATTAGAATGTTTTGTTCATGTTATTATCAAAATGATTTCTTTGTGCGAGCCCTGAAATTTTATAACGATCTGGAAAGTAATAATATCGACATATTCTATCAATCCAAACCAGTTTTCAAAAGCTGTATGATCAAGATTATGCAACAAGAATTAATGAATCAAGAATAAATAAAATATCTATTTATTTATCTATTTATTTTAAATACATCTATCTATTTATACCTTTGTAAATATCATATGTAACTGTTCTTTTTTAACTTATTTAATTTTTTTACACAGTATCTATTATTATTATTATTTTTTTATATCTATCTCATATACATTTATTTTTATTTATATTTGTATGTCTATATGTAATATATTATATATTTGTTTATTAATTGTCGTATAAGTGTTAAGTAAGGGTATTATTATTCTTTTCTCTTTTCATTAAGCAAACTTTATTTCTTTTTATTTAAATTTTAAGTTATACAGTAAGAATGTTACTAATTCTGTTTTATATTTTAATGCTTAAGTGGTATCCTGTCATTGGCTAAGAAATTTTGTAGTTCTTTATAAAACATTGTTTTTTAAGTTTTCTAAATGTGCTGTTGGATATCAATAAAGATAAAAAATAAAAAAATAAAAAATAAAAGCTCATGTGGGGATTATTACTAATAAATAAAGGAAGGAAAAATTTCGACACCAGCGGAAATCGAATCCACGACCTCAGGGTATACGCCCCCATCGCTCTGCCAATTGAGCTATAGTGTCAAGTAAGTTTCTTTTACACTTTTTAAGTAGTGTCAGCGTTCCATACCCCGACCTTTATACAAATTCGGAAGACCACTTTTTCTGTCTTTACAGATAGAATGCAAATGTTGAGAACGTCTAACTAATCAAAATATTTATCAATATTACATAAATAATTAGAATGTTTTTTTCATGAAAACCTTATTTCCTGTGTAGTGTCGGCTTAGAATAGCACTACCCCATTTCTTCCGGTGGGTGTACGTAAGAGGCAACTAACGGTATTTTAGGCTTTTAAGGGATTTTTGGGCGATGAGGTTGGATGCTCATCACCAACAACCTTTATTTTACCATCTTTTCCCCACTTAACTTTCCAAAAGTGGCTGGGAATTTCTATTTCCTTAGCTCTGGCTACCCCATCTAGGGATTTAAGGCCGTGAGTATACGTGTGTATGTATAAATGAAATGTTGTTGATTCCTTGTCTGAAATAAAACCATCTTAGTATCACGTACAAGTCCGACATTACGATCCAAATGACGACACAACCAAATAATTGCGGAGCTAGTACTGCGGTGGAGAGATCATCGAAGACAATGCTATGTAAATGTACTTGGATTCATTGAACACGGTGTTTCATCAACTTATGAGCAGTATAGTTGTATGTTATGGTTATGTTATGTAAGCTGTGTATTGTCGGCTTAGAATAGCACTACCCCATTTTTTTCTGGTGTGTGTACGTAAGAGCCGACTGACGGTATTGGGGCGTTAAAGGGATTTTTGGCGATGCGGTTGGAGACCCACCACCAACAACCCTTTTTTCACCATCTTATCCCGTCAAGTGATAAATATTTATAAAAAAAAAATATGAATAGAAATAACCTTGAAAGCTCAGTGGGAAGGGTGTTAGTCAGGGGAAAGACCACGGTTTGGCTTTGTTTTGCATGAAAACCTCATGTGAGGGTTATTACTTATCAATTAAAATTAATCAATTAATTATTAGACAGACCATGTGATGAATTCTGAAACGAACCTACACTGCCACTCCCATACTTTTTTGGTTTCTATTTATCAAGGTTGTTTTTATTTATCGGTGTTAATAACGTTGTTAAAGACTTGTTACTAATGAAAATAATATTATCTGATATTTAAAAGAATTAAAAGTCTGTCATATTTTTGAGATAGAAAGTACTAACAATACATCGCACTGGGAGTAAAAGTATTCTGTCTATAATTTACATATATGTTTTACTGTGACGTAATTATATTTGCAACTTTTGTATTTAATAAGATGTTATCGTTAGAAATACGAAAATAAATAAATAAATCAACATTGGGTTAACCTATGTTGGTTACTAATGATCAGGCATTACATATAAATTTACAAGCAAGTAACACTATCAATCTAAAAACCTTCTAGTCGAAATCATGATGAATAATAATACAAATTGAAATAAACGATTTTTTCACTGTCCTACATATACATTCTCTATTATCGTAAAGAAAATTAATAGATCTGTAGCGACGCGCTGACAGTACACAATGACGCGCACTACATAGAAACGCTGACAGTGCAAGAAGAATCACATTCCACAGCAACACGTAACGAAGCAATATACGTCACACTCGTCATCAAGACTCGCCATACAAATCGTACATCGCGCAATCGAAGTTTCTAAAACATTTACTATATATACAAGTTCCAACTTAATACAGTTGGACCGCGGTCCCCAGGCATACCACCGCCTGGCGGAAGATCTTCCCTTTTCCTCCACATTGGTGACATTTTTAGAAACTTCGATTGCGCGATGTACGATTTGTATGGCGAGTCTTGATGACGAGTGTGACGTATATTGCATCGTTACGTGCTGCTGTGGAATGTGATTCTTCTTGCACTGTCAGCGTTTCTATGTAGTGCGCGTCATTGTGTACTGTCAGCGCGTCGCTACAGATCCATCAAAAAATCATCCATTAATTTTAAAATACATCCTAATTTCATGGTGATAGAGTTGCTTTCAGCAAAATACGTAACCTGAATATTGTATCAAATATGGTGGCTGTTGACGTTTATATGGCTAGGGTGACAATACTCTATTGAGTAGTCGGGATAAAAGTGACATCGTGGTGACAGCTAATCACTTCCATTGTGGACACAAAATGCAGATGTGTTTACAAGTAGGGTGTCTATGATATAGGAGCTGTATATGTACTTAACTGTTTTTATGAGTCTCTTGTATTAATAAATTTATTGCTTGGATGGTTATTAATATTTATGAGTAAGTCATTGATATTGAATTACTTTTTGACTGGCTTTATTTTACTTATTTATTATGTTTCCAACCTAATAATATTAAAAACCAATTAAACGTGTGTATTTACAATAGAAAATCTGGTTGTAATTTGCAAAAGAAATAAATGAGTATTTGCGATTAAGTGAGCTGTTTTATGTCAGTTCAGAATTACACTGCCATATTTTTCAGAGCAGGTGTCTTCTACTACTGAACTATCCTTTATTTTGCTATGTTTTCGCCCTCCACCTTTGAAAAGTGGCGGCGGTATTTCAAAATCTAAAGTTTTGGCGATTTGGAGAAAACGATTTTTGAGAATAAAAGTTATAAGGGCGTGTAAATGTGTAGAGCATTTAGATTTCTCTTAATCTAAAACAAACAACCAAGAGATAATTTATGGGTAAAACAATTAACCTTTTGAATAATTGTATATATCTCTTACTAAGAGTAGTTATCTATCTATTTGGTTAAGTAATGCTTGTACTTAAAAAAGCAATAAATTCGTTCACCACAAATTGAAAATCAAATAATACTTGCAACAGGAATACGCACAGATCGAAACTTCCAAAGTCCACAATTTACCGTCTCCCATAGCCACCCTACTCTATGACAATGTGCCTATAGCGGACTAATTGCCCGTGACCGATGTACTCGGCATCATTTAGTGTCACCAGTCGCGTCACGTGATTGATCGGACCGATGACGACATCACACAATGATCTACATACAAACCTTTTTCGATAACTATTAAGTGTGAAGATGTCAATGATGTAAGGGTGACGGTAAATCTTTGATATCATTAAGTACAATAATGGAGGAATATTATACTAGATAGAGAAGATAGAAGTACAGGAAAATTTGGTGAGTGGTTTTTGTCGTTTCTTCTTTTTACAAGCCTATTGCAAAATGACTGTACAGTAAATACGTACATAAATATACTCACACCATTATTTCCCAGTGCAGTAGGCAGAGATCATGATCGCCACTTCGCACGATCCCGGCAAACCTCTCTAGCTTCGTTTACATCTATCAATATTTTCATAAATATTCTTTTATTCTTCATACTTCAGACGCCCGCCTCATTTAGCACACTCTATATTTCGTCCAGGTCTGTCCTCCGTGATTGTCCTCTACTAACATAACATCCCACATTGGCTCTATAGATTCCTTCATCATTTTTACTGTCATCGATCCTCTATATTGTGCGCAAACCATATTAACATTCCATTTCCAATATTTTTTTAAATAACGTCTTTCACACCACACCTTTCACGAATCGCAGTGTTTGTCACTCGATCACATAACCTTACATAGCAAACTTACTTTCAAACATAAATATAAATTCCAAAACGGGGTAGCCAAAGCTTCTGGATGTTGAGCGGGAAAATATTGGGAAATGAAGGATTCTTATGGGTCTTCAGTAAGGAATTCAATTTCGGACTATTTTTTCAATCCCGAGACTACGGGGTTGGCGTAAATTAATTTTTGGAAATTATAACAGTGAGAATAGGGCAAACTTTTTTTATTTCTCAAGTGTCAAAAAGTAGCCGTGTAGTGTCGGCTTAGAATAAAATAATAGTGTAGGGGCATTTAAAGTGATTTTTGGGCGATGTGGTTGGAGACCCGTCACCAAAAACATTTTATTATTATCATCTTTTCCCAATCAACTTCCAAAAGTGGCTGAGGAATTTATCATTCCAAAGCTCTGGCTACCCCGTTAAGGGATTTATAGCCGTGAGTATATGTATGTATGTATGTCAAAAGCAATCAATGGCCTAAACTTTTCAGCATTACTTCCAAGACTGTCTGAAACTCCGATTCATTTAGTAATTTAATTTTGTAGATTATTGCAACATTTGCATTCAGACTATGTAAAGGGTAATTTACATATAGCAAGTACAGTCGTTTTCACAATGTTATACGAAAAGTTTTGGCGGTTATGCAATGATGTGGGGTTTAACTTCAAAGTCACTATAAATACTAAGCTTATGATGAAAAAATTTGTATTTGTTAGTTATTCACATTATTTAATTGGACCTATTTTTGTGTATTAATTTTAAGTTACAGTAAATTAAGTGAGACCAATAAAGCGTTTTTAGAAAATGGAGAAAATTAAACATCGTGCGGTCATCAAACACCTGTTTAAAAAAAAATTAACACCGAAAGAGTTTTGCGATGGCATTCAAACAACATTGGAATCTGCACCATCGTATACCACTGTAAAAAAATGGATAGTTGAAATCAAACGCGGTAGAGACAGCATTGAAGATGACCCTCGCTCCGGCCGGCCCTCGACGTCTATGACCAAAGAAAACATCGACAAAGAGTGTGATCTCATATTGGAAGACCGCCGATGGACCATCAGAGATATTACAGACATCATAGGCATCTCGCACGTAAGAACACAAAAAAATATAGTTCACGAACTATAATTATTTTCTAAGGTCTCCGCAAGGTGGGTCCCAAGATTGCTTTCAGTTGAACAGAAGCGAATTCGACTCACGATTTCTCGCGATTGTTTGGAGATGTTTGAGGCTGATCCATAAGATTTTATGAATAGATATGTGACAATGGATGAAACCTGGGTTCATCACTACACTCCAAAATCAAAACAACAATCCAAGCAGTGGAAAAACTCTAATGAACCAACGCCAAAGAAAACGAAGACAATTTTGTCGGCCGGCAAAGTCATGGTGTCAGTTTTTTGAGATGCTAAGGGTGTAATCATAGTGAACTACCTTAAACTCAGCATACTATTGCACCCTTTTGAGTCGTTTACGAGAGGATGTTAAAGAGAAACGTCCAGGATTGCACTCTAAAAAAGTGCTGTTTCATCAGGATAATGCTCGCGTTCACACTTCAGTTGAATCTATGGCTCAAATCCGTGATTGTAGTTTTGAATTGTTGCCCCACCCGGCTTATTCTCCAGACTAAGCACCGTCGGACTTTCATCTGTTCCCAAACATAAAAAAAACACCTCGGTGGTCAGAAATTATCGTCTAATGAAGAGGTCGAAGAGATGAATAGTTTTTTAAAACCGGTATAGAAGTTTTGGAAAGCAGGCGGAAGAAATACATAGAGTTAGACGGAGAATATGTCGAAAACTAAATTTATATTATAAAATCATTTTTTTTTCTTTGTCAGTACGCGAACTTTTCAATCCGCCCTCGTAGCACAAACCAATTTCTTCCCGTTTCGTATGAGTTGAATGAGAATATTGGGAATGAATCAGCCCATCAACAATTCTACACTAAACTTCCAAAGGTGGTTGAACATTTTTCTTTTCTTTGCTTACCTTAGCTTTGGTTACCCCGTTTTAAGGATTGATACTCGTGAGCATCCATCCTAAAAACGCACCCAACACGCACTCATGCATTGGTGCACTTGACACAACAAGTATATTTTCTTATTCTTTGGTATTACGTTTGTTTATTGCATGTTTTGTATAAACAAAAATCACGTCCTTTAGTTAGTTAGCTCGTTCTTAAGTTATATCAGCAGATGCTGATATAACTAAAGAACGTAGATACGTAAACGTTGAATATCTTTATCGCCGCTTCGAATTCCTTTAATTACGCCATATTTTTGTCATATTTAACCACCGTTAGCATATATTCTTATGTGTATAAGAAAGAACCAGAAAAGCACTACTGCCATTAATGATCTGGACTGGACCAGTTTTAATAGGCTTGAAACCAAAGAACAGATATCTCAAATTCAGTTAATATTTAATAGCATATCTGAGGTGCCTAATTTATGTAGACTGTCGGTAGTTCGGAAAAAGTATGGCTTTAATGTCTATCGAACGTAATTTAAACTTTTGTTCATGACTGTACTGCTAGACGATATGAATGCAATTTCAGGTAATTCATCTAATCTGTTTAGTTATTACTTCGCCGGCTGCTACCGCGTGTTACTATTGCTACTGGGCATTAGTGTGCGCGACTGTACTGTCTACTTTCTTATTGCATTATCATTCTGTTTGAATTCGTTTGAACGATAAACTATTTCAATTGATTTGGTTTGATGATGTTATTTGAATATGTAATCACATAGATTAATAAATACATACATACATCTACTCACGCCATTAGTTCTGATTGGGGTTGGCAGAGACTGTTGATCGCCACTTTTTTCGATCCTGAAAAATCTCTCTAGCTCCATTTACATGCATAAATCTTCGCATACGTGCTCATTTATTTTTCATACTTCTATTATTTTTCATACGCCTGCCTTTTCTTTTTAAGCACACGTGATATTTAATTCAATGTGTACTCCGAGTTTGTCCTCTACAACATCCACGTTGGCTCTATAAATCTCTTTTACTATTAATCAATATCAGAGATTAGTTTTCTCTAATAATACATTTAATTATGTATTTTATAAACACCTAGGTAATTTTTGAACCTTTTACCTTCAGTTCTTTAATTAATTAAAGCTTTTCGATGTTATATCGAGGTTGCGCGGTGATAAATAGTTTAGGCACGCAACGGAATATAAAATTCTAACCAGGTGGTATTAGGTGGATCAACAATAGTTTACATATGAATGTTTTCAAAAAGGAGTAATTGGGTTAACTCACTTTGAAAATTGCTGTATATTGTCACTTGTATTAACGTCTTTACTTCGTTTTTTCTAGTGACTAAAGTAAACAGTGTGCATGTAAAGTGAGAATAAAAGAAGCACAAAGACTCTTTGACTATTTGAGTACTCAGTTCTCGTCGTTTTAGAACATAGGGGGGAATAAGTATCATAAACAGTTACAGAAATCCAACAATTTTTGCAACCCGGGACCGGATACATTTTCGGATAATTGCTAATATTTGTATGCCAGTAACCTTTGGTCATTACAAAAAAAAAAACAACTAATCATTTCCGTACTTTTTTCAGCTTCCAAATTCAAATGATTCCAAAAACAAAAGGTGTGGTCGAGACGGCAATCGTTGCTATGCAATTCGAATTCCTTTTTCAATTTTCGTACCGGAAATAGAAGTGTGGGGGCGTAAGAGCTACCCTCTGGCGTTGAACTCCCGAATTACATTTCCGAGCCACCCATTACGTGTCTCAATTAACTTACAAACATTACAAAAACTGGTATATGATTACTATGACACGTCCTATCTTTATTATATACGGTGGCTAGATTGAGTATTTTGTTAGGAGTTAATCTCATTTTTTTCATTTTTAATGATGATTTTTGTTTACTAACTTTAGCTTGGGGTCTGGAAGCAGAAATACTTATAATGTCGCTGTTTAAAAGATGGTTATTTTAAATTTAGCGTTTGACATACATAAGAAGTTTTAGTTAGGACAATTATTTCGGAAACTAATTAATTAATATTATAATCTATTGGAGAGGAAGGGCTAAATAATTATTTTCACCGGTATAAATACAAATAAAGGGGCAGCGCGGGCAGCACTTCAAAATTAGATATTTTTCACCCACTTTTTAAAGTTATGTGGGGAAAAGCCGGGGTAAAAAAAGAGTTCTAAGTCAAATGACACCCGCGGGAATTTATGAGTTAGTGATATTCTTCCGATTTATCAGATTCAAAATCCGACTTGTTAGAACAACGAAGATAGAACCAAAGAGTATTATTCCTGTTTGGTTGTTAGGCCGTTGGGCCACCCGCATTCGGACCAATTACGATACGTGTCGAAACCAAATTGAGATGTGTTATAATGACCGCACCCGACATTAGGAGCGCGGAGGTCTATCACGATGAGTTCCCTGTACGCATTGTGGATTTGTAACGTTTGGGCTCTTTTTTCGTTTTTTAGAATAAATTTTGAACAAATATACTGACATATTAAACACAGATTAAGTTAGCCCCAAACCAAACCAAGACTTGTATTATGGGATACTTAGTCAAAGATATATTTAATATGATATAATACACTTTGCTGTGTAGTGTCGGCTTAGAATAGCACTACCACTTTTCTTCCGGTGGGTGTACGTAAGAGGCGACTAACGGTATTGGGGCTTTTAAGGGATTTTTGGGCGATGCGGTTGAAGACCCATCACCAACAACCTTTATTCTACCATCTTTTCCCCTCGCAACTTCCAAAAGTGGCTGAGGAATTTCTAATTCGTTAGCCCTGGCTACCTCTTCTAGGGATTTATAGCCGTGAGTATATGTATGGTGTATGTAATAAAATACACATATAAAAAACATATAAGACTAAAAAACAAACTTTATGCTCAACAGACAAATGTTGCTCTCAGCGGGATCGAACCCGCAACCTCCAGACCGAGAAGCTAGTTAGCTTTATTCAGTTGTACTGTTTATAATAAAACCGTATGGCGTAAAAGTGTTATTGATTTAATGTTAAATCCTTTTGGAATACATTTATTAAACTTTTACAATTAAAAAAATATTTACATTGATAATATGAAAATTAAAAATTAAATTATAGTTAAATATGTATATATTACAAACGAAAAATTTCGTGAAATTCATCGTTCTCGGTGAAGGGTAACGTGCCCAATATGCTAGCAGCATTTCCTCTTTGGATGGCCAAGCTAATGCGTTGGCCGAGGTAGCTGCCAGCTCTGGGATCACCACACACTTCCACAAGGCGAGCGGACAGTTCTTTAAAGAAAAGCCGCGCCTATTTGCCCCACGGGCCGAGAGTTTCAACGGCGAAAGGTATAAAATGATAGTCATTTTTTAAAACTGAGTATTTACGCCGTTTGAAACTCTCGGCGTTGGCAGAAGCAGTACCTGCCCGAGCTGCCGACCCGGATAAATGGCAAGGCGCCAGAGTGTCGACACAGGTTGCATCCCATATCAGCGCCCTGCCATTCCTCCAAGGCAACAAAGTCATACCATCGGGTCTCTTGCCATCGTCCCGCATTAAACCAGGAGGTTCCAAGGTCGCTGGCACGTGGGCGCTGACAAGAGCCCGACGGATGATATCATTTAGGGCAGCGTGTCGTGACAGGCGACCTGCACTGCGGGGGCATGAAAGTCCGTGGTGGCCCCATTGGTCAACCTGTACTCCACAGCGACAACGATGAATTTCATTGATTCTGGCACCAACTCTCAAACATACTCCTAAACAAAAAGTCGACCTGTCCAGTAACGTACCAATCGCCTCAGAAGGTAATGCATTCAACCAGTATCCCGACTCAGGCTCCATAGAGGCCATTTGGAATTATATACATATACTTACATATACTACATACATAGATATACTCACGCCATTATTTCCCATTGGGGTAGGCAGAGGCTATTTATCGCTACTCGTACACTATCACTTTGTGCGATCCTGGCAAACCTCTCTAGCTTTGTTTACATCAATCAATATTTTCATACATGCTCTTTTATTTTTCATACTTCGGACGCCTGCCTTTTTGAGCACACTCTCAATTTGGTTCAAGTGTGTCCTCCAAGGTCATTCTCTACTAACATGACCTTCCACATTGGCTTTATAGATCTCTTTGAAAAACTAAACTATGGGGGTGAGTATATTTTGTATGTATAAATATTACCAAAGTTAGATAGGAAAACAAAACTTCCGTAGCCCAAGTTTACTTTAGGAACTGTAAAAAGTTTCATGACATTAATATTCTCATTAAATATAAAATTTCAATAAATTAAATATATGCTATCGCAGAAACACATTAAATTTCTGCCAATAATGATAAGAAAACATAACATAAACGTTCACGCCGTTTATCCCCGAAGGGGTTGGCAGAGGTACCAATACTCCTGAACTCACATGGCAAGCGCCATCTAGTTTCCAGAGAAGGTACCCACGTTTTGCTTAGACAGTGTACTCACGTGATAGGGGGCAGGCCTATCGCCGTTTTGGTACGAATACACTGTCACATGACTAAGTACAACTCAGCCATGTGGGTTTCCTCACGATGTTTTCCCTCACCGTTAGCAACCATGATAAATTAATTAAGAAAATATTATCGTATTAGTATTAGTACTACAGCAGGAATCTAATAAGTAATTAAATTAAGTAAGTAATCAACACTTACTAGATCTAAATGCATAATGCAAAGTTTATCATGGGAATATTAACAATTTGCAATACTTATAATTATAATCTTAATTATATAAAATTAAAGGCATAATAGAGGTTGTCCAAGTGTAAATTATATTAATGTTCTGACAGGAAAATTAACTTACAATTTATAACAATACTCAACCGTTTATCCCGTGTAGTGTAGAGTTGAGTACCTCTAATACTTCTGAACATCCCGTGACATTAGACTAGGTATTCAAAGTTCCCACGTTTTGATTTATAACTATGTTTTATTTTAGACGTGTAGAGTCGGCTTAGAATAGCACTACCCCGTTTCTACCGATGGGTGTACGTAAAAGGCGACTAATAGTATTGGGACTTTTAAGGGATTTTTGGGCGATGCGGTTGGAGTCCCATCACCAACAACCTTTATTTTACCATCCTTTCCCCACTCAACCTTCTAAAAGTGGCTGAAGCATTTCAAATTCCTTAGCTCTGGCTACCCCTTCTAGGGATTTATAGCCGTGAGTATAAGTATGTATGTATGTTTTATTTAATCAACCGTGTAGTGCATACCCCTTTCTACCCACGGATGTCATAAGAGACGAGGATATGGGACTTTTTTAAGTGGTTTTTTGGGCGATGCGGTGGGACACCCATCACCAATGATCTACCATCTTCCAATCTACCATCTTGTCTTGTATCAGCTTCCAAATGTGGTTGAAGAGTTTTTCGCTCTGAAGCTCTGGCTACCCCTTTTTGGGATTTATTTATGTATGTATGGTTATTTAATTATATTGAATGTAAAAAAAATTTAAAAATCCATAAAGGAGTTTGTATATACATACATATGTATGTGTTCGTAAATGTTTCAGGCTCAGACAGTTGCACCGCACCCAATGTCATGAAGTAAGCAGTAAAAGGAATGAAAATAAAATTACAACATAAACTATGATTTAAGAAACATATCTACAATTGGTAACAAATTTTGCTACATGTTTAATGACATACATACATACATACATATACTAACGGCTATATTTCCCTAGAAGGGGTAACCAGAGCTAAGGAATTATAAATTTCTGAGCCACTTTTGGAAGTTCAGTGGAGAAAAGATGGTAAAAATAAAGGTTTTTGGTGATGGGTCTCCAACCGCATCGCCCAAAAATCCAATAAAAAGCCCCAATACCCTTAGTCGCCTCTTACGACACCCGTGGGTAGAAAGGGGTAGCGACATTCTAAGCCGGCACTACACGGCAATGTTTAATGAATTTATATCATACGGATACTATCGCGTTTTTAATTTAATTTAGTCCCAACGTTACGCACACTTTTCAGTGTCCAGGGCCGTAAGTAGACTATATACCAAAGCCGGGTACTATGCGACCATGGACGCTAAAAGTGGCCGAAACGTTAGAAAAAAAAAATAATTTAAAACGTGATAGAATCCGTATAATACTTTCATTAAATCATGATTTGTCTCAAAAACACAATACAATACTTTGTGATTTTTTTTTAGATTAAATTATTCAGAATGCGCCAGTTAGTAAAAGAATTTTTTTTATAATGAAAACTTCTGTAAATACAATAAAACTAATATATTTTTTTGTTTCAGACATTGATTGGATGTTTGAACCCATGAAAAGTACGAGATTATTCGAAAAGGGAGTGACCTAAAATACATGAAAAATATGAAACATACAAAAATTAAAGATCGAACTGATGATCAAATGCCTTAGCTTGCTCGATGGAAACCATTTTACCAAATTACGATTCAGAAAAAAGGAAAAAAATACAGAATTTGTGTAGTATTTATATATATTTTTATTATTTTTCGTTTATAAACTTAAACACATACTGTACGTACACATCGTCATCATTATCAGCCAAGAGACGTCCACTGCTGGACATAGGCCTCCCCAAAGATCTCCACAACGACCAGTCCTGTGCTGCCCTCATCCATCGGCTTCCCGCGACCTTGACCTAGTCGTCGGTCCACCGCGTGGGAGGCCTACCCACACTGCGTCGTCCGGTACCGGACCGGGACGCAGACCGGACGACGCAGTATTTAGACTCAGTACATAAATACTAAAGACAGTAAACTTTGACTTTACCGTAATTTTCTAAATATATCAAAATATATATCATTCAATATAATAATACAGAAAATTAATGACAAATTAAATACAAATTTGCCTAATTTTGACGTGTTACTTTTAATTATTTTTTTTTCTATTATTTTTGATTTAGTTAAAGTTAATGTATGTATGTATAATTATATTTTTTTATTATAAATATATTTAGCGTAATTAAGAGGTGGTCTAAAATAAATTTGTATAATGTCCTAATGTGAAAAAAATAAAATAAAAAAATAAATAATACAGAAGCTTCGTATTATAACTGAATATTAAAACATTTACACAAAGTCATACCATTTTGTTTCAACGTAGATAAGATTTGACATAAATATTATTGTAAACATTTAAATTAAAATCTCGATTTTAATAATTAGTAAGTCGTTCTTAGCTCCGATTGTTTTATTTTAGTGTAAATTGTTTTACTTTGGTTTAACCAATCATATTTAATCAATTTTCCATTGCATTTGTTGCGGTTGAGCTTACTTATAAACATCCTGTTGCCCTACTAACTTAAAGCCATACAATATGGATTTTGTCGATAATATTTGAATTTGTAATGTTTAAGTACTTTCTCGACTAAGGAGAAATCATATTCAAAGTTTTGTTTTCATCTTTCTGGGATAATAGCCATGAACCCAGACCCAAGTTGGGTTTGGTTAAATATGTAACGACGTCATTATTTTCTCATATTTATTTCAGACATCATCGTATATAATTTTAAGAACACAAAAGTAGCTATCCTTATTTTCTGATGTATTACTAGTATCATAGCTGTGTCATGCCGGCTTAGGATAGCACTAACCCATTTCTTACAGCGTGTGTCGTAAGAGGCGACTAAGAATTTTGGAGCTTTTCAAATTACAGTTGGACGATGTGGTCTTTCGAATCATCACTAATAATCCTCTTATTTAGCATCTTTTACTTACATAACTTCATATTACGTAAAGACTAGAATATCTTTTAAAAAGTCCCCGGGTCGTCTCATACGACTCCCGAGGGAATCTATTCCTAATAAAAACTTTCAAGTGACTTTGACAAAAAGTTTACTACAAAAAAAAATAAAACTTACACCTATCCACAGTTTACAATCAAAACAAACAGATCTTATCCTATTAATATTATAAATGTGAAAGTTAAGATGTTTGTGTGTTTGAGGCAAAAAGGCTCCTCAAGTACATAATGTTTATGAATGAAATTTGACAGAATGCTAGATAATGACCCATATTATAAAATAGGATACTTTTTATCTCGGAAAAAATTAATCAATAAAATATTCATGCCTGATTGAACTAAGAGTACCGGAAAAAACGCCTTAAGCTTTGTCATAAGCAAATTTGACAGTACGAAATCTGTCGGGTCAGCTAGTTGCTAATAAATTATTTAAGTGGAAACAAGTCGGCCAAAACTTCAGCAAAATGCCATGACTTCTAGTGCAGCCTAAGTTCGTCGAGCGCACCGCAAAAAAAAGATACATTAAAACATAAACGTTCACGCCGTTTATCCCCGAAGGGGTTGGCAGAGGTACCAATACTTCTGAACTCACATGGCAGCGCCATATAGTGTCCAGAGAAGGTTCCCACGTTTTGCTTAGACAGTGCACTCACGTGATAGGGGGCAGGCCTATCGCCGTGTTGTTTCCTCACGATGTTTTCCCTCACCGTTAACAACCATGATAAATTAACCACACATATGACTTTTGAAAAGACAAATTGGTGTAGGCCCGACCCAGGATTGGAACTCACGCCCGTCTGTTTTCGGGCGGGTGTTCTACCCACTGGACTATCATGTCGCTATATATATTACACTAAAAGTATTACATAAAAACAAATGCAACAAAATCATATTTGTCTGAAAGGTACATTACATACATATACTCACGGCCATATAATTCCCAAAAAGAGGTAGCCAGAGCTTCAGAGCTTGAAACTACTCAGCCTCATTTGAAAGTCGATAGAGGACAAGATGGTACAAATAAGTAAGTATCGTTGGTGTGGGTCTCCAACCGCAACGCCCAACAACCACTTAAAAAGCCCCTTACCCTTAGTTGCCTATTACGACACCCGGGGGTCGAAAAGGGTAGTGACACGGCGAAAGGTATAAAATAACGTCTAGTCCGTTCTGTCATACCATTTGTTATACCGGTATGACAGAACGGATAAAAAAAGTCCGCTCATTTCGCCTACGCTGTCGAACAGAACGGACTACGTTCTGGTTATGTTCCGATTTCCATCATTAAGTTACTGCCTCTGTAGTTTAGTGGGAAAGACCTTAGCCTCAGATGAGTTAGGGATATGTTCAAATCTTGATTCCTCTGTAAAATTCATTGTATGTGTGGCTCAGTTCGTAACTGCCACCACGACACAAGTGTCTTGGATTCGATTCTAGAGTCACACACTCAAATTAAATAGAATAGAATAACTCTTAATTTAAATCTTTTTGTTCATGAAAACCTCATGTGGACTAATAATTAAAGAATAAATAAAGGAAAAAAAAAATTCGACACAGGCGGGGATCGAACCCGCGACCTCGGGTAAACGCCCCGAGCTCAGTTGGCAGAACGTCGGGGCGTTTTAAATTATGTGATAGTTAGGCGTTTTCAACATTTGCATTCTATCTGAAAAGGTAGACAAGTGGCCTTTCGAATTAGTAATAATTCGGAGGTAGGAAGCGCAAACACTACTTAAACGTGTAAAAGAAATAAAGGATAGAAGAATTTCGCACTGGCAGCCAATTGACATGGTAGCTCAGTTGGCAGAGCGTCGGGGCGTTTACCCGAGGTCGCGGGTTCGATCCCCGCCTGTGTCGAAATTTTTTCTTTCCTTTATTTATTCTTTAATTATTAGTAGAATAACTCTTTATTGTACATCAAACACAAATTTACAAAAGAAATTATCATACAGTTTACAGTGAGGTACAATCGGCGGTCTTATCGCTAAAAGCGATCTCTTCCAGACAACCTTTGGAAGGTGAGATCGGTAAACTAGTTATCTGGGTAGATGCACAAAACAAGCTTACTTTAAAACTAACTTATTTAATTGAAATAATAACATAAATATTACAAATATAGGAGTCGTTATTGTCTGCCCGCACTGAGCACGCATTGTGGACTATTCTTTAATTAACATTACGGACAATTATAAATACTAGTTTAGACCTTTCTCTTTTAATTGAGTTTTGAAGGAAAATAACTTTTTCCAATGCTCAGCGAATTCCAAAGACCACCGCTTTAATCATAACTAAATATTTCCAATTCAAATCAATTTTATTTCTAAATACCCGTTAATACGATAGCAAGAATACATAAAACATACATACATACATATACTCACGCCATTAGTTCCCATTGGGGTAGGCAGAGACTATTGATCGCCACTTCGTACGATCCTGACAAACCTCTCTAGCTTCATTTACATAAAACATATATATGTATTAGCGTATTTCTGCCATACCTAAGTGTATTAGATACTCACGGCTATTAATTCCTAAAAGGGGTAGCCAACAGCATCGCCTGAAAATCACTTAAAAAGCCTAAATACCCTGAGTCATCATTTATTAAGACACCTCGGGGAAGATGTGGGTTTTGCTATTCTCAGCTGGTGTGCAAATATTGTTCTTAATATTGTTTGTTATTGACTGAAATGGCGTGTTTCTTTTAATTTACAATTCATACAGATCTGTAAATAGGCTTAGAATAACACTACCCCATTTCTTCCGGGGGGTGTACGTAAGAGGCGACTAACGGTATTGGGGCTTTTAAGAGAGTACCTATATGTATGTTGAACTTTTATTGTATCGTTATCGATTTGTTTCGATAATTTATAATACTTATAATTATATTACCGATAATTATCGGTAGGCCAAAGGAACCAACAATCGATAATTTATCCATTATCGATTGTATTTTATGCAAGTTATTGTTTCATGTTAATTTATGATTCTAAATATTGATTTACTATCTTAATGATTTTTACCGACACATATTATTTACTTCACTACAAGATCTGGGACTTGGGGGCTCATTTTGATAAGTTTTTATTTAGTGATCTGTAGGAGGTTCAGCGATCATTTAATCAATAATTTCTGCTCATGTTACTAAAGTCGCTGATGAATTACATATACATACATACATATGCTCACGACTATAAATCCCTAGAAGGGGTAGCCAGAGCTAACGAATCAGAAATTCCTCAGCCACTTTTGGAAGTTGCGTGGGGAAAAGATGGTAAAATAAAGGTTGTTGGTGATGGGTCTCCAACCGCGTCACCCAAAAACCACTTAAAAAGCCCTATACCGTTAGTCGCTTCTTACGACAACCGTAGGTAGAAAGGGGTAGTGACATTCTAAGCCGGCACTACAAGGCAAACATATACATAGATACATAGCAGACATACATAAACATTTATTAATCTTAAATTAAATCTCAGTGTCAAGCTTCAGAAACCCCGGACTTAGATAAATCGGTCATACCAGCATTTATAATTAGCTCGAATAACGAAGAGGGTGTATGCGCAAAACGCCAAATAGGTCCGCCATTAGTTAGCTGAATGAGATAACGAAGATATGGCAGTCTTGCCATCCATTGTACCGACAACATGATTCATCAACGCCAGATTACATCAACCGGGTTTAGAATACATTGTTCACTTGTTGCGTCTTGTTTTAGCTTTGAATTGGAATAGAACTGATCTAATTTATCTTAAAGATTCAAAGGTTCGCGTTGTATATCCCCGAAGAAGTTGGAAGAGCTACAGAATACCCACGTTTTGCTTGGACAGTGTACGCACGTGATAGGGGGCAGGCCTTTCGTCGCTATTTATGAATACACTGCCACATGACTAAGTACAACTAAGCCATATTAGTTTCCTCACACTGTTGTCCTTAGCGTTAACGATCATGGTATATTAACGTTACTATACATTATAACAATAGAAAAAACCCATTGGTGAACCAAATAAGGACTTCACATATGCCCACCCTTGGGATGTCCGCCTTTTGAATGTTCTCCTTAGATCTGAGGCAGTGGACAACCAAAAAGAGAACCACGTGGCATTCAGGATATTTACTTCATACTGAAATCGTAGACCCATACAAATTATGTAACCCTAGAATACCTGAAGAGAGACACAGCAGTAAAATGGGTCATATCTAACCAGAAGACGTACGCGGCAGCCACTGTTGATTGGACCCAGTATGTTGTAGCAATAGTTACAGCAGCATTTTGGGTACCTGATTCAGGAGGAGACTTAATCCATGCAAGCTAAAAGTGCGGCGATATCATATGCACCAGACCCTGTCCGAATGGCTTCTATCCGAATCTAGTGCGAAGACGATCGCATGGATGAATAATCTTGATTGCTGCAACGTTTTGCCCTCAGGTACAAGTTGCAGATGGCATTCCAAACTTACGTCCCACAAGCGTATAGCCTAGCTCCTACCCATCTTCAGTCTTTGAAGAGATGCACTCTCTTCTGAGGAATCAAAATGAAAGGTGATATAACCTCAACATTGTGACCTTTATACAAAACTAAAATAGTGGGAGAGTTATTCCCATAACATAGGTCCTGCTGGGACTCCCGCGTTCCTGAGTAAAAATGTTTCTGGAAGATATCACAGTGTGGCGTTCTGATAGTGTCCAGTGTAGGTATTTTCTCATTGGTGAGGGAAAGCTTGGCCATATAACTAGCAGTACTGCTATTTGTACCCATTCTTATTTGACTTCGTACTTTCTCGAAGGCTCTTACTAGAAGCATGGGCGCCGTATGGGCTTGTGAAACGACATGGGCGCATTTCAGCCGCGCTAACCGAAATTTACTTATTTTTCTTTGCGCTGATGGTGTCTGTATTGAGCGGTGTTTGATTTAATTAATTACACAGAATTGCAGATTGGCAATTGAAATATGTTAATAAAGCTACAGTTTGAAATATCATTGCAATTCCATAATTCGTTTGGGTTCAAGGCCAATTCAATCAATCCACATATTTTCTAGATTCTAATTCATTGAAAATTGATATCAATACATTAATGTTGTATTTTGTTCTGCAAACGCTACCGTAATGACTGAGGAAAGTTTGCAAGTGTATCATCCATCATGTTATTTCGACCGTGACCAGTGGTCCTGCCTACCTTGTTTTGATTTTATCTTGCGCAATAACGTGTAAGGAAAGCATAATATTAAATTGATACTTCCATTGAAATAATTATGCGACTCCTTAGCTAAGTTAATGAAAAAGGTGACACTCTGAAAGTAAAATATTGAATATGTGGAGTACCTCACATATATGTCCCATCCTCAAAATGGCGTCAGCATTGTAAATTTTTGCTGATAAAATGTACATACATACATACATACATACTCACGACCACAAATCCCAAGGGGTAGCTAGAGTTTCAGAGCTAGAAACTCCTCAGACACATTTGGAAGTAGATAGGGGACAAGATGGTAGAAACAAAACAACGTTGGTGATGAGTCTCAAACCGCATCGCCCAAGAACAATTTAAAATACCCCGTACCCTTAGTCGCCTATTATCACATCTGTGGGTAAAAAGGGGCAGTGCTAATCTAAGCCAACACTACACAGCAAACTGATAAAATGTACCCAGTGAAAGCCCCAAGCCTATTTTATACATAGCTCTGCTACTTTTTGGAGATCTACGGCGTGCTCGTTATCGTTTTCTGTTTTAAACTATATCCATGCACTGGGGCACATAGGTGCCTGACCCTCTGAAATAAATAACAAGCTAGCCAATAAAATAAAACATCTGTATATTAAAAACCCACGGCCTCCTCAATCCTCAAAGGTGTAGCCAGTTGTAAAATAAATATGTTTGATGATGGTTCTCAAACCGCATCGCTCATATTACTTCAAAAGTCCCGATACCCTTAGTCGGCTCTTACGATCACCCATGGAAAGAAACAGGGTAGTGCTATTACAAGCCGACACTACACTACAAGCAGCAGCTTAAACAGGATATGCGATAAATATCTATTTAAAAATGCTCTCGAATTTTATTAGGCATCACTAATTAGGCATAGATGAGTGATATCAGCATCCATTTCATGAAGTCGTTAGTTGCGCCTCACATGTGTAATGTAGTGGGCAGTAACACTGTATTAATTGGTTGTTGGCTGTAAGCCAGTCTCCAATTATTTAACCTTTATAGAGCCATTGACATATCCGTGGATGGTTTAATCAATTAACGATGTATTTTGAATGCTCCGTTCTGTATTACCTTGGTTGCTGAGAGGGATATATTTCAAAAGGTAAGAAAGAATGGTTATAAAAACAAACAATGACACTAATAACAAAGTGTCATTTTTGAGTAATGTGAGTGGTTAAAGAGCTTATTCCATTACACTTTTTCGTTGCTGAATTCAGACGTCCTTCGAAGTTACTGCCGCAGACGCTTGTTATTCCACTACACAAATTTCAGTTTGAACGTTATTCCACTAGTCTGAATTCAGATTCTGTGGCTTTCAGACGTCTTCATTCAGACAAATGGAATAAGCTCTTAAGTTAACAAGGTAATTAAAGGTGCTAAAATGAGAATAAGAGGACGGCATCAGAGGACACATTTGAACCAAATAGAGAATGTGTTCAAAAAGGCAGGCGTCCGAAGTATGAAGAATAGAAGAGCATGTATGAAAACATTGATGAATGTGCACGAAGCTAGAGAGGTTTGCCAGTATCGTACAAAGTGGCGTGAGTATATGTATGTTATTTTAAATTTAAAGTTTATCACAAGGTTTTATTTACTTCAGTTTCGGAAGGTGATAAGAAACATTTTATAAAACATAACAGCTCTTTTGTACAGCTTTTATTTAACTTGAAATGTATCTCTTGCGGTCGGTAATATGGTGCAACTCAATATTTAAAACCCAATATTATTATTATTATTTATTTATTAAATCAGACAACAAGGGTCCATAGTGTTAGTAACATTATTATCTTAGCCTATGTTAGTGTACAATATTATCTATTTATTATTTAATCAGTCAATTAGCACCCACGCAAGGTGCTGCATTATTGGGGAATCGTAGCGCCCTGCTATGGTCCTCAGGATAGAGTTAGGGCTGCACCGCACCCTGCAGAGCAACGAAGCGGCTTTTTTGCGCATAATGGCATAAAAGTCGTCTGTATGGTTCTGCGCAAACTTGCCCGAAGCACTGCAGAAGCGAGGCAGCCCCAACAACATTCTGAAACCATTATTGTATTGGACTCGCAGAGCGTATATCTGGTCCATAGGGTGCACGTATAAAATACGTGACAGTAGGCTTTAAATAGGCTTATTTTGACCTCTACGAATCAGCATATTACAGCGGACCGCCACCGCTCTGCGTTCCCTCTCTATATCCTCTTGGTCTTTGAGGTCGTCGGTCACAATATGCCCCAGATATTTAAATTTAGGCACGCGACGTAGTACCACTTCATTTAATTCAATAGCAGGTATAGTTTCTGGGGTGTTCTTCCCGTCGGCTCCAAAGACCAAACATTCGCTCTTTTTAACATTGTACATCAAACCATGTTTGGAAGCATAATCGGCACAAGCACCATATCATCAGCATAGCTGATATTATTTACAGCAACATCATCTACGCGACAACTGATGCGCTTGCTGCTAAGCTCCACGATCAAGTCATTAACGTACAGGTTAAATAGATTTGGAGAACTAAGCCCCCCCCCCAATATGACTAACCACATAAGATGACCTACCAAATTTATTTGAAATTATTTTCTAAGTATGAATATCAGCTAAAAGATCTTGTTTAGACATCATACATACATAGATATACTCACGGCTATAAATCCCTAGAAGGGGTAGCAAGAGCGTAGAAATAAGAAATTCGTCAGCAACTTTAGAAAATTGTGTGCGGATAAGATTGTAAAAAAAAAACTAGGCCAGTGCTGTAGAATTTGGCCAAATCACCCTGTTCAGGGTAGACTCGACCACATCATAGAAATACGACATATAGGCTATGATGACTGATAGCATGCACGTAAAAAATTAAGACCCAAATTAAAGAGATAAGGCACACAAGGAGTTTAAAGAAGAGCGAAATCACGTACAAAAATAAAAGACCGTGTCGAAGAAGATGGATGGATTTTCTTACTTATACTCATTTCATTCGTTCCCATTGGAGTAGGCAGAGGTTAGCGATCTTTGTAAGTAAGTAAGTAGAATGTTTTTTGTTTGTACGATTATGACAAACATTCTTGCTTTAAGAAAAGTGATTTGCTGGATCAGTATTATTTAAAGAGACGTTGAAGAGACTCTGCTACTCTAACGGGAATCAATACTAATGGAAGAGGAAGGCAGGGCTTAGTCCAGCACTAGTAGCATGAGGCTTATGAGAGTGTGTATGTCACATGAGAAGTGAGAAACTGACAGATTGCTCATACAAAATCTGTCAGAATCCCACTTCTCATATGACATACTCTCTCTCACACGCCTCATGCTACGGGGGCTGGTTGGTATGTCTGTCGTAATGCATATTTTGTTTCCTTTAAGTTATCCTATTTGTTTTTGGCAACTCGTCTAAATCTAGCTGGCCTAGGTGTAGGATTATGACAAAATAACACTTAATTCCGGTCTGTGTATGTTGTAATGATGAGCATGTGTATGATGAAGATGATGAGCAACTGCCACGGTTACGAGAAAACTTGCCTTACAAGAAAAGATTGTCAATTTTTGGAAATATTTTAAATAACTTAGTAAATAACTTTACATACATACACTTATATTCTCACGGCTATAAATCAATAGAAGGGGTAGCCATAACTTCAGAATAAGGAATTCACCAGTGACTTTTGGAAATTAAGTAAGTAGGGCAAAAATAAAAAAAAGCTTTTAGCCTTATCATATGAACACCAACTGTAAGAAATGGGGTAATGCTATTGAAATCCGATACTAATTAAGTACAGAACCAATAAAAAACTTTACGTGATAATGCTGTGTAGTGTCGGCTTAGAATAGCTCTACCCCATTTTATTGCTGTGTAGTATCGGCTTAGAATAACACTACCCCATTTCTACCCGTGGGTGATCGTAAGAGGCGACTATGGTTATAAGGGCTTTTCAAGTGATTTTTGGGCGATGTGGTTGGAGTGGAGACCCGTCACCAAAAACATTTATTATTACCATCTTTTCCTCACTCAATTTCCAAAAGAGGCTGAGGAATTTCTAAATCCTTAGCTCTGGCTAACCCTTCTAGGGATTCATAGCCGTGATAATTCTCACGCCCACTTGGGAAATATATGTTCTAGCTTTTTGCCCGCGACTTCGTCCGCGTGAACTACATTTTTTGCATTCGGTTTACATCCAAAATAACAAAACACTATCTCAACTTCTGTTTTTTTTTATATTTATATTCCCGCGAGTGTTGTAAAGGCCATAAAAGACATTGAGACTTTTTAAGTGATTGTTGGGCGATGCAGTTGGTGAACAATCACTAATAACCTTTATTTTACTACCTTTTCCCAATATATTTCCAAAAGTGGATAAAAAGTTACTATCTCTGAAGCTATGGCTACCCTTATAAGGAATTTATGGCCGTTAGTTAATACTTATGAATGATTGATAGATGAATTTCATAAATTTTATCGCACCAAGTTTTTTTGTTTCTAGATACCAAAATGACAAAAATCATTATTATCATTATTACTTTCATTTTGCTATATCAACCCTTTAGGGGTTGAGTTCCAAAAATTTCCTGTTTAATTTCTCATAACAATCATGAAACAACCCATTCTGTACCAACCTATGATCAGAAATGAGAATATCTTTAGTAAGTACAAATACGGATAGTAGTTGGGCGCTGCCCCTACACTGATCGTTCGTGATAGTGGGAGAGCTTGCAGCGATTGCGAGCGAATATGGGGATGGTTAGTGGTGTATCTCCATCCAAAATAATAGCTAAAGTGAAGGGATAGTGCTTGCTATTTTTTTTACATATTGCTATTGTAAGCTAACAAAACAAAAATAATAATACAAAAAGCTTGAATCACCTGAGATACGAATCCGAGACGATTAATTCATAATAGTTTTAATTAAATATTCATAGTATATAGTTATACCGCTTCGCCACGGGGACGTTACCGGCGGTGTAATTTTTTTTTACTCTTTATATTTTATAACATAAACATAAACGTTCACGCCGTTTTATCCCCGAAGGGGTTGGCAGAGGTACCAATACTCCTGAACTCACATGGCAAGCGCCATCTAGTTTCCAGAGAAGGTACCCACGTTTTGCTTAGACAGTGTACTCACGTGAAAGGGGGCAGGCCTATCGCCGTTTTGTACGAATACACTGTCACATGACTAAGTACAACTCAGCCATGTGGGTTTCCTCACGATGTTTTCCCTCACCGTTAGCAACCATGATAAATTAACCACACATATGACTTTAGAAAAGACAAATTGGTGTAGGCCCGTCCCAGGATTGGAACTCACGCCCTTCTGTTTTTCGGGCGGGTGTTCTACCCACTGGACTATCATGTCGCTATATATAAGTATATATAGCGACATGATATATATAGTGTAGTATATAGTGTCATATTTTATAAGTCTTACTATTATTTGTCATTTAAACGTACACTTATTTTTATGAAAATGGATGAAACCCTTTAATTAATCTTAATCTTTCCAAAATGACCATTAACGAAGAGTCGGATGTTAAATCCATCGATAAAAAAAATATTAGCTGCAATATGTTGAGCCAGATATGAGTTAAGGTTCTTTGATGCTCCTGTGGGAACCCTTGCTTATTTCTCATTTTCGTGGATTCATTATCGTATCATTTAGCTTCTAAATTTACATGTTTAGTTTAGTTTGCAATATATTACTTTGTTTTAAACGTCACACAGCGCCATCTCCAATACATCCAGCAAGCATACAATATTTTTGTTTTCCCTAGGGTACATCATTTTTTCCGGGATAAAAAGTACCCTATTATTTAATTCAGGCTTCTAACTATACGTCTGCAAAGTTTCAAGGGTATCGGTTCCGTAGTTATGGCGTGAAAGCGGAACAAATAAACAAACAAACAAACTCACTTTCCCATTTATATTAGTAAGTATGGATTCTACTATCAATAAAATTTAAACATCTTTTTGTTCTTTTCTTGCTTAATTTAATAATTTTCTCCCCACTTTTAATCATATTTACATGTATCAAATCTCTATAAAGTTCAAACAAAACAGAATGCTCTATTCAACAGATTTATACGAATTTATTGCCATCTACCGTGCAGTAACTAAACCATGTAAGTAAAACATTGTGTAAAAATACATCAGCTTTATCGAACAACTTACCACTTATGGTACAAAAAATAAGAAAAATATATAATTTGCCAGCCAAAATCATTTACTATAATTAAAATGTTAAAACCAAGGCATAACTTACCACGTCGTGAAAAATTTATCTCGTCACATATTACAAAGTGTGGCGGAATACTAATTTGAAAAAAGGAGTTCTATTTGCTCAGATTAAATTTGCTTTATAATCTGCCAAAAAAGCTGTTAAGATTTATACTGCGTTCTTTACGTTTTATACAAACACACATTCTTATTATGTTATGTTATTATGTTACACATTCTTAGTTATATTTTTGTGTTAGTTTTAATTATAAATATTGAAATGAAATATCTTATTCAGTTGTAATCATATGTAAAACTAAATATGATTGTCCACGACACATACCCTGCTTAGTGTGGGAATCAATGTAATCTGTAACTTTGAGAAATAAACGTTATTATTATTATTATCTTATTATATATAGCTGCCTAATCTTCGAACTCTACAAACTCTACATGTGAGTTTAAAATCAGATGGAAAAACTTTATAATGTTGGAAATATAAAAATTAACAATGATTGGTGATGGTGAATGAATTCTACATACACACAGTACAGAGTTTAAATCTTGGGAGAAAATATGTAATGTAGTGACATCTAGTGTCTAGTAGTAGAACTAAAGAAAATAAAGTGAACTTTAATTTCAGTTTGACAGATGTCATTGCAAAAATGACCTACTTCCAATGTATAACCCGGCTGATTTAAAAATATATAAATACAGTGTAATCATTGTGGTTCTGAAGAAAATGTATATTAGTCGAATTAGAACTTCGATTGACGTTTGGTATTTTGTCATGTCAAGTGGTTGGTTGAAGTTGAGTTGAAGGTGGTTTTGTTATCTTTGTAGCGGGAATGTAAAAGATCTCGTTTTGCGATATTAAGTGATTGTGATATACCTGGCCGATACGCGACCAATATAAATAAATTTCACGTCAGAATGCCGCCGAGTAGCTTACGAGTGGTCTACGCGTTCGCAAGAGAAATGCATCCTAAAACTACAGAAGTTTTCATTGAATATGGGACCGCTGGATTCCGAACAAAGTAAGCCCTAAATTGATAATGTCTTTAGGGAATTCCATTCTAATTATAGTACATTGTAAAGGTCGGAATGGTGAAGGTGATATTTTGTAATATGGTCTTGCTTTCACTTAAGAATTTATAAAATAGAGTCATGGCGTTCAAGACTAAAATAATTTAAAACTTTGATCTAAAGTTAATAAGATGGTTTTATATGAGTCACTTTGATTTAAACGATTAGTAACGGGAAGTCTCGCCCGGCTTTGCGTTGGTCGATGACACCGTGATATTACTGTTCCACAATTTAAAAACATTAATTAGTCATACCTATTGAAATATTTGGTTGATGCAACTAGTCTCATTGAACTAAGTTTTATATTCAATATCCTTTTATAAACTATACAAATTTTATGAAGGAAGCATGAAATAGGCTATTAAAAGATGAGTCAGTATTAAAAATGGTGTGTCTATTTGATCAATAGTCCCAAAGATATTAAAGATGTGCAGTAAAATATTTTTATTGCCAATAATTTCCTTATAATAAAGTTACTTTACTACTTTGATGCCCACACACCTGATATTTTCTGCATTTTAATTACTTTTATTGTAATGTTGGTAGTTTTGCTGCATTATTAAACAGATTGCACATGACCTTGTTAATTCCTATGAGTGTTGTATCAAGTTCTAGCTAATTAACCTTTCGAACGCCCAAGGACGGATCCGTCCGTACCCCAATCCTTTGCCTAAGGACGTATCCGTCCAAGGAGGAATCATTTTAGTTTTAGTTAATTTTAAATCTTATTTATATTACAGGATAGTTGAAATCACTTTAAAGTGATAAAGAATGAGTCCATTGACCATAAACAACATTCGCACCTACATTCACCTATACAAATTTTTGGACTAAACTTCATTCAAATCTTGCATTATTCAAACGGTCGTGAGCTAACGAAGTGTTTTTACTATATTTTATAAATTACGTGTTATAAATTATTCTTATTTTAGCATAACTTCTTTGTTTTGTTATTCAAAAATGTAACAAAAATGAGTTAGGACGAAAATAAACAAAACTGAACATAAAATTGAGCATATTTCTCAGTCGGGGTCACTTTTAGGTAAATTTTTTTTTGAAAGGTAGACAATCTAAATAAAGCATATAATGTCCATATATTTTATTACAAATCATAGTTTACCTATCTAACTTTACATTTCAATCGCTAAACTATACTAACTAAATAAATAATAAGTAATTTACATCAATGTTCTATACCCGTCCGAACACGGTTCATAGTGCCGATACTTCCCGGCAGACGACAGTAACAAGTAGGAAGGTACTGTCAGCCTACGAAAGGTTAAAGCTGTTAATTCAATTAACAAATTAGGTGACATTAATAATTTACTAAAGCCACTACTGGATCAATTATGACTTGACCAATTTTATGTTTTAAATGGGACTGAGATGTGTTCTGTACAGATAATATAGGTTATATTCATGTTATGATAATGTCAAGTGATAAATATATAAATCAAATTGCCACTCCTAAATAAAAAAAAACATAATATATATATATATATATATATATATATATATATATATATATATAACTTTTTATACCAGAAATAATGTTTTTTGTCTTATATAAAAGTTCTATCAAAAACATAAATTTATAGTCTGACAGAAGTGTTAGTAATGTTAAGAATATTGGTAGCCTAATACTGATAGCTTCCTGTAGAGTGAGTATGAATCAGGTGTGTCATAGTTGTCCAGTCATTGACTCCAGCGGGCAATGTGCTGGCTCTGAGCCAACAATTAGATGCTTCCATACATTTATTTGTTATCTGACCTATTTATGGTGTACCTTCTTTTCATAAATAGTGGATGTCTGGCCCTAAATACTAAGTGGGTGGTCTGTTTATTTTTATATAAACTTTTAAAAGAAACATAATTTTAAATTTTAGATATTTTTTGATAGGTAAATTTGTTAGGTAAAAAGATAGAATTGATAGATTTAGGTCAATCATCTAAAAATCCATTTAATAAGACAATAAACAAGTGACTATATTTTTTCTTCTGCCCTAAAAAGCCTTTAGAATTTTACATTTTTATGAATGTCCCATCACTTTTTGGTTAGGTGTGATAATAACCATGTTTCCTCTCAGAGATTGTCTGTTAAAATCTTGGTAGCTCTATGGAAAGACCACTGGATCTAGGGCAGGAGGCATGTTTTCTAATCCTGTTGCAGGCCAACTTTAATGTTCTTTTTCTTAAGTCATATGTTAGGTTCATTTAGCAAAGTTGCTAACAGTGACTAAAAACAGCCAACAGAATGACACATAAATTAGTTTCCCCTAGTCATGTAATGGGAGATATCACTAGCACCTAAGCAGGAATCGGCTCACCCCCTATGATGTAAATGATCTGTTGGAGCAAAATGTGGGTACTCTGAACACTGAACAAAATACAAAACACCTATTTATTATCTGAGCATAGTTTCAAATTGATGGTTCATTTATAAAGCAGAGTGAATGCACTAGAGATATGGTCTCTCAAGAAAAAAATAATGTTAGTTCATGTGATCAAGTGAGAAATAGTATAATTTTTGAAAGGTGAGGTTAGAGAGATGATATTGGGATGGTTTGGGCACAGATAGGATGGATATTTATAAATTGGTGAGATAGAGAGCAATGCTTCTGATGCAGAGGAGCCTGTAAGTCAAATTTGTCTGACGTTAAGTCATATTGTGTGGTTTATTTATAAAGTCGGTTGACTGTGAGGGAAAACATCATAAAAATTTACATATGGTTTAATTGTACTTTGTCAAGTTAATTTGTAAGTGGCATGAAAATATACTCCTTACCGTATTAGAGTTGCTTTTGTAATTAATGGTTTCAATAGTCCTTTAAATAATGCAGTGATTTACTATCTACTTTGTTTAATATTTACATTGGCTTTAACAGGAAGGCTGCACTCATAGTATTTTTTAAACAAACTGTATTTATTAAACTCTTCATTAGTTATCATTAGTCATATCTACTGTATGTTTCATTTAATATGAGTAAATTTACTTAGAGGTGGAAAGGGACACTAACTGCCCTAGTTGTGATACTAATTATAATTAATCAGGTTTTGTCAGTATTAAATGACAAAAGTCTGAAAGTTTCATTTTTATCTTTCTATAACCGTCCACCACAGTCGCGCGGAGAAAAATCATAAAACGTAAATATATTTTAAAGTTAGGGTTCTTTAATCTAAAACTCCGTGCGTTAGATAACTTAAGATTCCAGCTAGTAGTGTAAAATTGCTTTGCATTCTAATATATTGTACTAGCTGACCCGCAAAACTGCTTCTGCGTAACTGAAGACCTACTTATAACGTGATATTATATAAGTTATAACTTTGCTGTGTAATGTAAGCTTAGAATAGTACTACCTCATTTCTTCCCGTGGTGTTAGTAATTGGTGGTTAAGGGTGTTGTGGCTTATTAAGCGATTTTTGGGCGATGCGGTTAGAGACCCATCACCAAAAACATTTGTTTGACTATGTTATCCCCTCGGAAACTTTCAAAAGTGGCTGCGGAATTTCTTATTCCGAAGCTCTGGTTACCCCTTCTAGGGATTTATGGTCGTGAGTATATGTGTGTATGTTTAAACTTATATCAAAATCCAACTAAAGGAAAGCAAAACTATGCAATGCAAAAATCGTAAGCACAGAGTTGTCCACTATCGATAATTAATTTATTATGCACGCATTATTATCTATGAAAAGATATCGTGCATGTTAATGAACAAAACCTTTCTTTTCTTATCTATATTTATAAATTTACTTCCGCGTCCCAAAATTACTTGTAACTTCAAATTGTAATTCATCTATTTTCCCGGAATAAAAAATTTCTTATATTTGAACTGATGTCATTACCTATCTGTGTGATAACATTAATCATAATTCGTTTTGTAGTTTAGGCTAAGCGTGTAGTATTCAATACCAAAATTTTCGCATGTATAATAAGAGTGGGATATTATAAATGATAATACATTATATAAGAAGCATTGATTTTGGATTATTAATATTATCCAATTATCTACTTCCACCTCTATTTTATCTATCCTGTGATAACAAAATGTAAACAATATCCGTTTTTATCGATATTATGGTAGACAGAAGATTGTGGATTTGAATCCTATTCAGATCTTATTCAGTCCGGTTGTTGCAATAATTTAAATCTAGACATAATAGATTAACTGTAATTTTACATTGTGTTAACTTATAACTGTTTATTATTAAATCACTGTCTGCCTTCCTTTCAACAGTGATAGCTCAGTGGGCAGAACATCGTGCAGACGATGAGGGCCCAAACCCGGATTGGGCCTACACCGATTTGTCTTTAAAGGCATTTGTGTGGTTAATTTATCATGTTTGATAACGGTATGGTAAAACATCGTGAGGAAACCCACATGGCTAAGTTGTGCTTTGTCATTTGACAGTAATTCGTAGAAAACGGCGATAGGCCTGCTCGCAATCACGTGAGTACACTGTCCAAGTGAAAAGTGGGTACTCTGAACACCGATGACTATATTTATTTATTTAAGGCATACTGCCAGACCTTTTACACGTGCAGCCTATGGGCCAGCTTTACAAATCGGGCATACAAGGATCTGAACATTCAGTATAACAATGCATTCAGGATATTGTTGGGGATGCCACGTTTTTGCAGCGCTTCAGCAATGTTTGCACAGTCTCATGTTGATGATTTCCATGCAATCATGAGGAAAAGATGCGCTTCGTTGATGCGGCGAATGCGTGGCGGTTCGAATGGTATCCTGAGCGTATTGGCTGAGCGGTGGGATTCGCTGATGTTTGTGAGGTGGATGCGACTGCATGCTAGTGGTTCCTCCTACATCTGAATATTAAATTTTAATCGTGTATGTTTTATTTTATAATTGTAATTTAATTAATGTTTTAGAAGTTTTGTTTAATTGATTTAATTTATTATTATTTTTTGTTATTTGTAATCATGTATTGTTTTATTATTATTATTATTTTTATATTAATCTTATATTTGACATTAATACTTAAATTCTTCTATTATGTAATATGGATTATTATTATCTGAAATAAATGATTTGAATTTGAATTTGAATATACCGCGTGATGATCAGAAGTATAAGTACCTCTGCCAACCCTTGTATGGATGTTTATGTAGTGTCGGCTTAGAAGGGCTGAGACACTTCATGAAACTAATTTGTACTTGTCGTTTTTATTATCGAAGGTGTGGCTGAGACGCTTATACATCTGAAGATAAGGTAACATTTTTACCTGGTTTACCCGTTATTATCTGAAATCGTCTGTTATATTGTCAATAACAATTTGGATGTTTGGCCGTGTAGTGCAGGCTTAAAATGTCACCACCCCTTTCTACCCACGGGTGTCGTAAGAAGTAACTAAGGGTATAGGGCTTTTAAGTGGTTTTTGAGCGATGCGATTGGAGAACCATTATTATCAACGATAACGATACTTTTTTTCCACCATCTTCTCCCCTATCAATTTCCGAATATGGCTGAGGAGATTCTAGCTCTACCTTTTTGGGATTTATAGCCGTGAGTATTTGTATGTATGTATGTATGTTTTACAAGTATTTTATGCATATATACACATACTTACCCCATTTTTTGTGCGTGGGCAGGTACTAGCGATCGCCACTTTGTTCTTAAGTTTATTAAGTATATATCTACTGCAGTTTGTTATATCTCTACGGTCACTATTAATTGTTGTGGTGGTTTGTCCTTTTCCAGGGCAATTTTATTGGAGCATGTCGTGTATCGCATGGGCTTACTGGCTGTGCTGCGTTCAAGAGTTAAAAATGGTAAGTTGTGCACATATATGTTCATCAAAACAAACATGAGGCGGGTCATATTTGCATACATATACTCACGCCTATTAAACCTTAAGAGCAGTAGCCAGAGCTTCAGCATAAAAGTTCCTCAGAAATATTTGGATGTTGAGTAAGGTATTGTAAAATAAAGGTTTTGGATGATTGGTCTCCAACCGCATAACCAAAAAATTCACTTTAAAATCGTCAACCCCCTTAGTCGCGTCTTACGATTATCCACGGGCAGAAATGGGTTAGTGCTATTCTAAGCCGACACCACACAGCGCTATCACAGGACTAAGTATAACTTAGTCATGTGAGTTTCTTCACGATGTGTTTCCTCACCGTTAACGCCCAATAACCACACATATGACATTAGGCAAAGACTCACTAGTGTAGGCCGTAGGCCCGACTTGGGGATCGAACCGACGCCTCTCTGCATGATTAGCGCATGTTCTTACAACTGAGCTGTCTTTGTTAAAAATACATACAACCAAAAACTTTTACCCTTTTATCACCAACTCCTATTTTTACTAAATATTACCTAGAAATAATTTATATGGCAAAACAACGGTTGCGGGGTCAGTTAGTATGTATACATACATATACTCGCGCCCATAAATCCCAAAACGGGGTAACCAGAGCATCAGAGCTAGAAACTCCTCAGCCACATTTGGAAGTTTATAGGGGACAAGATGGTAGAAATAAAGAAACATTGGTAATGGGTCTCCAACCGCATCGCCCAAAAACCACTTTAAAAAGCCCCATACCCTTAGTCGCTTCTTACGACACCCGTGGGTAGAAAGGGGTAGTGACATTCTAAGCCAGCACAACTATACGGCTAGTATATCTATCTATCTATATAAAAGACTCTCGTATTAGTTACACTATTTATAACTCGCGAACAACTGAACCAATTAAGCTGAAAATTGATGGGGAGGTAGCTTAGAACCAAAAAGGGAAATACCATACTTCTTATATAATAACATAACATAACATAACATAAACGTTCACGCCGAATATCCCCGAAGGGGTTGGCAGAGGTACTAATACTTCTGAACATCACGTGACTTTGTCATCTGGTGTTCAGAGTACCCACGTTTTGCATGGACAGTGTACTCACGTGATAGGGGGCAGGCCTATCGCCGTTTTGTACGAATACACTGTCACATGAGTAATTACAACTCAGCCATGTGGGTTTCCTCACGATGTTTTCCCTCACCGTTAACAACCATGATAAATTAACCACACATATGTCTTTAGAAAAGACAAATTGGTGTAGGCCCGACCCAGGATTCGAACACTAGTCGCTTGCACGATAACCAAGTGTTCTACCCACTGGGCTATCACGGTTGATTATGCATAGGAAATATTTTTTGACGTGTTGGTTCGTCAGTAACGAATTAGCTCAGAAACAACCCTGCCGATTTAAATTCACCAATGGGAAACATAAACTGTTAGAACTAGCATAGGCAATATAATTATCACGCCAAATATCATAGAGTTAAAAAAATACTTATGACCACCGCGCGAAGCCGGGGCGGACCACTAGTTATATCCTATCAATACATAGTATAAAACAAAGTCGCTTTCGCTGTATGTCCGTATGTATGCTTAGATCTTTAAAACTACGCAACGGATTTTGATGCGGTTTTTTTTAATAGATAGAGTGATTCTTAAGGAAGGTTTGTATGTATAATAAATGCATAATATAGTAGAGAAACACTGATAAATTTAAAGGTTTCTAATGTGATGTCGTAAATAAGCACGTTTTTTTGCGCTTATATTGCAAACGCTGTCTGAACCCTACGAGATAGACCAAAATAATGTACTACAGTATTGTTCACCTTAAAAAGTTCAACAAAAAAGTCTGCGATGGTATATGTCTATCTCTTAGGGATAACCCAGCAGAACCATTTTTATTCTTTACTAAAAAATGGTTATTTACGAAGTGATTTTAAACAATACAGCATTAATCCTTATCCAATTAAGTACCTTAAATAAATTGTGCATTTATTATAGATCAATATGCTTTTTACAGCATGTAATTTAAGTGAATATTACCGAAGATATTACAAATTTAAAATGCAGGGTCGTAGTTGTTTGCGCCGGGCGGCGCGTGCCTATAAATAGCGCGTACTTTATGATTTGCAGCGATCGCACGCGTTTATCGGAGCTCTCTAGCGAGGAAAATATCAAGAATTAATTAAAAAAAAATGTAAATTAATTAAGGCGCCGTTGGTTCCGCGAAAAATATCATCTCAGGGGGTGCTGCCCCCGCGGGCGCGGGGAATCGCTTGCGCGCCGATCGGACGGCCGTCTCCGCGACGCGACGCAGTGCGCGCGTTTTGAAAACATACAGTAGGGTAAGCAATACAGTTTTTGTCAACTCGACGGTTTTAGCCATTCACAAATATTTTCTATGGTATGGGTTCGGACATTTGTTTATGACTATTTACATTTTTTTTCTAAAATATTTGCGAGTGGCTATAACAGTCAGGGTGACGAAAACTGTATCGCTTACCCTAGGTTATCAAATTCAAAAATTGTTTCTACCATAGCCGTTTACAATATAAAATGTAATGATAGGATAAATTTGTCTACCCCTGTCAGTTTATACAAAATTATTACAGTGCTAATTTCATAATTTTTGCCGTGTCGTGTCGGCTTAGAATAACACTACCCCATTTCTACCCGTGACCGTAAGAGGCGACTTAGGGTTTGAGGGATTTTTAAGTGATTTTAGGGCGATGTGGTTGGAGAACCGTCAACGAAATCATTTATTATTACAATCTTTTCCCAAATCAACTTCCAAAAGTGGCTGAGGAATTTCTCATTCCAAAGCTCTGGCTATCCCGTTAAGGGATTTATAGCCGTGAGTATATGTATGTAATTGTCAGTTTACACCTGTAACTAGGTATTTAATATTATTCATTGAAATTAGAAGTTACTTTAACGATTTTGTTCTTTTTCCCACTCCTAATAAATTAAACAATAATAATAACATAAAATATAAAAATGAGTGAAATCTATAAATTGGAAGAATTCTTTTATATTTGCTAATGCTAACCGTACGCACAGTCACTCTCACGCCTACATTGATGCGCATCGTATACAGATAGGTCACTTGCACACTAACGGTGCCGTACGCGCGTAAATTGTTAGATCTGTAACTCAAGGCGCGCGCGACACAGGTCCAACCCCTAAGGCAGCTCGCCGAGCTCTGATCGAGCGGCGGGCGGCGCTCGGGCACGAATAGGACCGTGATTATCGATGTTTTTAAAATATTTGTTTTATTGAATTTATAGAAAAAGAAAAATAATCGCCAATTAATTATTATTAGAAATACAAATGTTCAAATTATGATGTAAGTTATATGAAAGTAGGTAAAATAAATAAAATGTAAAACCATTTTAAAGAGTGTAATTAGAGGTATGTTGGCGATTTTTTTCTATCGAACGAAAATTTATTAATCATGTTTCGAATCGCCAATTTCACTGCAGAAAAGCCTCAAGATTTCGATGTATTTTTTTCAAAACCATATTATTATAAACATACGCATAATAAAGTTTCAAAAACCCTGTTCGCTGGATTAACGGCACCTTAATTAATAAACGACTACAATTTCCGGTAAAGATATCTTTTGCAATGACCATTAATAAATCGCAGGGTCAAACTTTTAACGTTGGAGGATTAGACTTGAGTGTTGAGTGTTTTTCACATGGCCAATTATATGTCGCGCTGTCAAGAGTAACGTCTAAGCAAAACATGTTTGTATTGGTAAATGACAAAAAAGCTGTGAACGTTGTGTATTAAGGACATTCTGTAGTAGGTATATTTTGCATTGCACCCGTGCGAAGCCGGGGCGGGTCGCTAGTTAATATTATAAATGTGAAAGTTGAGATGTTTGTGAGTTTGAGGCAAAAAGGCTCCTCAAGTACATAATGTATATGAATGAAATTTGGCAGAATGCTAGACAATGACATAAATTATAACATATGATACTTTTCATCCCGGTAAAATATTTACGCCTGCTTGTACTAAGAGTACCGGAAAAACGCTTTAAACTTTGCCCTAAGCAAATTTGACAGTAAGTCGTCTGTCGGGTTAGCTAGTATAGAATAAATGTAATTCCATCATTCCAGGTCGTACAATAGGCATGATGATCACAGCGTCACATAACCTGGAGCCAGACAACGGGGTCAAGCTGGTGGACCCCGACGGAGAGATGCTCGAGCAGAGCTGGGAGGGGGTCGCCACCAGACTGGCTAATGTCAGGTACGGTGTAGTTGGGGAAATGAGGGGGGGTGGGAGGATTTTGTTAGTAAAGTAGCCAGAGCCGAGGATTCAGAACCTCCTTAGCCACTTTTGGAAGCTGCGGAAAGAAAAAATGATAAAATATAGTTTGTTAGTTTCGGGTCTCCAACCCCATCGCCGAAAAATCACTTCAAAAGCCCCGATACCCTTAGACGCCTCTTATTTATTTATTTATTATCATCTTATTTATCATCTTGGGAACAAATGGGGTAGTGTCATTCTAAGCTACACAGCAAATATAGCATAGATGAGATGCTCCAGCAGAGCTGGGAGGGGGTCGCCACTACCCTGGCTAACGTCAGGTACGGTGTAGTTGAGAAAATCTAGTAGAGAAATGAAGGGAGGAAGGATTTTGTTAATAAAGTTTAGACATAATAAAGCGTATAAATAAGTAATAATAAAGTGGTGAAATATAATGTTTGCTCTGAATGACGCCGACGACGGGGTGGCGAGGGTATTGCTGAACATCAGCAAGACTAGTACGAGCGGCCTCTTAACTAGATAACGCGTGGTATAAAGCAGCCATCTTTTACGCACTTACATAGTATCGTATAATGACATCTCATTGTCAATATTGTGACTATAAAATAGTGTTCGTACTAAAGAAAGAAAGAAAGAAGAGACGGTTATTCACATTTGAAATATTAACTACAACACAGTTTACTTGAATATTAAAATTATAAAAGAGACATAAAAAGTGATACAAAATAAAATAAATGAAACAAATGTGAATAGGTCCTGCCTCAGCTTATTTTTATGCGTTTTACACACAACACTGATTTTCAGTCAGGACCCATTTGGAGTGACACATATAACATACATTTCATGATACATAAAATGATTGACAACAAAATAATAGTTATTAAAAACGAAATACAAAAAAGTCGATCAATAATCTGGCCATACCCGCACACATGACTTGCACTCTTACTTAAAAAAAACACATAATAAACAAATAAAGAAAAATACTGATAATAAAAGATAAAAATAAATAAATATAATAATTGCATAGGTACACTCTTTAATGAAAACATATACATAAATACACATATGTATACATGAATACATATAATTTTATATCCTATTAAAAGTGTAAAATGCACGTATATAATGATATATTTAGAATTCATAAACAATAAAGTATGCATATATAAAGCGTATACACGATATAAATTGGGATATGTAGGATTAGGGTCAGGGTATTTAGGGACGTATGTTCTGTTCAGTGAGTGAGTAACCTTTAAGCTTGCGCTTAAAGGTGTTCCCACTGCACACATCACGGATTGGTGGGGGAAGATCATTCCAGCGTTTGGACGCTGCAAATTTAAAAAGAACCTCGAAACGCAGCCGATCGGTGCCTCGGTAGAATCGCTCTAGTTTTAAAATGGTAGTCACTGGATGACCATTCTAATTTTTTATATAGATAAGCTGGCGACTCCAGCTTAACAACACCAAACATAAGCGTTGCGAGGTGTAATAATCGACGCCCTTGCATGTTCAATAACTTTGCATCGTTCAAATGCGGAGTGATTTGGGAGCGTGGAGGGACCCGAAAACAATAACGTGCACATGCGTTTTGTACACGCTGTATAAGCCTACTAGGGCATCAGGTGATATTCTCTCACCTGCCGCAAGTAGCATGAGGCATGTGAGGCGATTATATCACGTGAGTTGTGAGATAGTGACAAATTGTTACATAATATTAGTGCAGATTGGCACAATAATATACTTAGATTTAGTAGTTATAGTAAATAAAAGACAAATTACCAATAATACATATTTATCTTATTACAAATTTCAATTATGATTTCAGTGACAACGACCTCGAGGCGACCATGGCTGAAATAGTTAAGGAAGTGAACGCTGATATGTCTCTGAAAGCCAGTGTCTATATTGGAATGGATACCAGGTAACTGCTGTCACATATGTGTATAAATAATAAGTGCAATAATTCACAAAAGTGGTAACCAGAAAGACAATACTTAATATTCCTTAGCCACGTTTGTAAGAGGAAACTGTATCCTTGATTTAAAGTTGGTAGAGGAAAGCTGATAACTGTCATCAGCTACTCATTCATAGTCATCAAAATTAATTAGTACCTATACTTTTAGAGTATTTTTTACCTAATCTTATTTTAAACACATATTTTTTCCCTACAGATACACAAGTCCCCGTTTAGCGGCCGCCGCAGTTCATGGAGTAATGGCTTTAAAAGGCACAGCTAAAGAGTTTGGTATTGTGACTACCCCCATACTGCACTACTGTGTGAGATGTCGCAACGACCCCTCTTATGGGGTGCCTACTGAGGAAGGTAATATATATATACATACATATACTCACGGCTATAAATTCTTAGAAGGGGTAGCCAGAGCAAAAACATATATATATACTCCGGGCTAAAAATCCTTAGAAAGGGTAGGCAGAGCTTTGAAATAAGAAATCCTCAGCCACTTTTGGAAGTTGAGTGTGGAAAAGATTGTTAAGTAAACGTTTTTGGTGACGGGTCTTCAACCGCATCGCCTTAAAATCACTTAAAAAGGCCCAATACCCTTAGTCGCCTCTTATGAACACCCATGGGAAGAAATGGGGAATTGCTATCCTAGGCCGACACTACACAGCGATATAAATATATATATATTTATAATTATTGCGTTAGAAGGCACAGCCAAAGAGTTTGGTATTGTGAATACCCCTATACTGCACTACTCTTATGGGTGCCTACTTGCCTACTAAAAAAAAACCTTTTAATAAAAGCAAGCTAGTCCCATTACAGCTATTGTTATTGTAGGCGTGTTACAGCCTGTGTGTACTAGGCTGACACTACACACCTAATTTTTTCAATGAATATGATTATACAGTTTGTGTGTTGTAAAGCGAAATAAACCTGTATTTTCGTGATAAGTAAGCACGTAAAAATCACGTAATATTATGTTAGTTGTAACAATGATAGTAGATTGCCAGTTAATTAGGTTTTTTATTAAATATCTTTGTAAGTTCTAAAGACATACTTTTACCATGGAAATATTAAGTTAACAGAGGTGCCCTAAAAACAACACATACAAATATTTGTATCTTTAAATCTGATACACAGATGTCGACTCAGAGGACTTTAGTCTTCTCCGATTCTCTTGGTGTTAACATTGGCCATCATTTAAACAAAGAATTAGACCAATGTATCTTAAATACTTGTATGCCCGGAGCAAGTTACTCACAAATAATAAATTCTGTTTTAAAAGCACAATATGACTCCAACACTACTTTAGTTATTTTAATTGGTTCAAGTAACATGGTTAAACCAAGTGACTTGAAGAAATCATTTGACAAGTTGGTTAATTTAAATGTCAGAAAAATAATTATAAGTGACTTCCTATATTCCAAGCTATAAGGTTAATACTAGGATTTATAAATTAAATATGTTACTATATAATTTGACCTTGGGATATAGGCAAAAAATTGTTAATTTTAATATAAATAACCATATTAAGAAACCATTTTTGACTAAAAGTACCATGAAAGTACCTGAACATTCTAAAAAACGTCTAGCTATGTTACTAGCTAGTAATATTATTTACAACAATGTTATTAATTTGAATAACATAACTATTTCAACTGACTTGGATGCAGTTATTAGTACATGTACTAATGTATCTGCAAATTTAGCTTTAAACTAGGTAGTAAGACAAAGGAAAAGGCATACATTTCTCTTGTTCATCAGAACATACAGAGCCTTTCCTGCAAACTATTAGAATTAGAGTTATTCATTAATAAGTACAATGCCAAAATACTTTGTTTAACAGAACACTGGTTAAAAGCCGAACAAATGAAGTTTAGTTTAAAGAATTACACAGTGGGCAGTTGTTTTAACAGAGAGTCCATAATGTGTGGGGGTAGTATGATACTATTATATGTAGACATTAAATTTAAAGAAAGAAAAGACATCTGTAGACTCTCTGTTGAACAACATGTAGAAATCTCATGCATTGAATTGAACAAGTACATAATTTTGTGTGTATATCGCCCACCCAAAGGTAACTATGACATCTTTGAAGCAGTGATGGAAGATGCTTTGGGGATGGCTTCCCGCAGCTCCAGAGAGGTTGTAGTTTGTGGGGATTTCAATGTTGACTTGTTGGGTGAGGGTCTAGTAAAGGAGAGAATATTAACATTTTTTCAATCATTTAATCTTCTAAATGTATTTAATGAGCCAACCCGAATTACCTCGACCTCTGCAACATGTTTAGATAATATTTATTGCAATTGTGATTACTCCGGTCACTTCCTTTTTGATTGCATTACCTCAGACCACAAGGGTCAATTTATAAATTTAGAATTTACCATTGAAAAGAAAAAGTCAATAGTATGTAGACAGATAACTGAAAAAAAACTTAGCTTATTTGAAAATAATATTAGGTCTAGCATCAGCCCCCCAATGAGAAGCAGTGAATCATTAGAGAATTGTCTTTCTTTCATCAATGAGCTAAAAACAGAATTTAACAAAATCTTTAAAACTAAGGTAATACTGTGTAATACAAAATGCTCTTTTGCTGAATGGGCCACCACTGGAATTAGAATAAGTAGAGATCACCTATATAACATTTATAGAGAAAAGTCCTATAACTTCAACCAAGATTTTATTATTTATGTCAGAAATTATTCAAAAATTTTCAAAAAAGTTTGTGGTGAAGCTAAATCTAGATGCATAAAACATAAAATTAAGAATTCTTCTAACAAGAGTAAGACTGTCTGGAAAATAATTAACAGTGAAACTGGAAAACTAAAGTCCCCACATGATCTCAATTTATTATTAGATAATGAACTGATACAGTCAAGATCACAAATTGCTGACATTTTTGAAAATCATTTTATTAATACCCCCACTCAGACAACAGAGAAATTAAATTCATGTCCCCAAAAAGCTCTTGAGTTGTTGGAACGAAATGTTACCAAAACAACAGCACAGTTTTCTTTCATGTATGTTGACAGTAATGATATAATTAAAAATTTTAAAACTATTAGTCTTAAAAAAACCGAAGACATAACCGGAATGTCAGTTTTCGTCATAAACAGAATAATAAATATAATCGCTCCACATTTAACGATACTTTTTAATAAATGTATAGATATAGGAGAATTTCCAGACTGCATGAAATTAAGTAGGCTCATCCCACTCCATAAATCAGGAGATAGTCAGGACTTTACCAATTATAGGCCTATTTCTATTTTACCAGTTCTCAGTAAAGTTTTTGAGAAAATCATGTCCAACCAAATGCTTTCTTATTTCAACAAACATAATATATTCCATGACGAGCAATATGGTTTCACCAAAGGTAGGTCTACTGTAGATGCAGGAGTGTCACTAATGAAACATATTTTTAATTCATGGGAAAACTCCCGGGATGCGTTAGGTATATTCTGTGACCTCACAAAAGCTTTTGATTGTGTAAAAAAAGAGATAGCGTTGATTAAACTTAAATATTACGGTTTTGACGAGCAAGCACTGAAATTGATGGCATCATATCTTAATAAAAGAACTTTAAAGGTTGATATTAATGGAACCACGTCGGAAGGATCGCAAATAGAAATGGGCGTTCCTCAAGGTTCTATACTTGGCCCATTACTGTTTCTGATTTACATTAATGATTTACCATTTATGGTACAAAAGTATTCTGAGATAGTTATGTTTGCAGATGACACATCTTTAATATTTAATGTAGCGAGATCCTCTACATCTCTTGACGACGTAAATAAAGCTATCTCACTGGTATTGCATTGGTTTACTGTAAATAACCTGGTTCTAAATGCCAAAAAAACTAAATGTATTAAATTTACTTTACCGAATGTTAGGCAAGTTGAAAACAATATTGTTATTGATAGTGAAAAAGTAGAATTAGTGAAAGAGACAAAATTCCTAGGGATAATAATCGATTCTAAGTTGCAATGGGGACCCCATATACTAACACTTTCTAAAAGGCTGAGCTCAGCAGCGTATGCCGTGCGTAAGATTAGAGAAATAGCAGACGTAGAAACAGCTCGCATTGTGTATTTCAGTTATTTTCATAGTATTATGTCGTACGGTATTTTATTATGGGGTAAAGCGGCTGATGTTCATAAAGTTTTCGTCTTACAAAAGCGAGCTATCCGATCTATTTACATGTTGAGGTCGAGGTATTCGTTGCGCGAAAAATTTAAAGATATTGGCATTTTCATTTTAACTGTCCCTTGCCAATACATATTTGAGAATTTAATGTATGCTAAAAAGAATATATGTCAATTTAGTAAAGTTAGTGATAGGCATACTGTTAACACTCGAAATAAGGACAAACTTAACGTACCGAAGTGGAGACTTAATAAAGTAAGTAACTCCTTTATGGGACTATCCCTCCAAATGTTCAACAAACTTCATTCTGACATGTTGGAATTGCCTGTGGCATCTTTTAAAAAGGCAATTAAAGCAATGCTTTTAAAGAAATCTTACTACAGTGTTCAAGATTTTTTAAACGACAAGGACCCAACGCGCACATGACCGTGTCCGTAAAGCTATAAATCTTCCCTCGTTATTCCCAGAAATAATTGTCTGGTGAGGATTTTTCTTCTCACGTTATGTGATTGGTTTTTTGTGATGGACAATTTATTTTTATTATGTCAAACAAGCGTTTGGTTTTGTCGCATAGAAAATCTTTTATAAAGTAAAAACATGTTAATAAACTGAAATTGTACAAACCATGTTTTGAAAAAATGAAAAAATGTGAATGTAAAGAGTTTCTTTGTTGCTTCTTCTCTTTACGAACACCTTCCGAAGCAACGGACTAATGATAAATTTAAAAACATTTGACGTTCAAAAAATGTTAGTTTTTAACTTAATTTTGAAGAATAAACTTTTTGACTTTTTTTTTTGAGACCATCTCTATGCCTTATTATAAGGCCATTACTTTATACTGGATTAAGACCACTACCAATATTTATATATTTTTCTACGGTTTAAGCAAATATATCATGCAATACAACTTAACAAACATCCCTTCATAACATTGCCATCACTATTTTTATATATATACTTCTTGTACATGTACTCACAGCTATAAATCCATAAAACAGGTAGCCAGAGCCTCGAAATGAGAAATTCCTCAGCCACTTTTGGAGGTTGAGTAGGGAAAAGATAGTAAAATAAAGGTTTTTTCGTGATGGGTCTACAACCGTATCGCCCAAAAACACTTAAAAAGCCCCAACACCCTTAGTCGCCTCTAATGAATACCCACGGGAAGAAATGGGGTAGTGCTATTCTAAGCCGACAGTACACTACTAGTCACTAATCTAGCATTCATTAATCAACAAAATTTCTATTTACCAGGTTACTACGACAAAATAGTGGGTGCTTTCAAAAACATCAGACAAAAGTTGCCCGTAACAGGCAAATACACGAGCACCCTGTATGTGGATGGGGCGAATGGGGTCGGAGGAAAGAAACTTAATATCATCAAGAAGACTTTGGATGGCGAGTTAGATCTGGTCACGTTTAATACGGGTGGAAATGGAGGGAAGCTTAATTTGGATGTAAGTTTGTTTTGTTTTTATAGCTTAGATTCAAACTAAGAAATACAAAAACTAAAAAAAAAAAATATTTTTGTAAGATAAATTTCAAAAAGGGGTAGGCAGAGCTTCAGAGCTGGAAACACCTCAGCCACATTTGGAAATTGATAGGGGACAAGATGGTAGAAATAAAGTATCATTGGTGACGGGTTGCCAACCGCGTCGCCCAAAAAGCACTTAAAAAAGCCCTTAGTCTCCTCTTACGACATCCGGTGGTAGAAAGGGGTAGTGACATTCTAAGCCGGCACTACACGGTAGAATATAGACGCGGAGAGTAATAACTAGAATTAAACATTTGTCTGTTTATGTAGAGTGATTCGTGAAAGAAAATATTGCAAAAGAGATAGAAAAAGAAATGATAAGATAGTCTGGCTGGGCACAAAGCGAAGCATGAAAGAAAATTGGTGATAGAGACATATAGAGCCAATGTGGATAGTAATGTCAGTAGAGAACGATCTCGGAGGGCACAATGAGATCAAATAGAGAATGTAAAAGGTTGAATAAAAATGGAACTGGAAAGGTTTGCCAGGATCGTACAAAGTGGCGATCGATAGTCTTTGCCCACCCCAATGGCAACTAACGGCGTGAGTATAAGTGTGAATGTATATGGATGTATAGGAGTTTATCTAGGTAATAGAGGCCGAGTGTGGAATGTGGTTGCAGTAGTGGGTTATGTCTCAATAATTCAGATAATTCAGTAAATGTGTTAAAAACATCCAAAATTCAATTCAGCTTGCTTTCCATAAATAAGATGTTCAAGTAATTTCAATACTTAAAGAATTTTTTAATAAATAAATATTCTTTCGTAACTTTCTCATAATTACATGTATTTGCCGTGTAGGCTTAGAATAACACTACCCCATTTCTACCCGTGGGTGACCGTAAGAGGCGACTAAGGGTATAGGGGCTTTTTAAGTGATTTTTGGGCGATGCGGTTGGAGACCCGTCACCAAAAACATTTATTATTACCATCTTTTCCCCACTCAACTTCCAAAAGTGGCTGCGGAATTTCTAATTTCTCAGCTCTGGCTACCCCTTTTAGGGATTTATAGCCGTGAGTATAAGTATGTATGAAAATATTTCAGTGTGGCGCAGACTTCGTGAAAGTATCCCAAAAACCCGCGACGAGAGTCGAACACGTGCCTTTCCAGAGAGTTGCCTCGCTGGATGGAGATGCGGACAGGATCATATATTACTATTTGGATGACGAGTGAGTGTTATACTTTAATTACAAATAAAACTACTATTAATTTTGGGATATTTACTCGTGTTATTAGATGGTTTTAAAAGCCCGACGTAAATATCCAAAATCAATAGTTGTGACAATCGTGAAAGACTTAAATAATACTATTGTACTTAAATGTATAGATTATGCTATCATAATATGGATATGAATTTTCGGGGTTGTTGACAAGTGGTAATTTTATTAAATAAACTCTACTTTACTAAATATGAATTTTCTGTCTAGCATTCACCCATATTCAACCCTCTACCAAAGAGTCTGTATATAAAAAAATCTTTTTTTTTCTTTCTTCGTATATAGGAAACCATTTTATTAAGCATGAACCCATGTCCACCCGCGGATATCGCTAGAGGAGACTTACGACCGATTTCTGAATTGTATCGTTCTGTCGCATTGACATCTTAACAACTGAATGAGACAAAACGATATTTAAGTTTGTTCTCAGCTTAAATACTCAATTCAGAAATCGGACGTTAGTTGTAATTTGGAACTTCAGAGTTTTCATTTTGTATTTATATTTAATATATGTCTTAGTTCAAGCTCTGTTATTGTACCTTATTAAGTAATTATGATATAAATACCCATCTCAGACATAAATTATTCAAAAACCTTTTTCCCGTTTCCTCTGTCTACCCCTTATTGGGGTATATTTTTTTTTAAATTATTATTTAGATAAATAACTAATAATTCATTACAGAAACAAAATGTACATGCTCGACGGCGATCGCATAGCCACATTGCTAGCTTCATACATCAGTCAGTTGCTACGGGAAGTGAATGTGGACGATCTAAGCATAGGACTAGTTCAGACCGCCTACGCCAATGGAGCCTCTACTAAATATATTACACAGGAGTTGGTAAGGAAGTTTTAGAATAGAATAGAATAGAATAACTCTTTATTGTACATCAAACACAAATTTACAAAAGAAATTATCATACAGTTTACAGTGAGGTACAATCGGCGGTCTTATCGCTAAAAGCGATCTCTTCCAGACAACCTTTGGAAGGTGAGATCGGTAAACTAGTTATCTAGGTAGATGCACAAAACAAGCTTACTTTAAAACTAACTTATTTAATTGAAATAATAACATAAATATTAATTACACAAAATAATATAGGTACATATTACACACATATGAACACACATACATACATAACTACATACTTTTATATATACAAGTAATACAAATACCTAAATAAAATACACAAATACGTTTTAGAAATATAATTAATACATATAATTTAAAAAGCAACAGTATTACAGCGCTTCAGTGAGATAGTGTTGTTTCACCAGATCCTTGAACACATTAAGGGATTTAGCCAGTCGCACCTCCACAGGAAGTGCGTTCCACAATTGCACAGCGTGTACAGAAAAAGAGGAGCCATAGAAATTGGTTGAATGAGAGGGAATGGTTAATTGAAGATTATGGTCTGAACGTAAATTAAGGTTATGGGAAGAAGATAGAAATTGAAAACGTTCTTTTAGATAGAAAGGGGTGGCAGGATTGAACAAGATAGAGTAAAGAAGAGACAAAGTATGCGCATTTCGGCGGAGGCGAATAGGAAGCCACTTAAGTTTAGAACGATAAACAGACACGTGATCATACTTACGCAATCCAAAAACAAACCTTATGCATAAGTTTTGGAGACGCTCTAATTTATTTAGCTGTTCTTCCGTTAAATCAAGATAACAGGTATCAGCGTAATCCAAAATTGGAAGGAGTAGAGATTGAGCTAACGCAGTTTTGGTAGCAGTAGGTAGAAAATTACGCAGTCTCCTGAGGGAGCCCGCTGACGCGAACATCCTTCGGCTTACCGATTCTAATTGGGGTACCCAAGATAAATTGCAATCGATCATAATGCCTAAGTTCCTTACCACGGGGCTAAAAGAGATTGATTTTCCATCAAATAACACAGGTGGCAGTGATTTGTAATCAATCCTAGAAATCATTCGAGAACTACCGACTATTATCATTTGTGATTTATTTGGATTGACTGCTAGCCCATATGCCTCACTCCAACGCAAAATGCGCTCCAGATCACCATTAATCAGGCCAATGGACATATTCAATTGATCAAGATTTGCTTGTGTGTAAATTTGAAGATCATCTGCATAAAGGTGGTAGGAAGAAGTGAGTTGATGAGAAATACTATTAATAAATATAGCAAATAAGAGAGGAGACAACACACCACCCTGTGGAACACCGGCAATTAAATCACACCACGGAGAATAAGAATCTTCGATGCGAATGCGCTGCCGACGCCCCTGTAGATAACTACGAAACCAGTCAATCACCGTTGGAGATATGTTAATAGAACGAAGCAAAGCCAATAATATATCAAAGTCAACAGAATTAAATGCGCTACTAAAGTCAAGCAGTGATAGAACAGTCAGTAATCCCTTGTCCATCCCCAAACGTATGTCATCAGTAATTTTAACCAAAGCCGTAACGGTACTGTGGGAAGGGCGGAAACCAGATTGGAAAGGATTAAGTAGATCATTTTTAGTCAGGAAATCATTTAATTGTCTGTGTACAAGTCGTTCAAGGACTTTAGAAAGGAAAGGGAGGATAGATATAGGGCGATATTCAGAGAAGGATTTTGGATTAACTTTTTTAGGAATCGGGGTGACTTGGGCTTCTTTCCATACCGTCGGAAATGATCCTGAGGTTATGGAGTTATTGAGGATATCAGTAATGGTGGGAATTATTATGTCAAGTATAGGCAAAATCATTTTACGACTTATACTATCACCACCTGTTGCGTTTGATGTAATTGACATAATATTCTTCTTAACATCACAATCGGAGAATTGACAAATAGTAAAGGGAGGATAATCCGGAGTTGGAAGTGTAGAAAGAAATTGCAGAGTGTCAGCTTTTTTAATACCATCAAAGGTAGACGTTGAGGTAAAATGATTATTAAGTGAAGTAAGGTCCAGATCTTTCGGGATTGAATCTTGACGAGATTTTCCAACTCCTAAGGATCTAAGAAACTTCCAGACTTTAGCCGGATCGCCATTCTCAACGGAATCATGAATGTGGTGTCGCTGTGCATCCCTACACACCCTATTGCAGTGATTTCGAATCGCCACAAACTTTTCCTTATTTATATCAGACGGCCGTGATTTAAACTTAGACTGGGCCCGAGTTTTCTTCGACAAGAGATCTCTAATTTCGTCAGTGAGCCATGGTGCAGGAAAATGTCTCATTTTAACGGCTTTTACCGGAGCATGAATATCGTAAAGTGACGTGAGTAAGGTATTAAATTTTTAACTTTTTCATCAATAGTATCCCCTACGGTACATTCCGTCCAATCAATATTCGAAGCATCGTGTCGCAGCCTATCCAAATCTATACTACCAAAACTGCGCTGCAGGAGAATTTTCGACTTGTTTTTAGGTGGGCGAACTTTATAAGATACGAAAATAAGATCGTGATGTGAAAAAGCATCAGCTGAAGTTTGGCCATGAAGGGCGACATGATTAGGAGAAGAGACAGCTATCAGGTCAAGAAGAGATGGAATGCAATTGGGTAAGTTGTGGGTTGCATTAAGAGGAAGAATATGAAAATTACTGCTATGAAAAATCGAAGCTAGGGATTTTGAACGGGAATCACGTTTTAAAAGACAGGTGTTGAAGTCACCCATTATAATGGAGTGATCGTAAGAAGGGGTGAGGTCTTCTAAGAGTTTCTCAAAAGAAGGAAAAAAGTTTAATTGAAGGGATGGACTATAGTAGACACCAAGTAAAACTTTATTGTGACCTAGTACGAGTTCTAGGAATAAATGTTCACCTGCATTGGAGGGAGGAGGCTGAGTTGACGTGCTAATAATAGAATATGGTATATGAGTTCGAAGATAGATAGCAACGCCACCACCACGACCGCTTACACGATCGTTTCTAATGAGTTGAAACCCTGGTAAAGTATAAGAAGCGGAAGGAAGAAATGGTTTAAGCCAAGATTCAGATACAAGAATTGCGTGAATATTTTTACTCTCAAATGAATATAACATGTCATTAAAATGAGCAGGTATGCTTTGAGCGTTAATATGAATAATATTAAAGTTTTTGTGCAATGAAGAAAAATGAGTATCAAGTGTTTCAACTAGTGAGGGAACACTATAGAAGCTACCACTTGTATCTAAATCACTTGAAGAGGAAAAGGACACGTAAGAATCACTCGTGTCATCATCACTGACGTTCTGTTGCATAATAAAATAATAATAATAATAATATAAAAAATATGTATACTATATAGTTTCTATATAATATTAATTCTATTGGTTTGGTTGTGTTGTTGTTTTAGACAACACACACAGTGAACCATTACCTGCCAGCAGGATGAATGGATACAAAAAATAAATAAAATTTTTATGGATTCATAAAGTCAAATATAACAACACGCATTGCAGTGCAGCAAATGCAGAAGGCACAATGGCCATCAAAATAAGATATCGTAAAAACACAAAACACAAGTAATACAAAGAAAAACAACGTGAAACTAAAATATTTAAAATCATTTGCCTCAATTGAATCTCAGGTAAAGAAATTTAAATATTAAACAAACTAAAAACAAAATATGTTATCTCTTGTCAAATAAAAAATCAAAAATGACATTGGCAAAAATTAAGTATTTCGAACTTTGCCAGCCATAAGCAAGACTAACCTATAATAGAAGTAAAAATAAAAAGGTATATTTATAATTATAGGTTAAAAAAACTAACAAAAGCAAAATGCAGATAATTATGAAGTCATATTGTTCTAAAAATAAAATGATAAATAGAACAATGCATATACACAGAAACAGACTTGGAATAACCTAAATTATAAGCCTAAAGAAGAGATAACTCATATGAAATGTATAGTTAAGAAGCCTGTCATTTTTTCGTTGCCCGTACAGGCCTAGTTGTTGTCGCCTTCTGAGCCTTTTGCTTAACAACAGGAGCCTTGGTAGCAGCGGGTGTGGAAGAGCTTGGGAGGTTCACCAGCTCTGAAACCATTGTGATGCGATGCCGTGTACCATCTGGTGCTGAGATATGGACAAAACCTTCTCGCGTCCAGCACTGCGTTACTCCATACTTTTGGCGTGCTGCGATAAAGGCATCATGGCGCATTTTGGTTAAAAACTCAGACAATGTGATGCCAGTACCCTTAAGTCGAGTCTTGGATGACCATACTTTGTCCCGGACAGCTAAATTCTTCAACTTAATAAGTATTGGTCGGATCCGGTTACCTGTAGGGCGTCCCATGCGATGACATCGGCTAATATCACTAGCAACAAAGTTAGAAATATCCAGCTTCTCAACAACCAAGTTGGCCGCAACTGCAATGGTATCTTCATCCTTGCTCTCAGCCACACCATGTATGAGGAGAATTTTTCGTCGGCTTCGCATCTCTAGTCTGTCAGCTTCGCGGGATATTATCTCTACCTGCTCCTGGAGGCTTCTCAATGCATATGTAATAAATACCCGAAAAGCAGTAAACTCGGCTGAGAGAGATGTCACATCTGGTGCTTGCGAGCTGGACTGTTGCAGCTGCTTCTGCTGCTTCTCAAAGACATCCATACGTTCCATAAAGATGCCTCTGAGATCCACAACAGAATCCTTTACTGACTTTGCTTCAATTGTAGAATCCATCATAAAATAGTGCGGTTATCAAAATGTGATTTTTGGTTAAAGTTAGTGTAACTTAGAAATAATATTTGCTGACAAGTTTTAGTTCACTGTGAGTATTTAGAACATTAAGTAATTGTTTTTACACTTATTTTCAATTAAATTAAATAATTTCATTTAAGAGAAAACTGTTTCCTTATTCACATCTACCCCCGAAAAAATGTGTAAGTGGAAGTTTTACTATTTTGTAGCGACATCTAGCGGTGTCTCTCTCTTATCTTACATCGTGGTATCAATCTATCTCTTATTATAAGTGTAACTACAAACTATAAGTTGGTACATAGCCACTGTACTGGCCAATATATCTTTGTTGTTTCCACAGCTCTGTTATTTCAGTTAGTTGGGACAGAGAACATTGCTCTGGAAAATAGTCGGATGAAAGGTTTTTAAATGGCAGCCACATATTAGATTTCGCGGATCTTTGTGGGAGGACTATGTCCACCAGTAGTTGTCTTTTGGCTTCAATCTGCTAACTAAAATAATTATATGTTGGAGTTGCATATGTCCTTCTGGAGCCTACCCTATATTAAGTGATTTTGCCAGATAATAGACTTACGTGTGTGTGTGTGTGTGTGTGTATGTATGACTACTACCGTGATAGTAGCCGTAAGTACCGGCCGTCTCGTGCCGTCCGAAGCACGGAATTAACTTTTTTTTATAATCCGGTGATTGAATCATGCAATATCTAAACTGGGTCTTACATATGTACAATTTATGAGACCCCTCCGAGGTTCGTCCTTGAGACCTCTGGAATTTGAAGCTGAGTTCTTTACCGATAGACCATTTATTTATTTATTAATCTTTATTAAAATAAATGGGTTACATTTTAATTGTTAGAAAGCCCTGCTAAACTATTTTTACAGTTTATCTGCAGGTCGAGTCTCTTTAATTTTTTTTTATTCATTAACTATCTACGGTACTGAGTCAAGAAAATATTTTTTTAATTTATTTTTATATTCATATGAAAATTGTTCTTCCTGTACTTATTAATAATTACTTAATTATAATACTAACTTATTTAATAATATTTTCCAGAAAGTGCCAGTAACATGTGTAAAGACAGGTGTAAAGCATTTACATCACGCCGCTTTAAAATACGATATCGGGGTGTATTTCGAAGCCAATGGTCATGGGACTGTCGTCTATAGTGAGAAGACTAAGAAAGCTGTCGCTTATGTTGCTGAGAATGGGTAAGCGTATTTATTATCAACTGATATCGTATATATTGACTATATCAAAAATTATTAAGAAAAAATGATAAAAAATGTAGCATAGAAACGAAGATATGTATTGGTTGCTTTTTCTAATACCTAGTTGGGCATACCTACCTACTACATACATTCATACATACATATTTATGCTCAAGGCCATAAATCCCAAAAAGGGGTAGCCAGAGCTTAAAAGCTAGAAATTCTTCAGTCACATTTGTAAGTGGATAGGGGAGAAGATGGTATAAAAAGTATTGTTGGTGATGGATCTTCCCCCGCATCGCCCAAAAACCACTTCAAAATGGCCCATACCCTTACGACTGATTTCTGAATTGAGTATTCCAGCTGAGAACTTAAGTATCGTTCTGTCGCATTGAAATCTTATCAACTGAATCGGGCGTTAGTCGCCTCTTACGACACCCGTGGGTAGGAACATTCTAAGCTGGCATTATATGGCACTATATATACTCACAGCTATTAATCTTAAAAAGAAGTTATGAAAGCAGTCTAGAATGGGATTTCCTAAAAAACATGAAATAACTAATAACACAGATATTCTGGTAAAAAAGTTCTTTTAGATCACATGTCACGTTATATGTCCTCACATTATCATCCACATTGGCTCTATATATCTCTTTCATCAATTTACTGTCATCCATAATCTCTATGTGCCCAAACCATCTTAACATTCCATCGCCCAAAATACATATAAATTGCCAACCGTAACTCGCCTTGTATGACACCTATAGAAAGTAATAGATTAGATAAATAGAGAACTCATTTATTCATGTTAACATAACACCATACAACAAAAGAAATAGTACACAAAGTGAAATATCAACATATTTGAAGTAAAAACTGTGTACTATGGTATCACAAACTAGGTACTAACTCAGCGCTTGATATTGCTAAGAGGCAAAACACTGGGTTTCAGTTAAGGCCTACATTATACAATCTCCAACCATTAAATTAAAGATTAATTAGTATATTAGTGCTATTCTAAGCCGATGTGTTCATCTATTAACATATACTCAACATTTCAGCGATCCAGAACAACGCAAGGCAGCCTCTTTACTCCAAAACTTCATAGCGATGACGAACGAAACAGTAGGAGACGCGATATCAGATCTGTTCTTAGTAGAAACCGTGTTATGTGCTCGCGGTATGGATGTGAGGCAGTGGACCAATACTTACCACGATCTGGCCAGCCGGCAACTTAAGTTGACTGTTAAGGTAGGATTTTACTCTAATATTTACTTTTTTATTACATACATATACACACTGACATATTGATCCCTGGAAGGGGCAGCCAGAGCTTCAGAAATATAAAATTCTTAAGTCACTTGTAAGTTGGATTAGGAAAACATTATTTAGGTTGTTAGTGATGGCAATCGCAGTGCCCGATAATTATTTAAAATCCCCAATACCCTTAGTCGCCTTTAACGAACTCACACAGAAAGAAATAGAGTAGTGTTATTTTAAGCCGACACTAATCAGCTATATGTTTATTTCTTAATTAACTGTTAAGAAAGCCTCTGCCTACCCCTAACTACAAAACTTCATATCGATCGAACGATACAGTAGAAGATGCAATATCATCAGAGGTATGAATGTGAGACAGTGGACCAATACTTACCACGATCTGGCGAGCCGGCAACTTAAGTTGACTGTTAAGGTAAAAACAAATTTATTTTAGGTTGATTGAAGTTGGGTTATAGCTCATTGGGCAGAACACCGCTTATCGTGCAGATAATGAGGGTTTAAATCCCGTGTCAGGCCTACACCAATTCGTCTTATCTAAGGACATATATGTGTGGTAAATTTAATCATAGTCAGGGAAAACATCGTGAGGAAACCCACATGGCTGAGTTGTACTTAGTCATGTGACTGTGTATTCGTACAAAAAGGCGATATCGATAGGCCTGCCCCCTATCACGTGAGTACACTGTCCAAGTAAAACGTGGGTACTCTGAATACAAGGTGACAATGTCAGAATGTCACGTGACGCCCAGGATTATTATTACGTGAACGTTTGAGAATGAGAAAATTAAAATCAAGTGTGTCTGGCGTAGTTATCCAACTATTCGTTGTATTTTATGTTTTTTTTTTGTATTACTCAATGCAATGTTTATCTGTATATATGTGACAGCTCGTTTTAGCCACATGAAAAATCTATAATTTAAAATATACTATAAAAAAATATATTTGTTTCAGGATCGTACAGTAGTATCAACAACGGACGCCGAACGTATTTGTACGTCACCTGAAGGCCTCCAAAGCCGGGTGGACGAGCTAGTCAACAAATATGAGGAGGCGAGGGCCTTCGTCAGACCTTCGGGCACTGAGGATATCGTGAGGATATACGCGGAGGCGAAAACGCAGGAGGTAATATGGGATTTATATAACATCATTTGAAATTATCAGCTCAGTTGGTATATTAGTTGTGGCATATACACATATATACTCACGGATATAAATTCCAAAAAGGGGTAGCCTTAGCTCAGAATTAATAATTCAGTTGTGTAATTTTGGAGGTTAAGTGGGAAAATATTGTTAAATAAACGTTGTTGGTGATGGGTGTCCAATGGCCACATCGCCCAAAAAACACTTAAAACGACGTAAAATTTCATTTTAGGGGAGGCCTGGATGATAAATTTGCAGTTGCTCGAGCATCGTAGAAACCTATTGGATTTGATAGTTCATGTTCCAAAATTAAAAGAAGTATATTACAAGTTTATGTTTTTGAGTGGGGGAGAGAGCGTGTGAACATTTATAAAAATGTAAAAAAAAAAGTAGTATAGCAATACTTGGTCGCGTGAGCCATTAACAGTATGAATGCGATTTATAATTCTGGTAACCATTATATATTAATCTGATGATTAATGTAAGAGGTGTCGTATTCTGGCCATTTTAAAGGAAATTTAACAACAATGTTCAGTCTTAACGCCTGCACAAATATTACACCAAAACACCATCGCGGGAACATTGCCGTCACCCGCGTCACTCGCTTGAAGATTCTTGACCATCTTATTTCTTAACGTCACGCTCAAATCGTCAGATTATCCAGATATACACTCTTCTAAATGTAATTAACCTACCTTTACTTAGTCTGAAGCGCTCGAGTTTTTTGGAGGATTGTCTTTTTTTACTAATCTGACGGATTCCCCTCAGCATACCCCGCTATACGAAGGGTTCATACTCGATAGGTGTACATCAAAGGGTACAAGGATTCTTCCCATATAATAATCTGATATGCTCGAGTCACTTCAAAAGTCCCCGCTTCGCCTCCCCTACTATCACACATATTAATACAAAGTCTGTCGACTACATACCCGAGGTCGCGGGTTCGAGTCCTGCCTGTGTCGAAATTTTTCTTTCCTTTATTTATTCTTTATTAATATTATTAATTAACACAGGGTATAGTACGGCTTATAATAGGACTAACTCGTTATTTCCTTAGTGTCGTAAAGGGCTGTGGTATCCTTAATTTTACAACCTTTTTCTCTCAAAATTTCCACTAGTGACGGAGGAGTTTCTTTTTTTATCCACAATTTACAATAAAAACAGATCTTATAACTGATAAATAATGTAAGTGGAAACGAATCGGCATGCACTTCAGCTGAATAACATTCTAGTGCAGCCTAAGTTTGTCGAGCGCAATTTAACTAATAAAATTATAATAAAACACAGACACGTTTAAAAAATGTAGTGCCGGCTTAGAATATCGACTACCCATGCGGTAATTTAAATCTTTTTGTTCATGAAAACCTCATGTCGGGATTATTACTAATAAATAAAGAATAAATAAAGGGATGAAAAAATTTTCGACACAGGCACATTTGTCGCGGGTTCGATTCACGCCTGTGTCGAAATTTTTCTTACCTTTGTTTAGTACCCATACGGTGTCGTAAGAGGCGGCTTAGGGTATAGGCCTTTTTGAAGTGGTGTTTGGGCGTTGCGGTTGGAGACTCATCACCAACGCTACTTTATCTACCATCTTGTCCCCTATCAACTTCCAAATGTGGCTTAGGAGTTTCTAGCTCTAAAGCTCTGGCTACCCCTTTTTGGGATTTATAGCCCTGAGTATATGCATGTATGTAATCTCTGCGGCGCTAGTATAGCAAGTAATAACAGTCGAGATATCTCGTCTGTCGTGGCTTCCGAAATTCTCGGACTCCTCCCACTTTTGTTAGCACAGTCTTGTATGTCGAGAGAGGACGACAAATCTTTCATGGCCGAGAAGACGTTTATTCGTTCACTTTCCGTCGGTCAATTAGGTTTTTTACTTTTTATTTTAGTGTGTATTTGAGTTCATTCAAAATTAGTTGGTGTCTTTCTACCACTTTGCTTACGGCTCATTATTTTACCGATTTTAGAGGTTTATGTAGGTATATTAAATACACTCTTATATTTTTCTCGTTTCATAACACATTATGGATAATATACCATTTATACAGCTTTGAGTAAACGAAATTTCAACAGGTAGAAATTTTCAAGATTTTGTTGACGTTGGCAGAGAGAAGTTGTCATTCTATGGGTTATTTGCACTGACCTCCATTATACTATATAAGTACGCTGGACTAACGATACGTATCAAAATGACAGCTATTTACTGTGCCAATTTGAAGCGCCCCCAATGAAGGAACGAGGAACTAAATACGACGTAAACTGCAAAATGGCCAGTGTTTTTTTACCATAAAGCATAATATATCTATGGTTTTTAGAAACAATTATAAATCAATAGTGCTGTAAAGTTCCGTTTCGATAAAACTTAGCCTTTCCTTTAAGCAGAAACATTTTATCGATATATTTTATCTTACTGTCCCATCTCTTTTATTAGTTCCTTGTTCCTTCACTGCTGCCGTAAGCGCCAAAATGGCGAAAATCAAATCGCCTCACTGTCACCCGGCCTATAATTAGTCCAGCGTACTTATATAGTATAATGGAGGTCAGTGGTTATTTGCCACATAAAACAAGATGGTCGTTTCGTCTTGTTTTGTTATGTTTATATCGGTTTTAAATATAAATAAACGGATTTCAAGGATGGAGTACTATTTGTTGATATAGTAAGTATATAAGTTTCTTTATGAATATGCGAGTGATTATAAATGTGTTGTATAAGTTTAATGTGCATTTTTTTAACTTTACAGACCAGTGTATTCGAAACTCAAAACACCATCCCCGATTTAGCCACTATTTGGCTTCATCCCCCCAATGGACAAGTGGATAGACGATGTGGAGTTGTGGACCCTCGTAACTTGAGGCCCATCCGGAGATCAAAGAATCCGGCAAACCGATATTGATCGGATGAGACTTAATAAAATCGTAAGTTTTCATTTCACTTTTTACCAGTCGTAAGTATAGCGTACAAGAAATAAAAAAGAAACAATTCGCAATCTAAATCCTATAGAGAATGCTATATGAATCTAAAAGTAATGATTGATAGTATCTACCTTCCCCAGTGAGAACTTTTGACGCGATCCTATGTATGTATTGACGATGATATGAAATAAGTAGTTAAACCAAAAATTAAATATTACTCCTCAATCTTACTTTGGAATAGACATAACACTTATACTTACCTATGCCACACCATACCTATACTCATGGCTATAAATCACATTATTTTGTATAAAACAGGGTATATATATCTAGCCAAAACTTCTCAGTTCATTTAATTATGTTTTGTTCATGTATGTACAAGTAAAGCTTCATCTAGGCATAGACACCTAAATATGAACGTTAGGTGACCATGTTGAGCAGTACACATGATCTCTGTACCCCATCGTAAGGTTATGAATAGAGGTGTTATGACTAGATTATACTTAGAATCACCGAAGTAACTAATGCATATTTTCTTTATTTTCAGAACATTGCGGAAAAGGAGTATCATATATATATATATATATATATACACCCATCTTTGAATGTCCTCTAATAAGACCGAGAAGCTTCTGAATAGTATATAAGTGTTGCAGTTGCAAATTTGTTTTGTTAATTTAGTTTTAGTTAAATAGTGAACTACTATACTGTGTGTAACTGAAATGAGTATGTCTTGATGAATTAAAAACATTTTAGTTAGTCAGTATTGGTAACATATTGTAAGTAAGTGTATCAAATAAGACAAGCATGATACAATAGTCCTTTAAATGCAACTCTTATTATGTGTGAGTTTTTAATAAAGTTTTGTATTATTACTGTGTAAGTTAAAATGCTACCTCAATTATTTGTATAGCTGTGTGGTTGGGGTTAAAATATATTTATATAGTTGCATGCACTGCTATAATATAGATTAATTTGGTAGTTTGTTTTAAACATTGCATTGTATTGTCATTTAATAGACTACTACACTATAACTATGTGTTGCTGTTGAATAATTTTGAGATATTGCTTTGTGTCAATTTTCCAAAAGTGGCCTTACATGTGTTCAACAATAAATATATATAATATAAATAAATGTCTTCTTTTTGAATCCTTGTTTTTTATTCCAAATACCTATTTCCTGTTATCATATATATGAACATATTGCCATCAAGTGTATTGCTAAAGCAATATATAGATTGCAACCTTGGGGCAATTTTGTTGCCCAGCATAATGCTGATGCTGTGGTAAAATAGCTGTGGCTGCATATTTTAATAGAGTTAGAAAATTGCGGCAAAATAAAAGACGGTAAAGTTTACAAGCGACAATTTAATGATTAAATGTGAATCGAAAATTGGTCGATAATAATTATGTAAGAAAGTTGTATTAACATCTCGAACTTGGCAAAACGAAATGGGGTAGCGCTTTTTAAAACCGACGCAACAGTTTCATTGTGATTGGCTTGTGCCAACAGACTTGAACTAAATTTCATGTTTCCCAATTCAAACTTCAGAAAAAATATTGATAAACAAAATAATGACACGAAAGATGGGTGGTGCTTTTTTAAACCGATGCACAGCGTAACAGCAAAAAAAATCTAAAACTATGTAATTTAGTACAGTTTCAAACTAAAAATAACAAATCATTTTGAAACTTTATTTAAAAATATATTCCATAATCATTGACGTGAAAAGAGATAAGGTAGTGGTATTTAAAACATACACTGCACCTTAAATAATAAAACAGTTAAGAATTTTAAACTAAAACTCACAAATCTAGAGTGAAATAAATATAAATAAATACAATAACAAAAAAGGCGTGGTAGTGCTATTTTAAACCAATGTTTCGCGATTAAAATTTACTATGTTTACAGTTTTAAACTTAAATATGTAATACTCATTCAAAATTGTATGAAAAATTTAACTTTTGTATCTTAATAACAAAATTACGTAATTATATTTTGTTGTCGTGACCCCAACCTCACCACGAGAAATATCATGACTATGTCGTCGCAGCGTCGACATATGTCTTCGCGTAATGTAACACTGTGCTAGCAAAAGAAGGGAGTTGTCGTTACCCTCGTCGAGAAAACACGAAACCATTCGCTCAGTGACGTCACACGCCCTTGAACATACGCTTTTTTTACATGCTGTGCTAGCGACGGTCGAGAAACGGATCTTCTCTACGGCTGCATCGACAAAAACGTCTTTCTCGTGCGCCCCGACGTGTTTCATTACTTATCGTACTAGCACCGCTGGCTATCACTTTTTGAAATTTACAGCCGAGAGTAAATGTACTCGTATGTATTCATGTTATCAAAACACTACGTGTGTACATTGTAAACACGTAAAAGTGCAGATATTTAAGTTTTTTATTTTTATGTTTAAATGCGACATGATAGTCCAGTGGGTAGAACACCCGCCCGAAAAACAGAAGGGCGTGAGTTCCAATCCTGGGACGGGCCTACACCAATTTGTCTTTTCTAAAGTCATATGTGTGGTTAATTTGTCATGGTTGCTAACGGTGAGGGAAAACATCGTGAGGAAACCCACATGGCTGAGTTGTACTTAGTCTTGTGACAGTGTATTCGTACAAAACGGCGATAGGCCTGCCCCCTATCACGTGAGTACACTGTCTAAGCAAAACGTGGGTACCTTCTCTGGAATCTAGATGGCGCTTGCCATGTGAGTTCAGGAGTATTGGTACCTCTGCCAACCCCTTCGGGCAAAAACGGCGTGAACGTTTATGTTATGTTATGTTATGTTTAAATGTAGTTGATTTTGAAACACAGAAATACCTAAATTATTTAAGAAACAAGCTATGTTGTGTCGGTCAGAATATCACTATCTTCTATCTTTCCTTGGGTGTCATACGAGGCTCAAAACCCATAGTCGACAGACTTTGTATTAATATGTGTGATAGTAGGGGAGGCGAAGCGGGGACTTTTGAAGTGACTCGAGCATATCAGATTATTATATGGGAAGAATCCTTGTACCCTTTGATGTACACCTATCGAGTATGAACCCTTCGTATAGCGGGGTATGCTGAGGGGAATCCGTCAGATTAGTAAAAAAAGACAATCCTCCAAAAAACTCGAGCGCTTCAGACTAAGTAAAGGTAGGTTAATTACATTTAGAAGAGTGTATATCTGGATAATTTATTCTTTATTTATTAGTAATAATCCCGACATGAGGTTTTCATGAACAAAAAGATTTAAATTACCGCATGGGTAGTCGATATTCTAAGCCGGCACTACATTTTTTGAACGTGTCTGTGTTTTATTATAATTTTATTAGTTAAATTGCGCTCGACAAACTCAGGCTGCACTAGAATGTCATTCAGCTGAAGTGTATGCTGATTCGTTTCCACTTACATTATTTATCAGTTATAAGATCTGTTTTTATTGTAAATTGTGGATAAAAAAAGAAACTCCTCCGTCACTTCTGGAAATTTTGAGAGAAAAAGGTTGTAAAATTAAGGATACCACAGCCCTTTATGACACCCAAGGAAATAACGGGTTAGTCCTATTATAAGCCGTACTATACCCTGTGTGAATTAATAATATACTTTATTAATATGCTGTGTAGTGTCGGCTTAGAATAGCACTACCCCATTTCTTCCGGTGGGTGTATGTAAGAGGCGACTAACGGTATTGGGGCTTTTAAGGGATTTTTGCGCGATGCGGTTGGCGACTCATCATCAACAACCTTTATTGGACCACCATCTTTTCGCCACTAAACTTTCCAAGAGTGACTTAGGGATTTCTGATTTCTTAGCTCTGGCTACCCCTTCTAGGGATTTATAGCCGTGAGTATATGTATGTATGTATGTTTTATGAATATTTATATTTATTTTCAGTCCGCTGACAAATTGGCAGCCGAGGTGGCTCAGGCAGTGTATGACTTGGCCGGAGGAGTGGGAGATAGACCTGTACTGCCTCAATAAATATCACATGGAGTTTATAAGTATCATGTGGTGTTATTTGTGGGAAATTAGAATGGGAGATGACTTTTAAAATTTTCTTACTCACGCTTATAATTTTCATTCAATGGGAAAGAAACAAGAGAGATTGACTAAAACACACATGTAGGTTTATCATAATATAGTAATTAGTAATAGTAATTTATTCATAAAAATATATATCGGACATATGTACTATTGCTATTTGTAAAATCATTATCACACCATTCATCTGAGAAATGTATTTAGTATTATTTATATAATTACCGACCTTAAAGGCTTGGCCACACTAAAAACTATCACAAGAACCTTTTATAGACGCCGTGTTAAATAATAGATCAAATAGATCATTGGTAAGAAAAGGTATAATTAATGTCAATATTCAAAGCTAAAAATATAACTAATGGCGACAAACATGTTAGAGCGTAAATAAATAAATGCGACTGAAATTAAACTGATCCATTTCTGCTTTTATCTAACTAGCGTTAAAATATCTCAAATGAAACATACATACTCACGGCTATAAATCCCTAAATGGAGTAGCCAGATCTTCAGAATCAGTTAAATACGAATGAAGACAAATTTAAGGTATACATGTAAATTCTGTGCGAAGTATCAATTATAATTATCTATTGACAAGGTCCCAATCCATTCTAATTTCGTACAAATAAACCATAGTTGTAATACTTATTGTAGCTTTAGGTATTGAAACTGCCTTTCTATATTATTTTATGTTTTATGAGTCAGAAATTATTGAAGATTGTAAACATATATGAAAGAAAATTAGTATATTTTATTATAATTTAATATTTTTTGGTTATATAAGTATACTGTTTCTATTTAGTTTGGCATACAAATTTCGTTTTTGATAATTACAGAGTCCAATAGGTTGTACAATTAAAAATACATATGTATAAGAAAGGAAAAATTTATTTTTTTTGTAGCGATCTGACGTAACTATAGTAATATAGTGCAAAATAATTATTTTTGTTTATTCTGTTTATACTTTATATAATCTGTAGCCTTTACAATAATGATTCAAGGAATATAAACTTTTTATGTTGTTCAGTTATCAATATACATTTTTGCGTCATACATTTAAGTTGGTATAAAAAAGACCACAGACTTTTTATTTAAGGATGATGTAACAGTCATTTTATTTTATTTTTTACTGTTCAGAATAGCCTGACTATGTAATATGCAAATAATGAAACCTATGCAGAAAATATAATAGAATACTACGCAATAAAACTATAAAAATAAAATCCCAAAAAATACCCTAAAATATAACATACACAATGAATGTAACATTATAACACAAAATATCAATATTACGCTCAATAACACAATTTAACGAATTTATTTAATTGCGCTGCGTTACTTGCACATCTACAAAGAACAAACATTAACAACAAACCTATTTTGATGTCATTATATGTATAGCAAATTATATAACATCAACATCTTTTAATAATAACATCTATGTGATCACAAAACCAGTTTAAATTATAAAAAAAAAATCTTCATCCACTCAAAATATCCATACAGCTCACCGCTTAATCAACCAATTTTTTATAATACCATAATTTCCCACTATTTGCTTAGTGAGAAGAAATTAGAAAGACATTCAATTAATGATGTGCGAGTAACTTTAGATAATTGTTTAGTAGTTATCTTAGTAATTAAATGTTACTTTAATATAGATGTTAAGTGCTTTATTCAAGTTGGATGTGAATTGATGGAATTTATTAGTGTTAATGCTTTATGCGAATAGTTAGGGAAGCTTTAATGTGGATTCTAAAGAAGATTATATAAAATTTAGCTGCAAATATTAATGTCGGATTATTTGTGTTACGGTAGTAAATCTATATAGTTTTACACATTTGAGTGAGCTAAAATTTCTAGAAATATTAATCATATTCAACAGATATATAAAGTAATATAAAATAACTCGTAAAACCTTAAATATCACTGCAGTTAGTTGGACCAATGTGATAAAGTATCTACAATCGTTGAACTTAACAAATATTAGTAATAATTGGTACAAGAAACTATATAGATCACTCCCATATATCAATATTAATAAGGATACACAATAAATACACTGCCCTAAAAATATATGACAAATCTTTAATTGTTAGAATAAATTTTACCTTTGTTTCAAGACTTTGGAGCACATAAAATCAAAGTGGAAATTATGAAAGACTTTATAATATTAAGCCTTTTTGCTTTATGTTATATAATTTCTCATTGAGAAGAAAGCTAATTGTATTTTAATTAAGATTGTAAAACACAAGCTATGTGTGAATGTTGCGAACGAAGGCTTCCATTCGACAGATATGAAAGATGTTAAATTGAATAGGGATTGTGTAGAAAATCGTGTAAAAAAAGAGTAGGAAAAAATATATATTTTATTATAAATTAACTTAGAAAGCAATATTTTCTAAACAATTAGCGCATTAGTATGAAAGGCACTGCGATAAAAATAAAAAGAATTAATCCTAGAGTAAGCGAAAACTCCAGATCAAGAATGCAGAAATTCATATTGACGCACTTTGGAAGTCTAACCTAACATTTATATACACACGCGGACCGATCAAGCTGTACAGATTGACGTCCTTATATCCAAGAGATAAGAACTATTTTTCCATGACAAATATCCAGCGTGATATATGCGCGTGTGTATACTAAGGCACTCACTAAGTGTATCTTCGATTGAGAGATAAATCTGTCGAATAATTTCTGACAGCTCTCAATACACATAAATGTTCCTTTTTGAATTTGGCTTCATGTCACTGATCGTTATTACTGGTCTGGTGTTTTCACTGAGTTTAAGGAATGAACATAAAAATAAAAGAACTGTATTTATGCAAAACAGTATAACACTGCCAACCCCTACAGGGATAAACGGCGTGAATGTTTGAGTCTTGAGTCTTTGAGTGTGTATCTAAAGCCACGTTGAAGTCAATCAAAGTACTTGTCGAAATCAACTTGACATAGTTAATACGCGAAAATAGATTTTACAGCTTAACAAATAAAGTCGTGAAACCTGTCAAAACGACATATTTAAACAGTCTGTGTAAATGATTGCTAAATGTTTCAATCAAAGTTAAACTTAATGGATGACTTCGATTGAAAAAATTAACGTCGGAGTACTTTGTAAACCGCCCCTTGGTTATATATCTTTAGCGACCGTCGATTATCAAGTTGCAAGATTATCGCTGTCAATGTCAAACATTGTATGCAATTTGACGGTTTTATCAGCGAAAATATTGCAACTTCCTACACAATCGTGGTTGCAAAAGATAAGAAACCAGGGCGCCAGCTGTTGCTAAACTCAAAATCAAGAGAAAATTTTACGAGAACGAATATAGACTTTATCTTTTTAGTCAATAGGTTGAACTTTCTTGGATGGATAGTATGTTTTGACTCAATCAATCTTATTGGAGTACTGACGAACTAAACAGTGACGAATTTATTTTATCGCATCACTGACCTCCATTATACTATATAAGTACGCTGGACTAATTATAGGCCGGGTGACAGTGAGGCGATTTGATTTTCGCCATTTTGGCGCTTACGGCAGCAGTGAAGGAACAAGGAACTAATAAAAGAGATGGGACAGTAGGATAAAATATATCGATAAAATGTTTCTGCTTAAAGGAAAGGCCAAGTTTTATCGAAACGAAACTTTACAGCACTATTGATTTATAATTGTTTCTAAAAACCATAGATATATTATGCTTTATGGTAAAAAAACACTGGCCATTTTGCAGTTTATGTCATATTTAGTTCCTCGTTCCTTCATTGGGGGCGCTTCAAATTGGCACAGTAAATAGCTGTCATTTTGATACGTATCATTAGTCCAGCGTACTTATATAGTATAATGGAGGTCAGTGTATCGCATTGATTATTTATGTTAGCGAATATATATCAATCTTATGTTTATCTACTTATCGAGTAATATATCTTGATAAATTATTTTTTGTATAACTTTGTTTAACCAAAATAACGATAAGGTAACCGGTATGATAGCTTGAGATGGAATTCCAATTGAGTTGAAGTAATTGAATTTTCGCTAATACATCACCACAAACTTAGTATCCTCCAGACACCGTAGTCAGTACAAAATCGGTTCGGCAAAATGGTCCAATAATCCCCCCGCTCTCACTGCACTTCACGCCCCGCAATGTTGCAAGCTTTAACCCATCGCCAGTCTGCAAATGTATATTTTCTACCAAACTCCTATTAATTTCTACCAAACTTCTTATAATTATTTAATATGTTCTTTTTCTATATTTGAGAAAAAAACATGAAATATTTAATGCTTTTAAATGATAAGATAATAAAAAAAAAATTAAAAATAAATCAACAGCTTTAATAGTTTGTTAACTTATTAGTAAAATTAAATTTTCTGAAATATCAAAATGTTCTTTTTTTTATATTTGAACATAATCGTGAATTATTTAACGCTTCTAAATAATAAGATGGATAATAAAAAACACTAATGTTGTCAGGTTTATGGCATTCGTAGTTGAATTACAGCTAAGAACTCCAATATCTTCAAGAGCAATGCAATTGCCTTGATCCGAAGCTTTTATCCCTAAATTGCAGAATACTTTGCGGTATATACCCTTAAATTGTTTTGCATTTGGTTTGTCGTTCAATCCACCATGCATAGCGTATATAAAAACAGTAATAACTTTTAGATACAAAATATTATAAAAACTATTAATATTTAGACACATACATAATATTTAATTACAATTAACTAGCTCTTCACCCGCGTCTTCTTTCACGTAGGTACACATATATCACTGCTTACCCTTTTTCGAATTTATCGTATTTAGATGTATTATTTATATACCTTCAAAGTTTCATCCAAATTCCTTTAGTAGATTTTGTCTGAAAGCGTAACAATCACATCCACACAAACTTTCACAATTATAATATTATAGTAAGATACATATTTATATGTATAATATTACGCATATACAGATAGGTATATACTTCAAATATAGTACAAATAAACCTTCGTGGGTATCTTTTACAAGTCTTCTGATTCCAGATTTAGTTAAATCAAAATATTTTTCTTCAGAATGCTCGGAGCAAATGCGTGAGCTTGAGGTGGGTTTCCAATACTCATAAATTTTAGCTTTTTGTATAATTCTTACCCACGGAGCTCGCCTGCTTTCGTCTGCAGGAAATCTAAAATACCCAAAAGTACTTATTTTTCACCATTTAGAATTTCTACCTAAACATAATATTCTTATGTTGAAAATGGTAGAAAATACAAAGTTCTACGCTTGCAACACTGACATGGCGGAGTAAAAAAATTCGTAATTTAAACAAAATTAAATTGCTTTCAATCATCGAAAGTAAGTTGAAAATAACAATAGTAACCGGTGAAATGTGATTCCCAGTCCTTTAGCTTTGATATTTACTCTATTTCGACAAGATGGAAGTACGTAAGTCGTCATTATGAATTTTTTTGTGGAGCTGTTTTGGCTTGTCACTTTCAAAGCTTCTAACCGACTGAGTGCGGGTGCGTTGCGTTGGTATGCAAGAGAAACCAATGAAATAGGACTATCGATGCGGCCGTGAGCGGATTCTGGGTACTCTTTATTCTATGTACATCACATTCTATAAATATAACCACTAATACTTAACTATTAAAATACAGTGAATTATTACAATTGTGGTTAACCAAACTTTGCCTCTAGATATATGGTTTTTACTTCAAAACAATTTAGGATTCTGTGGGTATTATGACATTATTGCTCTGTTTTTTGTTTCTTTGATGTTCAGAAGTATTGGTACCTCTGCTAACCCCTTCGGGGATATACGGCGTGAACGTTTGAATGTTGAGATTTTTCTTTATGCTTACATGACCGTAATATAGTTATTAAGTCTTGTTTGAAAATCGCAGTCTAGGGGCATCTTTGGTTATTGAAACGGACATCTTATTTAATAACTAATTTACGAAACATATAAAATCAATTTAGTAAACTCTATATATTTCAATGTTTAAGACCTTAATGGTTTGACATTACAAGCAGTCATTCCATCTCTTTCAAAATTGCAAAGAAACAGTATTGTATGCAGATTATTATTAGCAAAATAATTTGTGTGGTGGGTTTTGATTTTATATGCCTCATAAATGGACGAAAACTTTAAAAATGTTCACAAACCATTAGCAGAAAATATAAATATCTAGTCCACAAAATACCATTATTCTGTAAAGCTGTACGTAATCAAGTTAGTATTGACATTTGTTTAAACTGTAATCTCACTGTGCAATCGTTGTGAACATAATTATTTTATGCTACTGTTAATATTATTTTAAATAAATGACAAATTAATAAGATGATCGTGTTTTAATCTTTGCCTTTCATTGATCCTTTAGTTTTATGAATTAATGTATCCCTTTATTTACTTTATTTAATCATGAGGCTTAGAAGAAGCACAAACTCATTTGATCCTTTGGGTGACTAATCATAAAGGGACTTTTTGAGTTATAATAAGGGTGATGTGGCTGCTAGAGTTAGATGGTTCCACCTAAAAATCCTTTATTTGGCTTGTTCCAAAAATCCTTCCTAGATCCTCGCTGATCGGGGTGTATAATTGGAATGCACATTATATTTTCCTTCCAATATTAAACATCCTTATATCAAAATAAATATTTTTTACTTGTAATCAAATTTTAACAAATATAGGGGCATATTATTCACAGATCAATTTAGCCTCAACACCAACAAGGTGAAATTTGTATTATGTTACTAACTCGACGATATATTATAAATATTATAAAAGGCAAGCATCCGAAGTATGAAGAATAAAAGAGCATGTATTAAAAGATTGATGGATGTAAACGAAGCTAGAGAGGTTTGTCAGGATCATACGAAGTGGCGATCATAGACGCGATTGGCTTGCCTCTATCATGAAATGCAATGTCCACGTAAAACGTGGTTACTCTTAAACAACAGATCACATAAATATCTGCAGATGGGTCCTGCATTTGTACATTAGCCAGCCCTTTCGGGATTTAAGCTGTGACCGTCGAGTCTCCATCAACATCCATTTAAAAAGCCCATACACCCTGAGTTACCTTGTATAAATCCCACGGACACAAACATTCTAGTACTGTTTTAAGTTTTGACTAAATATTTTCACAATTTTTGCCTTTCTATACATTAAAACCTAGCAAATCTTTAGGTCGTCCAAGGCGATGGGCGCCGTTCGTGTGTTAGTACATTACGAAACACACATAATATACATTATGTTCTTCGAAGCAGTATTCCTGCTACCAGGTAGTTAGTCCAAAAAGGAATTCTAGCCCTAGGGCGAGCATTTCAGCGAAACGTACGAAACAAGTAAGTTTTAAGTTGCTCGGTTAGTGTCTATTGGATTGATCGCTCGAAGTAGGGAAATATTTCCTTAAATTTCTCTAGACTACTTTTGAAGAGTAAGTAAATATTGTTAAAACATAGCCTATGATCCCAAAAATACTGACTTTACGACATTTCACGAAAAAAAATACTTGATGATCTTAGCCAGAAATACTGACTTTACTGACCATTTTCCTTTCTATCTTTAGGCGTGATCGTGAATAAAGAAAGGGTATGATTAAAATTACTATGTTTCATTGAATAAAACATTCAAATGTAACAAAATAAACATTTATTTCTTTTAATATCTTTTCTCTTCAGCACATAATTATATTAAATCTTAATGAATATAATAATAATCCATATGAGTCTTTTTGGACAACATATAAGTATGGCTTTTACATTATATAATCTGTGTTTATACTAAAGAAACAGATTTAAGAGTTGGAATTTCAAACAAAAGAAATCACGTGAAATGAGTAAGTTCTTTCTGAATTAATTCTAGAACAAGCGTGTGAATTAAGACTTTGTTAATCAATTTACTTATAATTCACCGTAGTGTTGTTTTACGTATATTGAAATAACCTTAACTGTTTAATTACACGGATTAAAAATAAATTAGAGTAACACTTAAATACACTAAAATTTGAGCAAATAACTTATCCAACAGTCGTACACAACATAATAGCAAATAATAATAACTGACAAAACTAAGAAAGGAAATCTTTTGAAATCGAATAAGAAAGAAAATCATAATTTTGGCTTCTATTACATGTGAAGATTCAAGTATGTATTTTAATATACATAATGTTAAGAGGACAGTTTTCTCGCATATTAATTTATATAAATGACAATAGTAATAAATACCTTTGTAATTTTAACAACAACTGCATATCAACACTTTAATTAAACAAACATAATGACAGCTGTCTTAATGCTAATATCTCTATTGCAATTTATTCAGTTTAATGAAATAACCATTTATTATAGTACAAAATTGTGATACTAGCTTTAATTTGTTAAGCAAAACTGCTTTTAATATGTAAACAATATGTGCTAAACTGTAATTTCAGATTAAACTTTAAATGAGGTAGTTTTTATGTTCAGATATATAACATCTAGAGCCCATTATGAAATTATATTCAATTGTTAATATGAAGGCACAAAAGTTTTTACCAATTATTGAGTTATAAGTTAATTGTGATGATAAGTTTGAGCAGTATCTTTAAAGACAGGCATAGAAATTGGTTTAATTGCAGATTTTACGCAAGTAAGTAATATGGCAGTTTGACTTACATCTTAAAGCAGAATTTCCACCTTAACAACTTACTTTCTCTAGTTTAATATATTTATCTAGCAATTTGATGCATCACTATGAGTACATGTTTTAAGCTCTTGTGGTTTGTAGATATTTTATATTATAAACAGGATTAACCAACAAATATGAATTTAAATCACTTACATGTTTACATAGTTGGGTAATCCCGTTTATTATATATAATCACCAAGAGTATTTATTAGAGCATAAATATTGAATGTGTTTTAGAAGTTATCATATTCATAAAAGACAGCAGGTAACTTTTATGTAACATAATGTCACAAATGTAATTATTTTAGATTTTGTCAACCAAAAGATATAGATAGATAGATAAAATAAACATTAGAAAGGATGTTTAAAAAAACAATAACACACATTTTAAATTTTTGTAGGAATGACACTGTTATCCTCCTTCCTTCTGAGTATGCAGTGTTGCAACTGCAGATACTTTTAACTATTTTCAATCAAACATTTTACGATGATATTTCTTTAGCAATTATTTTCAATCTGTTTGTACCTTACTCCACTGTGTTTTTTTGTTTGAATAAGATTGTTCGAGTGACAGTTTTTTGGCTTATGTGACTCATGATTATTTTGTCTTTAGAGATGAAACATTATTTTCTGAGATTTATTTGTATAACAAACATGAAACTTTCTCTTTTTTTATAATAATTACATTAGTTCTATATTGCATAGGAAAAATAAAGAAAATGGAGGCAAAATTTCAACCACATATACATTTTTTTAAATTCATACAAATAACTTTCGTCAATAAATGCTATTGTAAGTGATTTTGTAGAGTTTAGATTTCTTAAATTCTCACAGTTTAATGTATTTCTTAATATCTTACTTGTTGCCATAGGCTCATAAGTGTATGGTGTAAGTCTTGTTTCATTATATAAAACAAAAACAGGAGTATTTACAAAACTTGACTGCTTCACAGTTGATGGCCACGAGATGGAATGACTGCACCATAAAGGCTTCACTATCAAATTAAATATTCTCAGGTTGTTAATATTTCTCTTGACTTAGTGAGCAATTCATATGGTGCACATACAATCTGTTGCACAAATAAATGATAGCTTTGCCATTTATCGATTCTAATAACATGTCTTAAAAATATTAAGCAAACAATTTTAACATTACAAGTTCAATAATTTACTAATACTCAACAACATACCTAACTGACAGTTGGTCCGAGATACGGAGCTTGATCACAATAGAAACACTCTGGCACATCAACTTCTTCTAACTCCACCACATTCGTACTTATTTCATTATTTACCTTATAATAGTGGCAACGCCTCGGACCTATTCCGTGTATAAAAGTGTCATACGGAGGTGATAGTATATCAAAGAATGCAGCAGGCATCTCTAGTGCTTGTATTTCATGATAATTGGATATTGTAGGCGTTAATGAACATGTTTCTGTATTAGCAGAGCAAACACGGTCACTATTAACTTGTGCATATAGTTTTCTCTTCTTGTGCTTTCCATCTGACAAACGTTGAGCTTCTTTTAGAGCCGTTTTTTCAAACTCCTTAACATTGACGTTTTTATCTAAGGGATACTCGCTAAAGGTCCTAATTCTTACCGCTCCTGATATCACTTTTAACAGTCCGTGCATGTGTGGATGATCGTGTAAAGGTAACGTAAATCCCGGCTTCAACACAAAAATACTCATGGTGATTTGACTATTCTGAAAAACTTGAATATATGTACAAGGAGCTTTCTTTGGTTTTTTCCAGGTACTGGGATCGCTGAGTGTCTTGTCGAATGCAAAATGTTCAGGTTTCAATTGGCTCATCATTGTTTTAAGTTTGTTAAAATTGGATTCGAAATCTTTGCTCTTGTCATTGAAGGTTTGCACTGCAAGTCTGTATATCGACACAATGGGCGGTATTTTGGCCACATCCAGAACCGATTTTGCTTCATTTTTTGTATCCATATGCAGTCTTCTAACACTCAAACGATAATTCTTTGTATTCTTAATGAAAATCGAAAATACCTTTTTATACGATAACAAACCACAGCTGTCATGAAACGTCATTTTGATTGTTTTGCTTGACTTTTTTTAAAATATTGACTCAAGTAAAATGAAAAAGCATTCAAAAACCTTCATTTCTATTATGTTATTTGTTGTTATGATTTATTATAAGTAGGCAATATTTACAAAGATTTGTTTGGGTTTGATTTTTAGTTTAGCTTAATCAAATTAAACACAATTAAATATTTTAGCTCTTGTCGAATAAATAATAGCAATAGTAATTCTTACTTATTGTCAAAAAAGGGTGTACTTGAACGCATCTTTATTTTAAAATCTTAATACATCATCTACCGGCGAGTAGAGGAAGTAATAGTAATTGATTCAAATCAGACATCAAAGATGTCGCTACCTTACCTTATATTCATAACAAACAACATGCAGATAATGAATTCAAAACCTAAATAGAACTTATAACAATGTGCCTTTTCTAAAACTTTGCGCAAACTGCAAATATAGTTTATGCAAAGTGGCTTGACGCTAGCCCCCTTTCACATGAACACATAAAACACCCTCGTATGGCTTGGCTCCAACGAGAAGTTATGGGGTAGTGGTGTTTGAGCTGCACAGCAATTATATCGATTATTTTTTTCATATAATTATTTTATTTTTAATTTATTTTTATAATTTATTATCTAGAATGTCCTTAAATATTTCTGACTAACTGTTGCCCGCGACTTCGTACGCGTCAATTTCTGTTATTATGATCGCGATTAGGAAGTGTTTAATTGAATATATATATATATATATATATATATATATATATATATACATATGAATATTTTAAAGTACCTCTGCGTAAATTATATTTTTAATACACTTTTTAAACTCTTAAACATAGCGCCTGCCCATGACCACAACTCCAGTAGGTGTGCTGAACCGTCGGGCAAACATATCACGTAAGTGATTTAAGAATATTTCGTTGGGTGATACCGATTATTATGTATGTCTATGTATATAGTTTAGTTTTATTTTCTTGTGGCAGAAGAATGTACTGCTTTTCTCCGCATCCCGATCTTGACAGCGCGTCATACAGTTGGCCGTGTGTAAAGCAATCTTGACGTTAATCGATTCATACGTGTTTAAATGTTTCCCCCTGTGGTTTGTGATTGTTATAAGGAAGAACGTAGGAAATTAAAACGTAACCCAACCGTATCTTGTTACAAAAATAAAAATAAACAAACGTAAGGTGAATAAATATATCCGATAAAATATATCAAAGTATTACCTTAAAATGACTTCAGAAAACGCAATTATTGAGATAGATTCTATTCAGATAGATGAGTAATGTGTAATGGGCAAAGCGAAATATTATAAAAGTAATTCAATTATTTCGATATTTAAACATAATAAGGTAAACTAACCGTATGCTTTAGTAAACAAAAACCTAAACTTATAAGAATAATGATGTAGAAGACACCTACTTATATTATCGACATATAAACAAAAAAGCGTTATTTATTATGAAAATATTTTAAACAAAATACTATCCTCAAAACAAACAATAATACTATTTAGAAAAATACTGCAGAAATAAAGTAGATAGAGAAAGTATTAGGTATTACACGATGAAATGTAGCTGAAACCACAATAGAAAACTACGAAAATGAAAGCGTATTACGAAAGGAAGTTAATCTTAGAAGACTTATACTGCCCCAGTTTTTTTTAGATTATTTAAAGATGAATAAACTTACATACATAATTTTTGGGTAACTTTAACAGTTTACGCAGCGCACACAACGGAAGCATTCAACATGACAAAAAAATCCCGGACCCCTGATTATGTATCTTTTGCGAGTGACGATTGTGTCGCAAGTTGCACGATTGTCGTTGTCAATGTCATAAATTTGTATGCGATCTGACACTTTTGACAGCGACAATAGTGCAACTTGCGACACAATCGCGGTCGCAAAAGATACATAATCAGCCCGCAACATTATTTACTGATTCTTTGCTCCTATTGGTCGCAGCGTGATGATATATAGCCTAAAGCCTTTCTCGATAAATGGACTATCGAACACAAAAATATGTTTTCAATTCAAGCCAGTAGTTCCATTATGATCTCGCGTTCAAACAAACTCTTCAGATTTATAATATTACTACAGATTGTTTCTCTGAATATATTTTTTAATTCTTCTATTTCAATGTTAACATCACATGTTTTTCCCGAAGTTATGCAAATATTTCATTAGCAAATAAAATAACAGATGAAACTAATAAAAGATAAAACAAAGGAACTGATATTTTTTAGCTTTCCTTTAGACGGCTCGTGACTCAGATCCACCGTTTCATTATCTTTGAATGTGATAGAGATCCTCATCCTGCACCAATTTACTATTCTATTTAACACCATTCTCTTCGATTGTATAATAATTTCAAGCACCATAATTTTTTACTCTATTAATCAGCACCTTTTAAATGATTCGTGTATATAACTCAACCTTTTTGGGGAAGGGACCGGACCAGAGTCCAAAAAAGCTTAAGCAGAGTACAAAGTAGCGCGGGTCAACTAGTAAAATATAAAATAACAAAAGCTCTATGGCATCAATCCATCCAATACAATTTTATTTCCACACGCCTCACGCCCTATTTCTGAATTGAGTATTCAAGCTGAGAACAACTTAAGTATCGTTTTGTCTCATTCAGTTGTTAGAATTTAAATGCGACAGAACGAGTTTTTAACACATACATACATATATATACTCACGGCTACATTTCCCTAGAAGGGGTAGCCAGAGCTAAGGAATTATAAATTCCTCAGCCACTTTTGGAAGTTGAGTGGGGAAAAGATGGTAAAAATAAAGGTTTTTGGTGATGGATCTCCTACCGCATCGCCCAAAAATCCAATAAAAAGCCCCAATACCCTTAGTCGCCTCTTACGACACCCTTGGGTAGAAAGGGGTAGCGACATTCTAAGCTGGCATAGTTTATCTCAGCTGGAATCCTCAATTCAGAAATCGGTCGTTACTCTTCCAAATAAAACGAACAATATAAATTAATACGTGTGGTCTGACTGGGTGTGGCGCTGTAAAAGCTCTTAAATAAATAAGTTGCCATTGTAATGATAACAGAGACATTTAATGGCGTACTTTTATTATGTGAAGCCGGTGCGGACCAGATTCGTTGTTGATTTTAGTTTAATGTACTCTTCGTTGGGCCTAGTCGAGCGCAATTGAGGTTTTGACGTTCTTTTTAATTTACTTATTTATCACGTTTCTTCGTTTTATCGATTTAGCTTTAATTAATTGTTAAAACGGTTTTAACATGTTATTTATTATGTCATCTAATTTGCAAATCACCTATATCCATCAAAATTAATAATCGATTACGGCGTAGTGTCGGCACAGAAAAGTATTAACCTATTTCTTTTTGCGGTTGTTGTAAGAGGTTCTTTACATATTTTCACAGTCTTTTACAACTCGACTTCAAAATGTGGCTGAGGAATTTCCAATTCTAAAGCTCTGGATACCTCTTTCTGCCCTGTTTATGTATGTATGAATAATGAAAAATTAGAAATACCATAAATATGAATACCCGTCAAATACTTAATTCAAAATGTTACTAAAAATAAAAAACCAAATTCAGTTAAATTCAAGCATATGCTTTTCATAAGTGCAACCGTAATTAATCTAACTACGACTGATCCCGTACAAATCCGTAGCAGATTGCGTGTTAAAATAACACTTATCTTCTCAGAAGTCGATATTAAACCACAATTTATTTGTTCAAACATCATCTTTTTATCTCAAGGAAGCATCATGTTAGGAACGGGAGTTATGCCTTTTATGTTTATTTGAAATCGGTTTTATATTCGTGAAAAATAATCGTTTGATATTGATATTCTTATAATTTGTGCTGGGCTGTATAGGATCGGTTAGAATTGGCGTTACCTTTTTTCTTTATGTTTGTGATGTATATTTAAGGGTTTTTATATACCTATTAAGACACTTAAGAATTTGCAAGTCTAGCTCGATCGACCTTTTAACTAGATATCGCGTGGTATAAAACAGCCGTCCCTTCCGCACTTACATAGTATCATATACTTTTATCTCATTCTAACCGTCAGAATGACTGTAAAATAGCTCGCGTGCTAGGCTTCCTGTTGGTTGCGTTCGTTCTACCTAGCACAGCTAATAAATGACTTTCTAAAAAAGGGTGATTTGATTAGGCCTATTACACCATGTTGGCTTAGTGTAGAGCTGCCATCCATCCCGATTTCTCCGGATTTATCCTAGTTTGAAGGGCGTGTGGGGGCGTCTGAGGGACGTCTGGGGGCGTCTAGCCGGAGTTTCCTAGAGTGTTTAGACTTATAAACATTCACCATGAGGTACGTGTACTTATTCCCCACATTTTGTTTCCAAATATATTTGTTAACACGTTGAACGCTATACTAAAAACCATGTTAGGTCCCGTGGGCCGTGACGGGCACCACGTGACAACCATCATGTCGGGTCCCAGGGGCCGCGTCAGACACCGTGGGTCTGCTTGCCCTCGATCATTTTAGACGTCTTTATACGGCCGACATACAGCTTTTTGATACATTTTACTATAGTGACCCGAACTTTCCGGACTTAGAATTTATGAGCTTTTCAAAATGTGGGTGTTAAAATGTTCTAAGTGCAAAATGTGATCATTCTCAACTTTTTGATCATTTGCTATGGCCTCTGGGGAAATTGTACTATCAAGCATATGGTGTGCGTCATGGCGGTCAACGTGGTTAATAATATTTCCTAGTCGTATTGGTCAAAGTAGGTTTGTGATGTGACGAATTTGATCTTCGTGGTGGTAAAGAGCCCCCGTCGTCGATAGTACAATAGAAGGAAAAAAAATGTCCAGGAAAAGACTTTGTTACAAGTTGCTCAATACAATCCAATACACCTTTCGAATCCGAAGTAGAGTCAGTAGAGTTAGATTTAACTAATGCGTAAGTTTGTGACATTAAAAAAAACCTAGAATTATTTTTTTTTTATTAATATATATTTTTTATCTTTTTGTCTTCATCTTTTATCTTACATATATACAAAATATAATATATAATTAAACCAAAAAATAGTCGTTATACTAATTTAAGTAGGGCTTTACCTCACAACACTAATTACTAATTTAACTATGTCTTACCTCAACACATTTAATTCATTTAATATCTACAAATTTAATGATAGCTACAATCTAAAGTAGTTGGGAGTCCACAAGAAGCCGTGCTATTGACAAGGTTTGTTTAGTGTCTGCATCTCAACCGTGGGTGGGATTCCGGGAACCACCGTTGCGGTGGTACCACTGGGATTGCCTACTCACTGTTCACTTTTAACATACCACGAAATTAATTATAACTACATACTGTAGGGTCAACTTCAGGGAGTGTGGAGGTTTTGAAATAAAACCCAAAATAGCGGTACACTTCGTATAATTTCATCTTTCACAACCACTTGCCGATACAACGGACTACTGACAATTGCCCCCGCAAAAACAGAGATCGTATATTCATACCTTACCTAACCTTAAGTCAGTTGACTGTCAGTTGATTTAAATCAACTGACAGTCTCATCAATAATACTCCACTCAAATCCACATAATCATTATTATAACTCATTTATAAATAAATAATAACATTTTAGAAATGAGTATTTACCAAAATTATGGATTTAATTACAATCATTATTTTAATCAGCGTGAGCTGTTTTGAAGTAAAGTCAAACTAGTATCTCATTATTCATACACGACACCACTAATACTTATTAAATAGGTAAATAATATGATTACACAATAAAACTATACAGTTTATCAATTATAAATAGTATAAATTATACAGTATAATAGCCAATCATAGCACACTCATTATTATAAGCTTACAGCTCGGCCTTCCTGTTATAAGCGAGTCCCTTCGCTTTTGGAAATATTTTTAATAAAACTTTATTATATTATATATTTTTTTATACATAGGTAAGTTCTTGAAATAACTTGTAAATCCTGGTAACAAGTGATTCAAAATTAACAGGTCCTAATGTGTTAATCCGTACTAATGTTTCATAATTGCGATTGCATTAACTTTTTATACATATATATGCACACACATATCATACACATAGTTTTACAGACATTTACATATTATTTACACATTCAATATACATATATATTTTTATTTACATATTCTACACATTACACACTAACAATGTATTTTTTTTATTTTTTATTTATACGAATTGTAATATTAAGCACATAAATATAGAATAGAATAGAACTCATAATGGTACTCATCACGTACCTCCTCCTCACAGTCCATATATGTCCCCACCAAGGGGCTCCAGCCCACCCTACATAGGGCGATCTGGCCACAGTCCACCACGCCGGCCAATTGCGGGCTGGCAGACCAACGACCACCACCGCAACAGTAGCCGGGAGCGACGGCCCAACGTGCCCTCGGAAGCACGGAATCATCTTAATTCTCGGATAGTCAGGTGATTCAAGCCTGCAATATCCCTCCAAACTCGGTCAAATCTTACAAATCAAATTTGTAAGGTGATCACCCCCCCGGGGATCGAACTCGAGACCTCCGCACCCGAAACCAAGCGCTCAACCGCGAGGCCATGGAGGCAGTCATCACAGTTAAAACATTTTACAAAGATTACACTGCTAAACAGAAGCACAATTGGTGGCTTAAAACTATCTCTTCCAGACAACTCTTCAATGGAGAGATCAATACGTTAGTAAAAAGAATAGGCAGATTCACAACTCACATACTCGTGAGGTTATAACTTAATTATTAATTATTTGTTTATATATTATATCGTACTTATGTGATTTTCTTATATATATTTTTTTATTTATTCACTATTTAAATCGCTTAGATCATTACTACCTTCTAGGTATGACTGTCATTAGGGAGTGCTTTTAAGACGCGGTACGAGCCTTAATGTCACAATCAGAACTACTATGGTGGTTGCTATGGAAATATATTATACTGTATGGGACCCCATGTATCAAGTTTATATAAAAATGCTTCAACAAAATCGAAATAAGTGTATTAAACACCTCACTATAGATTTCCATATTTAGACAACCTTCCTAACTTCATCATCATCATCATCATCATCAGCCACTGGACGTTCTAACTTAAAAACCCTTAAGATGTACAAAGGACACTAGGGATCAACTAATTTTATTGAAAACCATCCATAAAAAGGACTTGTAATCAAGGTTAAACTTCAGCTGTACGTCCTACAATACTAGAATCCGATTCACATTCCGCACCCCATTTTCCGAATATGACATTTTTTCTTTTTTTATTGAGCATTTATTCATTTTAAATACTTTTGTAAACAGTTGGACTTTGTTGAATCAGCCGATCAACCTTTAATGTTCGAGTCCTAAAACTTTCTCATGATATAATTATTTAGATTATGAATTTATTTATGTTAAAGTATGTATTTTAAGTACTTTTATCCATCAATATATGTATCTTATCTTGCCATACAACGCGGTAACGCTTCCAGCATCTTAGGTACCCTTTCCCGATAAGAGGAACTGGAAGAAGTTTTTAGATTTTAAGTTAGGTTTTTTTTTTTTTTAATAATATAAAATTTTTCTTTTTTTAAATTTATATATGCCTGACCATGATAATTTAATGTACAGGGTTTATTAATTTTTCCTACCTTGACTTTTATTTAGTAAGCTTTATGATAATGGTAAGCTAGTTCTAAATAAGCTCTTATTGATTGTGTACCGAAAATAATAATTTCCTTGGAAAATAATAGTTGCACGGGGATTTGCTATAACTAACTCATATGGCCAATAGAAAGGAGTTTCCCGTTTCTGATTTGACTCAAGAGCATTCTGCTCCCGGAAAAACTGTCCGTCCACTCTTGGTCTTAGTACCTATGCTGACTTGTACCTAGTCAATATACTTCGTACCAGATACCTTAAGTTGCTAGATTAATAAATCGCGCGCATAGCACACTATTACGCTGAGCGATTTCTGATTTATTCTCTGATTGATTATTGTTACTTTTGTGTTTAAATTACACCATCTGAATTTATTACTGAATAAACTTTTGTAACATAAATTACCCTTTTATTCCCTCAATATGGATAACTTTATATATTATCTTACATATATATCATACAATCTTACATATATATTTCTTTTTGTATTTGATGTTTATTACCAGTTTTTAAATATAAATATACCTACTTCAAAATTAGTACCATATATGACAAAGAATCTTATTTAGGTATACTTAATAATAATAATATCATCATAATTAATTATACATGTACATGTTTTTAAAATCTTGTTATATTCGCTTGGTCTGGTGGGGATGACAATCTGATGCCTTCAAACGAATTCATCTCTATAAACTATCCATATCATAGCCGATGTACAATTATTTTGTTTTAAATACTTATTTTAATTTGCAATTTTCTATATCAACTTCAAAATTAGTATACTATACTATAACTATTGGTAGAAACTTTAGAGGTCATCCTTACTTGAAATATTGTGTACAGTTTGTTTCTCTAATAAATATTAAGCTATGGTAAAATGTACATAATTTTGATTTATACCATTTTAATTTATTTTTACCTTCCCCTGCTCGTGGTTCTAATTATATTTTTAACAAATGGAAGCAGGGCGAAGATTTGAGGTAAAATCTACAGTTATAGTCTTGACAGTTATGATGAGCGGCACTTTTAAAGTACAGAAACAATGTTAAGATTATATATTAATTGTGCTTCACTTATGTATATAGATTGACAAGACAAAGATGACAGCGATATCCAAAAATTATACACGGTGTGCTTAAATAAGTGTGAGTGGGTGACCCTAGTGTGGCGGATTCTATACTAGCCCTATAAAAATTCACGTATTTGACATTTTAGCCCGTATCGTACACTTTATCGTAATTGATATATTGTGATGATAGAAGTTATTATTTGTTTTATAATATATTTGCATCGAAATCTTTTATTTCGGATCCAAAGCAAAGCATATAAGATGGTGATAATTACAGTCTTAATTTGGACATGAATGGCTAAAAATTTAATATTTCCCGAAGGATATGCAATGGATTTAGATTCTGTGCTAATGATTATGACTTAAATACCAGAATTAACGAAAATAAGACAATTATAATTCACACAGACAGTTAGTTCATCTTGATGCCTAAGTCGTTGTAGGCAGCTATCGTGTCCGCGAGAGGATCACAGGTATGCAGGAGGTATACCCTTGTTGACGTTTATGCTATGATGTTTATCACTCTCTACCAACCCATGCACCTATACACCAGCATATCTATTATGGTTAAGATATCTCAAAGCTACTAAAGATTTTGGCTAAAAATTACTTAAGATTTAAGAAAACTTCAGAAGAAAAGTATTGAATGTTTGATGCTGATTTGGTTTATATGACAAATAAAACATAGTCTCCACCGATGTACGTCTTTATCGTTCGTTTTACGTTCTGAACTTCTACGTTGTAGTTGTAATGCTCACGGGATTTATCAGAGCCCTACCTATAGCCCTGAGTAGAGGTATACCCTTTGGAACTATCATATCAAAGTTGAGCTCTCTGGCTTTAGTAGGTTTTATGATAGAGCGTGACTTACAACCTCTACACAGCAATTTAGTGCTACCCCATTTACTTTGATGTCAGTTAAGTATTTATCAAGTTCCAGGTCTAAAGCTGAACTTGAGCTATTTCATTGTTTTTCATTTTTATCCTTCGGATTACCCTTCTTGGTATGTATATATTTTTTTTTTGTTCGCTGCAATGAACTGACAAATGAGAAGACTTTTCCAGCCAGACCAGGTGAACAAGGCGGTCATAATTATAATAATTTATCTTTGATATTGTTGATATTATTTAATTTAAGTAATGGAATTTAGTTTTATTATTGATATTTAAATACACTATCTTATTAATTTGCAATACTGAATATTAATGCAAAAAATATAAAATGTATACAAAACAGGAACAATACATTCACAAATTGTAACTATGATCAATTTTTGAAACAGAATATTCAATTTATTAAATCAGTAGTAGTCCCCATTTGATGTAAATATTAAATATTGGTTTCAATATCATTACATCAATAAGGCCTCCGCGACAAAGTGAAAATTCCGGCATCTGCCCAACAGGTTCGCCCAGTCCGGAGACACAAATATAACAAACTTTTTGAAATTACCCGAAAATTCAAATCGTTTTCTATTATTATTATTTTAGATTGAGCTACAATTAAACACATTCGTAAAACCTTACATTAAGGATTTGTAAATCTACCTAGCATTAATTGAGTTTATATAGTTAAATAATTACAAGTTGTATTTTGCCCTTTTCGGTAAATAAATTTGAATTTGAAGCATCTTGTCCATCGCAAAAGCAGAGTACATTTGCGATCAATTTTTCGCCTTGAGAATCATTCAAGATGTTCACCATATTGACCAACTTTAACCGTATTAAAGAAATTAAAAACTTGTTCGGGTTTAAGCAGCTGCCTGCGCACCTACCCTACACCGTGCAGCAGACAATCTACATCCTGGCGCCCATTAATTTTACATTAATTTAGTAGATTGTTTTTGGCGTAATAATATTGATCAAGCGATTCTCCGTACTGAACTCTTTCAGCCAGCATCTCAGACAAAATAAACAATAGCTCATCCATTATCATTTACCCTACGTCGTTTCAAACTAAGCGACCCAACCAAAGAGCTGCGGTTACTGTCTATTTTATTTTGGGAATAGTATCCACCCTCGCGTTTGCGTGCACAATGCTGTGAACATCGCTCCCTGCTATTTTCTCGTCCTCGCGCTAGGTGAACGCTCTCGTGTACGCCGAACCGGCTTACGAAGAGACCTCTCCGCTGTTATTGGACTATTCGTTGTTCACCTGTTCACCTCGATTGACCTCGGTATCACGCTCCCGTAATACCCACGGTCGATTTACCTCGGTATCACGCTCCCGTAATACCCACGGTTGTCGATTGACCTCGGTACCACGCTCCCGTAATACCCACGGTCGTTCAGCATAGCGCTTCCTGTCATCTCCAACACCTCCGTGTTGACTGGCTTTTTTTTTTTTTTTTGGCACCTCCATGCCAATTCTGCGCTCAATCTATCGTAACTGAGGCTACGACTCCTGCTCTCTTCTCGATCCATGGTGGAGAACTGAAACTGACAAATTTCAGCTTAGTAAACAATCAAGCCAACCCTCAGTACACATACTTTAGTTTCTTTGATCTCAATGGGCCTAACAATTAGTATAACGCAAATCCAATTTTCTTTTATTGAAATGTAAGGCGACCTTCGCAAATGTAACTTAAATATTTCACTGATAACAAATGTACGGCTGACTATTTTATTAGAAGGTAGTTGTTAAAAGTTTCAAAATGTTTAATTCTTACTTTGTATTGCAAACTAATATTTAAACAGTTACTTTATTAATCCTTGGTCATGTAATTCTCTTACGGACTCACGGTATTATCTTACACACGCTTTGTACAGCTTTACAGGGGACCGAAGAAAATGTATAATACCTACTTGGTTTAATAAAGAATATTTTGATTTTGACGTTTTTACCTCTTACGTGAATAATATGAAGACACTACAATAAGCGGGTGACTATCTCAAATTTAAAATAAATAATTAAGATATTATGCATCATGATGAGTATTAAAACAACTATGTGTTCCTTCGTATTATGTTCCAAAACTAGATTTATAAACATAAAAGGCCTCAATATTTTCCTATTTTATTTTTTTTAAACTTACAGGTTTGCTAAAATTTTAGTAGTAGTAGTAATTTGTAGTAAACCTATGGTAAGTTTGCAGTTGAGTTGTACAAAATATAAAAAAACAACCTGGATACTCACAACCAGGCATGGTGTAAGCAATGCGAGCAATGCATCACACGTAATATCGCTCGGACGCGTACTGATACATTACACATTACTCGACCGTTCCAAACATCACACTTAGCATGGCCTTACATTTCATTCCATTACACTACCATAGAGCACTGCAGTGTGATGCTGCGTGATTGATCGGTAACGAACGTATGGGTAAGCAAATGAAAGTGATACTTAAAACGATAGCAATAAAAATATCCTAAAGTCAATAGTTGTTTTAATTATAATAGCAAAAAGCTTTAAATTGTATTCAAAGAGTTCGGTTAACATCGATGAATCCCGTCAACATTCGTCTCAGGCATGTATTTTATTTAATTCAGTGTAACTAAAACTCTTACTACATTAAAATCAAATTGTAGTTTTCTAGGTTTACAATTAATTCATTAAGTTTTCATAATTTTGGATTAGCACCGGGACATTCAATTTATTTCTAAAATCACGTTCAATATAATTTATCGATTGATTTTGATAATTGTTTGATATTTAAAATCGTGTTATCTTGACATACATTTCGAATCTTTGTAAACATCAAATGAATCCATGCACATTGCTAGTCCTAAGCCTGGACCACACTTGAGTTAAATAAACGCGAGTAAAAGTATGATGACAAAATAACTTTATTCAAAAACGTATAAATATTTAAAAAGTAATGGATACATTTCTTCTCTAATCCCGTCTTACTCGCTCACGTAATTCTATAACTACCTATAACACTGCTATTCTACCTCATGTGATATATTTATATTCCCATTACACGAAATATTTAATTAATTACACAACACCACACGCCTGATAGTAGGAATTGTTAGATCGTAGCATCACATGTAATGCTTTAAACAGATGTTGTAATGCCAAATGTCATAATTTCAAAGTGTACTGTTTTCGCACGTGTACTCACAATCATAAACGAAAAATGTTTTAGAAAATTCACTATACTGTATATCGATCCAACATTTCAATATTATTCGATAATCAGAGATTCGATAATAGCTTTGAAAAAAAAAACAATCTGAGCTATCGGGAAAAAAAGGACTAGATATCAGGCTCAAGTATGTAACAGATTAACACTCTTATGTATCGCCCCTATGTTTTTGAGAATAAATGAAAATTCTTTTAAAATACTTTCTTGCCTTCAATTGAAATAGACTTTATTATTTACGACTGTTTATGGATGCTATTTTATAAAGAAGAAGGCAATTTCACCATACCAAGGATTCTAATTACGCAAACACAAAAAAAAAGAACAGGGTACTTACGTAGGCGCAGTACGAAAAACGTGATATTTTTCGCCTATCCTCACTTCTGAGTTGTAGGGTCAACTTCAGGGAGTGTGGAGGTTTTGAAATAAAACCCAAAATAGCGGTACACTTCGTATAATTTCATCTTTCACAACCACTTGCCGATACAACGGACTACTGACAATTGCCCCCGCAAAAACAGAGATCGTATATTCATACCTTACCTAACCTTAAGTCAGTTGACTGTCAGTTGATTTAAATCAACTGACAGTCTCATCAATAATACTCCACTCAAATCCACATAATCATTATTATAACTCATTTATAAATAAATAATAACATTTTAGAAATGAGTATTTACCAAAATTATGGATTTAATTACAATCATTATTTTAATCAGCGTGAGCTGTTTTGAAGTAAAGTCAAACTAGTATCTCATTATTCATACACGACACCACTAATACTTATTAAATAGGTAAATAATATGATTACACAATAAAACTATACAGTTTATCAATTATAAATAGTATAAATTATACAGTATAATAGCCAATCATAGCACACTCATTATTATAAGCTTACAATACTTACATGAGCTACGAGAATAAAATTGTAATTTTAGGGTAGTTTGGGTGGTGGGAGAGGGTGTCGTATAAGGGGAATAAGTAAATTAGGTCTTTTTAGGTCATTGATGGGAGAATTGCGAGATGTGTCTTGAGATCCAATACTAACTAACTTTGACTACAATCTTTTCCCCGCTTAACTTGCAAAAATGATTGAGGAATAATCTTGAAGCTCTGGCTACCACTTTAAGATTTATAGCCGCGAGTATATGTATGTATAATTCGTAATTCGGTGTACAAAAATAAATTCTATGAGGGCTAGCCAAGGGGAAATTAATTAAAATTACATATACGGTAATACAAAAGAGTTGCATTTCTGCTCTTATTTGTCACACTTGTAATCTATTTGGCATTCACATAATAATTATCTCTTGCCTTAAATAACATGACATACATAAACATAAACGTTCACGCCGAATATCCCCGAAGGGGTTGGCAGAGGTACTAATACTTCTGAACATCACGTGACTTTGTCACCTGGTGTTCAGAGTACCCACGTTTTGCATGGACAGTGTACTCACGTGATAGGGGGCAGGCCTATCGCCGTTTTGTACGAATACACTGTCACATGACTAAGTACAAATCAGCCATGTGGGTTTCCTCACGATGTTTTCCCTCACCGTTAACAACCATGATAAATTAACCACACATATGTCTTTAGAAAAGACAAATTGGTGTAGGCCCGACCCAGGATTTGAACACTAGTCGTTTGCACGATAACCGAGTGTTCTACGCACTGGGCTATCACGGTTGTTTGCCTTAAATAACATATATGAACATGTTCAAGCACGTTATTTTAATCTCCTTATAGTTAACTAGCGCCCGATTTTTGAATTGAGTATTCCATTCCAGCTGAGAAAAACTTAAGTATCGTTCTGTCGCATTGAAATCTTCACAACTGAATGAACTTAAGTCGTTCTCAGCTTGAATACTCAATTCAGAAATCGGGCTTAGGAGTTTAATTCATTATTTAATTAAGCAAATCGATATTCCAGTGTCGTTTCAAACCGCCCTTCTTCTCTCAAATATTCCATAAGCAATAATGAAAAACATTAAGATCAGGACTTTCCTGACTGAAATGATCAGGGGGCCAATCTTCGTAGGCGATGGAGTAAGTTTATTTCACGTCCAGCCAATTCGGTATGCAAAGTTTTTTTTTGGTACTTATTAAATATTTTTATTCGATAGTAAACACGAATAAAAACGAGTAATTTGAATATTTTCCATTTAAAATGAGTAATTGTAAAGTTATGATTTTTTAAAGATTGTTCAACTTTTGTATTTAATGACGTCATCGATCGATAAAATCACGTAGCGACATGCAAATGAAGCGAAATGTTTTATAAAAATGTTGCTGATTGCACAACATATCACGAATTTGTGATGTGAAATGAAATTATTACGATATTATACTAAACAAACCTATGATTTTCGATATTTTATTAATGAACTGCAAAACCGTATGTCTTTGAAACAACATTGAACAACACTGTTACAGTTTTTTGATAAAATAACAGTCATCTTAGCTTCAATTGATATAATTTCAAGAAAATATTGTTTATAACCATAATATCTCGAAATGGTTTTGTAATCAGCATCACTTTAGTAAAACTTTGCATACCGAATTGTCTGATTTCGATTTGTGCACTGGTGCTGAAATATCTATTGTCTATCAGCAAACATAGTATTACTTAATAGCTACTAAGCTACTAAGCTATAGTTAAGTTATATTATGGTTAAGCTTTCTTAAAATATCGCATAAATATTTTGATAATATTTTTTTCACACTTTGCATCAAAAATGGAGTTTAGTACACCTTCGTATGTCATAACATAACCCCACCAAACCAACACAAATGCTGGATAGTGGCCTCTATAGACGTTTCAAGTTATATCAACAGCTTCTTGGGAGCTGCGTGTATAGACCCTATAGTTTTGATAGTTATTTTCTTTTCAACTATAAAAAATAAATCATCCCTAAAGAAAATAATCAGATAGCCATATTCTGTGTGTCTGAAACAACGACGCCTTGGTCTCAATTTTTATTTTTGTCGAAGGGTGGCAGTAAATAATTGACCTGTTCTTATTAATTTAGTTCTTATTAACACTGCATTTTGATTATCCTTCATAGAGTTGGGTACTCAATGTTTACACAGATAAATATTCGATAAAAAAGAATGGTATTAATCCTACATAATGTAATGATAAAAAACAATAAACAGTTGTATCTAGTTATGTAAGAAATTTGTATTTAAATTACAGAATGAAATTAAACCAATAATAGGTATATGTAGTAGCATAGAGTCCATAATAAGTTTTCCCAAAATATTTGCACACCATCAGTACAGTAAATGATAGTGCGATTAATTTCTATATGCTGTACAGTTGCCCGCTAGATTATGTGATAAATTCATGATAAAGTTAGGCATCTTATTTCTATCTTAAATTACTTTTTAGCTGTTTACCAAATGTAATGAAATATTTATATCACTTGGCCCTTGCACTACCCAACTTTGCACGTTAATGGTATAAGATGATTACTTTGAAGGCGATAAAAGAATGTTTTATGAGGAACTAATATTATTGGATCGAGGCTCCATTTACCTCCGAGTTATCCACACTGATGACAAGTTTTTGATACAATAATTCCATATCAGACTTGCCACGGACGAATAAGCACACTTCAGTATTTCTCATGGTAGTCTATAGGAGCCCTAGCGAGTACTGGACAATCACCGCCACTTCGCTCCGATTTGGCATCGTGAAGCATTCATGTCCACCTGGTTTATTTTATTAATCTTTTTAGTTCTTAGTTTAAGGCAGGAGTCCGCAGTATGAAGAATAAAAGAGCATGTATGAAAAGATTGATGGATGTAAACGAAGCCAGAGAGGTTTGCCAGGATCGTACAAAGTGGCGATCGATAGTCTCTGCCTACCCCAATGGGAACTAACGGCGTGAGAATATGTATGTATGTATGTATGTTTTTAGTTCTTTTCTTGACATCATGATTTTTATACCGCGTAAAGCGATAAGGTAAATTGGTCAATTTATTTACTTGTTTATTCACATTTTCTTAAATATGTGCCTGGCCTGTAATATACTAACCTGAAAGTGTGTGATCGGTGCGGTTCGATGGAATAACAAAAAGAAACATATTCCTGTCCGAATCAATTATTTTCCTGTCCTACTCAGCAAATCATATAATAAATAAATACATAAATCATTAAACAAAGATATTTATCGAAGATTTTTTTGTGTAAATTGGGGGGATTTTAATGTATAAATTATTTATTGGACGCCAACTTCAAAACAGTGGGCTAAGTATGCAATGACGTTTGCTTGCAAAAACTAAATTTAAACACTATACAAATACAAATAGTTAATTCAAGAAAAGCGTACAATTTTATTATAATGATTTATAAACAAAAACTGTTATTAACTTGACAGTGCAATTTTGAAGATATTTGCAGCCGAACTAGACGATAGTCTGTGTTTCAGCATGCAATTCAAGTTTGGGATTCCAGCATTATGAAAAATAATGCATGAACATACAATTTAATATACTTTAGTTCTTGTATCCAACAGTAGCGAGTAAATTTTTATTAGTCCGCTGATATTTAACACGGACTATCACGCGCTCTTTACGTAAACATCTTTCCGTTCATAAACTGTTCGGAACGAGGTTACTAATGGCGTAAAAATAGTTGACGTCTCATATTTTATATTACACACGCAATCTGAGAAATTGCTTATTTTCTTCAATAAATTATCTGGGTGTCTTGTAGTGACAGGCCGGAGAATCGTGGGCGATGTGGGTATACTACTTACGTATGTAGTCTATCAGAGATTATGTAGTAGTGTGTCTGTCTTAGTATATCATTTTGACTATGATTGTTTTAAATTTTGGTGGCTCAGTGGGAGGAGCCAATTTCTAGATGCAGAGAGGTATGGGTTTAAAACAGAAGATGGCGTACATTCACTTGTCTTTTTTAAATTCATGTTGTCAAAGTTTTTAATAGAATGTAGAAATTATACACACAGAGAAATATCGATCGTACAAAACTAAATAAATAGGAACGTTTTAATTGTGTTTTTGTTTGCTTGAAACAAATAGGCTCAGAGACAGATCAAACAAAAGAAAAATAAAAAACTAGTGGGTAGTACTTATAAAACATCACGCTTTTTGTCCCAGGATGTGAGTAGTAATGGTATAAGACTATCAGTGCAATGCCGGAGCGGGTCACTTGTAATTGAATAACTAACCATGCTGCATAAAAACATGTACTGATGACTTACATAATGACAGTATTTTTTAGATAACATATTTTGTAGTATCCACCACAATCACGTAGTAAGGTGGTTTCATATATAACAGCCATATGGCTTAAACTCCATAAGGTGTGAATTTCTGTCATATACCTCAAATGATAAATTGTGTGATCAGAAACATATCTACATATTCATAAATTTAACTTTCGAAATCCCTCAGCCGTTTAAAAGCCCCAATTTCAATTCATCAAAACCCACGGGAAGAAATCGGTTAGTGCATCAATTACAATTAAAAGATTAAAGCAAACACAAAATTAATATACTACTAAAATATATAAAACGAACTCAAACTCAAAAGGTACTTGCATCGGAAGTTTACTCTGAAAACAAAATGGCGACCGATCCGAGAAACGTTAGCTGTAAAAGCTATCATTGCGCCAATTCCAGTTTATTTATTGAAAGTAAATCGTTTTAGTTGAAGACAAACGTTTGCAATTAGACGTATTGGAGTCGAGTTACGCTGACTGCCATTAGCGGGATGGCTTTATGCGGAACTGAAACAGTTACGTTTTTATAAATAGCAACTGTGATAGCTCAGTGGTTAGAACACCGCTTAAGAGCTTATTCCATTACACTTTGTCGTTGCTGAATTCAGACGTCCTTCGAAGTTACTGCCGCAGACGCTTGTTATTCCACTACACAAATTTTAGTTTGAACGTTATTCCACTAGTCTGAATTCAGATTCTGTGGCTTTCAGACGTCTTCATTCAGACAAATGGAATAAGCTCTTTATCGTGTAGACGATGAGACCACACCAACAATGGTCCGTGCGTACAATGGTGGTCAATTTAATTTTGTTTGACTGGCAGAGACTATCGATCGCCAATATGTACGATCCTGAAAAGTCTCTCTAGCTTCGTTTATACCCATCAATCTTCTCATACATGATTTTTTATTCTTCATACTTCGGCCGCATGCCTTTTTGAGCACAATCGCTATTTGGTCCAAATGTGTCCTCCGAGATCGTCGTCTACTGACATAATCATTCACATTGGCTCTATAAATCTCTTTTACCATGTCTTCTAATTGTAAGAAATTTAACAGTCCCAAAGGTTTATGATCCGTTTTATGTCTGTTAGGAAGTAAAAAATCGTCAGAGTTGCTATCCTTAATACGTACCAATCACTTATAAAATCTTTACACCCTTAACAGGAGTTCTATGACAAGAGATGAAGAGCTAATTGAAGTAAACACCATAAGCTTTTGTGCCGTGCCATATCTGTTCAGATCTTTTATCGATGACTCGGACACAGATAAGCAATGTAATTATTATTAAGAAATTCACGTAGGGACTAGGTTTATAAGCAGCACAATTATTTCAATAAAATTAGTCAGAAACTGCAACATGTCGTAGCATTTATTTCTCACCAAAACAAGGTTCTAATAGTGGTGACCCCGACGTGAATGTGGAGGAAAAGGGAAGATCTTCCGCCAGGCGGTGGTATGCCTGGGGACCGCGGTCCGACTGTATTAAGTTGGAACTTGTATATATAGTAAATGTTTTTAGAAACTTCGATTGCGCGATGTACGATTTGTATGGCGAGTCTTGATGACGCGTGTGACGTATATTGCATCGTTACGTGTTGCTGTGGAATGGGATTCTTCTTGCACTGTCAGCGTTTCTATGTAGTGCGCGTCATTGTGTACTGACAGCGCGTCGCTACAGCTTTTTTAACATAAGTAGGTAACCCATAACTTATGCAAAAGACATAGCAAAAATACAGTATTTCTGACTTGTTTTGAGAGCGTTTTGTATTATATATTATAAAGGTAATGTACGTTAGCTTATATGTATAGAATTATCCAATGAACTACTATACCTTTTACAGTAATTATTACAGCAATCAAAAGTTATATTATTCGTGAGTATTATTGCAAAATATGAGTTAATTTTGTCTAACTCATCAAATAAAAAGATTTTTCGTATAAATTGTGTTTTCAAATCAGCAAATAACATAACTTGTTAATATAATTAAATTATGTTTAAAAAATAATAATTTAAAATAAAAGTAAACAATAATATTAATAAAAAAAATATGAACACAAACATTGTAAAATAACTCATAACAAATTAATGGCAACGGCTCCCTCCTACATAAACCTATTCTTGACCAGAGTGTGTGCGCGAACTATTTAGCTTTGTTATTAATGGGGCATGGAAATACCACATGAACTCAGTATTCACCACGTTAAGAATACCACTATACCATCACTACAATGCCAACTTTCCGTCAGCTTTTTATGTAATGAATAACTAACTAACACTAATAGAAAAAAAGGTTTTTACCCAATTTTTTGGTTGCCGTGTAGTGCCAGCTTAGAATGTCACTACCCCTTGCAATATTAAAATATTAAGAGTATTTTTAAGTGGTTTTTGGGCGATGCGGTTGGAGACCGGTCACCAACGATACTTTATTTCTACCATCTTGTCCCCTTCTGGCTATAAATCCTTAGAAGGGTTAGCCAGAGCTTTGGAATTTAAACTCCCCAGCCACTTTTGGAAGTAGAGTAGGTGGAACATTGTGTAACAGAGGTTGTTGGTGATGGGTCTTCAAAGGCATCGAACAACACTCACTCTAAAACCCCCAGTACCCTAAGACGCCGCTTACCTCATCCACAGAGCAGGAAGAAATGAGTAAGTGTTCTAAGCCTAAGTAATGTATGTTATACGTTAGGTATGTTATGAATTTATGATATAGAAGAGATTAATAGTGTTTGTTACCGATACCGCTAGTCAGTCTTCAAATAGGTTAATTGATGTTGATGTATCTTAAACAAAAAAAGATGTCATAAACAAATAGAGACAGCCACAAACAGTTTTAAATCAAATCGCAAACTGATGCGACATTTCCGCTTTCAGTTTACATTGCTCCTACAAAGAAAGAGCAACGGTCTTATTACAATGAAGTTAAGTTCAAAATTGGTTAATTAAGATCTTATTGTCTTCGAAGAACCGACAATAAATGCAACACATGGCTACTTGAAGAACAATTGTTATACAAGTACGACTTTTCAACGAATTCATAGTTTCTTTAAAAATGGATTGTTTAACATACGAGGTGACCAAGGATTGCTTTATTGCACTGAAATACATACCTTTACTCAAATCGTTATTTCCAATAGGGTAGGCAGATACTATCTATCGCCACTTTGCACGACCCGAATTTAGATTCATCAATTTTTAAAGCATGCCCTGAATGTTGTTTTCCTTAAAATTATCTTTTTGATGAACATTGCGATTAACTCACGTTTTTTTATACCACTTATTTATACCCCTTTCTTAGTGTCAAATATAGCTGAAAAATCTGAAGCTATGCTTTCTTCTTCACATTATTTTACTTTGTGACTAATGTTTAAAGAAATCTGCGCTCTTTTTGTAAGTTTTCATGCCAAAGCCAATTTAAAAAATATTTCATTAACGAAAACTTACATTCATCATAAGTAACATTTGCCATCTTCTATTTTCTAAAACAAATTGGGATCCTAATGATTTGAAGGCAATTAGAGAACCCAACTATTTAGAAAATTTACCATTTGTGACATATTTTTGTTGCTAAAATATATTTTTCTTTGTTTTATTGTCCAGGAATTTTAGAAAGTTTTGACATTTGAGCAATGATAATGAATGTCGAACTAAATTTGACCAAGAATAAAAAAACGGGGTAAGGGTAAGTAAATAAAACCGTTTAAAAACGGGGACTTTTTGAGTGTGTATTGTGCGTATGTTGAATAAATAGGAGTGAGTTAGAGAAATGAATAGGATTGTTAAAGTGAAGGCGCAAATAATGTACTACCCGTGCGAAGCCGGTTCGAATCGATAGTGTAAATTTACATTAGTTTTAATTATTTATCATTACTCAAGCTATTTCTAGTGGTCTATAAACATCAGTCTACAATACAATTCCCAAACTACAATTTGTCCTAAAATAGCTGAAACATCATACGCAAAGCACACAAACAATGAGACCTGCAAATCCTCCTTTGCTGTTTTTGATGTACAATTCATATAAATCAAAGACCTGGCGGAAGTCCAATACTAGAATACTGAAGTTAACTTGTTTGATCGCTTCGTCCACTCTATAACATTAATTTGGCTAAACACAAAGGCGGGCTGTGGATTTAGTGAGTTTACTAAGCGGAGGTGATGGCGATTATGATATAACTGTGGACATTACATGCCTACTTACTCATGACTGTACTTCACCAGGATCTATGGTGTTGAAATTTCAACCACATTGCCTTCCATACAAAAATAACCTGTTCGATTCACTGTACTATATAACTGTATACACGTAAACAAATTTTATATGTTCCCTTTTATGTTTTCGATTTATGATACCTTACCTATAGCTTCCTGGGAAAAGAGTTTTTTCATAGGTGTAAATTGATATAAAATTATAAAATGGATGATTAACTCTAGAAAAAAAAATTGGTAACCACTTGTGGTGTGTCATTTTTCATAGTAAACCCAATTATATCATCACAGCCTGTATAATTTCTCACCCAAAAGCCAAAACTTCCAGGACAGGTAAGCCACATTTTACACAGTAGGATATTATGGGTTTAATAGCCAGATAGTCCACTACACGTTATGTTACACAGTGTATGAGAAACATAACATTCACGTCACATTCAGCAATGTTGTACCTTGAAATGAGAACAATAGTTATTTGTATCTAACCTAAACCGTACTGGTACTATTATAGAAATCAAAGACTGGTTCTGAATTTTGGAAAAGTGATTTGTGTCTTTTTAACACGCTTTTATTAGGTCGACCTGTATGTATGTAATTTCGCCTAAACCTGCAACACATTTATGCACCGGCAACTAATTTACTAACTCGCTCATGCGACAAAATAAGCTATAAAATCTCTTGTCTCTTAACGTAGCCGATACCTTATCGTGTTTAGAACTATGTGCGTTTATGACGAGATCATCTTTTGTGCATCGCTCGGTGATTGTCTTTTCCTGTTCCATTGAAGTCGGATATATTTGAATTCGCTTTGTGTTTCAAACGCGGAAAAGTAGTTTTTGTAAATACAATGATTAAAGGGCTGTGATAAGTTTATTTCTTAGAAAATTGCGTTGGATTCGGACTAAGAATCTCTACTCTGATACAATCTCAATTTGATCTTGCCAATGTTAAGGAGTTATGAGCAGGATATCGTAATATTAATTTTTTTTGCTATGATGCATTGAATGTAGTACTTCATTAAATATTATAAATGTGTTGGTTGAGATACCAAATATGACATAGGTTGCAACAGCAATTTGATAAATTATTTTCAAAAGCAAAAATCGTAAAAAAATGGACCGTAAATGACAAAAAATAAAGTAATTATAATTAGAAATATTACTTTAACTAAATTTATCATTAGAAATATTACTTCAAAACAATATACAATTAAATCATAACCACGATTCATCTTCTAATGTATAAAATTTACTCACTTTATTCACAGTGTTTGTCATCAAACTCCTACGAAACGGCTGACTGATTTAATTAAAATTTTACATACACCTTTGGTAGGTCTGAGAATAGATTTACAACTATTTTTATTTGATAGTAAACACAAAAATAAAATACTAATTTTAATATTTTACATGTAAAATAACAAATTGCAAAGTATCATTTAAACTATCAATAGCATTATGTTAACAGCATGTACAAATTTCACTAAAATAAAATAATACTAATAAAAAAGAACTATATCATATAAAAAAATATCTTTAAAATTGCTGCCGTTTGGTGGTAAGGTACCAAGGAGGCTGGCGGCATTGCCCCTTTCTATAGCCAAACTAATACGTTGGGCAAAACATGCACCAGCCCTTGGATGACCACACGTCTCCACCAAGCGCGCCGAAATTTCCTTGAAAAATCGACGCGCACCCAATGGACCAAGGGTCTCAACAGCGAAAGCAATGAAAATATGGCCTTCATCTAGATTACTGTATTTTCGCTTCTTGAGACCCTTTAGCATCATAAGCCGCAGAACCAGCCCTAAACGCAGACCCCGATAAATGGGACGGCGCTAGTGTGTCGACGCAAGTTGCGTCCCACACTAGTGTGTTCCCATTTTTCCATGGAATCAACGACATAAGTACCATCTGGCCTCTTACCATCATCGCGCAGCAAACCTGACGGTTACAGGTTAGCTGGAATGTTGACAGTGGTAAGAGCCTGTCTGATGATATCGTTGATTGCAGCATGGCGAGGTATACGCCCAGCGCTACGGCGACATGACAAACCATGGTGCCCCAACTGATCTACTAATACGCAACAGCGGCAGCGATGTTTCTCGATTATTTTTGTGCCCAATCTTAGACCTAAGGCTAGAGAAAAGGAGCCTCTGTCTAGTCGAGTTCTTAGATTACTAGAAGGGAGAGCTTGTAGCCAATGTTCCGAAACTGGCTCGCAGCAAGCCAAAAGACGCGCCCGCGCCACTAAGTCAAGAGCTGAATTCAAAATATTTGCCTGAACTTCACCGCAAAGGGGCTCGTCCCATTGCCTCTGAGAAGCCAGATTAACGGGAACATTAACACTTGGACCGACCATTTCTATCCATGCTTTTTGGCCTCTGGGAGATCTATAACCTCCGATAAACTCACCACGTTTCCCACTATGCGTAAGAACGACCCTTGGTGGCGAAACCAGCCGACAAGAAAGCAGGTAAAGCTATACTTGAGACGCTGCGGATGCCTATACCACCGTGCCGAATCGGAAGTGTGGTTTGTGTCCAGTTGCGTTCATTTAAAGATAATGTTAAAAAATATTATTATCATTATGTTATTAATATAACTACAATATCATTTCTTTTATAACAATTTTTTATACATCTAATTATTAATAAAAGTGTTTTTGCCATATCAATAATTTATATAGCAAAACAACGTTTGCTGGTTTAGCTAGTGCATTAATATAATCCATAATCTAACTATCTAATAATCATCAAATAAACGCATTCACACATTTAAAACCTGTAATTGAAACTCATTGCATATGTTCTTCCACAATAAACAAAGTGAAGTCGGCGGGCGAGTGAAACCCATTAAATGAGCTAGTCAACCCTTCGGCACCAGATCTTGTTAAGTAAACACTATAACATAGTTCAATGTTTATAAAAAACATATTATTGGGTGCAGTTATTGACACGTGTGGCGGCTTCCAGGAAATTTGTTAATTGATGTCTTAATGGTTACGAATAGACTAAAAAATTTTAACAAGTCATTAAAAAGATTGTTGAAAATATGCGTTAAAATATATTTTGTTAACATGTAAAACGTGTATACACATTTCGGTTTTTTTCGATGACAGTAATTCGCTCTAAGTTTTGGTATAAAACTAATGGTTCCTAATACTCATATTTGAATGATTATAAGGATAATCTCTGTTATAGAATAGATGAGGATTATTAAAAATAATGCAATTTACTAGTCACATCTTATTTTACCACGTTCCCAAGTTTCATACGATGGGGTTCTGGCTGTTCTACGTTGAAATAACATAGCTACAAGGCAAGTAGTAAAATCACACGTAGAACACATTTCTACTTGGTGACAAACTTGACTACGTTATCCTTGTTCCGTAGTCATAAGAGTACTAGTGGAGCGTCTGGAGCGTTAAAAACATTAAAACCTCGGATGTCTCAGGGACTAGATGAAATTTAATTATCTTTGCGAAAATGTGTTATGAATAACATAAATAATAATCTCTACCTATTTAAAAGTTGTGTATTTGATTTTTAAATAACAAAAATTTATGATTGCAATAACTTATGTGCTATAATGAAGGTAACGTTGTAGAAATTATTTTTTTGCAACAGAAGTGGAAGCTACTGAAAAAATAAATAAATTATAGAAAATGAAATGTTAAAAAAAATATTACGTGAACTATTTGTTTATATATATTTGTTGTTATATGACTTATGAGCTATATATTTATATCGGCATATTTTCATCAAATTCAATATCTGTACTTATATTTTTTAGTGCGCGACGATTCCTTTCAGTAGATTTAATACCGTCCTTCTTATATCCATCAAATACCACGTATGCGTTATTATGATTATTCTTCAAATATCTTACGTAATGTTCGCATATCATTTTGAATTTTTCATTTAATTGCCATTTGCAACGATTTAACGACATGCCTCCATCAATAACATAATGAATATTTTCTAAGCTTTTCAAATTAATCTGAATTTCTGGGAATAGTTCGTAGAAAGCTGATTTTTTTGTCTTTCGCAGTTGGCCATCTTCAAACAGAGCAAGTGGATATGGTGCCAGTTCATAATATAGTTCATAGTTCGTCATCTGTTTTTTTCAACACACAAATACGTTGAAACAGCAACAATGGATCAACGGGAATAATATTGTCATGAATTTTAATTTTATTATTTTTAGCCAATAGAGAATTTATTTTATCTTTCCTTAATAACTTCAATTCGCGTACATTTTTTCCTTCGGTTTTCTTCATGACTTTCAAACCTTCTTCAAAAGCATTGCAACAATTTATACTTTTATCACCGGTAATTCCAGTGGCAATTGACATAATTGCATCTGTATCAGGAAAAGGACTGTGTTCTTTGAAAAAGTCTACCAATCTTTTTAGATCGATACCATCCCTTTCTATTCTAGCATCTGTAGAATCACTGTGCTGATGACTTTTATTGAAAGATATGTCACAAAATAACTATAACTATTTCTATGCCTTCAATAATATCTTTACTATAAATAACTTCTCTGATCCATTTATAAACTACACTTTCAGTGGCACCTCGTTTAAAAGGGGGTCCGTCGACGCTCATTCCTTTCATTAAAGTCTGCTCAATAGTTTGATCAAAATGGTAAAAATGGAATGTTGGGAAGATGTTTGTCTTTATCTATTTAAATAAAATTTCACGTAGAACTAAAAAAAATATATTTCCAATTAAATGTTATGCTCTAATATAATATATTTTCATATTTTTTCGTTTAAACAATGAAAAAATTAATTGCACAATATAATATTGGTAGAGGTTACGATTTAGAGCATACAAAACAAAATCCTGTTAGTTACATGGAAATTCATTCAATCCCTATGAGATCCGAGGTCAAAACCCCCGGGCGCTCCACTATACGTAGACTCTCAGTGATATAACTATCGTAGCTTTACAACTTCGTAGCTTAAAAGAAACCTATGGTGTGTTAAGTAGAATGTTTTTTGTTGCTGTGATTCTCAGATACAAAAAAATCTGTTCGTTTTTTTTCTATATTAAATGATACTATTGGTATATATATTTGCTATGAGGGGAACACCAGTCTGAAATACTACATAGGCTACGTCATAATAATAAAATTCAAAACATTTTTCTGTAGTTCGATAAAAGAAAAAAATATGCTTACAATAGTTTCAATATAATATAAAAAAAAAATAGTTCTGTGAAGAGAACAAAACAGTAGCTTAAAGTTTAAGTTACAAAATTTCAATTATATTCAGTATGTTTAACACAAAGACATCCTTAAATCAGTTAATAAACGCATAAGACCAGTAAGTATAAACTACATTACAATCCGGCAACTCGCTCTTGATCAAAGAATCTCGCAACGAACGATGAACTTACACTTTTATTGTTCACTTCAATTGAAAGAAGTCCGTTCCGGAGCAGGTTGGTAGCTTTGATATGCAGCTTCTACTTGCTACTTTGCGTGGTAAGGTAGGACACACACTAGAGATAACTGGAAAAAAAGGATTGTATAAAATAGATAAATATATTCACGCCATTAGTTCCCATTGGGGTAGGCAGAGAATATCGACACTTTCTACGATTCTGGCAAACTTCTCTAGCTTCATTTAGATCTGTCAATCTTTTCATACATGCTCTTTTATGGTTCATACTTTGGACATTACATACACATAATATAATAAAAAACTGAGATTAATATCTCTCAACTATAATTTTGTAAAATCAGTTTATCTCTAAGAATCACAACGCATAACAAAATCTTACACACAAATCTGCAAACTTCGCATGGATAATATTCGTAAATATATGTATCCGTGACGTCAATTTTCCCGTGAAAAGCGTAACATGTTATAAAGTTGTTCTTCATTTGATTTATCTCCCTTTATAAAAACAGGTAATTGGCAGTAAATAGAATTTAGTAACTATATTAATTGAGTAACTAACTTGCTATGTTGAATATGATAATAGTATTAATTCATAAGTTTTTCAATGAGATAAGTACGTTAACACCTTTAAACCCATTGTACAATCTTTAACCAAAGCAAACCTCTGAAGATTTTTAGTCTCTTGCAAGTTGATGGAATAAAAACGAGGGCTCAGAATCGATACTGAACTTTTTCTAAATAAAAAAATGATTGTTCTGCTATTTTAAGGTTTCTTGTTTGTCAAATTACTCGTAGCCGAGCTCAATACATGCATGCATATGAAACTTTCATTTAGTCACTGGATAGGATATATAATTCAATTCAAGGAACTTTTTGAGTAATAAGTAGTAATTTGTGTAAGTTATATTTATTCAATCAATCAATCAATTATACTAATAAAGATATTTTTTTTAAATCAAACTATCAATCAGTTCGACTCAACTACGAGTACATGAATGCTATTCGTAACATTTTAATTATGTACTTTAACAAGATCAGTAGATTTAAATTTCAAAATCCTTAGTTATCAGTATGTACCAAGGCCCATGTGTGAAATATTTAATTAAAAGAAATTTAATGTCATAATATTAGACCGCAAACGTTAGATTATTCTGATAATGTTTATTTATAGAGCTTTTTATTTATTTTACTTCTACCACTGACATTACATGACTAATAAAAACATAACAAAATAAGCTATTAAGTTGAGTACAAAAAAGGCTGTTACTATAAAAAAACTGTTTAAACTTTTGATTTTTCTAGTTTTAAACTTTGTGACCGACACAATATATTACCAACATCAACATAAAAAAAAACTTGATAAACCCTTGAAACGCTCCTAAAATAAAAATAAAAAATATCTGGCTTAAAAATTATCCTAACCAATCCAACACTACTAGCATACTAACCAACTCGCCTACACAAACGTAGCACACAAAACGAACAGACAGATAGTCTATTAACAATGTTATTTTTATTCGAACTCACACGTGCGGTCTGCAATTGTTTAGAAGTCGGTTAATTCGGTCGCCGCGACCTTACACGCCCTAATTGCTTTTCAGTACTTTCGATTCCGACTACTGCCCTTTGTTGTGGCATTTCAATTATACAGAACTGGTATTAGCTTACTGGCGAGTCTTGAGTTCGGTGGCGGTTTTGGGTTAATTCAGTATATACTTGGAGTAACAATAACGGGTATCTTCCTGCGGGTATTGTAATAGGCGGCTTACGCCCGATTTCTGAATTGAGTTTTCCAGCTGAGAACAACTTAAGTATCGTTCTGTCGCATTGAAATCTTAACAACTGAATGAGACAGAACGATACTTAAGTTGTTCTCAGCTGGTATGCTCAATTCAGAAATCGGGCTATAGAGTTTTATTACTCTGTCTGTAGTATTCAAAAAGATAACTCAAGAGAGTTTAAAAAGAGTTTAACTTATGTAGATTGGGTTTTGCCTGTTTGGGATCATTGTTAAGAGTAATATTGATAAGTTTATAGTCACACTAATTAGGGTCAGTCAATACTGCTTTTCGTACGGGACAGTGTAGGTTTATTCTCCACAAGGTAGACGTTGTGGTTCCCAACAACTAAGTGAACGCCACACGAACGTGATGGCTGAGGAGTTGAGGACAGCGCAGGACTGGTCGTTGTAGAGATTTTTAACGGATTGCGTAGTTCATCGTTTACTTCATACATAAATGGACTTACAGGGTGGAATTACAGTTACTAAATCACTAATAGGGATTAGCCAGAGCTTTGGAATAAGGAATTCCTCTTTCGGAAGTTGTGTGGGGATACGATAGTTAATTAAAGGTTTTAGGTGATGCGTCTCCAGCCGCTTCTCCTGATAATTTCATTTTAATTACACTTTCGAACACCCACGGGAAGAAATGCAGTAGTGCTATTCTAAGCCGACACTACACAGCATACATGAAATCAATAAAAATCTTAAAATGAAGCAATTAAGTAGTTTGAGTTAATTTTTGGACAATTTTATTTGTCACCGCCTTCCGTAACTTCTTTCCCTACTCAATTTCCAAAAGTGGCTGACTCATCGCTAATACCTTAAGTATAGGTAGTTTTCTAATTTTATAAAAATCAACCCACACTTCATCAACTGCTGTGTAGTGCCGGCTTTGCTGTGTAGTGCCGGCTTAGAATGTCGCTACCCCTTTCTACCCACGGGTGTCGTAAGAGGCGACTAAGGGTATTGGGACTTTTTATTGGATTTTTGGGCGATGCGGTTGGAGACCCATCACCAAAAACCTTTATTTTTACCATCTTTTCCCCACACAACTTCCAAAAGTGGCTGAGGAATTTATAATTCCTTAGCTCTGGCTACCCCTTCTAGGGTAATATAGCCGTGAGTATATGTATGTATGTACTTCATCAACATGACGCTATAAAAAATGAGGTGTGATTTTAACGCAATCTCCGGACTGGCCACATGTGAGTCCAGAGTTCCGTGTTTGTTGATGTAACAACTTTTCATGTCACTAACCGTGTTTATACTTTTATGACAATCATAAACGACCGTTTAAAATGCTGTTTTTTTCCTATTTTACGGTTGTTAATGTTTTTGGATGTTGTGTAAATATACTGAGAGCTAGGAAATTGGGCAAGGGTTGTTTGGATATTTCATTTTGGAATAATTATGTCGGTTTTTTCATGTGAAGTCGTAAAAGTTGATTGGGCTTGACGCCAGAACGATGTATGATTGGGGGTTTAATGGCTGGCGAATTATTACTGATTTAATTTGTAGGTTTTGAAAATATGTTTATAGAATAGAGTATAGAAAATAAGTAGACCAGTTTATCTTAAGTCTAAAAATTGCTATTAATTATCAGATTAAACGTACCTCGACACGTCAACAGCGTGCTCCACTATTTATTGTTTTTAAATATATTTGGTGCGTCCATGAACTGCATAATTTAAAACGAAAAATAAAGATCTGGCTATAAGATCGATAGAACATTTTTTACATTGATGAGTTGCCAAGATTTTCAGTTATCTCAGTTTGTATTATATCTTATCTGTTTTTATCAACAAAGATCTTTCAAAAAATCTGACTGTAACCAAGCAACAAACTACAAATAAACATTGTTGTAGCAACAATCATTTTGTGAAATTAAACAAAAAAAGAAGCTCACCCATTGGCTGCTGAAGTGAGTTGAAGAAAGTGGACCAGAACTACACCCAATCAAATCGACTATAGGACCAAACAAATCGACTATACGATACGCTCATGGTCATGGATACAATATGTCATTTTGATTGACATTTTTTATACATTTTATTGATTTGTAAATATTTATATGTTTCTTTGAGTTTGTAAATAAGTAATTAGTTTTTTGTATAAGTTTAGTTCTAGCTAAATTGTGCCCAATATTCAGCTAACGGCATCAAGCCTCGACGATGTCTTGACTTTTATGCTTCGTTACGCCCACTTTTTTACACACATAACTAGTTGTTGTTTTATTGATGAGTTTGCCTGAGAGGTGTGTTTGCCCATTTTGTCCCGACTCCGGCCGTACCTTTGTCGCTCCGCATGGTCTTCGAGTCCATGTCGGGCGTGTGCACAAGAATGTTTCGTCTTCAGGCTTGCCTTCTTCAGCCGCAGTTACAGTTTCCACGATACCGTCGACGTTAGAGGTTTCTGTTGATTGGAATAACCTTGCCATTTTAAGGAGGAATGTTCGTGTGCTTAAACACGTACCGAAGGGTGCCAGGTGTGTGGTGGCTGGGCGATTAGCGGAAATTATAAATAAATGCGTCCAGGACAATGATGCTCAGGACTGGTTCCAGCTCTTTACGTTTGCGTATAATGCTATGCGGCTACCGGACAGGGGGGAGGACGGTCGATCTCTTACCACCATAGTGAAGGAAAATGCTGTTAAAGGTTTTTTGGGAGATAATGATTTCCAGCACGGTGTCGATATTTTGCGGATAAGGAACCGTGATAAAATAATTGAGCGCAAGGTTCACGATGGGGACTTGAGAGGCGCGGTTCGTCTTTTGCTATCAGATTCTTCCATTGCGCCAGCGAATGAGGCCACGTTGAATGTTTTGCGAAGTAAGCATCCCCTACCTCGTTGCGGAACCTCCTCTCTTAGAGAGCCGAATTCCTCTGTAAGTGTGCCTGTCGTCTCATCAGCTCAGGTGGGAAAAGCAATCGCGTCTTTTCATAATGGCACGGCTGCAGGGCTGGACGGTTTGCGTCCCGAACATTTAAAGGAGCTGACGTCAGTATCGGCGGGGGATAACGGTGGTCGTTTGTTGGATTCTTTGACACGTCTTTGCAATTTCATGTTGAGAGGGGTGGTTAACCGTGAAGTTTGTCCAATCCTATATGGTGCTTCACTTTGCGCTTTGGAGAAAAAGGACGGTGGCATTAGACCCATCGCAGTTGGGAGCATTCTTCGTCGTTTGGTAGCGAAGATTGGTTGTTTAATTACTAGGGGCATATCCAGTTATTTGCAACCACACCAGCTTGGTTTCGGCACCCCTTTAGGGTGTGAGGCGGCCATTCATGCTACCCGGGCATTTGCGGTTTCTGGTGTGGGTCATGGTCACGTCATTGTAAAATTGGATGTGCAGAATGCTTTTAATTGCGTGGACCGTGAAACAATTTTGAACGAGGTTGAAGAGCGGATTCCAGAGTTATATCCGTTTTTACACCAATGTTATTCGTCTCCGAGTAGGCTGTCTTATGACGATGCGGTGATTCTGTCTCAGTCAGGAGTGCAGCAGGGTGATCCATTGGGACCTTTAATTTTCAGTCTGGCTGTACATAAGGTTGTTACGGGGGTTCAATGTGGTCTCAATGTTTGGTACCTAGATGACGGTACTATTGGTGGGCCTCCGGACGTAGTTTTAGAAAACATATCACGAATCGCAGCTGCTTTTGCGGAGATTGGCTTATCCATTAATAGTGATAAGTGTGAGTTATTTCCCTGTGATGACTCTTTTGTCTCTTTACAGGAATTTCGCAATCAAATCCCGGGTATTAAGTTAGTAGATAAAGCGACATTTACTTTGTTAGGAGCGCCAATTTTTGCGGAGGCCATCCCCGCTGCGATAAAACAAAAAAAGAAAAACCTTTTGAAAGCGCGCATGACATTAAAAAATCTCTCGGCGCACGTTGCGTTGTCCCTTATCCGAAGTTGCCTGGCCATTCCAAAGTCAGTTTATTTTTTAAGGACTTCTCCGGTTTGGAGGTATGAGGCTGAGGTGGCTGAGTTTGATGCGGTGCTGAGAGAGATCTTAGAAGAAACTCTTAATGTATCACTGACGGGAGATCAGTGGATTCAGGCGGTGCTGCCGGTTCGTTATGGCGGTTTAGGCGTGCGTAGTATGCGAGACCTAGGTTTGCCTTCGTTTCTGTCTTCTGTGCATGGGGTAGCGGGCTTAGTCACTAGCATTTTAGGTACTAATGGTGACAATTTCTGTTTGCCCTTTGCAGAGGAGGCTTTGGCGGAGTGGTTGGCTCTTAGCCCGTGTACCGATAAGCCGGAGCACCCCGAGGTTCAGAGGTATTGGGATGACGAGTTGGCAAAGAGGGTCTTGGACAGTTTGAAGCAGAATTGTGAGGGAGTAGATCTTGCAAGATTAAAAGCAGTATCAAGACCAGAGTCCGGTGCGTGGCTTCATGCGCTGCCGTCACCGCAGCTGGGAACATTTTTGGACAACGATAGTCTTAGGATAGCTGTAGCGCTCAGGCTTGGCTGTAAAGTGTGTGAGAGGCATCGTTGTTTTTGTGGCGCGGTGGTAGAGGTAAATGGCCATCATGGTTTGAACTGTTTAAGGTGTGTTGGTCGCTTTCCGCGCCATCATGCCTTGAACGACATTATTCGGAGGGCGCTGGTATCTGCCAATATTCCGTGTGTGGTGGAGCCACCGGGTTTGAGCCGGACGGATGGTAAGCGGCCGGATGGGCTCAATTTGGTCCCGTGGGAGAGAGGAAGATGCTTAATCTGGGATGCAACGTGTGTCAGCACTTATGCTCCATCCCATCTGCCCTCGACCATCAGACAAGCAGGTGCTGCTGCAGAGTCGGCTTCAAGGCTTAAGCACGCGAAGTACGAGCCCCTTAAATCTAATTACTTGTTCGTGCCAGTGGCGTTTGAGACATCTGGTGTGTGGGGTTCCGAGGCCATTACATTCATAAGGGACATTGGCAGGAGGCTCCGCGAAAATGGCCATGATGCTCGTGCTGGTGCTTTCCTGAGTCAAAGACTCTCGGTAGCAATCCAGCGGGGCAATGCGGCGGGCATCATGGGTGCTTTTGCGCATGAGTCTGTTAGTAGATAACTTATTTTATTGTTTTAGATATTTAGTTACCATTTAACGGTTAATAGTAGTTAGTTATTTTTAAATATAATAATGTATTTTTTTTTATTATTATGTGAATGTTATTTTTTTATAAGTTTCCGTTATTATTATTTATACTGTGACAATTTAGAAATAATGCTAGTATGTTTATTAAGGTGTTAATATTATAATTATCAGATTAACGCCCGATTTCTGAATTGAGTATTCAAGCTAAGAATGACTTAAGTATCGTTTTGTCTCATTCAGTTGTTAAGATTTCAATGCAACAGAACGATACTTAAGTTGTACTCAGTTGGAATACTCAATTCAGAAATCGGGCGTAAGTCTTCAAATACGCTACTTAAATTCTAATTAGAAGATTTTTAGCGGCTAAAATTTTTACAAATAAATTAAAATTAAATTTTTAAATTTATTTGCACAAAATAACAATTGAAACATCACCGGAGTCTTCCCAGGAAGTAATTAAAAAAAATAATACTTGTGTTGGGAATGACCCGCTTCTTTCCTTACTTATCTAACTTATATCTATACTCAAGCAAAATATTCTAAGGTTTAGTTAAACTAAACTAAATATAAACTTATAAAAATAGGTTTTGATATGAGCTGACAGATTCAATACTGATTGATGTGTGTGTGTGTGTGTGTGTGTGTGTGAGTGTGGGTGTGGGTGTGTGTGTGTAAATGTGAAAAAAATAAAAATAAATAAACTTTACAAACTTTAGGATTGAGAATTCAATTTCTAAGCAATTTTTGAAGGCTTAGATTCGAGCAGAATGAATTGGCACTTGGCGATTTATTCATAACCTAATCTTCCTAAATTAAACGCCTAAATGATCATTTACTTCCCTAGAATATTGATTCTTATTATTAAATTGTCAACTTAGTGAAAAAACCATTGCTTCTTTTGTAATTAAAATTCATAGGAGATGAAAAAGCCAATTCCTTCAACGGGGTACAAGTAGTCTAATATCGAGCCAATCGTTGCCTAACTAATTCTCAAGAATCTGTACATGATTCTAATCTTTTTTTTACTAATGTATAGTTGTGAATGTTGTTTAGTAGGCAGTGGTGAGTTTTTCAGAAGCCAGAAGCTAGTATATGAATGGATGAATGAGAGCTAGAAACAGTGTTTAGGGCAATGAAATGTGTGAAACAAACAGAATATGAATCAAAATTAAGCATCATAAGGTGTTAAAGTTATTAGAGGAAAGCCACTCAGGCCATTCAGATAGAAAATTGAAAATGTGAACAAGCACAAAAATCCGGATTGGAACTAATAAAAGCGAATGTGTAAGAAGATTGATAAATACGAATGAATTGGTAGATGTTTGCCGAGAAGGATTGATAGAATTCTTGCAAAGAAATGATTAGTAGTAGGTATAGTATGGTTGATTTATCCTTTATTAATTAGTCATTACATTAAAATTATTGAAATTAGAATTGGTTCGGCTTTTTAGAAAACCTTGAAAGTGACGTGCTCCTTACATACCGGAAAACTTTATAGGTCAGAGACAATTTTCTGTTATTTATCCCTAAAAAAACAACGAGACAATATAATAATTTAAAATAATATCTATTTAAGAAAATATAGAGTTGTCATTATTCTTTATTTGGAAGTAATTATTTATATTTGAACGAATAATTAGTACATACATAAATACATACATATACTCACGGCTGTAAATCCCTACAAGGGGTAGCCAGAGCTGAGGTACTAGAAGTTCCTCGGCCACTTTTGGAAAGTAGAGTGGGGAAAAGATGATAAAAATAAAGGTTGTTGGTGATGGGTCTCAAACCGCATCGCCCAAAAATCCCTTAATAGCCCCAATACCGTTAGTTGCCTCTTACGTACACCCACCGGAAGAAATGGGGTAGTGCTATTCTAAGCCGACACTACACAGCAATAATTAGTCGCGTTCAAATTTAATGTAGGTAAATGTAAAGTGAAGATGTAACTAGTCCTGGCATACATAAATTATCAATATCATCCACTCGTCCTACTAACTATACACCCAGCCCTTTTTAAGCACATCCTCCAAAGCGATTATCTCACTAATGATTTTCAATTAGTACTTTCAATTTGCTATTCAAAATTATATCTTACACTACTACTTTTAAGGATCATGTATTCTATATGTTGTTTTTGAAGAGACTCAAATAATGGTGCATTGAGATGGTCAGGATCCCACGAATGTGTTTTGAAGTGCTTAGACTATACATATTTACTTATTCTTACGACGTTTATTCTGATTGAGGTAGGCAGGAACTATCCATCAAATTATAGCAAAGCTCATTCTAAATGAATTGAATAGAAAACTCTTTATTGCATATCAGAATAAAATTTTCTTATAGATATAATATTAAATAGAACTACAAATGGCGGTATTATCACTTAAAGCGATCTCTCCAGACAAACCTTGAATGGTAAGCACAGTTTATTATTGGTTATGGTTGGCAGATGTACAACCAACAATATATATATAATTAAATGGCTCGAATGATTTTCATGAAATTTTGTGTGTATGCATAACATCTGAGAATATGAGCTAAACTATGTTATACAGCTACACAGCTTTATAAGCTTAGGAAGTTGAAAGGGGATAAGATGGTAGGAATAAAGTATTGTTGGTGATAAGTCTCCAACCGCATCGCCCCAAAATCACTTAAAAAACCCCCATACCCTTAGTCGCTTCTTACGAAACCCTTGGGTAAAAAGGGCTTTTGGGCATTTTAAGCTGGCACTGCACGGCTATCTTATTATATTGCTGAAGGCTGCGTAACATTTATTTCCCATGCTCTGCCTTCCCCTTTAAGGAATTTATAGCAGTGACTTTACTTAAAGGTAAGTACGTATAGAAACGTAACGACGTGTAAAACTTCGGCTAAGCCACGTTCAAGCAACAAAAGTGAATGGTCGGTTCTTGCGGACACGCGCGAGTGCTCCGACTTTTACTGCGACAAATAAAAAGCTGAGCCAAGCCAATAGCGTCTCAACTGATGTAAAGGGTGATTTGATTCGATTTGATAAGTGCTATTAGAATAGAATAGAATAATTCTTTATTGTACATCAAACACAAATTTACAAAAGAAATTATCATACAGTTTACAGTGAGGTACAATCGGCGGTCTTATCGCTAAAAGCGATCTCTTCCAGACAACCTTAGGAAGGTGGAATCGGTAAACTAGTTATCTGGGTTGGTATTAGTCAGATTAGTTTCCTATTTACTAAAAGTGATGACTGTATTTTTCTTCATTGAAGCACTGAAGAACCGCTGTGAAAATGCTCATTCACTGCTTACCAGATATAATTTAAAATGGTCACCAGAGTATTGAGTGGAGCCACTTTTGTAAGTTGCGACAGAAAAAGTAATCTAATAAAGAAGAACAAGTGCAGGATTTTCAAACGCCACCAGCATTATCTTAGTCGTCTCTTGCGTCCGTCGTGCGAGACACTTAGAGTAAGAGATGGGGTAATGCTTACCTTAACTTATACGGTTTTCAACCAAGAAGTAAAAAGTCACAGAACGAAAAAATAAGGACTTTTAGACACAAGGAACTAGAATCATGTATTGAAGACAAAGACAAAAAACATTCGAAACTAATGTTATTTCTAGCCTATGCGAATTAAATATTTTTTCTCATCATATGAATAAGCTTATCGCTGCTTTTTATTGTAGACTCAGCCCTGTGTTTGTGATTTAATAAATCATCATTATAAGATTTAATTCATCATCATAAAAATATCATATAATAGTTAATATGTAAAATGACTTGGTATTGCTTGAATTTGGACAGTCTACCTTTAAAAAAAATAAGGAAGAAATAATTTATGTTATGTCGATCAAGAAAAAATCACCCTGTTAATAAAAAGTGCCAATCCAGTGGCCAATAACAAGTCGTCCGGTCAGGTGTGACCCCCGCAGTGGGAGGGGCACCCCGGCCCCTCACCCTTCCTCCAGGGGCTACACAATCGCCTCCTAATGAGGCAGGGGCCCTAATGACAATTATCGTACCACACTTTCTGAACGAATGGTTTGCGTTCGATTCTTTAGCTGATTTGTTCATTCATATCAATTTAAGGTGTGTCGAGGGTATTTTTTTTTTAATGTAGTAATTTTTATGGTAAGATAACGAGTTAATGTTAGCAGTTGGGTAGGCTCTGACTCTGACTAACTAAAAAATCTAGACTTAATTCGCAAAAAGATATAAATACCCTAAAACTACCTAGCTTGGCCTATACTTACCTACATTATATTCATAGACTAATTAGAACATAGAATTGACAGTTGGAAACGTAAAAATTGCTGTGTAGTGCCGGCTTAGAATAGCACTACCCCATTTCTTCCGGTGGTGGATTTACTTAAGAGGCGGCTACCGGTATTGGGGCTTTTAAGGGATTTTGGGCGATGCGGTTGGAGACCCATCATCAAAAACCTTTATTTTTACTATCTTTTCCCCACTCAAATTTCCAAAAGTGGCTGAGGAATTTCTAATTTCTTAGCCCTGGCTTCCCCTTCTTGGGATTGATAGCCTTGAGTAATATGTATGTATGTAAATGTAAAATGTATACTTATCTCTCTGCACATAAACATAAATGTTCTATTTTCAAAACGGTTTATTTATAACTAAGTAAATTTTATTTTAAATAGTGCCTTTGTTACCGGAAACCATGTCGTATTTTATTTATATTATCACAGTTGATAATATTTAGTTTTGGTTTTAGCCATCTCTATGTAAAATTAATGACATAAGAGAAAAGTGTGATCCGAGCTAGTTTGTTGATCTTGAGCTATGCTGCTGCACTAACATTCTTTTTTAAACTCTTGCATTACTTTTTTTATCCTTTCACATCCAGCAATATTTTCATACATGCTCACTTCCTTCTCTAATGAACATACATGAGTTATTAAAACATTATTTGTTACAAATTTTGTTGCTAATACTTTGCTAGATTTGCGCAACAATATTATTTACCTATTTTCACATCATAAAATAACTGAGAATACAGATATCTCATTAATTTTTAATCTCCGACAAAAACTGCCACCCTGGCAAATTGAAACATTTAACTGAAAACACGACCATTTCCACAGAAAGAAAAAAGAAACGAAATGTTCCCAGGACGTCCTCAAAATAATAGGAAATTTATGTTCCGGTTCGGTGGCGCTTCAATTACGTGATTAGCGAATTATTTCCACTTTTTTGTCGTCTCACCCCGCGCCCTCCGGTAATTTCTTGGTTTCCACCACGGAGCACACTCACTGAAGAGAAGATATTAGTTAATGAGCATTAGAGTAAGTAACGAGCAAGTATTATCTGCATCAAGTAGAGTGCGAAAAAAATGTGTCAACATTGTTGTATATTAGTACGTTTCTACTTGGTTTTGTTGATCAATGAAAAAAATGTGAAATGAAAATGGTGGATATAAGAGTTAGTAAAGCTCGCAGGACGACGATGGATAAGGGCAGAACAGGATTCATTGCTGAGATCTTTGGTTGACGCCGGCGGTGGACGTCTGTTGGCTGATGCTGGTAATGGTGATGATTACAATTACTTAAGCAATCCTGTTAGCTTAGTGGAAAGCGCTGCCTGAGGTATTATGAGTTTTGGCTCAATCCAAACTTAAGCCCTTGTATATAAACATAGGTAGTTCAATCCACGAAGGCGCGTCCTAAATTTTTTAGCATTTTTCAGCGTGAATCTCATGCTTTAGACGATTGGTTATTTTATTACTTCTTTGTGTGTATAAGTCCACATAAATAAATTAATTAACCGTGAAAGTACTTACATATAAGCCTTTATTTCACACTTCATATATAAAAAAATAGAAGAAAGGGTTGGGCGCGTCTTCGTGAATTGAACTACCTATATAATTTATTTATTTATGTATAAAGGACAGAAAACTATCGTGAGGCATGAATTTGACCAAATAATAATTAGTCTTGATAGACTTGTTCCTATATCACAAAGTACCTTTTTATAAAAATATTTCAAACAAACAAGCTGGCACAAATTAATTAAATTGTGCATTAAAATGTTCATCACGCATTATTTAGTTGATGTTTCATTATTAAAGCTAAATTTCTTTTCAACTTCCTTGAAAAGCTATGAAATTGTTACCTTCTCTTCTCTACGCTTGTTCCACGGTTTCCGCCTATTGCCTCCGCTCTTTTGATTAGGTTTCTAAATTGTATCTTTCTTCCTTCTTTCCCGTTTAATGGTAACAGACGGCAGCCGTCACGTACCGGGTAATTGTAAGCCGTTGGAAGTAGTATGAGCGTCTTTGAGTAAAGCCACGAGTATTCGGAAAAGATTGGCTGGGCTGTGAGAGTTCGATTTTCGTGGACGATTTATTCGGTTTGGTTTCATTGGTTAAGTTATGAGAGCTGTTGGTTAAGTTATCTTACTTTATTCGGGTTGGTTTAATTACGGTCATAGTTATGTTTATATATTGTTAGTATAAAAAAACTATTAAAATTTACTTATCTACATCTATTATAGGTATATACTCACGGTCGTATAAATTCCATAGAGTTTTATAAATACAAATTTCTTAAAAAATACAATTAAATGTTTTCAATTTAGGAACTGACTAGAAAAAGACTAGATCGGTCGTTTTTAATATCTTAAGGGGAGGCCTATGTCTAGCAGTGGACGTCCAATGATAAAATGAGCGACTATTTTTTTGGAATGTTGAGATGGTTTGGGCATATAGAGAGGATGGATGACAGTAAATTAGTAAAAGAGATCTATAGAGCCAATGTGGAAGGTAATGTTAGTAGAGGACGACCTAGGACGACACATTTGGAAAAAATAGAAAATGTGCTCAAAAAGGCAGGTGTCCGAAGTACGAAGAATCAAAGAGCATGTATGAAAAGATTGATGGATGTGAATGAAGCTAGAGAGGTTTGCCAGGATCGTACAAAGTGGCGATCGATAGTCTCTGCCTACCCCAATGGAAACTAACGGCGTGAGAATATGTATGTATGTATTTTTTACGGATATTTAAAAAGTTTGCTGCCTGCTCGAAGTCACCGAATAACAAGAAGAGCATCGCCTTTGACGCAGAGGCGTTGGGGCCTACATTAAGAGTATTTTCTCATGTCATTTGAGGAATTAATTCACCAACGTTTTTAATAGTGAGGGAAATGTAATCCTAGCCAAAATAGCTGAATACTTCGTCATATGTCAATGCATACGTGCAAAACGGCGGTAAGCCTTCCTCTGTAAAAAGTGAGTACTCCAGGCGCAAAAGACCACTATATCTCTGACATAACTTTGTGTTTTACGACATTGATGACCAGCAGATATTAATTTTATATAATGATTCTCTGCGTTCCGAACAAAACTTCAAAATCTTCATAATAAACCCCCCGCTCCTATTAGAATAATGCAATATTAATCTCAACTAGTAGATATGCATTATTCAGAAGTCTGTTGCCAAATCTCCAATAGACACAAGTACCGCACAGGTGGTTCTACATTAACCCGAATGTGGTCTATATGTGGCATGATAGACTACTCGAGATTCGCTCGCTTAATTCTGACGTACCTCTTTCATGTACTGTCGGGGAGAAAAGTGGGTGGCAAGATTTACCAAGGACATTAAATATGTAGAACTGAATTGGTATAAAAATAATAAATGGCATAAATTAAAGTTTTGTTAGAAATTATAAAAGACGTGAGTATGTGAACTTATATACTATTATATGTACCTACCTTATATGAACCAATAAATTATTTAACTGACTATAACAATGCAATATGATCAGACCGTCAATATTTTTTGCTTATCTAAACCGTAATGAATTATGTATGAAAACTTGGTCTTTTAGATGTTTTACTCTCTTTCTCTCTCTCTCTTACTCTTTTTCTTATCACAAAATTATATGACTTCATTGCATCACCCAATTTATTGACTTTAATGCTTGTACAAGATTTGCCTGCGTAAATAACCAAACGCAAAACCATAGAGTACTTAAACCATAGACATATAATACTTAAACATTGTCATCGGAGTTTGTGAAGCGAATAAAAAAACCAAGAAGGAGTAAGAAACATGTGGCAAGCTTTGCTAACATAGTGGTTGGTACAAGGTGATGATCGATAGTCTCTGCCTGACCTATTGGGAACTAATGGCAAGGATATGTGTATTAATATTGGGAAGACAAATATGTTGTTTGAATTGTTGTATGTTTGCCGTGTAGTGTCGGCTTAGAATAACACTACCCCATTTCTACCCGTGGGTGATCGTAAGAGGCGACTAAGGGTATAGGGGGCTTTTTAAGTGATTTTTAGGCGATGTGGTTGGAGACTTCAATCAACTTCCAGAAGTGGCAGAGGAATTTTTCATTCCAAAGCTCTGGCTACCCCGTTACGGGATTAGAAATATGTATTTTTTAAACAAAACATTGTTGACGACAGTACAATCTATTGCTGTTTCTTTTGGCAAGTGAAGTGGTCTGCTGTTGAAGAGTTAATAAAGCGCTTGAATATAGTCATCGTAAATCAATAAAATACAATTAAAATAAATTGCATATGGTACAAAATACTACCTACAATTTGAATTTATTAATATTCTAGTCTAGATCATTTTGAAAGCAGAAGCGTGTAAAAAAAGACAGATGAATGTGGATGAAGCTCTACAGGTTATGCCGTGTAGTATAGGCTTCGAACAACACTACCCGTGGGTGATCGTAAGAGGCGACTAAGGGTATAGGGGGTTTTTAAGTAAATTTTGGGCGATGTGGTTGGAGACCCGTCACCAAAAACAATAATTATTACCATCTTTTCCCCAAAAGTGGCTGAGGAATTTCTCATTCTAAAGCTCTGGCTACCCCGTTAAGGGATTTATAGCCGTGAGTATATGTGTGTATGTATGTTTGTTACTTGTTGTACAAAGTACTAGGATCGTACAAAGAGACAATTGGCGGTATCTGCCTACCCCAATGAGACTAATAGAGGGTGTGTATAATTTCAAAATAACCTTTGAATCCTTTTAATATCGATTTGCAAATAGAACATTGTATTTTTTATTTCGCATTAATTTCAAACTAACATCATTATGAACAAATATAGCCAAGAGAGGGTGAAAGCTGAAGGGTGATTATTCTTCTTGCCTAATATTACTTGAATTTTTTTATCTGATATTCACAATAACGTATGTTATCAATACATACTTTGATCCTTAAGTATATATCCCCGTTTGAAATGCAGGTTTGATAAATGAACGATGTCATTATTAATTATGATAAGAAAACAAATAAAACTTTCACTTAAGTAAGTTTTTTTCGAATCTAGTGCAAATGCCCAATTGAAGTAGGACTGGGCCGGCCACGTTGCTCAGATGCACCCGGACCGATGGGCCAAAAGAGCCACGCAATAGACTCCCGGTGTAAAGAAAAAGCATGGCCGATCAAGACAAAGATGGAGTGATGAACTAGGTCTTTGGGACAAGAACTAGTGGGAGACCGCTCAAGACCACCTGGAGTAGAAAAAAGGGCAGAGAGACCTTTGCTCAGGAGTGGGATACAAAAGGCTTAAAATAATAATAAATAGTGCAAAATACATATCATGGGCGCGTAAAAATAATTCTTGATACAGTAATTCTACATATAACTTATGATTCAAGTATAATTCTACAGTCCAACAAAGGATTCCAACATAGGATTTCTGGAATGAAGTAAAATCTCTAAACTTAAACCACCCAAGTCTCTTGGGCACATAAGTAGTATTTATGGCATATTAAGTGATGTTACAAGTTGAAGTGCTCGTATCTACGTGAATGCTTAAGACGTAAACAGACAGACAAGCATCTGTTTCGTGATAGCAACAAATGGGTTATTATAATTCTTTTCTTGGGAAGAAAATTTAAGGGATGTCAATTTTTTTATCGATAAGATAGAGTGAACTACAAATCCGAGATTTTAGAATTGAAATTAAGTTTATTATGGTGATTGTGTCGACAGTAGTGGGTTAACTTTCATAACTAATACTTTTGTAGGATTCAAAATGTATTTTATAGCTATGACATTGAGAAACAAGTTTCTCTAATTTAGTGATATACTCTACCGGTCATTACCGTAGTTAATTTGACATTTACTTGATTTGTGTGACATAAAATATTCGTATTTATTTACTGTACTAAAAATTTAAACCATTTTTATGTTATTCATGAGCTTATACTTTCTATAAAAAAAACATAATATTAATATGTGCAAAGATGCGATAAGAACTGAAAAGCGAGATTCTTACGTAAACTGAAACCAATCATCACGACAAAAACATCTAGCTCGCATATTATTCCTATTTAAAAACAACAATCCCAAATAGACAATCATTATCGACTTTCTATCCTAAGTTCCCATCCCTATCGAACAAGTAAAGGTAGCTGTCAAAAGTGGTAGTCAAGTAGTCCGGGAGCCACTCCAGCTCCGATGGGCGAGATAACGTGACACAGCACAGGAGTACCGCTGACGAAATGAATACTCCAGACTTGTTCAGATTCTCAAGATTTGAACGTTCACGCTGTATATCTCCTAAGAAGTGGAAGAGGTGCTAATAATTTTATAATTGCAATTTTTACTTTTGTACATCACGTCATAATATTGTCAATTGGTGTTCAGATTACCAACGACAGTGTGATAGAGGGCTAGCCTAGTTTTGTACGAATACACTGGCACATAACTAAATACTACTTAGCAATGTGAGTTTCCTTGCGAAGTATTCCTCCACTGGTAATAAACTTTATAATTGACTTGGCTTCTCAGTTTAAAAATGGTGTAGTGAAATGCTAATTTTTATTCTAGACAAGTCATGAAATTTTAAGTTATAGCATTAAGTACTAATAGGAAAAAAACAAACTAATGCCACCGAACCCACCAAACTGCACTTTATAACTACCTTCTCGATCTGAGAGGTTGAGGGTTCGATCCCCGCTGAGAGCAGCATTTGTGTGATAAGTTTAATGATTGTTTCTTAGCCTTGGATGTTATTAATGTGTCTATTATATAATATTAAATATATAATTGCCGTGTAGTGTCGGTTTAGAATAGCACTACCCCATTTCTTCCGGTGGGTGTTCGTAAGAGGCGACTAACGGTATGGGGCTATTAAGGGATTTTTGGGCGATGCGGTTGGAGACCCATCACCAATAACCTTTATTTTTACTTTCTTTTCCCCACTCAAATTTCCAAAAGTGGCTGAGGAATTTCTAATTCCTTAGCTCTGGCTACCCCTTCCTGGGATTTATAGCCGTGAGTATATGTATGTATGTATGTATGTAAATATATCATCGAGTTAGTATACCATAATACAAGTCTTACTTAGTCCGGGGCTAACTTAATCTGTGTATGATATGTCCGTATGTTTATTTTATTTATTTAATAATTTAATGACAGTCAAATGGGTGATGAACCGTGAATGGAATGGCAGAATACATATAATTATGGTGAATGTAAATGCAAACTTAGAAAACAAATAATGACAGCAGATGAATATAACCTTTAAAATAATTAATTTTAAATGAGTCAGATGTCAACGTTTTAAACAATGTTACAACTAGGATAGTTACAAGATATTACTGAACGCAATTCTTGTTAAGATAGCTCGACATACAAATATTTTAATAAAAATTTTACTCGTGTATGTAACAATTTTAAATATTTTACTACTCAAACCATTTTATATAACGAACTTTGATATTAATAGTAAACAATCCTATTAACCGTCTCTAAAAAGAAGTATTTATTTATTTTGTAAATAAGTAAATAAATAAATATACGGACATATTTTATACAGATCAAAGTTAGCCCCAAACAAAGTATAACTTGTATTACGGGATACTAACTCAACGATATGTTTACATACATACATATATATACTCACGGCTATAAATCCCTTAACGGGGTAGCCAGAGCTTTGGAATGAAGAATTCCTCAGCCACTTTTGGAAGTTGATTGGGGAAAAGATGGTAATAATAAATGTTTTTGGTGACGGGTCTCCAACCACATCGCCCAAAAATCACTTAATAAGCCCCTATACCCTTAGTCGCCTCTTACGATCACCCACGGGTAGAAATGGGGTAGTGTTATTCTAAGCCGACACTACACGGCTAACGATAACGATATATTTAATATTATATAATACACATATTAATAACATCCAAGACTAAGAAACAATCATGATGCTCATCACATAAATGTTGCTCTCAGCGGGGATCGAACCCGCGACCTCCGGATCGAGAAGCTCACCTATCCACTCGGTCTATAGTAGGTATTGTGCGCAATTTTTAGATCAAATATTTAAACCGTTTTGAGAAGAGATAAAAATGCAGACATTGGTATATTTGTATAACACTCATTATCATAAAAATATAAAGTCAAGTAGTTATGAATATTAAATCAGTATCGCTTTACAAACAAAAGAGTCAACGGTTTATAAAATGTGTCTTAAAACATTCCAACCATAAAAAGAACAAACCCGTTCAATAAATTTTTAAATAAACAGAACAATAAAAGCATTTAAACCCAAATTGGTATTGGTCTTCAGTTTTTTTGGGAACAAAAGCACATTAGAATGATTGGCATCTTTCAATACTCGAACAAATTAACTCCATAAATACAAAAGAAGTGAAATCAAACATATCTTCTAATCAAAACAAGTAAAGCACTTTTCCAACACCTTGTCAATATTAAAAGTTTTCCAATAGCTTTTACCAGGCAAATCAAATAAACTGGCCATCAATCAATCATTTTGTTCAAAATATTATGATTTTTTTGGACAACAACGGAGAATATGTACTAGCCGTAGAAATCAAGTATATTTTGTTTAAAACAACTTTGTGTGCGTTTTATCTATGATATAATTGCCGGGTAGTGCCGGCTTAGAATGTCGCTACCCCTTTCTACCCACGGGTGTCGTAAGAGGCGACTACGGGAATTGGGTCTTTTTATTGGATTTTTGGGCGATGCGGTTGGAGACCCATCACCAAAAACCTTTATTTTTAACATTTTTCCGCACTCAACTTCCAAAAGTGGCTGATTCCTTAGCTCTGGCTACCTTTTCTAGGGAAATATAGCCGTGAGTATATGTATGTAATCTATGAATGTCACGAAATGTATGCTCAACAATGACTTGCAAATACATCCTGCTGAAATTAAACCTTAGGTTACATATAGTTACGGCTAAAAATCCTAAAAAGAGATAGCCAGAGCCTCAGAATTAGAAATTATTTTGTAATTTTAGGTTGAGTGGGGAAAGATTTGTAAAGTAAAGAAAAATTATCAGGGAAAAGGGATATTATCCCAAGTCGACAGCCATAAGAAAAATGAGTTAGTTAGTTCTAGTATAAGCCGACGATATATAGCTTTAATTTACGAAGCTAGAAACCCTTCAATCAGTCAATATTCCAATTGCAATGAAAATGCTTACCAAATCGCTACCCAATCTCTATCTGTAGGTGTCACACAAGGCTTTTAAGGGTACTGAGTTGTTTAAGTTACTGATTTGCGATGATTTATGGAAAGAAATTGTACGATTTATAATTATTAGTTTATACATACATACATATACTCACGGCTAAAAATCCCTTAACGGGGTAGCCAGAGCTTTGAAATGAGAAATTCCTCAGCCACTTTTGGAAGTTGATTAGGGAAAAGATGGTGATAATATATAAATGTTTTTGGTGAAGGGTCTCCAACCACATCGCCTAAAAATCACTTAATAAGCCCCTATACCCTTAGTTGCCTCTTACGATCACCCACGGGTAGAAATGGGGTAGAGTTATTCTAAGCCGACACTACACAGCTGATTTGAGATTAGTTTATATATTATATACTAGTGGATCGTCCCAGCTTCGCATGGGTAGCGTTGTTTTTATTATATATCTGAGGTTTCTTTCTTCAGTCACTGCTCAAGCATTGTGAAATTCAGCGTAGTGTTTTCAATTTATTAAATTTATAGCACTCCCTTAACAGTGTAGTTTGGTGATTTTGAATGCGCTTTAATGAACGGTTCAGTATTTCCGTTTAATAGGAAATTTTGGAATAAAACGCCATGAAGTATTTATAACAATTTAAAAAGTAAATCATAACGTTATATAGGATGCAACTACTGGCGCCATCTAGTATGTTATATGTAAATTAGTATAGATTTGGTTTCGATCACGGGCGCGATGGCTTATTTTATGTATAATTTCGGTGTTTGTCTACCGATTTCTATGATTCTTTTTTTATTGAATAGGTAATAATGTTACCTTTTTTAAATTAGGGATGAGTGAGAGGTTTACAAACGTAAGAGTAAACAGGATGGTCCGAACTGCTAAGCTATCAGGAATTACACGTGTTATTGTGAGTCAACCGTGAAAGATAGACATATACTGTTGAGGATTTTTTTTTAGATAATTTTATGAAAAATATTTCCGCCTCACATGATTTCTATGTAAGTTTAACCATTAAGGCTGCACACGCGACGGAAGCTTAAAAAATGGAGTAACTTCTCCCGTTTCCCAAAATTTCCCAAAATTCCCCTTTACTTCTCTGCTGGAAAGTATACAAAAACCTGCGCAGGAGTATGAAGAATAATTGTACAAAGTTTCGTTAAAATACGTCGAGTAGTTTTTGTTTCCATAAGGAACATACAAACCGACAGACAGACAGACAGACAGACAGACAGACAAAAATTTTACTGATTGCATTTTTGGCATCAGTATCGATCCCTAATCACCACCTGATAGTTATTTTGAAAATATATTTCATGTACAGAATTGACCTCTCTACAGATTTATTATAAGTATAGATAAGACCTGCATTATAAATAGGTGTTACGTAAGAATAAGAGGATATTTTGATTGTAAAGTCTTCTCAAAATACGGTCCACAAAAAACTTAGAACCCCAGTAAAGTGAGTAGTGTATTTATAATAAATTTGACGGGTCATATGTCGCTCCCGGTGGAATAGATTGTTTACATCGTCAGGCAAATCTGTGTGCAGAGCAACCATCTATCATGTTTCGTTTGCTTTGTAGTACGGGAGCCGAATGCACATTTTTTATATTGTTTATGAAGATATTATTATTTTTTAAAATGTCAGATTAATTTAGAAAGCTTGTTTTGTTTTTGATGAATTATAAAAATAAAAATTTATAATGAACAATAGTTTTAAATTAAAGCCTTTATTAAATAAATACTTGGTTACAAAGGCATTTCCCAAAGAGGTTTCAACATAAATCTTTGAGACTTCGAGTCAATCTATGAGACTATATACAGATGTATGTGAATGGCTACAGTAACATTCTACATGTTTATACATTATTTAATTAAAGTTGAATCAAAATACTTTGTAAGATATAGATAATAATAGAAAAAACAAATTATAGACCAAGGCGTATTTTTCAGTTTTTTTGGGATGTTGATAAGAATAGAAAATAACAAAAAGAAAACCGACTTCATAGAAAAACAACCGAAAATAGACAATCTAGTACTAAAAAGTACGAAATAACTTTTTTTTATTGAATATGAGTACTGTGATTGATACCTTAGCAATTTCTTTATTCCACACGCGTCAGTTCAACCTACCTAAATATTACAATTCTGTTAAATTAATTTGTGAGCCGGTGCCAGCCTCGATGATAATTGGTAATAAGAAGTGTGTATTTCGCACTTCATATACATGTAAAATGTAGGGTACCTTGTAGTTGTAGGGTAAATTGATTTTTGTACGTATTATCATTTAAAACGTTAGGCGATAGATATATATTGTTTAGATTGTAATAATCAGAGATATCTATATCTATCTCCTGCTATCTAGCAGGGTGAATATACTTTTGTTTGTCTGGCACCGACTCAAAAATTAATTTAAGAGAATTGTAATATTTAGGTAGGTTGAACTGACGCGTGTGGAATAAAGAAATTGCTAAGGTATCAATCACAGTACTCATATTCAATAAAAAAAAGTTATTTCGTACTTTTTAGTACTAGATTGTCTATTTTCGGTTGTTTTTCTATGAAGTCGGTTTTCTTTTTGTTAAAAATTATTTTATTTTACGAGTTTTAGAGATGGGTAGACCTGGCAAAGATGCCTCTCGGATGAGGAAGCGACAGTTACTATATTATTCTTCGTATTTCCGGTATTTCTATTATAGTACGATATTAAATAGGCTCAACCACATGTAACCTTACATTGTTCTTAAAATCCTTCGAAAGGCGATGGTCTTCAATTCTACATCTCAAGAAAGTCAAACGCTCACGCCGAATATCCCTGAAGGGGTTAGCAGAGGTAGTAATACTTCTGAATATCACGTGACATTGTCACCTGTTGTTCAGAGTACCCACGATTTATTAGGCAGTGTTCTCACGTTATACAGGGCAGGCCTATCGGCGTTTTGAACAAATACACTGTCACATAATTGTGAGTTTCGACAGTCCCCTCGATTTCCTGGGATGCCATCATCAGATCCTGGTCTCATGGTACTTTCTCGGTAACAATAACATAACAAAAGAAATGTTTAGTGAACCTGTACTACTCTTCATAAAAGCTACGAAGAGGAGTATAAATCTATATAGAATGTGGAAAGAACTGTTTCCTAATACCTAGTGATTGAGGATCCACACCTTCTATCATCAGCTCAGCAGCATAACAATATGATTTTCAGAAGCAAATGCCAATATAAGTTCAGAAAATATGTAAAACGCGGTACATTTGCCTATAAAATTTGAGGGTTCTCCTCGATTTCTCCAGGATCCCATCATCAGACCCTGATATCCTCATCATGGTACCAATCCGGGAGTATCTTCTTTCGAATAAAAAAATAATAATCAAAATCGGTTCATAAATGGCAAAGTAATCGGCGAACAAACATAAAAAAAAAAAAAAAAAAAAAAAACAAATATACCGGTCGAATTGAGAACACTCCTTTTTTTGAAGTCGGTTAAATATGTCTTACCTAAAAAATATAAAAAGCACAAACATAACTACGAGTATTGTAGGCTTACGTCTATAATCAAAATAATGTTGAAACAACAAAGCCTGTTTCATACCCATCAAATACATGGGAGTGTCGGATGGCTTAGTTGTTTACTATTCACAAGTTGTGAGATGTGTTGAGAGTTAATAACATATATTATATAATGGAAGATTTGTAAAGTGCTGCTTAAGAGCTTATTCCATTACAATTTTACTGCCGCAGACGCTTGTTATTCCACTACACAAATTTGTCTACTTTTCAGAAGCCTAGCGTTCTGAACGTTATTTCACTAATCTGGATTCAGATTCTGTGGCTTTCAGACGTCTTCATTCAGACAAATGGAATAAGCTCTTTACATTTAAAACTACCAATAAAAATATATAACCTAAACTACACAACCCATACAACACTTCATCCGCCTAATAATCGTCTATGTCCCGGACTACAACCGCACAATGCGCCCCTCTCGAATGCAATACAACACTTTAATGTGCCATTAATAATCCAAATAATCTCTTCATCCACTTGCCCATCATTCATACTTTTTAAGAAACGTTTTAACGATTTTATATATGTACGTTAAAATAATATTTCAATTATTTCGTAAGTGTCGGCATAGAATAACACTACCCCATTTCTTCCGGTGGGTGTACGTAAGAGGCGACTAACGGATTTGGAGCTTTTAAGGGATTTTTGGGCGATGTGGTTGGAGACCCATCACCGACAACCTTTATTTTACCATCTTTTCCTCACTAAAATTTCCAAACGTGGCTGAGGAATTTCCAATTTCTTAGCTCTGGCTACCCCTTCTAGGGATTTATAGCCGTGAGCATATGTATGTATGTATGTATGTTTCAAGTAATGCCTTCGGTTTAAGTAATAAATAATACAAAAAAATCAAACAGACATTGTATCTTAAAGGCTGTGTTAGCAAATACTTATGTAAAGCCGTCTTTAAATATAAATACATATTCACGGGTATGAATTCCAAAAATGGTTAGCCAGAGCTTTAGAATATGAATTTCTTTTTATCAGCTAAATCGCCCAACGATCACTAAAAAAAACCTTTATTCCCTAAGTCAGTTTTTACGAAACTCACTGGAAAAAATGGGTTAGTGCTATTCTATACCGAGACTACACAGCCTAGCTTTGTTGTATGTAATATTGTATAATTTCAATTTGTAAATATTAGTTTAATTGTACATACATACATACATATACTCCCGGCTATATTTCCCTTGAAGGGGTAACCAGAGCTAAGGAATTATAAATTCCTCAGGCACTTTTGGAAGTTGAGTGGGGAAAAGATGGTAAAATAAAGGTTGTTGGTGATGGGTCTCCAACCGCATCGCCCAGAAATCCAATAAAAAGCACCAATACCCTTAGTCGCCTCTTACGACACCCGTGGGTAGAAAGGGGTAGCGACATTCTAAGCCGGCACTACATGGCAAAAAAGTTTAATTGTATAAATAATTAATTTCGAATAAATATAATTTTAAATAATGATACTTTATCTTCTATCCAAATTGACGGCAATAGTTAATATATTGCTGTGTAGTGTCGGCATAGAATAGCACCACCCCATTTCTTCCGGTGGGTGTACGTAAGAGGCGACTAACGGTATTGGGGCTTTTAAGGGATTTTTGGGCGATGAGGTTGGAGACCCATCACCAGCAACCTTTATTTTACTATCTTTTCACCGCTTAAGTTTCCAAAAGTGGCTGAGGAATTTCTAATTCCTTAGCTCTGGCTACCCCATCTAGGGATTTATAGCCGTGACCGTGAGTATATGTATGTATGTATGTAGTTAATATAATTCTTAAAACAGAAGATAATTTGCGAACACAGACTTTACATACAAAACAACATGATTTAAAATGTCTAATATTATACTTGTATTACAAAAATAGACTACTGTCTACCCTTTCAGACATACAAGGCGCCGCTCTACTAAGTAACTTAGTTATTTGTTTATCTAACCTTAGCGATAGCAGATCATGTTACTGTTCGTAAAAAACATATGCTGCAGAGCTTTGGATAGCAAATTATGATACGACTTATTTCATTTAGAATGCTTTGTAGTGTCGGCTTAGAATAGCACTACCCCATTTTCTTGCGGTGGGTATACGTAAGAGGCGACTAACGGTATTGGGGCCATTAAGGGATTTTGGGGCGATGCGATTGGAGACTCATCAACAATAACCTTTATTTTACCATCTTTTCCCTACTCAACTTTCCAAAAGTGACTGAGGATTTTCTAATTTCTTAGCTCTGGCCATCCCTTCTAAGGATTTATAGCCGTGAGTATATGTTTGTATGTATCTATGTTTATTTAGAATGTTTTTGTTCATGAAAACCTGATTTGGGGATTATTACTAATAAATAAAGAAAAGAAAAAATCCGGTTGGCTACGGCCAATGACTGAGTTGGCTGAGCAAGACAGCTCCCTGCAAATTACCAGTAAAAAGAGGTAGTTGATATTTCAAAATCGCGTACGTCCCGTGTAAATTATCTTTCTAGGGTTAATCGTCTTTTATGACACCCGCGGTAAGAAATGATTTGTGCTATTCTAAGTCGACACACAGTTTGATTTTCTAGTAAGCAGTTATTAAGTAAACTCCGAGCGGCGGCGGCCGGATGTAGCCTGTAAAATGTGCTATCTTCTACTAGCATTACACAAAACAGTAATGGTGTAGAGTAACTATTAATTTGAATATTCTCAGTTTGTAGACATCACCTCAGATAATATTTGTCCCGAGGGGCTCGGGATAGATAGATTAGATAGGCTATTTCTACCATTGAGCAGCGCTGGTCTAGTGAGGGTCTGGAGACTGGGATTGTTGGCATCCGAACAAATAGAATTAAAAAGAAATAGTTTTACTTCGCGTATATTCTTGTAGGAAATCGTCTTGGATTGATAACCTCTAGTAGTAAATATTTAGGAAAGCAGCCGAAATTGTTATTATCTTAGAGTTACTTAGAGTTTTTTAAAGGCTGCGTACTATTTAGTTTGTAACTTAGGTAAGTAGGTTGCACATTCTTAAAATAGCATTAAAGGAGATCTATTAATCTCAGTTTCATCAAATGAAAGTGATTGAAAGAAATTCTGTATTAGTATTAAATAATAATTATAATTTTAAATAGATAATAATCTCACTACAAGTAAAGTATCCTATAACCATAAGCTTTGTAAAAGATATTTTCAATTTATTCAAGTCGAAATAATGGATATTTCAACAATATTTTGCTCCATTACTTCCTACGTTCCATTCACACTTCCGTTAAAACTATTACAAAAGTGTGTCGTATACAATAAAGACGTCAATGGCGTGTACCATATGTGTCGTATGAGAACATTAACTACCGGACAGTGGAGACCTGGTCATACAGATTTGAACTTTACACGTTTTTAAGCCTATTAAAGTTGATTAAAAGTTTCAGCATAAGGGACTACCACGACATGCCATGGACTAGAATTAAAATAAATTAGCATATTTATTACATCTAAGGCTAATAGATTTGTCCCGTATTATACTGAAAGATTTTGTATGAATTATAATAATAGAAGAAGAAGAAGAAGAAGAAATAATGTTTATTTGGTAATTAACACAAGACAATGACAAAATATATATATGTCGCAGGTATATTGTCAAAGCCGTGATATTACAATTTCACTAGTGATATTATAATTAAACGGTAGATTGTTATTCGACTTCATTTCTTACAATTTAACTGCCCATTTTTAGTGATATTGTAATTTCACGGCGACACTATAGTGATATTGTAATAAATCTAGTTAAATCATGAACGAAGTTGGCAGTGGAAGAAGTCGAGCGTTCTGATTGGTAAATTTTTTTCGACGCCATTTTCAAAACAATAATAGTGCATAGCGGTTAGTGTGCAGTTTAACATCTGATATTATTGTTAAAATAGTGTTTTGTTTGTTTTCAAACGAATTTTATTTTTCAAAATGTGTGACGGAGAACTTTTGGATGTATCGGAAACTTCATGTTCATTAATACGTAATGAAAAACAATGTGAAATCGTATCACGAGAAGATTTTAACACAGAGCTACAAAAATATTATAGTGAACAATCAGATAAAACAAAAAAACCTGAATGGAGTTTTAGCAGGATTTCGCCGGTAATAAATTCAATACAAGAATACAAATCACGCAAGATACAAAAACTGAAGACCACTAACCAGCAATATCACTATGCATCAAAATATGATGTTCTGGACGTGGGAAAAGAACAAATATTAATTATGAAGCGCAAAACTGTTTCGTCTCCAGTAATACAAGTTACCTAGTGTAAAATATTATGATATTTTAATTGACGTACATGTAGCTACAGGTCACGGTGGGCGCGATAAAATAATAAATTCTCTCAGATGCGCATGTAAAAAAATAATGTATTGTGCAACTCCAAATGCCACAAAGCTGCAGATTGCAAAAATAAGTAGATATTATAATCTGGATGAAAATAATAGCTATTTTGTATGTAGCCTGTATTACAGTATCCCACTCTGGGCAAAAGCTGCTATATTTCATGATTATGTGTTATAGCATATTTAATACTTCATGATTTAAGATTTTATATGCCAGTCGTACAAAAAAAGTTTATAGTGTATTTAAACGTGTCTATTTATTTATAACTCTATGATTGCAAAAATGAAACTCAAAACGGACCAATCAAAGACGGTCTCGTAATCTAACGACCAGTGAAATTGTCAAATTATCATTGCCCTGCAATATCACTTTAGTGTCGCCGTGAAATTACAATATCACTAAAAATAGGCAGTTAAATTGTAAGAAATGAAGTCGAATGACAATCTACCGTTTAATCATAATATCACTAGTGAAATTGTAATATCACGGCTTTGACAATATACCTGCGACATATATACAAAAAAAGAAAAAAAAAACATTACCAAAAAGGCCTTGACTCAGCACTCGCATGACAGAGTATATACTCATCATGCACTGATTTTCAGTCAAAGCCCTGTTAAACTTAAATATAGGTATTTAAAATTGTACTATTGACACATTTAATACTACAGCTATTTTACTAAAGCTCATCAGACACATATTTGATGAGAAAAAAGAAAACATTATAACATAAGTAAAAGTAAAAACAACAATGAAAACTAAATATATACAATAGGAAAACCAAACACTTGCAATTTTGCAACAATATTCATTAATTTACAACAATATGTACTGAGGCTATCTACTATGGTCGGGCTGAGAAGTGAGGGGTAAGGCACTAATTTAAAACAAAGGTTGCGTATAAATATATAGAAACAGATTCGATAGAATTTTTCTGATAGTAATTTATAAAGAATATATAAACAAAAAAACAAAAAACCGATGTAAGAAAAAAAGTGATAAGTAAAACTTATAAATATCAATGGTTAGTATCTCAAGTTTGATATTTAGTGAGGATTTGCTTGTAAATTTATGAGGTACTCTTTCATTCGGGTACGAAATGTTCGTTTAGTTTGTATGAACTTTAGTGGTGGGGGTGGATCGTTCCAGCATTTACTTGCGGCAAATCGGAAACTACCACGAAATGCAGTCGTCCGATGCAGAGAGGTTAACAGAAGAGTGGAGGATGCCCTTGTTTCATATTTGGACACTGATCTAGACCAAACAAGTTTATTATAAAGGTAAGATGGTTTTCCTTCTTTGACGACACCAAATAAGAGAGTGGCTAAGTGCAGATGTCTTCTGGATGTTAGGTTTAGCATTTTTAATTTATTCAAAGTGGGGGAAATATGTGATCTGGGGGCTACGTCAAAACAATATCGTACGCATGCATTCTGCACCCGCTGGATGAGCCGTTTAGAGCGAGCTGATATGCATGGACCGTAAACAATATCGCCATAATTTAATTTACTTAGTACTAAGGATTCGCACAAACTAATTCGTAAGTCAACATTAATGTATTGTCGAATGTTGTAGATTATTTTAAGTTTGTAGAAGCAGTTCCTTACTACTTCTAATACGTGGCTTTCGAATTTGAGATCGCTATCTATTATAAGTCCCAAACTACGAGCTTTCTCAACTCTCTGTATTTCAGAATCACCTATTTTAATTGAAAATGGGTTTGCTGTGACTTTTTCTCTCTGTATTTTGGTACCAATGATCATAAATTTCGATTTAGAGGGATTAACTACGAGACAGTTTCTTTGACGCCAAACATTTATACTTTCAAGATCTTTGTTCATCCATTCAACCGATTTTTCTTTTTGGCTTGGGGAAATTGGCAAATATATTTGCAGGTCATCGGCAAAAAGATGATATTTGCAGTGTTTTATACAATTAGGCAAATCAGCTGTGTATAATATAAACAATAATGGCGCGATAATAGAACCCTGTGGGGCACCTCTCGCTACCATTTGTTCTTCCGAATAGATAGTGCGACCATATTTGCCCTTTAATTTAACAATTTGGGAGCGAGAGCTGAGGTAACTATCAAACCATTTAATGGTAGGCAGGTCGAACCCATAGTATGCTAGTTTGGAGAGAACTAGGGAGTGATTCATACACTCAAAAGCTCGGGTACAGTCTAGTAGTGTCAAGATAGATGCATTGCCATTATCTTGCGCTTCGAGTATATTGTCTATCACATCTAGAAGAGCTGTCGTCGTGCTATGTTGTTTGCGAAAACCTGATTGAAGAACAGGTAGAATATGATTAGGTAGAATATGATTATCTTATAATACTTATAATACTATAATCTTATAATACTATAATCTGTCAGTATGACACTTGTCACGTGATATACTTATTCTTACACCTTAGTGCCTTATGCTTACACGAACTTGCGTAACAGGGTATAACTTTTCTTACTGTTTCAACTTACTATGTAATATGTGTTGCTGTTGATGATCCTTATATAATAAATAAATAAATAAACCAAGTGATTACGGTTGGTGTCATGTATCTAAGGATGTATATATATAAGGATCTAAAGGAATAAATATATGGTAAAGTTAGTGGATGTAAATAAAGCAAGAGAAATTTGCCAGAAATGTACAAAGTGGCGATCGATATACTTTACCGGCCTTAATGGGAACTAATGGCGTTTTATCATGTATTAATGTAAACGACGTGATAGCTCAATGGGTAGAACACTGGTTAACGTGCAAGCGACTAATGTTCAAATCCCGGGTCGGGTCTACGCCAATTTGTCTTTTCTAAAGACATATGTGTGGTTTATTTATCATGGTTGTTAACGGTGAGGGAAAACATCGTGAGGAAACCCACATGACTGAGTTGTACTTAATCATGTGACAGTGTATTCGTACAAAACGATAGGCATGTCCCCTATCACGTGAGTACACTGTCCATGCAAAACGTGGGTACTCTGAACACCAGATGACAAAGGCACGTGATGTTCAGAAGCGTTAGTACCTCTGCCAACCCCTTCGGGGATATTCGGTGTGAACGTTTATGTTATGTTATGTAATGTAAACAGAATAGTTGTGCCTACCCCAATGTAAACCAATGGCGTGAGTATGTATATGAATGCGAAAATATAAAAAAAAACATCACGTAGTAACCGCCCTAGCTAAAGAAATGTAATTAAGCAACTAAATTACGTAAACAATTTAGAATATTTTCGTTGACGTGATAAAATAACCTCATTGAGGACGACGCTTCAATGAAGTAAAAATAGTGTTAATGATCATTTTAATAGGTTTTATGGGAAGTAATTTGATTAAACGGGTAGGAAGTGTGGATAAAACCCTTTTTAAGTTCCATTTTACGACAACTGACGCGTGATACGTTACAAACGTAAACTTTGGATTTTATAACTTTATTATTCTTGTAAAATTTTACTAAAATGTAATCAACATGGTCCGGAAAAGCATGGTCGCATTTATAGCACGTTATAATAGCTCAGTGCCGTGTAGTGTCGGTTTAGAATAGCACTACCCCATTTCTTCCGGTGGGTGTACGTAAGAGGCGACTAACGGTATGGGGCTATTAAGTGATTTTTGGGCGATGCTGGGTCTCCACCATCACCAACAACCTTTATTTTTACAATCTTTTCACCACTCAAATTTCCATAAGTGGCTGAGGAATTTCAAATTCTTTAGCTCTGGCTACCCCTTCCTGGGATTAATAGCAATGAGTATATGTATGTATGTATAATAGCTCAGATAGGTTAGGATTAATTTTCTATTTTAATGTATGCTATATTGTTACGAATTTACCAAACATGATTTTTTCTTATATTCATATACAACTTTTTTTGTCTAGAATAACTAATACATACCAATACTCAAGGTTGTAAATCCCATAAAGAAATATCAAGAGTTTCAGAAGTAGAAATTCCTCAGCCACTTTCGGAAGATGAGTGAGGAAAATATGTGGGTCTCCACCGCATCGCCCAACGGGGTAGAGCGTTTGAAATTTTGAAAGTTGAGCGGGGAAACGATAGTAAACTTAAGGATTGTTAACACGCGTATATTAGCGTTACCTTTATGTATGTGTGTAAACTACTTCTTTTTATGTATGTGTGTAAACTACTCGGCTGTGTTAAACTAAAAACAAGTATGTCGTTTTTGGCAAATTTTACAGGAGAGCGAAAAAACACTTTATTTCTATAAATTTAAATATTTCCTAAAGTGATTGTCGGATCTTGATGATTTTTGGATATGTCCGACGTGATGTAGTTTCCTAATGAAATTAATATTGTTTTTAACTTGACCTTTACAGTAACGCCAATGCAGAATAAAAATGCTTTTAGCATAGTCTTACCCTATTATTTTTATCAATAGCGCCTTAAATAAGAAGATATTTTGAGTTTTAATAATGTAGAAATAAGGGTCTTTCTATGACGAATCCAACGGTGTAAAAAAAAGCAAACGCTCAAAAATCGACATACTTGTTTTTAGCTTAGAGCAGCCGTACTTCTTTGAAATCTATTTTTGACCTACGTTAAACATACAGATTTAATTCAATATACTTATCAAGAATCAGCGACAATATATTAATTTCATACGTTTATCTTATTATCCTGATAAGGGTCGCCAGGATTTATAATTTTAATTGGTTGAGTACTGAAAGGTGAAAAGTATTAGTCTCATAATGGGATAGCCAGAGCTAAGAAGCCAGATTGTAATAATAATAATAATAATAATATATTTATTGAAAAAAGGTACAACAAATTGAGTTTCATACTCCCTAATAAAAAGGGCAAAGCCCTGTAAACTTAGGATAAGTATTTTGCTCAACCCATAAAGTTGGCTCACAATCATTTCAGCTTCTTAAAAAATATGTTTATAAACTAAAAGTTACACAATAAGTCTTTTTGTGTACAAAAAGAAAGAGATCAACCAATAGCACAAGTTCTCTAAAAGAGAGAACTATAAGTTAATTTTAATTATATTAAATGGAAAACTTAAGTTTAATACATGTAGATTGTAATCAATTGCATGCTTTTGCATCCTCAAATGTATGTGTAAGTTAGTATGTATGTATGTGTGTGTGTGTGTGTGTGTGTGTGTGTGTGTGTGTGTGTGTTTGAATGTATGTTTGTGTGTGTGTTTGCGATTGTGTAATATACAGTCTATTTTGAAAATCCTAGGAGTCATCTAATATTTAGCATTGTATTTCTAATAACATCTCAGTCTGATCATAATTTAAAGTAAGTAACCAGGGTAAAAGTTTACATTTACATTCGTAACTATTTAATTCTCTTATATCTAGTATTTTATTAATAGAATTATAAAGATGAGGGCCTAAAAATGAAAAAAAGTTTTGACCATATTTTGTGTTTAATTTGGGTTTTACAAAAACAATGTCACGTCGCCGTTTGAGATTAAGACGATTTAATGATACATGTTGTTTCAACACTGTCAATAAAATGTACAGCTTTCTTACTGTCAAAACTTCACAAAAAGTATAAAGTTCAGTAGTGGGGAACAGAATAGGCTTGAAAGTACTGACTTTTAATAACCCCCTCTGAGCAACTTCCAACACTTTTAAATTTGTTTTGTCAGCACCACCCCATGACGTTATACAATATGTCAATAAACACTCGCATAATGCTATATAAACACGTTTAAGTAATGAAGGTTGTAAAACATGTCTTATATTTTTGAAAATATGCATGAGTTTTCGGACTCTAGCTGCAATAGCACAAATGTGAGGACCAAATTTTAGATATTGATCAATAATAACACCCAAATATTTAACTTGTGGGCTTCTTTCTAATGGGATACAATTACAAGAACTGCTATCTTTTGAGCAACCTGTTCGGTGTGAAATTAAAACATTTGTTAATGGGGGTTGACTAGGTTTTTGAATTGAAAAAGTTACATATTTTGATTTTTCACTATTCAGTGTGAGAACATTATCTTGTAACCATTCACTAACCTTATTAAGGCCTAGTTGTGCAACCTCAAAAGTGTCCTCCCAGGTCTGTCCTTGGAAACAAATAACAGTGTCGTCCGCATAACACAGAACTTGACCATTGATGTTTAGATTACACAACTGATTGATATAAATTGAGAACAAAGTCGGGCCCAATATACTACCTTGCGGTACACCAAAAGACATCGGTATATCCTCACTAATATGTTCATCAATTTTCACACATTGATATCTATCAGTTAAATAATCCAGAAATATTTTTAAAGCTTCTCCTCGAACACCAATTTCTTCTAGTTTTTTAATCAATAGAGGTATAGAAACCGTGTCAAAAGCTTTGGCTAGATCTAAGAACACAGCAAGAACTTTTTTGTGAGCATCAAGTTTACTTGTAACATAATTAGTAAGTTTCAAAACTGCATCAGTTGTAGATCTAGCTTTACGAAATCCATATTGATTGTCGGATAATAAAGTGAACTTGTCCAAAAAATTTGTTAATCGGTTATTAAGAATTTTTTCAAGGATTTTAGACAAAGAGGGAAGAATTGAGATGGGCCTATAACTATTAATACTATCTTTTTCACCTGATTTATATATTGGGATTACAACAGATTTTTTTAAAATAGAAGGAAATACACCTTGTTTCAAACAAAGGCTAAAAATGTGTACTAATAAGGGGTTTATTATATGCCTAATCGACTTAATTAATTTATTTGGAATTCCATCCCAACCAATCGAGCATTCATTTTTTAAACCTGATATAAAAATGTCAATTTCATTTGCATCCGTATCAGTCAAGACCATAGAGTTTTCGAAGTTACTTTGTAAATTATTGCTTGATACCCGTCCACCACTAATTAAAATTTTTTCTGCGTAAACTTTTCCAACATTGGCGAAGTACTTATTTATTTTATTAACAGATTCCTGATTATCATCACCACTAAGTAAATGACAAGAGTCATTTTTTTTATCATTCCTTGTCATAGATTTTATGGCTTTCCATAATAATTTCGGATTATTGCCTGCTTTATCTATTCGTTCTTTATCATAATTTCTTTTGGCTTGTTTGATCATATTAAAATAGTATTTTTTGTACCGCACGTATGTTGTTTTAATTAAATCATTGTTAGGGTTGTTTATAAATTTCCTGTGCAAATTATCTTTATTACGTTGACAGCGTAATAAACCTTGGGACATCCATGGTTTGAGCAAAATTTTACGTCTTGGAATTTTTACTGTTTTTGTATGATCTTTTATTATTTTTTGTAATGATCTAACTAGAAATAGGATACCAAAATTTGGGTTATCACTTTGTAGAATACTTTGAAAGTCCTGGGTTTCTAGGTCCTTACTCACGGCTTCGAAGTCCACTTTAATAGTCTCAGAACATTTTTTTATACTTGGGATTTTTAAACCTATAGCAAACATGACTGCTTTGTGATCTGTAATTGAGCTATCTATTACTATTGTGGTAGAAGGAAATTTGGAGTCTAGAAAAACATGATCTAAACACGATTTTCCATCTTCGCGAGTGACAAAGTAATGGCAGGAAATGAGTCCATGAAAAGCTAGAAGATTCTGATAGTTGTCACTAATATTATCCTCTTGTCCTATTATATTTATATTAATGTCTCCAATTAAAATCCTATCCCGACATGTGTTATATTATTGTAAAATTATATGAAGTTCATCCAAGAATGCATCTATGTTATCTTTTTTAGAGAGATGTGTTTTGTTATAAGCATGGCGTCGATACATGGCAAAAATTAGCACCCTATCTGTTTTTAAAATAAGACAGTTACTATTTATAGTCACTGGTTCCTCTATAACAATATTCAAAGAATCCTTATAGTAGATTACCACGCCATCATTTTGGTATCGATTCAGATTTGTTGCAACAGAGTTATAGCCGCTTAATGTGGGAATTAGGGGACAACAGGACAACCAGCACTCTGTTAAAATTAATATATCAAAATCTATATTGGTAGTGGATAAAAACATAATAAAATCTGAGAAACGTGTGGCTTCACCAATGCTTCGTATATTTTGAGTAATTATTTTAAGACTAGGTAGGCATAAATCAATATATTTATGACAAAATCTAGGTTCACATTCATAAGCTGCAGAAACAGAATGCATGTCTATTTCATTTACAAGATCCAATCTATCCATTATTTAATTTATTAAATATTTGATCAGTAACAAGGAAAATCCAAGTAAAAAAATGAAATCTTAGCGGTAAAATACTGTGAAAAAATTTAAAAGGTAATATTTTAAGTCTTGTGAAATATTTAATTTTCATGTAGTATCTCCCATATGTTGTGGTATAAGCATAAAATATGTAAATAGATTTTATAAGATAGACTTTAGATTTCAAAATAAACTTCAATAATATTATGTATAGTGTAAGTGTAATCATGGTTATTGTGTGTGTATGTGAGTAGCTGTGAGTGGAAGAATGCAGTTTTTTATGAGCATACATAGTATTAATAATAAAAACAGAACTAAGAAACAAAATTAGTATGTAAATCAAACAATCATAAACAAAACAAGGAAAATATAAGTTGCTAAAGTTATGCAGACTATTAAGTAAAAAAATATCTAAGTATAGCCCTTTGCATAGTCATATCTTACATTTATTTAGATCTTCTTGAGAGTTTATTCGTATATATTTAGCTCCTTCCTTCTCTTTAAGGTAAGTTTTACCTCTTGTGGTCCAACAAAAAGCATAACCATTGTCTTTAGCAAACATCCTAGCTAAATAAAACATTTTTCTTTGTTTAAAAGATAAATGTTCCGAGACGAAAATCGGCTTTGAAGGGGTATTTGATTTAAATATACTAGTGTTAAGCTTACTATCTTTATCCTTACTTTTATTGAAAGACCGCACGGATGATAAAAACTCATCTTTTTTTATGACTGACACAAAATCTACCACAATAGGCCTATCGGAGTTTCGATTGTTCTGCAGTCTGTATATGTCTTTTATTTCACTTTTAGCCAATGGTATTTTGACAGCAGTTGAAATCTTAGTAACTATTTCGGTCATGTCTAACTTAGACTCTTCTTTAGAAAACGGCACATTACGTATTTCGACTCGTGACATGCTAAACTTGTCTTCTAATAACTCACATTTCTCCTCCAATGAGCTAATATATTGTGCATCATCTTTCCTCTTACGCTCCAGTGCTTCAATTCTCAATAATAAGTCACTATTTTGTTTCGAAAGAAAGTCTGAAGCTTCTTTAAGGTCATCATTCTGCTTTTCAATCACATCAAAACGTTTTTCCAAGGATTCCTTTAGCGATTCAATCAACCCCTGCATCATATTCATCATTTCCCTGTTAAAACTTTTACTCCGAAGCGTAATGTTATTGTGACTTTCATCCTTCATTAAATCTGAGTCGGACGAGCATTTTGTTGTTGATAATGATAACGGTGTTGGTAACTCAAGTTCAGTATCGTATTCATTTCGTCTCGCTTGAGTTGTTATTGTAGGTGTAGTAGTCGTTCGACGGGGCGGGGAGCGTTTTGTCATCGGCATCGTAAGTTATTAAAATCTAAGTACCAGGGTCACAGTAATAGGTAAGAGATTTAGAAACGAGCACGGCGTATCGCTCGGGGATCTGACTTAATTGGCAGCGATCGTTGAATTCAAACAAAATCTCTTTCCGTGTAATATAACTTGACCTCCAATGCACTTCTATGTCAATCGATCAAACCGTGGATGTCTCGTTGTCACTTTCACTCGGATGGTTTCACGCACCTTGTAAATGTAATCCGCGCCTGCTCTTGCGCCGAGGCAGGGATACGATCTACACGACGCACACACACACAGCCGCGTAACACTTGACCATCCATTAACTCCTTTGATCTATTGGTTCCTATTATTACACACTATTTAAATTTGTTGAAAAGTATTAATTTATTAATTTGGAACAATTAGACACGACTATTACGATCCGAGGTCCGAGGGGAAGAGGTATGTAGGATTGCGACAAATCTCTCTTGCTTTGGTCTTTTTATTATTCTTCTCATACATGCTCTTTTATTCTATTCACTTCAGTCTGTCACATTTAAAAACGTTTTCACCTTGATTTACAAACTTCTTACGCGGCCGTCCTCTAATAACAACACCATTTACATTGGCTCAGTATATGTCTTTCGCCACTTCACTATAAATGTTGCAAAATATAAGATTTTGCAACATTTATAGTGAACTGATGACGTTTGATGACGAATGACGATGATGATCAATGACGTTTTGGCGATGGGTTTGCAACAGGCCACGCCCAACAATCACTTGAAAAACCCCAAACCCCTAATTCGCTTTGTAAATCACGCGCGGCAAAAAATGGATGCTACTCTATCCCCCTATGATACCCATGGTAAATGTATTTAAAATTCTCATATCATGACTTTGTCTTAGAATCACTATGTAACTAATATGGTTACTTTTTATCTTATTTAACATAATCAGGAACAATTACTCGACAGGTTCATCTATTGTCTGAATACAGGAGCCCACACATTTAGAACCATTATCGCTCTTAAATACGCTAATAGCTTAACAAGTGGTGACCGCCATACTTCACATAAATTAGTTAATTTTTGGCACTCCACTTAATCTGGAGTCAAAACAATTTTAGGTTCGTCGCGACATGTAAAAAATGTGCCACTTGCACAATGTGACCCTTACCACGTGCTTTCAGTCATAATTCTTATGGGTTTCCTGAATGCATCGTTTGTCGTTTCTAGATTTAAACACTAGTGTGAATTGATGTTAGTTATTAATTTAACTTTCTTCTGTATCTAGTTTTGAACAGTGTATTCAATACCTTTTCAAAAATACGAGTTCATGCAATAAATTTAAGTAGGTACTTATGTAAGTACCTGTGTTAACCAATCTGAAATATATAATATCAATAAATAATAATTAAATGAAAAAATTTTAACAATCGTAACGACTTTACAAACAAAGAAACTTATTTTTCAATTCGTTTTTAGCACTGAAATACTGCGCTCTAAGCAGTTCGTCAATCGAGAAGCAATAGTAAGAGCGACGTTCAAAGCAAGGGTTGTCTAGACGAGCGCGGGGTGGCGCCCACCCTGTCGATGTCGGTCAAATTGTCGGCAAATTGTCGGCGAAATGTCGGCCACGTTTCACGTATGTCGACAGTCGCCGACGGTGGTCTTTCAATGGAAATATGAACTTTAAAGAGTCGCCGCTTTTCTAAATATTGTCGCCACTTTTTCTGTGTTTTACTTTAGTTTTTTAGAGGTTTTGTTTTGAGTATTATTTTCACGACGAATACAGTACACAACCAACTAACACGCAAAACTAACTTACGGATTTTTGGTATGTGTCCATTTACTTTATGGTAATACTTTCAAATCGTGTTCAAATCAGCGCAGACTCGCACTTGGCAAGTACTTAAATTATTTATATCATAAACGGTAAACAGTGAAAATATATGACTACATCAGAAAAAGAATAGAACAGAAAATAAAGCAGAACCTGGAAAATATAGCGAAATCTCAAAAAACATTCCTACAAAAATATCATTATCTTAATTAAAACAACTACTGAGTTTCAGATACTAAATCGCGTGTACATTACATAATTCAATGGTTTTTAAATATCCTAAAAACAAAAGTAGTTTTAACGGTAGTGTGCAATCGCGAAACTCTTAAAAAATACTATCATTGTCTGAAGTTGTATAAGCGCCGCATAAGAATGTGAGTTATGAGTAATCGTCCAATAATTTAATAGCTTTCATTCCCATCCGATTGTTTAGGCGACGAGCTCATAAACCACATTTGGCACAGTTCAGCACCGCTGATGCGCTCTCATGATCTTTGCAGTCATCACTCATCGAGTTTGATGCAGTATTGACATGACTCTAATTTATTGACCTCTCCATTCAAAGGTTGTCTGGAAGAGATCGCTTTTAGTGATAAGACCGCCAATTGTACTTTTGTTAATTCATTCTGTGTATTTGTAATTGTTTTTCCATATTTGATGTACAATAAAGAGTTTTCTATTCTATTCTATTCTATTCTATTGTGTACTTTGTGAGTTATGAAGTCACAACTTCTGTGTCGGCTTAGAATAACAGTACCCCATTTCTTCCGGTGGGTGTACGTAAGAGGCGACTAACGGTATTGAGGCTCTTAAGGGATTTTTAGGCGATGCGGTTGGAGACCCATCACCAATAACCTTTATTTGGCCATCTTTTCCCCACTCAACTTTCCAAAAGTGGCTGAGGAACTTCTAGTTCCTTAGCTCTGGCTACCCCTTCTAGGGATTTATAGCCGTGAGTATATGTATGTATGTCTGTATGTAAAATATACTTACTTGCATACATACATGCTCACGCCATTAGTTCCCATCAGGGTAGCCAGTGCACATCGATCGCTACTTTGTACGATCATGGCAAACCTCTCGATCTTTATCCAAAGTCATCATTGATGCTCTGCTTTTTTTATATTCTTCAGACTACGGCCTTCAGAAAACGCGTTGACTATTGAGTGGAGTTCCAAAATAAAGGTTGTTTATAACCGGTGCATAAAAATTACATGAAATACCTAGTTATGTATTTAATACATATATACATATACTTACGGCTACAAATCTCTAGAAGGGGATAGCCAGAGCTAAGGAATACCGTTCCGTTCAATAACGTTAGTCGCCTCTTACGTACACCCATCGGTAGAAACGGGTTAGTGTTATTCTATGCCGACACTACACGGCTTTAATACACGGTGTTTGATATTAAATTAAATAAACATATGTTTAAATTGCGTCATTATGTGAAGTAAACCGTAAGGAATTTATTAGCTCGATTGATATAAATAAATTGATCGATTGATTATTGATTAATGAAGATTGAGAATAGAATTAAAAATGCAAATGTACGAAGAATATCACTTATATTCTTTGTAACCATGCAATTTTTGATATCTTTCTAAATTTCTATTTTGTTTTAATCATTGAATACTCCTTATATGTGGTTTGGTAACGTATTAATTAAGGGTACGAGGCTTTAAGTAATTTTGGGTGATGCGGTTGAAGACCTATCACCAAAGATACTTTATTTCTACAATCTTGTCCTTATCAACTTCCAAATGTGGCTCAAGAGTGTCTGGCTACCCCTTTCAGTGATTTATGGCCGTCAGTATATTTATGTAATGTATGTATGCTATATGTGCTTGGGCATTATGTAGTTTGCATTAATATGTTTTTTTAACCAAGCTTTACAAAAGTATCGTCGAATGATACATTTAAAACAGAAATTATGGGCGCTTACATCACGGAGTACGGGGAATCAAAATGAAATAATGGTAAACTATAAATAGCTGACTTTTGAAAAATACAACTGGATTCTAATCTAAACTCAGAAAAACAAACCATTAGGTTTTATTTGGTTGTAATGGTGGGTCTTAAAATTATAAATTTAAATACCCTTGCTGTCAATAAAACAAAACTTCCAAAACATTCTCGAATAATCAATATCAAATTGGCACAATACACCAAAACCAATCACCGCTTCCGAGATATGACAAAACATCAACGAAGGAACTCAATCAAACGTATTCATTTGCCGCGCTCATCGATTCAAACTTAGAACTGTGGCCGTAGCACGCTCGTTATTATGTCGTAAAATCATCGATTAGAAAAAGATCAGAGATAGGATACTTTCTGAAGACTATAAAGATTCGAAAGCTGCAATGCATGGGTTACATAATGTAGTAGAAAATATTACCTCCTCCAATTAATCTTGCAGGAAAAATACAAGGCCGCAGAAGACCGGGTCTTAGGAAAACCCACTGGCTTCAGAATCTGTCGGAATGGATCAACTGAAGTTCCATCGATTGTTCCGCGCCGCAACCAGTTGGACCAAAATGGCTACAATGATAGCTTACCTCCGATAAAAGATGGCACTAAAAGAAGAAGAAGAAGCTACCTCAAAAGTATGAGAGAGATAGTTGTTTTAAACCACGAGAAATATAAAACGACAAGCGTACTGCGACTGCTGCTAATGGCTGCCAGTATTTGTTTACCTGATGACATTTCCGGCGCACGTGCTGTAACTCGAGCAACATAACCCGATCGGCTACTCTACTTCGGTGAATGTTAATGCAGGGAAGTGTGGTTTAGAGATGGTTGGTTGGATTATCGATAGCGATATGAGATGATGAATAAATTAAATTTTATGAGCTTCATTGTAGATTAGTTGCAAACAATTTTTATAAGTCATATTTTTTTAACTATGCCCATAAAAAACTGTGGATATGGATCCTTACGGATCTCCGAAAGAGGGAGCAATTCAGTGAATTCAAATAGGTATGCAAGATCCCTGTAACGCCCTGAGCGAATTGTTATATTCAACACAAAGTATGTATGCCGCCCCGTATGTCCACTGAGTAAAACTACGATAGATTATATAGATAAACTGCACGGGTAAAACTATTGACAGTAGGTTTTATATTTTACTGTGTCTATACAGATGAAAATATAACTAACCGTACGTGTGCAAAAACTACGGGCAAATATATTGTGATTTACAAGTAACAAGGCGAACTTAAAGGTATAGTTTTTTAATCTAACAAGGCTTTAAAAAATTGCAAAAATGAAACATAATATCCCTTTCAATACTACAACTTTCCATCTCATCGATAATATATTACAACTCCCCCATCCCTACAAACAGATTCTTGAAGGAAGGACGAACAGTAATATGTAAATGTTTATCTCGGCAAACCATCCACAAAGTAATTAGTAGGTAGTTAATCCCCATCTCAGAATTCAGCGGCATTGTACTCATTCACTGAAACTTTGCTTTTAAACAGAAAGTTGCTGTGTAGTGTCGGCTTAGAATAACACCACCCCATTTCTGCCGGTGGGTGTACGTAAGAGGCGTCTAACGGTGTTGGGGCTTTTAAGGGATTTTTGGGCGATGCGGTTGGAGACCCATCACCAACAACCTTTATTTTGCCATCTTTTTCCCAGTCAACTTTCCAAAAGTGGCTGAGGAACTTCTAGTTCCTTAGCTCTGGCTACCCCTTCTTGGGATTTATAGCCGTGAGTATATGTATGTATGTATGTAGAAAGTAGGAATATTTTTAAATAAATGCTGCATACTCGTAATGTTATAATGATTTAGAAGTATGTGGTGATTTTGTATATATTTATGTTTATCGAAGCAATGCGTATATAATATATTTAATACTTAACTTGTCGTGTTGTATCAAATATCACTACTCTATCTCTCCCCGTATTTATCGCACGAAGCAACAAAATATCATGGGATCAGCTGCATTTCATCAAACTAACAGATTGTAGACTAAATTGATTGCTGCTGAAGAAAAGTGTGTTGCGAAAGATGATATTGTAAGAAAGATAGAAAAAGAAATGTTGAGATGGTTTGGGCACATAGAGAGGATGGATGATAGAAAATTGGTAAAAGGGATCTATAGAGCTAGTATGGATGGTAATGTTAGTAGAGGACGACCACGGAGAACACACTTGGACCAAATTGAGAGTGTGCTCAAAAAGACTGGCGTCCGAAGTATGAAGAATAAAAGAGCATGTATGAAAAGATTGATGGATGTAAACGAAGCTAGAGAGGTTTGTCAGGATCGTACGAAGTGGCGATCAATAGTCTCAGTCTACCCCAATCGGAACTAATGGCATGAGCATATGTATGTATGTATGTATGTATTGATTGCTGCCTCCTTTTATAATTATTTATATCAATATCGATATATCATCGATCGCGGATAGCGGCTGTTTGTGATTATAACACTCTAGTTACTCAATTTTGAAATTCGTACCACATATTTTAAGATTCGTGGTTGGATTGGATTATCGCTGTAACCATATGTACGTTTATACATATATATTATTATGGCGATATATCCCAAAAGGGTAGCCACAGCTTCATTAAAGAATGGAATTCCTCAGGTCTTTTGGAAGTTGTGTGGGGAGGGTAAGAATAGTCAAGGTTATTTGTGTACCTACCTATGTATAAAATTGTTATGCGGTTTCTAGACTTGCGCATAACACATTTCCAAGTAGCGAAACATTGTGCCTTCATCACCTTAACACATTTTATAACCCAAACATTATAAATTGTTGTTTGCTGTCTAGTGTCGGGTGTACGGAAGAGGCGACTAACGGTATTGGGGCTATTAAGGGATTTTTGGGCGATGCGGTTGGAGACCCATCACCAACAACCTTTGATTTACCATCTTTTCCCCACTTAACTTTCCAAAAGTGGCTGAGGAACTTCTAGTTCCTTAGCTCTAGCTACCCCTTCTAGGGATTTATTGCCGTGAGTATATGTATGTATGTATGTATTATTACTGACATATGTTATAAATCCAAAAAGGTTCTGATTCTAATGATCTTGAGTGAGTTATTTTTAGTCACTATGGATGTTTTTCGTTGTCTCGTTTCCATTTATTCAGATAATCAGTAATATTGAGAAACGAAACGAATTAAATCATTTTTGAAACTGTATTCAGCGCATTTACAGAACATGGCCATTCATATTATTTACCATCATAGAGTTGTCAAGAAGATATTTTGTTAATAAGTCAATGTCTGAAAAAAGTACAAAACATAGCCAAAGACGTAGGATTGGGGTGAGTGGGGATGGATTTCGGTGATTATCTGGCTACACGGTTGAGAACCATCACCAACAACATTCAAGATTTATTTTACAATGATTTCCTTACTCAACTTCCAAAAATGACTGAACAAATCATATTTCTGACACTCTGGCGACTCGTTTTAGGGATTTATATCAGTGAGTTGAAGTATAATATAAAATATAAATATAAAAATTGTTTATTGCGCATTTTGAATTACATAGTGATTTTTCCAATGGCCCCTGCACTAGGTAAAACCTGTATTGTGGGTGGCCTTTCTCGATATTTACATTGATTTCCAAATTAAAATTATACACAAACATAATTATTAAAGAAAAAAACTAACACTAAAAAAGTATACAAAATAAGCAGAACCAAGAAAACAATTTATAGAAAAATAAAAAAATAATAAAATAAAATGAAAACTATTTTACTTGGATGTATAGTGTTTAGGGTACGTGCGTCTATGTGAGAAAGTGTGTGTGAATGTGTGAGTGAGTGTGGGGGGGCGTGTGTGTGTTTATGTGTGTGAATGAATGAGTGCGTGAAAAATGCTATTTCTGTCACTGTTGAACAATTAGGATGTCATCTGTCTCGGAATATGATAATGAGTGCATTATGTATTATGCAAGAAAGAAATAAAAAAGTTGCATATTCTTTTAACAAATTCTTTTAAAAAATGTATATTTATTAAAATGATGAGTACACCAAATAGATTCACAGTTTACAACCATTACATTTTATCTAATCTTCATTTATACCTTACTTAAAACTATCTAAAAAGACGCTCTTGAATCAACCACAGACGGTACAAATAGCAGCGGAGACTCTCGACTCGCTCCAGTGCACTTGTTCAACGAAAACTTCGCAAATCACTTGACGACAAATTGCTTGGACATCTCGGTGTAAGACTGGCATAGTGTGGAAACAGCTTTATTTGAGTTTTCTCGTTATTTGAGGTTTGATCTATTTTGTATTCTATCAAAGAGGCAGGCGGCCGATGTATGAAGAATAAAAGAGCGTGTATAAGAAGATTGATGGATTAAGAAGCTGGTGAGGTTTGTCGGGATTGTACATTGTACAAAGTGGCGATCGATAGTTTTTGCCTACCTACCTCAATAGTAACTATCGATGCCATTCCCATATATAGATAGTTCCCATCGGGGAAGTAATGGTGTGAGTATAATGTATGTATGTATTTATTTACGAATCCATAACTACTGTTAAATAGTGACACAAAACCACTAGAAAGTTCTCGAATAAGTCGCATACGATACAAACATATACCAGCAGAGACTGTAGACTCGCTCCTGCCTATTTAACCAACGAAAACGTCAAATCACTTGACGAAAAATAGCTTGGAAATTTTGGATTGTGTGGACAATGCTTTATTTTATTTACCGCATTTACAAAGAAAGATTTGTCAGCAACTCAATATCGTTTGTTAAATTCTAAAGATATATAAAGGTATGATTATAATACTATAAAGAAGGTCGGAGCCATGCTAAAATGTTGTCGTAATGTTGAGAGCAAATTATCATATGAATAGTGGAAGCCGCCGGAGGCAGACATTATGAAAATTCTGAATCACAGCTTTTGCTCGAAGAATTCGCAAGTCTTTCTCCTTGGGCGCCTCTTTACTTTGGACGGTACGATAAAACTCTATTTGATTCCAAAATCTATTTCCGTATTTATTTTTTCTTGGACTTTCTCATAGTTATAAACGTTGGTACTATATTTTTGGATAGATAACTTAAGTTGATATTTCAAAACTTTCTGATTTATATGAAACAGCAAAATATAAGAATTAACAGTTTTGAATCCTCTATGGGTAATTAATTTTAAAGTATATGGCAGACAATATACTCCAATATATTGCATTTGCATGACATATAATTTATAGTTACAATTATAACTATTTACATAACTTCAACGTTATATAGGTACTATATTTGAATAAGTTTAATTTACCGCCCAGATTAAAAAATCATTTTCGAAAATCCAAGACCTGATTCCTTACAATTACAGCCCACTATGCTAGAGCCAAACCGTATCGTGCCGTAGAATGTAAAAACCACTCTATAATACACTTTGCTTAACAAATTCAAGATGGCATTCAATTTAAGAATATTTTATTGAACACTTGAGGATACTTTACTGAGGAAAGTACAGACTTTGAAAGGTGAGGAATGAAAGGAATATCCTAATAACTCGGTGCACTTCTTATCATTGGAAACTTAACTCAATGGGGTATTCAGTGACATTTTGATTGCTTAAGTCTTTAATAGTTTGCCGATCATAATTTTCAGCGATTTTATTTAATGTTGGAGGGAAATTTTGATATAATATAAATGTTTATTACTTTAATTATCATGATCTCATTAAAATATATATCAGGATGCGAAACGAGAAGGGTATGTGAGAAAACCCACTTCAATCAATTCGGTATGCAAAGTTTTTTTTTGGTATTTATTAAATATTTTTATTCGATAGTAAACACGAAAATAAAAGAATAATTTGAATATTTTCCATTTAAAATGAGTAATTGTAAAGTTATTGATTTTTTAAAGATTGTGCAATTTTTGTACTTTATGACGTCATCGATTGATAAAATCACGTAGCGACATGCAAATGAAGCGAAATGTTTTATAAAAATGTTGCTGATTGCAAAACATAATACGAATTTGTGATGTCAAATGAAATTATTACGATATTATACTAAACAAACCTATGATTTTCGATATTTTATTAATAAACTGCAAAACCGTATGTCTTTGAAACAACATTGAAGGTCAAACACTGTTACAGTTTTTTGATAAATTAACAGTTATCTTAGCTTCAATTGATATAATTTCAAGAAAATATTGTTTATAACCATAATATCTCGGAATGGTTTTGTAATCAGCATCACTTTAGTAAAACTTTGCATACCGAATTGCATGTCATCTATTCCAATGTGTGAATAAAACACGTATATGGATTCCGATTGAGGAGTATTTTTTTTTTATAAAATCTATTGAAAGGCAAAGCACAAGATGATGTTATTTTATTATTACGATTAGATTATGATATATAATTTGTCAGTATTTTTTTAACGGAGGTCCCAGAGGAGACGAGTAAATATACATACATCACCCCATTTATTCCTATCGAGGTAGGCAGATACAATCGATCACCAATTTGTACGATACTCATACATGTTAATTTATTCTTCACACTTGGAATGCCTACGCTTTTACGTTTTCAAATTCTTTTGACATCCATTCAATTCACAATGGCAGTATAAATACATTTACTGAGACGAAGGTTGATTTGTATGATATTCTTCTTGAGTTTTAAACTCCTGTTTCTCCTAACTGACCTGAATTGTTACTTCAATACGGGGGCTGGTAGAGGTTGTAAATACTTCTGAACATCACGTGACATTTTTACTCATTATTGGTCTTCAAAGTACATACGAGTACGTTTTTCTTGGAATGTGTGCTCACGCGATAGCGAGCAAGCCCATTGCCGTTTACTACGAATATACTGTCACATGACTTAGTACAACTTAGACATGTGGTTTTCCTCACGATGTTTTCCTTGATCATAAATAACCATGATAAATGAATAATGAATATATACGGTCCTACATTACACTGACCAAGTCAGCCCCAAACTAAGAACAACTTAATGACTTGTATTATGGGTTACTATCTTAACGATATATATAAATAAATAACATCCAAGACTAAGGAACACTAATTTATGCTCACCACATAAATGTTGCTCCCAGGGTGATTTAAAACAGCAACCATAGAAAGATATTAACCATACATACGACTTTTGAAAAGACACACTGGTTTAAGCCCGAACCAGAATTTGAACCCACGCTTATTTCCATGATGCATATACATACATATATTGGGGGTCTTCTACCAACTGAGCTATCATGGGTATTTCACCTTATCTTAACATATTATTATTTTCAGTTTTTTTATCAGCGGATTTCCTTTGGTATAATTTCTGTCACTTATCCGTAATTATTATATTGAAGGAAGTACTTTAAGTGCTATTTGCCTAAATTAGTAATTAAGCTGTGAAATATTGGCTTGAAGTGTCGTATAAAGCGAGTTTGATGCTTTAGGCCGGCTATAATGTCCGACTATATTTTACAAAAAATTTCCTACTCAAATTCCAAAAGTAGCTGATAAATTTATAATGCTCTGGCCACCTTTTTTGACTTTGTAGCGTTATAGCAAGTATATAACTTGTAGAAAGGGTTGAGAAAGTAAGTAATCAACTCAAGTTTTTATAACATAAAGTACATTTATTCGAACAATAAGTACTCTAACATTCATCAACTTAAACATTAACTGCTAAACATAAAAGTAAATAATTTTAACATTACAATAACCTATTTACAACGACAATAACACTATTTAAATTACTAATAAATCTTAAAGCGTGCCTCTTTGGTTTCGAAAAGAATCTTTGGTGTACTAAAAGGAGGATCAATTTTCTATTTCAATATTACTGGCAAAACTTGAATTGCTGTTATCATTAACATCTACAGTTTTACGACATTTGACCTCTGATTTATCATCGGGACGTATATTTAATGATTTCTCAGCTTTCACATTCTCATTTATATTTCTTTCTCCGTCGTTCGCCATATTGAGGCCAAAAGGAGGATGACCATAATACATGTACGGCAGTGACAAATTAGGATAATTCATACTCAAATGCTGCCCATATATAGACTGTAAAACAGCTTGGTTGTAAGATTCTTGTAACAAAGCCTTGTATTCTGGGTTTTTCGTAAAATCAACACCGTAAACTCCAGCAAAATGTTTTAAAATCGGCGAACCATCTAACAAATTTGGCGGGAAAACAGCTGGGTTCAATGTTTTGTTCATCGACGTTGGATACGGTTTCGATAAGTCCGGAATCGGTACGGCTTGTCCGTTATTATTCACTAGCACTTTGACAGCTACTTTTCTTGCATGGTGATTGGCTGCGGCGGCGGCGGCGGCTGCTAGCATGCCATTTTCTTGCATCTGTAACTGTTTTCTTTTAGTTTTGTACCTTCGATTTTGGAACCAGATTTTCACTTGCGTTTCTGTTAGTTTTAGATTGGCGGCTAAATCGGCTCTTTCTGGTCCCGATAAGTATCGTTGTTGGCTGAACCTTCTTTCTAGTTCATAGACTTGTGCGTGTGAGAAGGCAGCGCGGGATCGCTTCTTTCTTCCATTGTTTTGTGAGTAGTCTGTGATGGTTGAGTATGAGAGTGGGGGGTCTTGGGGTGAGCGTGAGTCGTAGTGGAGGGAGAATGGTTTGTAGTTGATATCTGAGTGCGGTGACGTGTTCCTGGTTGGTGAACCTTGGGATGAGCGTGAATCGTAGTCATCTGGAACAATCGAAAATATTACATTAATAATATAAGATTGTATTACATCGTTGGTAGTTAATGTGATTATCTTCTTAGAGAAGTCGATTTGCAAATGAATTAAAAAAACCTTATTTTTTTTTAGCGTAGTACATCATAAGGTTAGCAGTTTGATTACCAGTAAACCAAACGACAATGTATTGGTCAAATCGGAATGCTTTGTATCGATGTAAGTTTAACTTTTTTTACATCTTCAAATAAACACATGAATTTATCTTAAAGTAGCCTCGAAAACTTATGAAACGGATCTAAAGTAATTATTGCCCGAAATTTCTTATCAATTGAATTTATAGAACCACAAAGCTGAAACCCTAATCATAATCAGTAGATCATTAGGAAGCATTCATACTGACGCCCCTTAAATCAATTAGCCAGGTTACTCACGCCATTCGCGTATAAAGCGGTATGCACAATGGATCCATTACGCAAATTATAGCAAGTTACTAATGTTAGTAACGTTGTCCTCAATAAGGCTTTAAATCCGTTATGACGTGATTACTGTTTGTATTTCCATAAAATTTTAATCAAACTTTACCATGATGGGTTCAATATAAAATATTTTGATTCAATAGAAAATAAATTACTTATAAATGAAATTATCCGTAGTAGTAGTATCTAAATCATTACTTAATCGAATAATGACAGGAGTAAATTTGTGAGGACCTCTTTATGATTATTATACAGAAGATAAGATAGGGATAGTAAAATTATCGTGAATAAAGTGGCAGACTTAGTATCGTATACTTTCATCTCATTCTAACCGTTATCGTGTCGATAAAATAGTGCTCGGGCTTGCAAGTTAGAAATATAGAGCAGTAGATAGAGAATTGGTACAGTAGAAAATACTCATAATTACAATTTGTCTATTTTTTATTCATAATGTTCAATGATTCCATATGATGTGGAACTCTAAATAGTTACAACAAACCTTTTCAACTATGTGAGAACAAAAAATTAAACATACTAGAACTACAAATAAAAATACAAAAGCTTTAGAAATATTTCACTCTAAAATGATTGGCTCCGATGGTCAAATATTAGATATGGGAAAATGAAACGCAATCAAAACTAAGTAAGTAAACCCATTTTGATTTCAACTAATCAACAAAAGCTATTTTGTTTCCCATCAAAAGAGTTCTTTAACCGAACAGTTACTGAAGTCACGTGCCTCCCACGAGCCTAGTAATTACTAAATTGAATGCAACAATAGTAATTTTAAGCGTCATCACTTATCATAATGAGGGCGGCAGGAATTACGCAAAGTAACCCTTAATTCTAATGTGAATATATTTATGTTTCTGTGAGTCTTGTTACCAAGGTTATAAGGGTTATTTTTGAAAAAGCATTTTTAAATGTGTTAAGAGATGTCGCTACCATGTACGACGCGTGGACAAGTGTAAACGGTTCATTAGGTTTGTGACAATAGGTCTGGCTGGTGAACTAAATTTGAATTTGGAATTCTTCGAATGTCTTTTTAGAAAGAATTTGTTAAAGAAAGAAGTCTAACTAGGCCAGACCCAGTTTATAGAATTTTCGATACTTTATATTTTAGCTTTAATATTGTTTACTAATTTATATAATATTCTGAATTATTATAGTGTCATACATAGGTACATACATAGTCTCACGCCATTAGTTCCCATTGGGGTAGGCAGAGACTATCGCTCGCTGTTAGCCGAGTTCGATCACCACTTCGTACGATCCTGACAAACCTCTCTAGCTTCGTTTACAGCATCATCATCACCATCATTATAGGGTCATTCTCTTATAAGTAAATTGATTTCTTTGACATTTATTTTTACAACACAAACATTTGTTTATAATTTGTCTTCGAATTTTAAATCATACTTAATAATAATTATAATTGACTGTGATGGGAAATTAATGTATGTTTTTTGTATTACAATTTATTTAAACTAATTTATACTTATTTCTTCTCATATAACGTATTTTTTGTCTTGTTGATTGTGAAATAAACATACCAAGTTATCACAGATAAGAAAACAAAAAAAGGTATGTATGATATGGTATAATATAGTATTATGTGTACTTAAACGTTCTAAATTATTATTGAAAGTTTCTATCTCGAAACAGGGTATAACTGGGTAAAGCTAAGCGACTGCCCTAGCTATACCTACTACAATTTGTACATTCTGTCTTGATTTGTATTGATGAAGTTCGTAAAATTATTGCTAATATAAAAAAACCCCTATTTTTGCACACATAATGGCTACATTGTATGATCCTGGCAAACTTTTCGGGTTTCATTCATATTCGTCAATAGTTTCAATATATGCTTCATACAATACATTTAAACTTTGGTCACCTTCCTCTTTGGCACATTCTCTATTTATCTAAATTTGTACTCTTATAGAAAATACCTTATGTGGAAGTTTTATTATACTTCTACCACGTACTCATACAAAAAAAAAATTACAAAAATACAAAAATCTTTATTCAGTTTCATGGTTTTTTACAGAAGTACAAGTTGCTAATTTGTATTTATCCATTATATTATTATTTATTGACATATTTATTTACGTTTATAAGCAAGTTGCGAAGTTCGTGGGTTAATAAAAAACATAACATAATAATCTCGTATTTTATTCCTTTTAATGAAAATTTTCATTGGCTGGTAATCATTCGCCGTAAATTATAGCTATTTGTCTTAATGTCATGATATATTACAATTATTATAGATAAGAAAATGTTAATTAAGGGTCTATCAGAAAGGATAGATTAAATTCAATAGGGCCAATGTCGGTGGTAACATTATTAAAATACAAATATAAAATGTGCCCTAGAATCCAGGAGTCCAAAGTGTGAACAATTAAGGAATCGAATCAAGAGGCTGATGAATTTAAATGAGCCGGATTGTTTCATCAGGATCGTAAAAAATGGTGATCATTGTGATGGGAACGATTTGCATTAGTATGTAACATAACATAACATAACATAAACATTCACGCCGAATATCCCCGAAGGGGTTGGCAGAGGTACTAATACTTCTGAACATCACGTGACTTTGTCACCTGGTGTTCAGAGTACCCACGTTTTGCATGGACAGTGTACTCACGTGATAGGGGGCAGGCCTATCGCTGTTTTGTACGAATACACTGTCACATGACTAAGTACAACACAGCCATGTGGGTTTCCTCACGATGTTTTCCCTCACCGTTAACAACCATGATAAATTAACTACACATATGTCTTTAGAAAAGACAAGTTGGTATAGGCCCGACCCAGGATTTGAACACAGTATATCTAAATATGTTAACAGCCCTGATAGTCCAATGATAGGTGACAATGCCACTTGATGTTCAGAAGTATTAGTACCTCTGCCAACCCTTCGGGAATATACGGCATGAACGTTTGAATTTGAGATGTAAGCGTATTACTATTTCTTTACTTATATAATACGTATATGAGCTGTGAGAAGTTACGGGGTGACATTGTAATTAAGTGGTTTTAGGTCTAAAACACGATAGTCTTTTTCCATTATTAAGTGGAATAGAAGGACGATTTAGAACTCTAGATTCAGAGGTCTCAGTTTTAGATCCCGTAGGGTTTAATTCAAAATGTATAATATTTAAAAGAGAAATCCAGCATTTATTTGAGTAGAAACTAAACTATCTGGGTAACCTCTTTTATACAGTATGTATTGTCAAAATTTTATTATACAGAAACAAAAAATCATTTTGTATGGTTACTTAGTTTAGACAAGCACAAGTTTTGTTCTTAGCCTCCGCTTTTCCAATAGTGAATAATGGATTACGAAGACAAATATACTCGTATATAATTTGAATGTCATTAGATTTTCATTCTTGTTAGTGGTTATATAAAAAAAATAGAAGAGGAGGGATGAAGAGTAAAAAGATTCATAAATTTAGTACTTTAGTATTGGAAAATTGGTGGGCATCACCTTAGAGCAAAATATTTGCTAGACCTGCTGCAATAAGAAAATAGCAACGAAAAAGAAAATAACTTACCAGAAAGTTCGGTGACTGGAAAATAATTTTTCCTCGACATGTCTAGAGCACTATCCTCATCTAGGGATCTGAAGTTGCACTCTTCAAAAAGTTTCATATCTTTGGCCGATAACTTTTTCGAACACTCATTGGCATAACAGCTCGATCCATTAACCAAAAAGTTTACTTTTCCGAAACCATCTTGACATGTTCCTTTTTCAAATTCACATTTTGCCTCCTTTTCTCTTGTCAAAATATCATTTATAGAAAATGGCGTCGATAGAATCTTTTCACTGTCGTGGTAAGGATTCTTGGTTTTCATTTTCGATTCCATTCTTCAGACATACGTAAATCACTTCACTATTTTAAAGTCGGCTTACCGCCTAAGCGTTCCGAAAACGAATAAACTTTTGAGTTGAGTGATAAATGGTTCTACTGTTTGCCGCGCGTAAATTGTTAGAGGGAGACAAAAAGAGTTTATGTAAAAATGTACTCGTTAAATAGAGACGGAGATAGTTTTGTGTAGTCTAGATTAGAAGGAGGGTTTGAGTGCCATGAAGTGGTGGGGATCTTAGTTTTCTTGAAGACGTTTACGTACGTTTTTTCTTTTTATAACGCCTGATTTGAGAATACTCTTGAGTTTATTCTTATACGATCAGTTGGATCTATTTCTTTTATTGTTAGGTATTAAAACTAGGGTTATTATTACATAACAAGTCACTGTAAAACGTGGTTAAATGTTGACCTAAATCCGGTTGGACAAAATTTTAATGTATTAATTAATGCCATGTTTTTTTTGAGAGACATAATTATTTGAAGATGCTATAGTTAGACTCTGAAATTATTGTAATAATTTGAACAAAATATCAAATTTGATAATTATCAAATGGTGGTCAGCATTTTGTTCAACCGGGCCACATCATAAATACTCAATTTTGCACTGGGCCGCGCCGCACTGTCAAACTCTCTGTGCAGAACATCGCGAGAACAAATAATAAATATTTTTATAGCACAATGTGAAAATAAATCAAAATTATTATAGTGTGAAAATATATTGCGAAAATGATGCATAAGCGCAGGCCCTACAATTACCGGTTCGGTTCAAAAAGCAATATTGTTTTTGTTAATATTATATTATAATATTATGTTAGAATTTTTACTCAGCTTAGCCTAAGTTAACAGTCAACTTCACCACCTGAAAATAAAATTAATTCAAGTGAGCACCGTTTGGTAGATTGGTAAAACTAGCAGGTGTATAATTTGTAATCCATCATATTGTCTACTTTAAATTAACACTCATAATCGTATTATTATAGGAGAGCCAGAGACTAGGATCTACATAAAATGATATTCCAGAAGGGCAAGCACGAGCGCGATTTTATCGACACGATAACGGCTAGAACGAGATGGCAGTATACGATACTAAGTAAGTGCGTAAGAGATGGCTGCTTTATCCCACGCGATAACTAGTTTAAACACCGCTCTTACTAGCCGGGCAGATGCCTATTGACACTTTGTTACGCTCTAATTTTTTAAGTAACATCCAAAGCAGTCCAATAGTTACTGATGCAGTTAAGAGTAGTATTCCTATTCTCTTAAAGAAAAGTTACTATCATGGCTGTTGGTCATCAAATACCTATTTAAAAGCCATCCCCAGGTAGAGGTTCGATTCCTAGGGGGTAAAATCATATTTTATTTTAATTCATTTAAATCAGTAGCGTAGGATATTAGATAATTATCCGAGAATTATGATAATGCCATGCTTTGGCGTTCACGTTAAGTCGTTGGTCCTGGCTAGTGTCACGGTACTAGTCGTACTGCCAACCCACACTAGGCTAGTGTGGTGGGCTCTAACCCCTCTGTGGAGACTATAATAAAATATATTTTACTGACTTAGTAGTTGATGTGAAGGTTTTATCATCGAATCGTTCGTACTACCTACCTATACCCTAGCCGTACCTATTTAAAATATAAAACGAATTCAGCGTTTGTTGTTAAGTTATGAGTTGTTTATCTGGTTACCAAAATAATAGATTAAAGTTCAATGAAATTTTAATTGATTTATCTATAAATACCTAACCGTTTTAAATTTATAGCGTACTTATATAAAAAACATACATACATACATACATATACTCACGGCTACAAATCCCTAGATGGGGTAGCCAGAGCTAAGGAGTTAGAAATTCCTCAGCCACGTTTGGAAAGTTGAGTGGGGAAAAGATGGTGAGACAAAGGTTGTTGGTGATGGGTCTCCAACCGCATCGCCCAAAAATCCCTTAAAAGCCCCATACCGTTAGTCGCCTCTTACGTACACCCACCGGAAGAAATGGGGTAGTGCTATTCCAAGCCGACACTACACAGCAGTTATATGAAAAAGTGTAGCCAGAGTTTCTCGGTTCTCGCTTAAACCCAAAACTTTAATTATCTTCTTACGAAACCCTTAAAAATAAACAGAGTTGTGCAATATTTCAAACAGTATTGAAATTTTATTGTATAAAAATTGGCACCGATTTCAACATTCTATAAGTTCCGCTGAACCCGCCCACAATACAAAAAACTTTGCCAACACTTTACCAAATGAAGTCTATCGTAAGGACTTGAGAAGTAGTGCTCTATCTCTTTCTTTCACACTGTTCTAGTCATAGAGCAAGATAGGACTTCTCGTTCACACCTGACGTTTTCGTCCAATAAAATAAGAGGAGTGTTTGCGGTTGTCCAATAATAAGAAAGTTTTCATTGAAGTGTCAACATTTAAAAGTGGAACTCGGATTTTATGGCGGGCAAGTTGTGGAACTATTTCGCTTCGGAAAATGTCGTGTGAAAAGTTCTAACTTTATTTATAGGTTTAATAAATGGTCACGTACTAGTATAATAATTATGACAGATAAAGTTGTAGTGTTTTCATATAAGTAGGGTATTCAATTTACATCTAGGTTTTTTGGTGTTCTGTCTTTACTAATATTACTAGATGGCCCAGCAAACGTTGTTTTTTCACATACATTATTAAAGGATATTTATAGTCTATTAATTAAATTGAAATAAAATGCTAGAGGTGGACAACCCTATCATTAAGGAGTATGAGAAATAGTTATAAACCTATTGTCAGATCTATGGAATAATTATGCAAAACATTTAAATCGGTTCAGTCGTTTCGGAGGAGTTTGGTGCGATGCGAATTTGATCTGATATTATTTTACCTTGGAAAACTACTAACTTACTAATTTCGAATTAGTAAAAATTCGGAAGTAGGAAACGCAAACACTACTTAAACGTGTAAAAGAAATAAAGGATAGAAGAATTTCGCGCTGGCAGCCATTGACACGGTAGCTCAATTGGCAAGAGCGACGGGGGCGTATACCCGAGGTCGTGGGTTCGAATCCCGCCTGTCTTTATTTATTCTTTATTTATTAGTAATAATACCCACATGAGGTTTTCATGAACAAAAAGATTTAAGATATTAATAACTTTTCATTTTATTATCTCGATTGCTCGTGGTGTTTTTAAATAACCTGACTTGGTGATACATGAGTTGATTAAGTGGGTAAGTACGGGTGTCATTACATTAGCCATCTTTTTTAGATCTTTTGCACGAATTTTATCGTGACCTGGACTTATGCTATCGTCTATGCTTAATATAATTTTATACAGAATCTCCTCATCTAAATTATTTAATCTCATTGAAAGGTCTGGTAGTCTTGTGAATGTATTTATGTCAAGCAAGGGCAAACAACATGAGTTGCTAACAATATCAATATTATGCTGAAATTCCTGTATAAATTTATTTGCTAATTCATTTGGCTTTTTAAACTTTAAATAATCTTAACTAGGTTGGCATGGGACCGTCGGATGCCAATAAAAGGAGCGAAGCGAGCAATTGCCTGATTCTCAGATATTACTTATCGTTGAACGATTTATTCTACAGATATCTCAACACGCGTTGCTATGCAATTTGTTATGATTCTTTGAATATACTTGTTGGTTTACCTAAACGCGTGATTGATTCTACAATGCAAAACTGCAATGTAGTTACAGTCCTGATTTTGGAAAACTTAAATTGTTTACAATTTTCATTGCTTAAAAAAACATATCTAAATAGCTAAATACCTATTTTCTTTGAAAGAAAAAATGTTGAAAAAATTTTGGGAATTTTTTTTAAAAAAATCTTATTTAAGTCAGTAATATTAGTTGTATCACAGATAATATAATACTATACGTAGAATGATGATAAGATAAAAAGTTGGCACAATAGGCATATAATGACTGTTGATTGTTTTTTGCGATAATCATGAAACCTTTTTAAAAAGTCTTTCTTGAAAAATAAACGATTCATTAATAGGTAAATTTTCTTTGCAAATAATAGTTCAAACTCTAATTTACATCAACTTTTGGTGCAATCGCTTTGTTTATTAATTGTTTTTTTTATATAAATGTTTTCTTTCGTACTTTTCCATATTCTGTGATACACTTTATACGTCAGTCCCGTGACCAAGTAAAAAGTGGATCACTTAACGATATAATTCGGTTAACCCAAATATCGGGATGTTCCTGTATTATTTCATTAGTGCTGCTCAATCTACTCTGAGAGCATATCGATTACGTTCGAGTGGCTAATGTAGCTCTACGAATATTTAGAACTGACATTAAAATTATAATTATCTTTATTGTTTTATCTCGTTTCTTTTCTTTATTTAGATATAGAGAATCGGCGGCGGTAAAGTCAACATAAATGACGAGAAATAAAGATTATTTAATATATTACTATGCAAAATTACAAAAATTGATATTATATTTTTTGGAGATCATATTAAGGTTGATGAAAGTTTTTTAGTTCCATTGTTATGTGATTAGAAACCACTCTAGTGATGACGTAAAATTTATAATTGAATTTACATACAACCAACTGTTTTTGTAAAAATAATATTAACGAACTCGATTTTATTGTCAAATTTTTTTTTTATAGTTGTATATTGTACTAAGTTAATGATCTACAATTGTATACTGATCATAGATGCACGAATGAATGTGTCCTTGTCTGAATAATAGTCTGGAGGCCAGGGATCTGATATTATCTTGAAGTAAAATTAGTATAAACTATTATCCTATATGTGCTTAATATTGATAAAATATCAATACAAAAATTATACTCTTATAGTTTGCTACCTAGCCTATTCTAAGATGTAATTGATGTGTTGATGTATTGCTGTGGGTTATGAATAAAGATCTATTATTTATTATTATCTTTAGAACGAAAATGACTTATCCAACAATAGGGTAAACTTTACCTACCCCAACTTAAACATAAAATGAAAACTAATTTATTTATTAAATGATGGTATTTTTATTCGTAACTCTATGTGGAAGCGATCAGTGTAAGTGGTCAAGAGAGCTGAAGTACTATGCGGATATCGATGTTGTTCGAGTGTTATCGATAATCCATTAAATGGCTTATTCCAACACTAAAATACCAAGGGGTTCAATAGCTTTTGTTTGTTGATGTAACCGTTGTGACTTATAGAGTAGGTACTTACTTAATTAGGTTTTATTTTGCATGAAAACTATTGATTATTACTAATCTATGAAGCAATTATGAAAATTTTCGATACCAACGGGAATCGAACCCGCGATATCTGGATATACGCCCCCGTCTCGCTCTGCCAACTGAGCTATGGTATCAAGAGTTTGTATTTTTGCTTGTTTCTTTACACCTGCATTTCCCTGACTACCCACCATTACTTTTTAATGACAATAAGAGTATACGGTAAAACCTAAAAATGGTTTATGTGTACTTGTTATAAATATTGCAATGTTATTATATTTTATACAAAATAAAAAAAAACCTTAACTAGAGAGCGCCATCTAATGCCGAGTTGTAACAATTGCCGTATTGAAAACCAAATTTTACTTACTTAACTACTTATGCTCACATTATTGCAATGTACTTGCTTAGGCAGTACGGACGACGTCCGTGGCCGAGTGGATAGGCGACTAGCTTCTCGGTCCGGAGTTTGCGGGTTCGATCCCCGCTGAGAGCAACATTTATGTAGTGAGCATATAAGATTGTTTCTTAGTCTTGGATGTTATTTAGAAGAAGAATAGAATAGAATAACTCTTTATTGTACATCAAACACAAATTTACACAATAAATTATCATACAGTTTACAGTGAGGTACAATCGGCGGTCTTATCGCTAAAAGCGATCTCTTCCAGACAACCTTTGGAAGGTGAGATCGGTAGACTAGTTATCTGGGTAGATGCACAAAACAAGCTTACTTTAAAACTAACTTATTTAATTGAAATAATAAATAATAACATAAATATTAATTACACAAAATAATATACATATTACACACATATGAACACACATACATACATAACTACATACTTATACAAGTAATACAAATACCTAAACAAAATACACAAATATGTTTTAGAAATATAATTAATACATATAATTTAAAAAGCAACAGTATTACAGCGCTTCAGTGAGATAGTGTTGTTTCACCAGATCCTTGAACACATTAAGTGATTTAGCCAATCGCACCTCCACAGGAAGTGCGTTCCACAATTGCACAGCGTGTACAGAAAAAGAGGAGCCATAGAAATTGGTTGAATGAGAGGGAATGGTTAATTGAAGATTATGGTCTGAACGTAAATTAAGGTTATGGGAAGAAGATAGAAATTGAAAACGTTCTTTTAGATAGAAAGGGGTGGCAGGATTGAACAAGATAGAGTAAAGAAGAGACAAGGTATGCGCATTTCGGCGGAGGCGAATAGGAAGCCACTTAAGTTTAGAACGATAAACAGACACGTGATCATACTTACGCAATCCAAAAACAAACCTTATGCATAAGTTTTGGAGACGCTCTAATTTATTTAGCTGTTCTTCCGTTAAATCAAGATAACAGGTATCAGCGTAATCCAAAATTGGAAGGAGTAGAGATTGAGCTAACGCAGTTTTGGTAGCAGTAGGCAAAAAATTACGCAGTCTTCTGAGGGAGCCCGCTGACGCGAACATCCTTCGGCTTACCGATTCTAATTGGGGTACCCAAGATAAATTGCAATCGATCATAATGCCTAAGTTCCTTACCACGGGGCTAAAAGGGATTGATTTTCCGTCAAATAACACAGGTGGCAGTGATTGGTAATCAATCCTAGAAATCATTCGAGAACTACCGACTATTATTATTTGTGATTTATTTGGATTGACTGCTAGCCCATATGCCTCACTCCAACGCAAAATGCGCTCCAGATCACCATTAATCAGGCCAATGGACATATTCAATTGATCAAGATTTGCTTGTGTGTAAATCTGAAGATCATCTGCATAAAGGTGGTAGGAAGAAGTGAGTTGATGAGAAATACTATTAATAAATATAGCAAATAAGAGAGGAGACAACACACCACCCTGTGGAACACCGGCAATTAAATCGCACCACGGAGAATGAGAATCTTCGATGCGAATGCGCTGCCGACGCCCCTGTAGATAACTACGAAACCAGTCAATTACCGTTGGAGATATGTTAAGAGAACGAAGCAAAGCCAATAATATATCAAAGTCAACAGAATTAAATGCGCTACTAAAGTCAAGCAGTGATAGAACAGTCAGTAATCCCTTGTCCATTCCCAAACGTATGTCATCAGTAATTTTAACCAAAGCCGTAACGGTACTGTGGGAAGGGCGGAAACCAGATTGGAAAGGATTAAGTAGATCATTTTTAGTCAGGAAATCATTTAATTGTCTGTGCACAAGTCGTTCAAGGACTTTAGAAAGGAAAGGGAGGATAGATATAGGGCGATATTCAGAGAAGGATTTTGGATTAACTTTTTTAGGAATCGGGGTGACTTGGGCTTCTTTCCATACCGTCGGAAATGATCCTGAGGTTATGGAGTCATTGAGGATATCAGTAATGGTGGGAATTATTATGTCAAGTATAGGCAAAATCATTTTACGACTTATACTATCACCACCGATTGCGTTTGATGTAATTGACATAATATTCCTCTTAACATCACAATCGGAGAATTGACAAATAGTAAAGGGAGGATAATCCGGAGTTGGAAGTGTAGAAAGAAAGTGCAGAGTGTCAGCTTTTTTAATACCATCAAAGGTAGACGTTGAGGTAAAATGATTATTAAGTGAAGTAAGGTCCAGATCTTTCGGGATTGAATCTTGACGAGATTTTCCAACTCCTAAGGATCTAAGAAACTTCCAGACTTTAGCCGGATCGCCATTCTCAACGGAATCATGAATGTGGTGTCGCTGTGCATCCCTACACACCCTATTGCAGTGATTTCGAATCGCCACAAACTTTTCCTTATTTAGATCAGACGGCCGTGATTTAAACTTAGACTGGGCCCGAGTTTTCTTCGACAAGAGATCTCTAATTTCGTCAGTGAGCCATGGTGCAGGAAAATGTCTCATTTTAACGGCTTTTACCGGAGCATGAATATCGTAAAGTGACGTGAGTAAGGTATTAAATTTTTTAACTTTTTCATCAATAGTATCCGCTACGGTACATTCCGTCCAATCAATATTCGAAGCATCGTGTCGCAGCCTATCCAAATCTATACTACCAAAACTGCGCTGCAGGAGAATTTTCGACTTGTTTTTAGGTGGGCGAACTTTATAAGATACGAAAATAAGATCGTGATGTGAAAAAGCATCAGCTGAAGTTTGGCCATGAAGGGCGACATGATTAGGAGAAGAGACAGCTATCAGGTCAAGAAGAGATGGAATGCAATTGGGTAAGTTGTGGGTTGCATTAAGAGGAAGAATATGAAAATTACTGCTATGAAAAATCGAAGCTAGGGATTTTGAACGGGAATCACGTTTTAAAAGACAGGTGTTGAAGTCACCCATTATAATGGAGTGATCGTAAGAAGGGGTGAGGTCTTCTAAGAGTTTCTCAAAAGAAGGAAAAAAGTTTAATTGAAGGGATGGACTATAGTAGACACCAAGTAAAACTTTATTGTGACCTAGTACGAGTTCTAGGAATAAATGTTCACCTGCATTGGAGGGAGGAGGCTGAGTTGACGTGCTAATAATAGAATATGGTATATGAGTTCGAAGATAGATAGCAACGCCACCACCACGACCGCTTACACGATCGTTTCTAATGAGTTGAAACCCTGGTAAAGTATAAGAAGCGGAAGGAAGAAATGGTTTAAGCCAAGATTCAGATACAAGAATTGCGTGAATATTTTTACTCTCAAATGAATATAACATGTCATTAAAATGAGCAGGTATGCTTTGAGCGTTAATATGAATAATATTAAAGTTTTTGTGCAATGAAGAAAAATGAGTATCAAGTGTTTCAACTAGTGAGGGAACACTATAGAAGCTACCACTTGTATCTAAATCACTTGAAGAGGAAAAGGACACGTAAGAATCACTCGTGTCATCATCACTGACGTTCTGTTGCATAATAAAATAATAATAATAATAATATAAAAAATATGTATATGTTATTTATATGTGTATTATACCATATTAAATGTATCTTTGAGTGAGTAGCCCATAAAACAAGTTTATCTGCGATCCCTTCAAATTTTCTTGCCAATAATTATGCCAAAAAAATACTGTACTCGACTCGACTCAACTCGTATAGAGAGCCTAGCACGAGCGTTTTCTTATCGTGACTCGGTCGGTTAGAATGAGATAAAAGTATACGATACTATGTAAGTGCGAAAGAGATGGCTGTTTTATACCACGCGATATCTAGTTAAAAGGTCGCTGGTGCTAGATATGCTAACTCGAACGCCTCGGAGGGGTTGATATGGTCGATCTGACACATAACATATTCTATGAGCTGTGATGATGATTATGAATATATAAAAGGCGAACAATGAGTGACTGTAGTAGGTAAAGAGCTTATTTCATTTGTCTGAATGAAGACGTCTGAAAGCCACAGAATCTGGATTCAGACTAGTGGAATAACGTTCAGAACGCTAGGCTTCTGAAAAGTAGACAAATTTGTGTAGTGGAATGACAAGCGTCTGCGGCAGTAACTTCGAAGGACGTCTGAATTCAGAAACGAAAAAGTGTAATGGAATAAGCTCTTAAAGACTACTGCCTGCCTTTTCATGACAATATAGTTGTCTAGCGAAAAATATTTGTAAAGTTTTTTGTTTGCTTTCAGTAGCGGCGCAACAAAGATGTTTTCATTTTCATCAAATGAACTTTTCCAACACAACCCAGCAAAGAATTTTATTCGTGGTTCGTATAATCACGGCCATAAATACCAAAAGTGATAGCCATCGCTTAAGTGCTAGAAACTCCTCAGCCACATTTGAAGTTGATAGGGGAGAAAATGCTAGAAATAAAGTATCATTCATTGGTGATAGGTCTCCAACCGCATCGCTCTACAATTATTTAAAAAAGTCCCATACTGTTAGTCGCCTCTTTCGACACCCGTGGGTAGAAAGGGGTAGTGACATTCTAAGCCGACGCTATACTGTCATGGTTCTACAATGCACATAGCTATAGTACGAAAACTCAGCACCGCGAAGCCGTCTCAACCGGAACCGTATCTGATCAAATGAATCTATAATATGTAAGTGAATCTATTGTTTCTTCAAATTACATTACTTTCAACCTCGCACTTGTATAAACTTATTTCTTGGCAGGTGATCTAAGTGTACTAGCTGTGTAGTGTCGGCTTAGAATAGCACTACCCCATTTCTTCCGGTGGGTGTACGTAAGAGGCGACTAACGGTATTGGGGCTATTAAGGGATTTTTTGGGCGATGCGGTTGGAGACCCATCACCAACAACCTTTATTTTTACCATCTTTTCCCCACTCTACTTTCCAAAAGTGGCCGAGGAACTTCTAATACCTCAGCTCTGGCCACCCCTTCTGGGGATTTAGAGCCGTGAGTATATGTATGTATGTATGTATGTGATCTAAGTGTAAGCAAAGCAATAAAATATCAAGTGTGAGAAGCATTGTCAATAAAAGGTAATGGGAAGCAAGAGATATTTTTTAAGATCGTGCAAAGTTGCGATCGTGTGCCTGCCAACCCCAATGGAAAAAAAATGTGAGTATGAGTAAGTTAGTGTTTATAAAATATATTCTGACACTGAGATAATCTCTGCATACCAAAATAGGAGTTAATGTCGTGGGTATAAGTAAGTGCCGTTTGCCGTTTGCCGTGTAGTGCCGGCTTAGAATGTCGCTACCCCTTTCTACCCACGGGTGTCGTAAGAGGCGACTAAGGGTATTGGGGCTTTTTATTGGATTTTTGGGCGATGTGGTTGGAGATCCATCACCATAAACCTTTATTTTTACCATCTTTTCCCCACTCAACTTCCAAAAGTGGCTGAGGAATTTATAATTCCTTAGCTCTGGCTACCCCTTCTAGGGAAATATAGCCGTGAGTATATGTATGTATGTATGTATAAGTAAGTGTTCAGAAGTATCCAAGTTTTGCCATAATAGTGTACTTTATCATTACCTCGTGGCAGGCTTTATAAGTATTGGTTTGTCTGCAACAATATCTTGATAACGACATGATAGTCCAATGGGTAGAAAACCCGCCTGTAAACAGACAGGTGTGAGTTCCAATCCCGGGTCGGGCCTACACCAATTTGTCTTTTCTTAAGTCATATGTATGGTTAATTTATCATTTTTCATTCATTGTTAACGGTGAGGGAAAACATCGTGAGGGAACCCACATGGCCAAGTTGAACTTAGCCATGAGACCCCTATCACGTGAGTACACTGTCTTAGCAAAACGTGTGTACTTACTTTAGACACTAGGTAGCGCTGTCATCTTGTTCATAAGTATTGGTACCTCTGCGAACCCTTCGGGGATAAACGGCGTGAACTTTTATATTATGAATGTATGTATACATATATATTCCCTATATTTTTTGTCCCCATTATATTAATATGTTTTATTGACTTAATGTTCATTGTATTTTTTATATATTATTATTTTTATATTTCTAGTATATCATTATTTACTGTATATTTTTTATTAGTATTTCTTCATTTATTTCATTGCTGGGTGTTTATGCTATAACGAGTGCTTCTTTTATTAGTGTTTCTTTTATTATTGTTTTTCTTGGAATGGTCTGTGTACCGTTTCAGACACACATGCTGAGCCGATAACCATTTTGGCAATAGGTTACTTGTTTTAACTTTTGTATTTTTTGTTGTCGATGTGTTTTTACTGTGTGTTGTTTTTTTTTACCATTTTGCCAAATAAATGTCTTTTACTTTTTTTTTATATCTAAAAAAAAAGTCAATAAGTTTGACTTTTCAAAATTAAGATAAAAATTAATTGTTTTTAACGTATTTTTTTTATTTATCATTAATCCGTTGCTTCGGAAGATATTCGTAAAGAGAGAAGCAACAAGGAAACTCCTTACATTCACATTTTTTTTTAAATTTGGTTTGTACAATTTTAGGTCATATTTTTATTTTATAAAAGATTTTCTATGCGACCAAACCAAACGCCAGTTTGACATAAATAAACTAAATTGTCCATCCCAAAAACCAATCACATAACGTGGGAAGAAAAATCCTCACCAGACAATTATTCCTGGGAATAACGAGGGAAGATTTATAGCTTTACGGACACGGTTCTGTGCGCGTTGGGTCCTTGTCGTTGAAAAAATATTCAACACTGTAGTAAGATTTTTTTTAAAAGCATTGCTTTAATTGCCTTTTTAAAAGATGCCACAGGTGATTCCAATATGTCAGAAGGAAGTTAGTTGAACATTTTTAGGGATACATTATTAGGAGGGAATTATAGGATAGATTTTCATATCAACATTATCTTTGTATGACCTACAAGCTGGTTGGAATATTAATAACCCAACGCTTCTTATGAATGTGACGATCAAGAAAAAAGGTAACTAACTTTTTGGATTTTTTTAGCTGAATAGAATTTTTTTAAACAAGAAAGTGGAACAATAAATTTTTCTTATACTAGTAGTTATGAAAACAGCGAGCTAATAACCTTTGTAGCTTGGGAATAAACTCCGCCTCTGTTGCTAAAAGGCGTGGGTTATGTGCCGTTTCTTAAATAACATTATGCTGTAATTTCATGCTATGTAGAATAAGCATTACCCCATTTCTACCCATTGGTAATCGGAGAAAATTAGCAAAGGGGTTTTAAAAGGAATCCACGTGATTAATTTGGTTAAGCGTCATAAAGCCTTTGCATTTTATTAAGCTTTCCCTTTTAATAGAGTTAACCTTATAAATGGGAAAGCCAAATAAGAGAGTAACTTATTAAATTGGGTTTCCGTCTACATTGGGTTTCCATTTTTAAGTCTTTGGAAATTAAGCCGCTCGTCCGGTCCCTGGTATGATAGAGAGCCTGACCATAAAAACAACGAATATAAAAATAATACGTTAACGAAATCTAGTGATTTTAAAACAATAAAAAAACAGAGTAACTTTCCCACATCTTATTAACAAAAGAAACTTTTGTTTTACTGCCATCTACATTCAAAAATAAGAACCAAAAAAGTATGGCCCTGCGCTAGCAGATGGCGCTATCATCTTACAAGAGCTCGTTCTACTACTAGATACTAGATGGCGCTTAATTTTAGTTTCCTAAACATATTTGCGTGTGGTAAAAATACCGAGATTTCTTGTTATCTTATGATAAAACTACGAAAGTTGATGGTGGAGAAAAAGGGATATCATTTCAGGCCCAAACATTCCGAAGTGGCAAAGGTATGAAAAATATTCTTTGTTAACATTTGCAATGATAAAATTATTAAGACAATATCATATGAGTCACATACTTGCTGTAATTTCTACGTAATTAATTTAAATGATACCCTTCATCTATGTATTTAAAACAACTAACGTATCTAAAGCAACTAAAACACAGTTTCAAATACTAGTATGGTTGTACAATATAAGCACAGAAAAGTATTGTACCTCAGTGGTACAGTGGTTGAACGATCGGCTTACGAATTGGCCTCGACCTCGTTTTTGAAACATATCCTTTTTATATTTAAAATTGATAAAAGACATCAAACTAAACAACTTTGCCTATGGAATGCTTATGCTTGTGCTTATAACTGCTGGTCAAATCACAAGATGTTTTTTTTTTATTTCAGCTGAGGCTAAGAACCCCACTATACTTTCTCAGTTTGATCTAGGTACAACACTTTTTAATTATTAATTATGTTGAAAATTACGATATTTTTGACAAGCATTCCATAGGCAAAGTTGTTTAGTTTGATGTCTTTAATCGATTTAAAATATAAAAAGGGTGTGTATTAAAAACGAGGTCTAGGCCAATTCAGTGTCAAAAATTTGATTCCCAGGGAGTACACACACAAATATATTTTTTGTGATATCTCAGTTGGGTTAGCACATTAAAGACTGTTTTGATTTTTTATAACATAACATAACAAATACTCACGGCTATAAATCCCTAGAAGGGGTAGCCAGAGCTAAGGAATTAGAAATTCCTCAGCCACTTTTGGAAAATTGAGTGGGAAAAGGATGGTAAAGTAAAGGTTGTTGGTAATGGGTCTCCAGCCGCATCGCCCAAAAATTCCTTAAAAGCCCCAATACAGTTAGTCGCCTCTTACGTACACCCATCGGTGTAAACGGGGTAGTGCTATTCTAAGCTGACACTACACGGCATTTCTAAGCCGACACTACACGGCATATATATGATTTTTTATACGAAAATTATAATGGTTCCGTGCGATGGAGGGCACGTTAGGCCGTTGTTTTAAGCTATTGTCACGGTGAAGGTAGAATCAGTCGTCAAAGTTTGAAGTAGCATATTCATTGTAGGCTTAAAGAATGCTTTTAAATTCTTTTCGGTAGCTAGAGATTGCTATATACTTATACGCGAGGCTAATAACCTCAAAAGGGGACAGCATGAGAAGAATAAATTCCCTAGCCGCTTATGAACGTTGGGTAGGAAATGTATTCTTTAATAGAGTATGTAAATAAATCGGTAAGTGCTGTTCTAAGCTAGACAGATTTCCCTATAAAATTGTAAGATTAGGAAAAATAATTGGTTATTTTTAATATATTTACATTCACCGTGATACCTCAGTGGGTAAAACAACCGTTTTTCATGCAGAGAGGCTTGGGTTCTAGCAAATTACGAGTCGGGCCTACACAAATGCGTCAATTCTAAAGGCAGATGTGTAGGTAATTTATCGTGGTTGTTAACGGCTAAGAAAAGCGAAACCCACATGCCTATGGCTAAGTTGTTCTTAGCCATACATACATACATATACTCACGGCTATATTTCCCTAGAAGGGGTAACCAGAGCTAAGGAATTATAAATTCCTCAGCCACTTTTGGAAGTTGAGTGGGGAAAAGATGGTAAAAATAAAGGTTTTTGGTGATGGGTCTCCAACCGCATCGCCCAAAAATTCAATCAAAAGCCCCAATACCCTTAGTCGCCTCTTACGATACCCGTGGGTAGAAAGGGGTAGCGACATTCTTAGCCGACACTACACGGCAACTAGCCATGTGACAGTGAATTCGTGCAAATCTGCGATAGCCTTGCCTCCTAACACGTGAGTACACTGTCCAAGCAAAACGTGGGTACTCTAAATACAAGTGACAAAAATGTCACGTGATGTTCAGTATTATCAGTACCTCTGCCACGTGCCACCCCTTCGGGGATTTACTGCTTGAGCGATCGAGTCTTTGAATCTTTTGAGTTAATCAGTCTAAAAATGTAATCACAAAGTCAGATAGACAGATACAGAAACCACATGCCATATTTTAGTTCATGTTTCGTTTTTGTGTAATGGATACTTTAAGCAGTCTTTGTTCAACCTGACGTGGATTCAGTAACTTTGGGCTAAATATACACTCGCTACAGATTGTATTCGAATATTAGATCAATAATTTATAATACTCGTGCAGTGCCGGCTTAGAATGCCACTACCCCTTTCTACCCACGGGTGTCGTAAGAGGCGACTAAGGGGATGGGTTTTTGGGCGATGCGGTTGGAGACCCATCACCAAAGATACTTTATTTACTATATACTCGCTATAAATCCCAGAATGGAGGAGTCAGATCTTCGGAATTAAAAGTTCCTCAGCCACTTCGGAAGTTAAGTGGGGAAAGGATTGTAAATAAAGGTGGTTGGTGATGATTGTCCAACCGCATCGCCCAAAAGTCACTTAATAAGCCCGAATATTCTAAGTCGTCTATTACGACACCAGCAAGAAGAAATGAATTAGTGCTTTTCTAAACTGACACTACACAGCTAAAAACAAATAAATAACATAGAAAAAAATATATCAAAAAGTGTGTTCTAATTTATGGCTTGACCTTTCGTCGTTTAATACGAATGAAAACATTTGAAATGCGTTTAGTTTTTTTTGGGGCAAGGGCCGTGGCGCCAGTCAGCCTGAACTATGGTATGGTACCTATAACTCATCGGCAAATTTCACGCAGCATGCGAACACCCCGCTATTTAACCTGTCGACTCTGGCAGTATAACATGTTATTGCCATTTGACCCGAAGATTTTTTGCGCGCTCTTTTCTGCTTGCTTCTGGTTACTGTTAAATTATAGTAAACTATGGGCTTCAAAGATTTTTTAATACAGTATAGTACCTACCTATAAAGCCGTCGCTTCTTAAAAATACAACGTAGCTTTTAATTGTTTTGGTTTGTGAATTCGGCTTAAAATATCACTACCCCATATCTTTCGGAGGGGATTTTAAGGAACTGTTTTGACTGACTTGGAGTATTGGGGCTTTGTGACTGATTTTTTAATTAGGTGATGCGGCAGGAGACCCGTTACTAACAACATTTATTTTAAAACATTTTCCCCACTTAACTTGCAAAGTACTGGCTTTACTGGCTCAATATAAGTTTCTAATTTGGGAATTTCAATGCCTGAAACTCATGCCAATTGTATTAGAGTTCTATAGTCATGCGTTACGGTGTAGTCGTCTACATAAATAAAAAAAACTTGACCCATTATTTGCAACAATTTGATAACGATGAAATATATGACGACGTCCCGTCCGAGGCCGAGCGGATAGGATACTAGATTCTCGGTTCGGTCCCAGCTGGGAGCATCATTTATATGATGAGATAAATGGTTATTTATATCCTCATCCTCACCCTCACAGCCCATATATGTCCCCACCAAGGGGCTCGAGCCTACCCTATTTAGGGCGATTTGTCCATAGTACACCACGCGGGCCAATTGCGGGTTGGCAGATTAACGACTACTACCGTAATATTAACTGGGACCGACGGCTTAACGTGCCCTCGGAAGCACGGAATCATCTTAATTTTCGGATAATCAGGTGATTCAAGCCTGCAATATCCTTCCAAACTGGGTTATGTAAGGTTACCACCGCCCGGGGATCGAACCCGAGACCTCCGTATTTGAAACCAAGTGCTTAACCGCGAGACCACGGAGGCAGGCAGTTCGTATCCCATAATACAAATCTAACTTTGTTAGGGGCTGACTTGATCTGTGTATTATATGTCAGTATATTAAAACAATAGGCAGAAATATATGTTACGGACTATATTATATCAGATGAACAAATATTTTAACAAAGACGAATTAATATTTAATTTCAGTCTAACTGTGTCCACTCATTCAACCCCATAAAACCACTTGCAATTTTTTGTTCCGAACCGGCGTGTAACCAATAAAATAGCAATAACATGGGCGTTTGGGGGCGGACGAGGGTGGATGTGTGACAGAATTGTAAATTAGCTACATGAGTCTTGGCGCCGGATTAAAATGGTTTTTTTTAGAATGTTTAGTTTTGAAAAGTTTACTTTTGTAGCACTTTAATGCAAATATGTTTTATTACATTTAGATTCAAAGTTCTTATTCAATTATATTTTATTGGTATTAAACAACTTAAGAAGTAACAATGGTTGTATCTAAAAAAATATTTTCCAATCTTTCTATTTAGTTTTCTGAAGTATTTTTTATAAAATATCAAATTTTGTTTCCAAGTAAAGTCTTTGAAATCCACTTATATAAAATAAGTAACTACTACAAAATATATTTTTATTTTTTGAATTTATATCAACTTTTTTTATTACTTGACCACAACGTGGCGTAATTTTTGGATTTTATTATTTTAGACAAAAACTAAGAATAGTTTTACCGCGTATGTATGTATCAATTAATAATTTTGGTTTAGTCCAGTTATCCATAGCACAATCTCATACTTATAATGAAGAAAAAAAAATGGTTTTCTACTAATACTTACCACATATTATTTATAAAATAAATAAATCCGATGACAAAACAAAACTAACATTTATGGTTTAACTTGGAATATAACGAATGAAATGAAAGTAAAATTTTAGCGCTAATATCTAAGTTACTACTTTTTTTCCCAATGGTTGCTTTTTACAACCCGCCACAAAGGTGTCAAAGGGAAGCCGAGGATGGATTGACACCAGCGAAGTTGTGATAACACAACTTTCATCTCATGCGAAACTAAAAAATGACTTTTTACGGTTTTCTTGTTTTTTGTAAACTATAACGGTAAAAACTATTGAATACATTTTTAGGTTTAAACTTGTTTTACCACCGGCCGCGTTTTGAGATTTTTTTTATATTGTATAAGTAAGTATATTTACTTTCACAACGTATCTCCTATCTTTGAAGGTGTAGAAATAGTACAGATATTACTTTATATAGATATTATTTAGACTTCATTTGGAAATTCGATTTAAGTCACCTGTTTTGCATTAGTATATTTTTTTGCATTAGTGTGATTGTGGCATAGAAGAAAAGGCTGCCTTTAAATATTAGAAATTGTGACAATACTAAGTATAAAACAGTCGTATGGATTTTCCCTAACTCATTAACCCTCAAAACAACCCTGTTGTGTAAACCCCACCCATAGAGAACTTAACTAAATAGAGCGGAAAGCGAATCTTATCCAGATTTTTTTTTATAAAATAATTCCGTAAAAACTAATTGGCCTAGACCTCGTATTTAAAACATACCTTTTTTATATTTTAAATCGATTAAAAACATCAAAATAAACCACTTTGACTATGGAAGGCACATCTAAAGTATTGTAATTTTCAAAATAATTAATACATAAAAAGTGTGGGTCCCTAGATCAAACTGAGAAAGTATAGTGAGGTTCTTAGCCTCAGCTAAAATAAAAAAAAAACTGGTCTATTTTTCTTCTATGTTTTTTTTCTTTTATTTCAGCATTTACAATATTTTAGATATGCATTCCATAGGCAAAGTTGTTTAGTTTTATGTCCTTAATCGATTTAAAGTATAAAAAGGGTATGTTTTTAAAGCGAGGTCTAGGCCAATTACCAAAATAAATTGCTTCTACGAGTACCTACGCTCTGATAGGGTCATTTATGTTCTAACCATGTTTTGAAATTTGTTTGTCATACATTTCCTTCGCTAAGTCAGTGGCAACAAACTGAACCCCTTACGGATAGTGACATTCTTTGTTTCCTATTTATTTAGCTAAGGTATCTATGACCCTACCCTACATTTGACTTAAGAAAAGACATGTGAGTGTTGATATGGTGCAGACTTTGGTTTTCATTTTAACCTTACAGATATTTAAATAATCGTTTACGCCGTTATCCTCGAAGGGGTATCAGAAGAACTAATAATTCTGAAGATTTACTACTTTTACTATCGCATTAGTAAGTACAATTAAACAAGGTTTGCTCAAAAGTTTTCTCTAGCTTTTGGAAAAGTTTCTCTATATAAAATATCTCATTTTTTCTACTTAGGCAGATTTTATAATTATTATTATTAAATGACAACTTTACACTTTAAAAACGATATCCCAGTCTCCTTTGAATGAATGCTTTGTGAAAGTTCTTATCTATACTATAATAATACTGTATCGAGGACTGTACATTGAAGAAAAAAAAATAAAAACCTGTAGAATATGTTTAATTCTCGATACTGAAGCCATACTCGCGTTTTTTGAAAAAAATTACTGTCTGCCTGCCTGTCTGTCTTTCTGTCTGTACGTCCGGTCATCACGTTAATTCTACCAGACGGATCTTGATCAAATTTGGTATGAATGTAGCTTATACACCTGGTCAACATATAGGATATCATTTATCCCGGATTTCACAAGGGTTCGCACAGGAGCATAAAAAAACATAACTTTTATATGGCTCCCCATATTTACACGATTCATTTTTTCATCGACCGACTTTATCAGACTCTTTATTAATAGTCTTTTTGGAAAAAATAAGGGTTTGATCCATTTTCATTAAAATAAATGTCCATTTAATTGTTTGTCGAAAGTATGACTACTAGATATATACCTTATCAAAAATTTGAAGTCGTCACTAACGTCTTCGTGGCGTAGCGGTATACCGTTTGGTTAATACTAATCGAACGGAAGATCCAGGTTTGAATCTCGTGGGACCACATTATTTTGCTATTTTTTTTTGCTTTTGTGTTAGCTTAGAATAATAATAAACATAACATAAACGTTCACGCCGTTTATCCCCGAAGTCACTAGAAAAATCACTAGAAAGCCCACGCGAAATCACTAAGGGTAACCCATACACTCCTATTATTATGACCACCCACCGGTAGGAATGGGGTAGTGTTATTCTGCTGTTTTGCTATAAAAACATAAACATAACATAAACGTTCACGCCGTTTATCCCCGAAGGGGTTGGCAGAGGTACCAATACTCCTGAACTCACATGGCAAGCGCCATCTAGTTTCCAGAGAAGGTACCCACGTTTTGCTTAGACAGTGTACTCACGTGATAGGGGGCAGGCCTATCGCCGTTTTGTACGAATACACTGTCACATGACTAAGTACAACTCAGCCATGTGGGTTTCCTCACGATGTTTTCCCTCACCGTTAGCAACCATGATAAATTAACCACACATATGACTTTAGAAAAGACAAATTGGTGTAAGCCGGTCCCAGGATTGGAACACTAGTCGTTTGCACGATAACCGAGTGTTCTACCCACTGGGCTATCACGTTGTCAAAATAGAAACTTGGTACAAAATGGTTTGTTTCATGATTCTTATAAACAATTAAAAAGATTTTTTGGAATTCACCCCTACGGGATTCTAGTATACAGATTTTTGACATTTCTGTATCTAGAAATTTGAAACTGTATGCGATTGACTGATATAACTGCTACAAAAAGGCATATATGAAATTTATCTAACAATAATTCATGAGTATTTACTAACGGCTATAAATCCCAAAAAAGGGTAGCCATAGCTTCAGAGATAGTAATTCTTAATCCACTTTTGGAAGTTGAATGGGGAAAAGGTAGTCATATGGGTCTCCGACTGCATCGTCCAATTATCACTTAAAAAGCTTCAATGTTTTTTATATCTATTACAACGCCCGCGGGAATATAAATATAAAAAAAAAGAAGTTGAGATAGTGTTTTTAGTATTTTTGATGTAAACTGGATGCAAGAAAATAGTCCATGCGGACGTTGTCGCGAGCAAAAATCTAGTCTTCTCAAAGATCTTTAGATATATTTTATGAAAAATATTTTCTATTTTACTATTTAGGTATATATAATAAAGAAATAGTACATTTTAATTTATTTTTTACATAAATTTAACATTGCGTTGAACCTTGCACTAGGCAGGTATGGTTCTTCGTGGTATCAATGGGGCACATTGTCTTTTAGTTCATCATCATCATCATTCAGCCAATAGACGTCCACTGCTGGACATAGGCCTCCCCTAAAGATTTCTATAATGACCGGTCCTGCGCTCGTCGTCGTCGGTCCACCTTGTGCAGGCCTACCCACACTGCGTCGTCCGACACGTGGCCGTCACTCCAGAACCTTCGAGCCCCAACGGCCGTCGGTTCTGCGTGCAATGTGCCCTGCCCATTGCCACTTGATTTTGCAATTCTTCAGGCTATGTCAGTTACTCCGGTTCTTCTACGGATCTCCTCGTTTCGGATTTGATCACGTAGTGAAACTTCTAACATAGCCCTCTCCATTGCTTTTTGAGTGACTTGGAGCCTTCTGATGAGGCATTGTTAAAGGCCACGTCTCTGTACCATAAGTCATGACTGGCAACTCACATTGGTTAAACACCTTGGTCTTGAAACACTGTGGAATTTTAGACGAGAAGATATGGCGCAGCTTCCCGAACGCTGCCCATGCGAGCTGGATTCGACGGTTGACCTGAGTCTCGAAGTTGGCTCTACCTAAACGAACGGTTTGTCCCAGATATACATATTGGTCAAACACTTCGAGTACAGAGTTTCCAAGTCCAATAGGAGTGGGTACGACATGGTTGTTCGACATAATTTTTATCTTGTCCATATTCATTTTCGCAAATCTCTCTCTTTGCTCAAATCTTCCGTGGTTTTAGCCATCAATAACATTAGCAAATCATAGATGAGTGATGTATTCGCCGTTGATATTGAAGCCGAGTCCTTCCCAATCCAGAAGCTTAAAAACATTTTCCAACACAGCAGTGAACAGTTTCAGCAGTTACAGCTGTAGTTCGATATCGTACACTTTAACACCTCTATGTATCAGTGGTCAATATGGCACCTCTGCAAAGATTTTACCCACCTTTCCATCGAATCAAAAACTTTCATAGTTCACGAGCCCTAAACTTAATGGCAGATTATACTTCTCGGTCTTCTGTATAATCTGGCGTAGGGTGTGAATATGGTCTATGGTACTAAAGCCTTTTCGGAAACCGGCTTGTTCGGGAGAAAGATGATTTGTAATGCCCCTCGAAAACAGTTTATAAACATGGCTCCGAAGCGATATTGGCCTAAAGTTCTTTAAGGGGGTATTATCGCCCTTCTCAAAGAACAACACAACCACACTCCTGTTCCATGCCTTTGGCGTGGTTCCATTGTAAAGAACAGAATCAAATAGCTTTTGAAGGGTCTCTAGGACTGGTTTTCCACCCGCCCTAAAAGTTCAACCGTAATTCTGTCCTCACTCGCTGCATTGTTGTTCTTCAACTCATTGAGAGCCAGCCTAATCTCGTATAGGCTGATGTCCGGGATTTCTTCTGTGTAGTGTCGGGTTAATCTCTAGGATTTTTCTCCAGTTCAGTAGCGTGCCTTTGCATCGAAGTGTACAACTGCCCATAAAACTTTTCGACCTCTCTCAGAACCTCCGCCTTGGAGGACAAAATTCTGCCATTGTCGGTCTTCAGTCTCGTCAATTGGCTTTGGCCAATAGACAAATCTCTTGCAAATACTTTGGAGCCCTTATTTTGCTCAATTTTTGTTTGTATTCGCTCGACGTTTTGTCGCCTTAAATTGCGTTTCAAACACTTTGAGATCTGCCTATTGAGCTGCCGGTAGATAGCCGCGTCGCCTGAAGACTGCAGAATCAAATCTCGTCTTTTCTCCATTAGTCGGAGAGTTTGGTCAGAGAGCTGTTTAGTTTTATTGTCTCGTGGAGTCTTAAAGAACTTAAACCCAATCGTCTGCACAGCTTCCATAATTTTGCTACTGAAATCGTCCACATCTACGCATTCACCAAGGCATTCAAAACGGTTTTCAAGTTCGAGTTAGATAGTTTCGGGATCTTCGATTTGAAGTTGTGTTGGACGGAGCGTGGATTTCATCAGCTCACGTCACGTCGTTCAAGCTCATATTTTTTTTGTAATTTGCCTCTAACCAATCGGTGATCGATCCCGGTTTTAACCGCCCTGATCACAGAGACATTATTGCAAATATGCTTCTTAGTCGACATGATGAAATCTATCTAATTTTTTGTCACACCATCAGAACGCATCCATTTCCACTTCTACTGCTCCTCTTTTTTAAAGAAGGAATTCATGCAAAAGAATACCACCTTTTCCATAAAACTGGCTAGCATATGACCACGGGCATTGCGTCTTCCATATTCAAAGTTCCCTACTCTCATCACCGTCTCATTTGCCGAGTATTGCGTTAAAATCCCCCATAACAATGGTGAAGTGAGTCTTGGACAAATGCATGGCTCGGGATATATCCTCATACATTTGCTCCACCTCATCGTCGGAGTGTGTTGAGATCGGTGCGTTAATCTGTATGACTTTCAGCGAATACCTTTTGGTGATTCTGAGTATAAGGTAAGCTAACCTCGTCGACACACTCTCAATCTTCACCACGTTATTTTACTAGGGATTTGTGAACGGTAAACCCTGCACCACCCTGGGACAGCTGGTTGCCCTCCCGGAAATAAAACAAAATAAAACAAGTTGCCGGACTTTAGCGATATCGTGTCCTCACCCGCTCTTCAGACTTCCGATAATTCTATTATGTGCCCTCGCAACTTGCTCATCACTTCCTCCAGTTCTGCGAGCTTCTCGTCGGTTCGCAGTGTCCGCGAGTTGTATGTTGCTTTTCAGCCAAGGTTGTCGTTTTTGGCAGCCGGATCTCTGCCGGGGATTCTTTGCACCCCCTGCCCCACCGTTACCATAACCGCTGCCGTAGTCAAGAATAGTGGGGCCACCGGAAACTGGGGGCCGGTATTTTACTGCGTTTGTCATTAGGGGGATTATTGCCTTGGTATGCGGGTTGGCGGGTTGAATGCTGCTGCCCATTCACTGGTAGTCCCTTGTTCGCCTTTTACCACTCCCTTGGGAAGTAAACACACGGCCAAGTCTTTTAGTTGATTTATGTATATTATGATAGTTAGGACCTTTTTTGAACTATTTCACAATTTATTTATCAAACTGTTGAAGTTAAGTAAAATGCAAAAGAAACCCGATTCAGTAGTAGCGATGGAATAAAATAGTAAAAAAATATGGTTTCAGTTCCATGTGTATAAGAAGTTGTGGTTTTTATTTTATTATATAAGTATCTTTTTATTAAATTTAAATAGAGTTCACAAATTAAATATCTAAATTGCATAAAGTCGTCGATCACAGAGTGCTTGACGAATTAGCAACTGAATGGCATTAAACGCACAAAAAACGCAAGAATCATATTAAAGAATGTCAGTAATGCACTGGTTTGTTAAATATATATATTCAAGCCATAAGTAAGTACCCATTCAGGTAAGCAGAGACCATCCATGGCCACTTTGTGCGATACTAGGAACTTCTTGAACTTTGTCTCCATTTATCAATGTTTTCATAAACTCTTTATTTATTTAAAAAAAGCGATTAACTATCTCTGTCTGCATGTACCTGAACTAGGTACATACAAACATACATATACTCACGCCATTAGTTCCCATGCGGGTGGGCAAAGACTATCGATCGCAACTTTGTACGATTCTGACAAACCTCTTTAGCCTCTGAGCTTCTGAGTTGAGCTAACTTTTTCAGCACATTCGCTATTTGGTCCAAATGTGTCCTCCGAGGTCGTCCTTTACTAACAAAACCATCCACATCGGTTCTATAAACTAGGTATGTGTGTATAATTATTGTAAATCATGTTTGATCATTATTGAACCAAAACCGTAATTTAAAAAACAGATGATTGATTAAATATTAACTGCAAACAACGAGTAATGAATAATTACCATGATTGCCCAAAGGTCAAAGGACGGCCAGCGGGTGAAAACCAACCAATTAATCGGTTCGACACTACCAGCCATATAAAAGTATTGAATAAAAACAGAATGAGAACATTAAACTGCGCACATGGGCCGACCTCTGATAACGCATTGAGAAAGATTTTCTTGTACACTTCTTAGCATATTCAGTGGATCAACAGAATGTAAAAAATAGAAATATTTCTCCGTATGAAACTGATTGATGCAACAGAATAGTATAGAAAATTATTTATGCTATGGAATACCTCACCAAATTTTACCTTAAGATATAATATGTATATTGATACAAAAAGGAATATTTAGATGGTTTCGGTACATCGAGAGCGTAGTTAGTTAGTTGCTAAGAGGTATTTATAGAGCTAATGTAGAGTAACTCTTGGACCAAATTGAGAGTGTTCTTAGTTAGGCAGGCGACTTAAGTATGACTATATATAGTCTCCACATAACCAAATGGGAGCTAAGGGTGAGAGTATATGTATATATGTTGATCATATTGTTAGTAATAGACGGCTATACAAGGCTATACGCGTTTGAAGGGATAAGAATAAAAGGGCGTATATGAGAGAAATTATTAATGCTTAAGTAGAGAAGCGAGGTTGGTCAAGATCATATAAAAAAGTTTTCATCAATTTTGTTTGTCTATTCCAATAAGAAAAATGGGCGTAAATATAGAAAGCATTTAGCACAAATTGCTTGCTATGCAATATTCTGAAATAAAATATATGCAGAGGCATTAATAATATGTAGAGTTTGAGTTAAACTAAAAACTACTCTTACTATAAAACTACTTTTTTATAACATACGTACATACATATACACACGGCTATAAATCCCTAAGAGGGGTAGCCAGAGCTAAAGAATTAGAAATTCCTCAACCACTTTTGGAAATATCAGTGGGGAAAAGTTGGTAAAAATAAAGGTTTTGGTGATGAGTCTCCAACCGCATAGCTCAAAAATCCTTTAAAAGCCCTAATACCGTTAGTCGCCTCTTACGTACACTCACCGGAAAAGAAGGCCTATTCTAAGCCGACACTACACAGCAAGAACATTTTCAAAACAGTTATATTAAATCAAAATATCTAAGATACCAAATCCAAATCCTTGTTCTCTTTAACCATGTGCATACTATTAATTAAAAAACAAATAATATACCCTTCGATCACATATACCAAATATACACCAACAAAGCACGAAAAACGGCCCGGCCAAACAGTGCTTTTTTATATGGTAAGCACTGTTTCACTGACAGTCGCGTGCTATATCTTGCAATAAAATATAGGTCTTAAGAAAATGCGGTAAACTCGATAATTGTAAAAAAATATATTTAATAGTCAAACAGTCTTGTCATTCTTGCGGTCCTCTTTTGTACGTTGAATTTGTGTGCAGTGAGGCATCTTTGGTATATATGATCGAAGAATATACCAACTTAATTTGCCCGCCACTGCACCATGAACCGGGAGTCAGTCCGTCCAAATAAAACCTAACGAGCAGTGGCCTGTACGGGGGCTGTCTAATGTACGTACACCGGACCACACTGCACTTGTTATAATTTATATTTATAAATAAGCCTGGATACCGCACATTTATTAATTTGATTGTAGAGTCACTTTATATAACTTTAACTGCCTCGTTTGATATAAACGAAGGTTTTATAAATAATTATTATGTTTTTCTGTTAATTGTTTTTGTGTAACAATAAATAAATGTTTTCTTTTGTAAATAAAAAGATTCGTAATCACTAAAAAAGTCCCAAAGCCACTTCATAAAATACATACATTCATAAATACATATACTCACGCCATTAGTTCCCATTGGGGTAAGCAGAGACTATAGATCGCCACTTTGAACGATCCTGACAAACCTCTCTAGCTTCGTTTAGATCCAGAAATCTTCTCATACATGCTCTTTTATTCTTCATATTTTGGACGCCTGCCTTTTTGACCACACTAGCTACTTGGTCGTTGGTGGTATATTTCGAATTAGCCGCTCATTTATCGATCACAGCAAGTAGCAAACAGGATTAACCTTTCAATAGACACTTATCGCTGTAGGCAAGAACTTTAATAATATATTACATAAATATTTTTTTCAGGTGTCTGGACCTACTTTTATATCATACAATATTTTGGATTTACACTAATGTTATGGTATATAAATACTTGAAGTGAAGTTAACGTAAAACTGTAAGAACTTCTACTACTACTACTACCTAATTATTATTTTTGGATATACGCCTTAAAACAATAAGTAACGAGTCGTACTTACCTCACAGTAACAACAATATATACATAATTTATAACGCTACAAGTGCTGCCGGGTGTACAGGCCGCGCCACTGTATCTCGACCAGATCACCTCCACCCGACCTGATAGCAGTAAAAGCGCTCCATACATCTCATACACACGTCTCCATACATCAATCAGAACGTGAGACCAATAATATACAGCTGGCAGGATCTATGAATATTTTGATTTGATTATATCACTGTTTAATTGCCGTGTAGTGTCGGCTTAGAATAGCACTACCCCGTTTCTACCGATGGGTGTACGTAAGAGGCGACTAACGATATTGGGGCTTTTAAGGGATTTTTGGGCGATGCGGCTGGAGACCCATCACCAACAACCTTTACTTTACCATCCTTTCCCCACTCAATTTTCCAAATGTGGCTGAGGAATTTCTAATTCCTTAGCTCTGGCTACCCCTTCTAGGGTGTCGTAAGAGGTTACTTCGGGGTTTCGGATTTGGAGACCCAATACCAACTATACTTTATTCAAGATATTTACCTACTCGACTTCCAAAAGTGGCTAATGAATTCAAATAGGCAACAACAAACAAGTATCATTATTTTCATATATTTTATTCTATTCTCGACCAGATCACCTCCACCCGAACTGATAGCAGTAAAAGCGCTCCATACATCTCATACACATGTCCCCATACATCAATCAGAACGGTAGGGAAATAATATATAGCTGCAAGGATCTATGGATAAGTTGATTTGATTATATCACTATATATTATTATTTTTTACTCTAAGAAATAACTTCTTGCTAGGTAGTGTCGGCATAGAATAGCATTTTAAAGTGATTTTTGAGCGATGTGGTTGGAGACGCGTCCCCAAAAACATTTATTTTACAATCTTGATAATTCTGCATACATTCATACATATGCTCACGGCTATAAATCCCCAAACGGGGTAGCCAGAGCTTTAGAAATTGAAATTCCTCAGCCACTTTTGAAGTTGAGTGGGGAAAAGATGGTAATAATAAATAATTGCTAGTGATGGGTATCCAGAACTCCCAATCGCCCAAAAATCACTTAAAAACCGCTCTTTTATTTCGATCACCCACAGGTAGAAATTTGGTAGTGCTATTGTAAGACACTACACAGCATCTGCATATCTGGATATTTTTCAATACATCGTATCATCATTTGTCAATTCCTTCACGTTGATTCGATCATTAAAAAAATAAATGTGATCTTTGGATGAAGTATATCTATGTTTATAAATAATTATTTATATCGTCGAGTAAGTATCCCATTTTTAGTCATTTTAGCGTAAATTACAGGATTGCGGGGCGAGGAAGCACATCACCCACCATACTTTATTTTAAAATATTATTCACATTTATGCTGTGTAGTGTCGGCATAGAATAACACTACCCCATTTCTTCCGGTGGGTGTGCGTAAGAGGCGACTAACGGATTTGGAGCTTTTAAGGGATTTTTGGGCTCTGTGGTTGGAGATCACCGAAAACCTTTATTTTACCAACTTTTCTTATTAAAATTTCCAAACGTGGCTGAGGAATTTCTAATTCTTCCTTCTAGGGATTTATAGCCGTGAGCATATGTATGTATTCACATTTAACTTCAAAATGTGGCTAAAGAATTTCCAATTGTACACCTCTAGCTACCCCTTTTTGTGATTTATAGCCGTGAATATAGTTGCTTCATTCCCGAATAGCACCAAAAGCTCCAACAGCATAGAAATTTGGGTGTTTATTTAAAACAAACATAATATTTCAACAATGAAATAAAATATCCTCACAGCTTCTTTGATCAAACAAATCAATCATGACCGATTCGGAACAATTATAAACCCATCAGATAATATGAACAACGCATGTTTGGTTCGAAATGAAGTCATCAGTTTATTTACAATCTACATAGCAAACACGAGAGAAAGAAACAACAAGATACCATTTAGCATAAGGTTGAAAAAGGACGTGTGTATTTAACGAAACTCCGCCCCCGATATATCACACACCCTCTACAGGAGTTATGGTTTTAACCTACCATCAGTCTTATAACGTATGTCTCACTAACCGGTGGTAACTTAATTAGTGATTAATTATGGAAAATTATCAACACAACGAAATAACATCGTCTTTCACTGAAAAACAATACGATTACTGCAAGAAGGAATATTTTGAGTATGACTATCGGAAAAGCGATGAGAAACCAGAATACTTGGATGGAAGAGAGAAAATAGAAGAACCTACAAATCAAATGAGCACACCGTTTTTAGTGAAAGATATTTTAAGCAATCAAAGTTGTGATTACCGTGCTGAAGTCTGGAAAAATGATAGAAGAAGACATACTGAATACGAAATGCCGCCATGCCAAAATCAATCTTATTGTTCCGATTACCTGATTTACCAAAATTCTGTACCTCTACATAATATGCCTGAGCAATATTGGAACCCTGACTTATATTACGACACCAAAATGGAACCATATTACAATTACAATTACTGTAATAATTACAACAGTTATGAATATACTATGCCAGTGCCAACCCCTGAGGTTTCCGGATTTAGGATTGAGGATAACGAAGCTGGAAAGAATGAGGGAAATATTTTGGTGGATTCTGATATTCAATGTCCGCCTTATGTGGGGTTCTCAAATGAACAAACAAGTATAAGGAAAATTAATACGAGTAAGTTTTCATATCCTTAGTATATAACTTTCATTAAAATATAAAAATTATTAGTCCTAGTAAACAATACAGCTACGATGTAGTTTTAGACCTTATATATTCATTCATTCATGCTGTGTAGTGCCGGCTTAGAATAGCACTACCCCATTTCTTCCGGTGGGTGTACGTTAGAGGCGACTAACGGTATTGGGGGCTTTTAAGGGATTTTTGGGCGATGCGTTTGGAGACCCATCACCAACAACATTTATTTTACCATCTTTTCCCCACTCAAGTTTCCAAAAGTGGCTGAGAAATTTCTTATTCCTTGGCTCTGGCTACTCCTTCTAGGGATTTATAGCCGTGAGTATATGTATGTATGTATGTATGTATGTAGTCCTAGTAAACAATACAGCTACGATGTAGTTTTAGACATATATATTCATTCATTCACTTACCGCTATAGTTCCCGTTGGGGTAGGCAGAAACTTCCAGTCACCATTTTTACATGATCTTGGCTAACTTCTCGAGCTTCATTTATATTCACCAAACTTCTCATACATGCTTTTTTTATTTTTGTAACACTATCTCAGTTGCCGAAACTTAAAAAAAAAATTCCCTGAGGTACCTACGTACGTTACGGTACGTTACGCTATAGCCTACTATAACATAATATTTAAAGTCTGTCCACCCTCAATAGGCCAGTGTGGTTGGCTATTACCGATGATTCTCAGTAAGGATAGGCTTGGAGAAAATATGCAAAAAATTGTGACTTGGCGGTTAGTTTATTGCGATTCGATGCTTATACTATTTTAAGTCAATTGGGCCTATAATATACTCGTAATATAAAGTATTATTTTTCATACACACTTACATATACATATGCATATACCAACGACATTATTTCACATTGGGGTAGGCAAAAACTATCGATCGCCAATTTATATGATCCTGGCAAATCAAATCCATCAATCTTTTTATACATGCTCTTTTATTTTTCATATTTCGGAAGCCTGACTTTTTGAGCTCGCTCTCTATATGTTCTTAATGTGTCCTTCTTCGTAATCGTCTTTTATTAACATTATTTTTCACTTTAGCTTCACAGCTCTATTATTTTTCCTTTTTCTTTTTAAACACTTAGGACTCAAGACTCAAACGATCACACTGTACATACCCAAAGGGGTTGGCAGAGGTACTAATACTTCTGAACATCATGGGAAATTGTCAAACGGTGTTCATAGTATCCGCGTTGTGCTGGGAGAGTGTACTTACGTGATAGGGGCCTAATGTCGTTTTGTGCGAATACACTGTCATAGGCCTAAGTACAATTTAGCCATGTGATTTTTCTCGCGATGTTTTCCCTCGCCCTTAATACTGACTAACCTTAAAACACTTTTCTTTATTTTACTATCATTTCCTCATTAAACTCCGAAAAATGACTTAGATATTTCAAATCTAAACTTATCTACATACAGGCTACCCTTTTGAAGGATTTATGGCAGTGAACATAGGCAGGTAGATAGTTTTAATTATTCGCTTAATTTTTCTTCGGGTTGCTGAATTTATTGAGCAATAAATTATTTAAGTCCCGGTCTCGTTGTAGCCTTTCTCCTATTTAACTATCTTTGCTCATTCCAAAGATGGGGAGCCAGACTTCCAGCCTTTACGTTTCTCACTTAAATATGTAAATACTCCACATCCTAAAGTACCAAATATTTGATGTCCGGCTTCTCTTTTATAGGATTTTTTGCATTGAGTATATTCGTTGCACAAATATACCTATGTCAATGACATCCAATATTTTTCCCTAAGGATATATGTAAATAATTTGAATGTTTTTGTTCATGAAAACCTCACGTGGGGATAATCACTAATAAATGAAGAAAAATAAAGGTAAGAAAAAGTTCGACACAGGCGGGAGTCGAACCCGCGACCTCGGTTCGCGGCGTATACCCGAGGTCGCAGGTTTGTTTCCTCCTGTGTCGAAACTTTTCTTTCCTTTATTTATTCTTTATATATAAGTCAATGTTTTGTTTTCAATACTATGCTTGTATATGCGTTGATATTTGTGCAGAATTAGCTCGGGCCCATAGATCGAGTAGCCAATTAGTGGTATTTTAGCTGGGATAAGATCCTATACAAACGACTTAGTACTTTAAGTTAGTTACTGAAACTAAACCAGCATTTTTTGGTGATAACATAGACATGGGAAAATAACAACTTTAAATGAAAATAACTATAAATTGTCATTTACATTTCGCTACATATTTTTATCATCATCTTTCTTCAAGAATCGTAGAAACCACTTCAAAATTTTACTTAATCAATGTTTTTGTTCACAGAAATTCCTCCAACCACTAAACCAGAAAGAAAAGACAAAAGAATGAAAAGGAAACCACGGATTCTCTTCTCGCAAGTCCAAGTACATGAATTGGAAAAACGGTTCAAAAGTCAAAAATACTTAACAGCACCAGAACGAGAAGAACTGGCAAAATCACTTAACTTATCGCCAACGCAAGTAAAAATATGGTTTCAAAACAGACGCTACAAAAGTAAGAGAATAAAATCACCTGAAGTCTCAACATCCACCGATATAAAACCAATGAAAACTGAAAGAAAACTCTTTAGAAACGATAACAAAGTTACGAAAACTGATTATAATTACTATAAAAATGAAAAAGCTTATCCCGAAGTCTTTGAAGATATGAATGAAATGAAAGTATATTTTAATGAAAGCGGAGACTATAGCAATGACAGATATATAAACAAAGATGTAGAACCTCTTCCATGCCATTCCGATTACTCCAGTCAAAACACATCAACTGAGAATATCGATATTAATATAGATCAAATGAAAATTTATGAACACAGAGTAATAGAAGATGGAAATTTAGATATAAAGAAATTTTATACAAGTTCGAACGAATACCTTTGTTGCTAGTATATAGTTAATAAGACTGACTAAGTACTTAATTGTATTTTTGCATTTTTGTGCAATAGTATTATATTTTAAGTTCCATTGATGATATACCAAAGTTTTACTTTTAAGTGTAAATATAAATAAATTTGTGTATATAATTAGTTGCTTCATTTTATTTATACTCTTTATACCTATAATGACGGCTCGAAGTTCCCAACGGGTTACCAGATCTTCAGGAGTTGATATTCATGGACAACTTTTGAAGATGTGTAAGTGGCGGAAAGATAGTAAATTAAAGAATTTTTCGTGATATGTCTTCCAATGTATGCAACTTTATGAACTCATTACATTTATCACAAAACAGTAACCAAAATACTACCAAGAAATACTGACAGCTAATCAAGCAAGAGGTAGTCAGTTCATCAAAATGAAAAACTCTTAGCTACAGTTGGAGGTAACATACATTCTTATACTCACTGACATACTCACGCCACGATATCTGTTGGGATAGGCAGACTATCGATTGCCCTTTGTATTAAAGATCTTTTATGCAGGCCATTGATTCCTTACACCTTTGACGCCTGCCTCCGTACTTGATTACAGGTAGTCATTTTCTGCTGGCTTTATAAACCATATTAGCTTTATATTGGAAATTGAGAGGTAGTAACCATTTTTTCTAATTATAGTACCTACTAATCTAATTAAGCCTAAACTTTCCTGTTGTATTCTCAAATCTGCTGGATCATTATAAAATACGGGTCACCTAAAAGCCACTAGTCTAGCATAAATCTTAGATTGGTAAAAAAATTCTGTTAGCACATACATACTTACATACATATACTCCTGGCCATAGATCCCAAAAAGGGTTAGCCAGACTTTTAGAGCTGGAAACTCCTCAACACCATTTGGAAGTTCATAGGGGACAAGACGGTAGAAATAAAGTATCGTTGGTCTCACACCGCATCGCCCAAAAATCACTTAAAAATCACCATTCCCTTAGCTGTCTCTTACAACACCCGTTGGTACAATGGGGTAGTGATGCTCTTAGACGGCAGTATACGGTAGATTTTATAAATAAAAAAAAAAAATCCTTTATTTACAAGAAACAAGAGTATATGCGGTGGTAGGTATTTTTTTTACAAATGTTCTTCCTGTTCTGCCTTGCGGCGTGTAAATATTAAATATTGATGACAATAGGTCAATAAGAATACATTCAAATATTAATTTATTAATTCAAATATTACACTTTGTTATGAAGTCTTTAACAGAATATATACAGTTGTCAATCAAGTAATTAAATAAGACAGTTTTAAATTTATTAAATGGTAACTTTTTCATGTCGTCACTAATTGTATTAAACAATTTGATACACATGTCATAACTATTTCGCTGACAAATAGCCAGACATTTTGCAGCAGAATGCTCGTATTGCACATTATGATTACCCCGTTCCGGTCTGTTTTTTGGCGGTCTCAAGTTAAATAGATTCGAATTTTTGTAAGTGAATATTAAGAGCTCAAAAATGTATAGCGATGGACAGGGTAATATTTTTATTTTTTTGAAAAGCGGCACACAGCTATCCAAAAAATCAGCACCGCATAGTATACGGATACACTTTTTCTGAATCTTGAAAACTCTATCTGAGTCTACTGAGTTACCCCAAAGTATGATGCCATACCTTAAAACTGAGGACACATATCCGTGATAGCAGCTAAGGGCGGCACTCTCTGATATAACATACCTTATACGATAAATGACAAACAAGTATTTTTCTAGTTTTGTGCATATGTTGTCTACGTGTTTATTAATACATCACTCATGCATACTTGGCTTTAAAGTCTTAAAAGTGTAGCCGGAGCTTGAACCGCTTTTGGAAGTAAAGTGAGGAAAATATGGTAAATAAAAGGAAGGTGGGTACACCTTACCACTTTACCACTATACCACGTAAGGGTGATATACGTCTTCAGCCGCTCAGCTAAAAATATAATCATTATTGTATGAATGTCCTCACTGAGGGACTTAGCACGATTCTGAAAAGGATATATGCCCATAGTGCGCCTCTTCGGTCTTATCTTATCTGGTCTTGTGAGTTGACTGAGATACTAAAATTATTCTACTACCATGACTGACTTTACTTCACTATTAGTTTGGACTTTATGTTTTTCTAATTACCATAACATTCTTAATCATTTAGCCTGAAATAGAACTCTGAAAGAGATGTGTGTAGAGTCACATTTTTACGGTTTTTTACATTATTAAAAACGAATAAAAATTGATTACATACATACATATAATCACGACCATAGATTCCAAAACAGGGTAGCCAGTGCTTCAGAGCTACATACAGGTCCTCAGCCACATTTGGAAGTTTATAGGGGACAAGATGGTAGAAATAAATTATCGTTGGTGATTGATGCGTCGGGTCTCTAACCGCATCGCTCAAAAATTACTTAAAAAAACTAAGGGTATGGGCCCTTAGTTGCCTCTTACGCCAGCCATGGGTAGAAATAGGTAGTGACATTTTAAGCCGAGAGGTTTAAGAGATGGCAGAGAGGTTTTGATTGGACAGTTCATTCACGTGGTAGGGGGCAGGTCTTTCCGGTCCGTTTTGCATGATAAAGATGTAATAATGTAAGGATTAAATTTAGAATAAATAAAGTAATCAAGAATAAGTAGTAGTAGTATTTTCTAAGATTTGCACGATTGCACATTATAATTAAAACAACTATTGATTTTCGGATATTTTAATAAAGCAAAAGAGAATGATACGCGAATCTATTGAAATAAAGAAACATCCAAACTTCAATAGAGATGATGGTTAGCAATTACCACCTGCTTGGAACCCGATCATTAGAACAACTAAGCAAGGGAAGAACACTAGCACGACTCCAGATAACATTAGTTTAGCTCTTTTTGTACACAGCAAATATTAAACGCAAATGTAACTTAAATTTTGTGAAGGTGGTTAGTATTAATAATTTTATAGTACTGTATAATGACAAATAACACCTCAGTCTTCCCGTGACCATGATAACTGAAAAGTTTTCGAAACGTCGGGCTTTAAAAACAATGTAATAACACGAGATTAAAATATCCGAAAATCAATAGTTGTTTTAATTATAAGAATAAGTAGTACCTGTACAATTCATACTGAAATAAAGAAAGCCACAAAAGTATGAGTTTTTTTTTATAAATTATTAATTACCATCATCTAAATTGCAGGCAAGGGACTTTTACTTTTCGGTACCAGTCCCCCATAAGAAGAAGTATATGATCAAGGGCTTCCTGCTTTGATCATATACTTCACTTCACCTTTCCGCAATCTTTACTAAGTTGAAAACATATTTATGTTTTGAAACACTATATTCTTTATTCTATAAGTCTTTGTTAGTCAAGTGGATATTACAAATTAATTATCATTCTAAAATACTATAATAAATGAGTCTCATCATTCAGCTAACAAACGTCCACTGCAGAGCGGTAGGCCGTCTGCAAAAATCTCTATAAAGATAGGCCCTGTGCTGCCCTCATTCATCAGCTTCCCGCTGTCGTCACAATTCATCGGGCCTCCTTGAATGAAGCCTACGTGGCTGCCACTCTCGAATCTTGAAGCCCCAATGGTCGTCGGCGCTGCTTACATTGTCCTGTCCTTTGCCACGAGAGTTTCGCAACTCTTGAAGCTTACGGCTACTACCCTTATAGTAGCCGGAACCGACGATGGCTAAATGTACTTCCGAAGTACGAAATCATGTATATTTTTGGACCATCAGGTTTTTAGCTGCAATGTCAAAGCCAAAACAATCTAGTAAAAATAATTACTGTATCAGTTTACAACGTGTTTTAAACTAATTACTAGTAGTAATTTACAAAACGTTAATAATTTAATTACTTTCGGGAAGATGAAAGCGGTTCCCATCTTAAAACTATTGAACAAAAAGCCAATATCTGAAAACAGGGATTCGTTGTCTCAATTTCCCAATATATTTTTTTGGGACAATTTGTAAAAGCTCTTTTATCTGAAATTGCTACCACGCGTCTTACCAGACGGAAAGTTAGATTCACTCAAACGAGCGATTAAAATAACGCTTTTACAAGGCGGCAACTGGAAACTAAAATTCTAATAAAAGTAATGGAACTATAATAAATTCCGCCAATATAAAATAGACATATTTAAAATAAAGCTAAAATTTCATTTACTCTAATAAATGATAGTTTTGTTAATATCATAACTTAAATAAGGGATATAATATGAATATGACTAGCAGTTATAATCATCTAGTACAACAATCTCTAGATTTACTCTATTAATAACTTTTTTTTTGTTATTTCTGTCTTTCCAACCAATTTCTCAGTGCTATCTCAAAACGCTATTGCTACGCCGTGCGTTTATTAACCGCTCGTATCAACGTACCACCCCCTGTCGCTACGGGCGCCGGCGCCAGCCAACATTCAGATACCGATATTGATCCCAACACGTGTCCATCCCTGGGACCTGTCTCTGGGAACACACTCACACCTGTTTGTCTTTTAAAAGCTTTTATTTTATTTGTCGTGTTGTGTTGGGTTTGAATAGCACTACCCTATCTCTTATTGTTTTATCTTATAAACTTTCAAATGCTTTGGATACCCCTTGAGGTTATAGCCATGAGCAAACCTAGATTAATTGTAGATAAATATTTAAAACCAAATGATATTTTTAAATCATTTGTACATTGCCAGAGCTTCAGAATCAGAAAATTCTTCAGCCACTATCTTAACTTTAAGTATAGAAACTGTAATTTTAAAATACTAACAAAAGTGTCACTCGAACTTACTACTTAACTCAATAATATTATTTTTAATGAAGTGAAGAAAATTGTTTTATTTGATTACGTAACAGCGATGAAAACTTCAAGTAAACATTGTCGAGACGTGAACGCGAGGATAAACAAAATAATTTATATTTGTTTATTTATGTAGCTTTAGTATATTACCACAAGCTTGGTAGTTGTGTAGTGCCGGATTACAAAAGCAGTACTCCATGTTCTTCCCGTGGGTATTAATCATAGAAACTGTTACATAGTGTGGTTTAACCTTCCAAATCCAGTTAAAATATCTTGTCTAATAAGTTTAACCCTTTTGGGATTACTAGTCGTGAGTGTACGAGGGGCATGCCAAAAGAAACTAGATACTCAAAAATTATAAAATTCTTCTTTATTACAAGTATCGATCTTTTCAAAGTATTCACCATGAGCACGTATACACTTAACTTATAATACCTGTGACCACTCTTCTTTAGATACCTCAGAAATCTCGAAATTATAGGCAACCAGCACATCTTCTTTGCTTTCAAACCTCTTTCCCTTTAGTTTTTTTTTTAATTTTTGGAAAAAAGTAAAAATCACAAGGCGCTAGGTCAGGGGAATATGGCGGGTGAGGGAGAATGGACACATTTTCCGAGTTGAAAAAGTCTAGTGTTCTGGCAGACGTGTGCGGCGCCGCATTGTTGTGGTGTCAGAGAAGGTGCCAGATTCTTGACTTCGGTCGCTTGTCACACCAAGCTGATATTACTGTTGGCTAAGTACCCGTTTTGCAGAAAAACGAGGCGACCATTTGTTTCTGTGTGGTTGTGGCAGCGACGACATTTCGTTGGAGTTGGCTCGTCTTCAAAGCACCATACAGTCGACTGTCGCTTTGATTCGGGATCATAGTTACATAGCCATATTTCGTCACCAGTCAGTATATCATATACGTTTTTTTTCTCGCCTCCGTTGAATTTATCTATCATGAATAGGCACCAATTCACTCGTCGGTCTTTCTGCTCATCGGTAAGTTTGTGCGGCACCCATCTCGAACAACGTTGACGGAGAGAAAGGCGCTCGTTAATTATGGTTTGCATTGCTGCTGATCCAATTCCTAGTTCCCACTCTAGCTCTACATATGTGATTCGTCGGTTTTCGCGAATAAGTTTTTCGACTGCGCGAACGTTTTCTTGCGTGACCGCGGTTGGCGGCCGTTCGGTCTTCGCTTCATCTTCGAGACATCCCCGTCCTCTTTTAAATTCAGCAAACCAATTGAATACTGTTGCTCGAGAGAGTCACCAAAGTCGCAAGCAGAGTCATCAAAAGTAGAAGCCAAAAGTTCAAAACTTTCTTGAGGCTTTAAACATTTTTAAAGTCATAAAAAATCATAGCGCGAAAATCACGTCGACTGAGCTCCATTGTTGCAAGTGAACTCCCGCGAGATTCTCGGAAAAATGATGCTCATTCAATTAAAAAATAAATAAGCGAAGTGTTTTCTTTATTCAAATATGTCAATAAAAAACCAGCCCATAAGATGGTGTATAGCTTGCCAGTGTAAATTAAATGAGAAAAGAGTATCTAACTTCTATTGGCATGCCCCTCTTATAGATCTGTTATGAATAGAATGGCAGCACAGTAGGAATGAGCTCGAATTGAAATGCTGGACATGCGGGTTCGAATTTATTATCGGTCATGCACTTTAACAATACACACACACAAGTCTGAATTACATTTGGTTATTTGACGGTACAAAGCGGTAAAAGTTTGCGTTTATGGTAAAATCTCGTTTTTACACTGTCCTTTATTAGACTTTGTTGTGCATGATACCTCATGAGGGGATTATTTCACTTATCAATCAAGGAAAGACAAAATTCAATTGACATTACACTACACACATTACAAAATTCAATTGATATTAAGAAGCAAGGAAAGACAAATTTCGCAACAGTACTTACTTGCCACCATAGTTCAGTTGGCAGAGCGACCGGGGCGTAGACCGGGAGGTCGCGGGTTCACGTCCTGCTGGTGTCGAAATTTTTCTTTCCTTGATTGATTAGTATTTCACTGTCCAACCTAAAAAGGGTACTTTAAATACACCATGTAACATCACACACAACTCAACTCATCGTTGATGTCAAAAAATAATATGTGAGTATTTGTGATTTTTTGGTCACGTCGTGTTAAGGGTACCCAGTTTTAGTATGATAGTCCATCCACGTGATATGGTGTCAAATTACGAAGAACCACTTAGCCATGTGGGTTTAACTCACGATGTTTTATACTAACTTAAGAACACCTACGAGAAGAAATGGGGTAGTGCTATTCTAAGCTGACACTTCACACTACTAGAAACTCAGAAGTAAATGGGTACCTCGATCTGCCACCCCTTCGGAGGAATACAAAGAAAATATAAGGATATAATAGCCATTCAATACCACATTATGCCTGCCTTTCTTATACAATTGCTGTTATGAGTATAAGTGTCAGTGGTTATTACACAATAGGCTATTTGACTAAGTTTTGAAAACTATCTTACGGTGTTAATTTGTTTATAAGGAGCCCTAAAAAAATATTTTTCTGTCTTCATTTCAGCTATTTTATAAAAAAATCGAAAAAGAAAATGCAATTTTCAAATGTGCCGCGAAAACGCGACTTTAAGTAATATGGCGGCTGTAGCACAAATGACGTCAATTCCCCATTAAACACCAATGAGCGAAGCGATACACAGTCTGTTTATGTGCAATCTACGTCATTATAGAAATAGCCAATCACGGTCGTTTTTAGTCACGTGACTGTTGCATCAAAAATACTTATTTTAGAAAACGGATTTTGGTGAAATAATGCAATATTTTTATCTCGCATTATTACATATTGCTCCATAAAAGAAATATTAAGACTAATTAAGTAAGAGAAATGTATATTTTTATTACAGTCAAATAGCCTATTATGAAGCAGATGTTACGAGGCTTCCCCTTTGGCCCGAATGTCAAAGGTTCGATGCTCACTTGGGTTAATACTGCACTGAGTGAAATTTAGGACGGTCAATCAGACTTTAACGGGACTGTTGACTGACTGACTGACTGACTGATAGTCTCTGTCTATCCCAATGGAAACTAAAGGCGTGAGAATATGTATGTTTGTATATTAAATATTTAAGTAAATTGAATAAAATCTCAGGGCAACCTAAATATTTACTAGTAAGTCGTTGCTACTATAAAATATGAAACGTAATATGCGCTGCGTTTCGCCATAATTTTTTCCTTTCTTTTTCAATCAAACTTCCAAAAGAGGCTGAGGAATTCCTTATTCCGAAGCTCTGGCTGCCCCTTCTGGGGATTTATAGCCGTGAGTATACATGTATGTATGTATTTACGTGTTTTAGCTTATTAAGGTAAAATTCAAATGCATTTTTTTTTGGAAAAACTATACACATCCATTTGATATTTGTATCATCAAATTTCTCAATAAATCATCAAATCCTCCATTTCTTACAGTTTCTACTAAACTGCGGTCATATAAATTTACTGCCATGTTTTTTGCGACCGTCTATTTGTCACAATTTCATGCAAAAAATGTTCCTTCCGTCTGCGCATCGGGTTTCGGGGCATGTGGTCAAATGACTTAACATAGAATTAAAGGATACATTAAAAAACCATAAAGTAATCAGAAATAGTAGTAAAAATGATCATAAAACTTGGTTTTATTTTTGAAACTTGAGAACTTAAAGTTACTGCGCTTTCATATTTTTTTGTACCTGCGATTTTCAGGAAGATGAGAGTTAAATCTGCTGTGTAGTGTCGGCTTAGGATAGCACTATCCCATTTCTTCCCGTGGATGTACGTTAAAGGCGACTAAGGGTATTGGGGCTTTTAAGGAACTCTTGGACGATGCGGTTGAAGACCCTTCACCAACAACCTTTATTTTACCATTTTTCCCCACTCAACTTCCAAAAGCTCTGGCAACCCCTTTAAGGGATTTGTAGCCGTGAGTATATGTATGTATGTATAAAAGCTAACATATTAAATTAAACTTACATATATCAATATACACAGAAGAGTGGCTAGATATGTAATAAAGTATATATGTACAAAATAAAATGATGTAGATGTAAGGCGACCACGAAAGACACACTGGGATCAAATAAACAGATCTAAAGAAGCAGTCGTCCGAGGCATAACGAATAAAAGGACATGAATGAAATAATTGATGAAAGTAGATGAAGCACAATTTTTTCGGATGGTATAGAGTAGTTTTCGATAGTCTCTGCTCTACCTATATTAATCAGAAATAATTGCGAATTTACACTTTATGATGAAACATTGCTTGAAAGTTTACCTAGTTGTTAAAGAAACATACATACATACATACATATACTCACGGCTGTAAATCCTTTAATGGGGTAGCCAGAGCTTTGGAATGATAAACGTTTTTGGTGATGGGTCTCCAACCACATCGCCCAAAAATCACATAAAAAGCCCTTATACCCTTAGTCGCCTCTTACGATCACCCACGGGTAGAAATGGGGTAGTGTTATTCTAAGTCGTCACTACACAGCTACAGGAAGAAAGAAACAATTTAACATTAGTAAAATTAAGATTTTATATCCTCTTAAAGCGAAAGCGAATAAAACACTTTGATTAAATAAAGATGGAGGCTGTGACTTTTACAAAAAATACAATTATCAAATACTACTATAAATTACACGGGAATAGTCTTTTTTATCCCACACGCGTGGAATAAAAAAACCTACATAAATCTTAAAATTTTCTTAAATTAATTTGTGAGTCGGTGCCAGCCTGCGTGATAACTGATAATTGATAATAAGTATGTATTTCGCACTTCATGTACATGTACAATGTAGGATACCTATACGCCAAGACGAACCAAGCGATCAATATTTCACAAACTGTCATAATTCGTACGCTAAAAAGTAAGTTATAACCACAGAAAAATCTCAAGTATTTTCTCAAGAGACTCTTATATCATAATCCCCAACTTATTGGGTCTAACAAACATACAGAACTACACAACTTGTCATGGTGATCGTAAAGTACGGATTTTATGAACCACTGAAATGTTCCCACTACCTTAAGTGGACCCGTAAATTGACACCCTGTAAGTATACCCAAATATCACAGTTTTTACAAACACTTTCGATACGAAATAGCGGTTTAATTTGACCTTTGGCTTCAAAAATATTTGTAAAACAGCTCGGTTTGTGCGAGTAGACTAATAATTTGTAGATAAATTCTTTACTCAACGTACACACCGTATATTTCCAAAGGAGCGGTAATGATAATGAGCAGAGGTAATGATAGTTACGAAAATCACGTGGCATACTATCGGAGAAGACTTTTAATTGGCATTGATGTTATGTTATGTACTGTAGTTCCTTATATTGTTATTATTTAGCTGTAAGTTTAAAATGTTGCTGTGTAGTGTCGGCTTAGAATAGCACTACCCCATTTCTTCCGGTGGATGGACGTAAGAGGCGACTAACGGTATTGGGGCTTTTAAGGGATTATTGGGCGATGCGGTTGGAGACCCATCACCAACAACCTTTATTATCATTTTAATACTAAATGCTGAAAAAGATATTTGAACTTCCGTAAGTGAAATAGTAAGTGAGGTAAAATGTAAAAAAGCGTGACCGGCATGTCAATTTAAATTGACATTTACTGCAGAAATTGCTGCAAATAATGAGCAGCGCAGCGGCGGTATGATAATAAATCTTTATTCAAAGCAACAGGGCTCATATTGTTAGTAACAAGACTTATCAACACTTTAAAAAATACTATATTTACATTTAAGGTTAATACAACTCAAGTCAACCGTGATAGCCCAGTGGGTAGAACACTCGGTTATCGTGCAAACGACTAGTGTTCAAATCCTGGGTCGGGCCTACACCAATTTGTCTTTTCTAAAAAGACATATGTGTGGTTAATTTATCGTGGTTGTTAACGGTGAGGGAAAACATCGTGAGGAAACCCACATGGCTTAGTTGTACTTAGTTATGTGACAGTGTATTCGTACAAAACGGCGATAGGCCTGTCCCCTATCACGTGAGTACACTGTCCATGCAAAACGTGGGTACTCTAAACACCAGGTGACAAAGTCACGTGATGTTCAGAAGTATTAGTACCTCTGCCAACCACTTCGGGGATATTCGGTGCGATCGTTTATGTATTATGTTATGTTATATTAATACAATGCCATATATAAGGCGAATTCACCCTATCCTATCAAAATTAAATTTGGATTTATAGGATGGAGACCTTTAAATGTGTATTTAAACTTTACCTAAAATTACAGCACGACTATAAATTAAATCCTATCGGTAATTGAATGAGGGAAGAAAATATTTCTAATGTTGTTAAATAGCATACTAAATCTATGATTGTTACAATAAAATTACACAAATTGAAATTATACAGTTTAGCGCCACCTAGTGCCGAGTAGCAAAAGTTTTAAAGAATATAGTAGTTACACACACTCAAATCTGTATCTTCGTTGTTTACATATATCATATTAGTTCCATATATATCCCAAAGATGGCCTTAGTTTTTTAACGTATCTGTTGTTTTGTTTTATTTACGTATAGCAGCCCGTCCCGGCTTCGCTCGGGCATAAATTATCATTAACATTTTGTTTTTTATTTTATTACATGTATTATTGTTTTAATATATTTTTTTTAAGTTTTAAGCTATGTTATATTTTTTTGCTGTGTAGTGTCGGCTTAGAATAGCACTACCCCATTTCTTCCGGTGGGTGTACGTAAGAGGCGACTAACGGTTTTGGGGCTTTTGAGGGATTTTTGGGCGATGCGGTTGGTGACCCATCACCAACAACCTTTATTTCACCATCTTTTCCCCACACAACTTCCAAAAGTGGCTGAGGAATTTCTGATTCCTTAGCTCTGGCTACCCCTTCTAGGGATTTATAGCCGTGAGTATATGTATGTATGTATGTTATATTTTTTTGTATTTATATTTAGATATATTTTTTCATTTTTTTCATTTTTCATAATGAGTAATTACATCAAAAGCCGTTCAATTTATAGAGTTAGAGCTTCCCTGTAAATAATATTTGACGTTGTTGTATTTTGGGGCAGCAAAATAAATTGATGTTCAGGAGCTCCCACCCGCGACAGGCCAACGTACAGTTGACCGTGAGTAAAACTATTCTTTCGCAGGTCAATCTCTACTAATTTGAAGGTTTGGCCTTGGGACTTATTAATTGTTAAAGCAAAAGATGTTTTAACCGGAAATTGTAGCCGTTTAAATGGAATTGGCAGATCAGTTGGGATCATCGGTATCCTCGGTATATGAGCTAATTGACCGGCTGCTGGGCCAGTGATAATAGTCGCTACAATTAAATTTTGCTTTAACTCTTTGATAAGCAGCCTCCCGTATCCTTCGTGACGCCTGCAACAACTTACTATGCGTAGCTAATCGAGCGGAGTTTTATCTATTTTTTTAATTCGAGATAACTTTCGAATGGAATGTTCGAATCGAATAATTTAATATAAATATAAGGGTATTGAAGTAGTCTGAAATAATATATACGTTTTTTTTATAAGGATTAGATAGGTCCATATAAAGAGCCTTTTCTAAAGCAGGATTTTAATTTAATTTTTAAATAATTTTATATTATGACGCTTGTTGTGAGATAACTATAATAGTTAGAGACATGCTGTCGGAGCATTTTTTTTAGATAATGATGTGTTCTATAAAATTGTAGTACATAATTTTATTCTATTGTCAATAGTTTTCGCAGCGCACGCGATAAAAGGATTTTTTTTTGGTATTTCTTTAACACCTTGGGTTACATTTTTGAAGTTTATGTAAGGATCCCTAATTTTTTTGAAAATGAGATATAGCCTATGTCACTCGGGAATAGTGTAGCATCAAAACAGTGAAAGAATTTTTCAAATCCGTCCAGTAGTTTTGGAGCCTATTCAATTCAAACAAACAAACAAAAAATCAAACCTTTCCTCTTTATAATATTAGTATAGATAATTAGTTGTATCGATGAAATCTATGCAGGGTGGTAGTACACATCACGCTCAAATTAATAAAACCTAAAAAGCTAGTTGGAAAATGTTATTTATTTATCAATATTACAACTTCATTTGATATTGTTTTGGTATGTGTTCCTAACTTCAGAATTATTTATAATGCATTACAACGTTTAAAAAATGTGGCATGAAATTTATAAATCAAATTACCATCTACAGCTAATGACTAAAAATTACGATTTTTTGTATTAAAACGTTGCATTCCAAACGTCTTGCATTTCCAACTAGATTTGTTTTTTTTCTTATTAGTTACGGTAAATCAAATGTTATTACTATAAGTTATTATGTAAGAGATGATTTATAAATAAAAGCCCCTTCTAGATACTGAAATAAGTATATTACACCACTTTTCTGCCCATTCGTCACATCCCTACCGGAGGGCTAGACTATCCTAAATAGGGCGATTTGGCCATTGTCCCCAAGCTAACACTGTGGGTTGGCAGACGAAAATCTCCAACCGTGGTTACAACCGATCCTGCCATCATCATCTTGATTTTCTCATAATCAGTGTCAGCTTAGAATAGCACTAACCCATTTCTTGCCGCGCATGTCGTAAGAGCTGACTTAAGGGTATGTGAGCTTTTGGGGTTGGAGACTTCCAAAAATGGTTGACAATATTTTTATTCCGTTACTATTTCTTTTTTAGTATATGAAGCTTTATATATGCTGGGTTCCTTTTTGATTAAACGTTGATATATCATAAATCGCAACCCATAATGAATATTTCATCAAATAAAGCACAATTTTAAATGAGTCGTAACAACATAATTAAGAATTTATCGATGAATCACATCGTTAGGCTGCCCTACAGCTAGTGCCGAGTCATCTCTTTATTGTCGATATCTCAAAGAGCATCACCGAAGCGATATCTCGATTGAAATCGATTAATTTCGATTGTTCTAATTATTTTGACGCTGTGGGTTCTTGCGAAATGGATGAAATTGTCAATAAATGATTTCTATATATGTGCTCGTATAAATATCGTTATCCCTAGCGTAAACTTTGAATCAACGGATCATCTCAACATTAAGATAATTCCGCGCATCATAAGGCATATAAATTCGTTATTCATCAGTGTAGTAGTCAATTGTTGCGAACCTGTACAAGGCCTGCGTGCTAATTACGCTTATAGCATAATAGGAATCAAAGGCTAAGAAAATTACATTTGAATAAAAAACATTATACCTACTTTCACTCTCGCCCTTCTTTCCAGTTATTGTTGGAAGAAGACAATATTAGTGAGAACTTTATATGGTCCTGACAGAGCTCGCTTTTTTCATACTACGCTCTTATATTCTTCTCACTTTGGACCACCGCCACGTTTTAAATCGGACTTCAAACATATTGCATTAACATCTGGGGTTCGGTTGTACCACAGACAATATAATGTAGTTCCAAGCCAAGATGAGGGCACTTCCTACCATTTCTCTATTCCTTTTCTATCTTGCATACAACATCATCGTTCACGAATCGTTCTATTTCTTATTATATAGCTCATTATATTCAGTGTTATCGGTTTGTGTGTTGCTTCTTGCGTATTCATGTAATAACTTTATAAATAAATAAAAAAAACGAATGGTGACTCGCACGGGGCTTGCTATTTTTTAATCTATCTACGATGTCTCAGTCACTGCTCATTCCTGTCGAAATTTGGCATGATAATATTAAGTTTTTAATTCTTTCAAAGATAAAATAATTATTCAAATTGGTAAGTGATTCGGTGCCTACATGGTGCCTACTCACTATTAAATCCAATTCAATTCAAGTAATTTTATTTATGGTTTTTGGTCTCAGGTTGTGACCAAAGGAACCACTGTTAGGCTTCATACACTTATGACATGTGTATACCTAGTGTTCGGTATTTGCTACTATAATACCGTATGCCTGCTGAACGTTGGCTCTTAAAACATATGGTTAATATATAGATGGTATAGATTATGGCGATTTCTATATTTTGGTGATACTGGTTAAAATACAATAAAAACTTCATGTGTCACTGTTACATTAATCTAGATTACTCTTACGTTACGTTACGTTACGTTACTCTCATCACTTGAAAATCATAATATTATTTCCTCACTCATTAATTTCATTCATTCTAATCAAATACAATGAGAGGTTTTCTTTTTGAGAAATATAAAAACAACATAGTTTCCTAGAGCTCTGTAGATGGCGTTGATGTAACTACGTTACTTACTTAATTTTTTTCTTCGTGGCCTCAATCGTGTTGCCACAATCATTTCGCCAATGTCAACTTTAAAAACATGTGTCACATCACCATAGAGTAACTTTTTGGCGAGTAAAAACAACAAAAATAATGTTAAATATAAATACCATCTTTGTTTATTTACTTTTAAGCTATCTTGGCTTAAACTGATATTTATTTAGACTTTCAAATCAGAACGTTTTTATGTACGTTCCGTTTTACGATATCATTACATCCAAGTGTGAAAAACGGTGTGACGTTCCGTTCCTACCAGTAACATAGCAAGTCTGGCGCCATCTATCCTGAGAACAGGGAAGAAGAAAAAAAGAAAAAAAGGAAAACCCCTCATTGTAAAAGACATAACGTATATATATATAATTTTGATATAGTCATTGGTTCTGTGCTCTATCATTTATTCTATATTTATACTCATAGTATTCTTTGATATGAATTATATTATTTATATATACTCACTACCTTACAATACTGTAACGTGACGTTTTGTTTCACCTATTATAATTATAATTTTACTTTATCTACATGCGCTTCTATTGCCTTACCTGACACTGGCAACCATTATCGGCAATAAATAGCTTAATATGTTGCCACAAATGAAAGAATTGAATTGAATTGTGGTTACAATATTTAAACAAATTGAAAATAGTGATTTATTTAAACGAAAATGTCTTAAATATCTACAACTTTTCCATACATCAATATATCTTAATAAATGAGAAGGGCAATCGAATGCGAAAAGGTATAATAAAATAACTCAAACGAAGAAATAATCTTCCTAATGAGAAAAATACCTTTACGATGGCAGTGTCTATTTCGCGGTATGGTCTCGTATGCCATCATATGGCCGTGTTCCAGCGTTACCCAGGAGTATCTAGAACACAAAAAAACATTACATAACATCGATTGGGGCAGAGCATTAAGATTTGGGCTCTTTGGAGCATTTTTCATGGCACCAACGTGGCATATTTGGCTACGATTTGCCAACAAACACTTTAAAAGATCAAATCTGGCTAGTGCTTTGAGGCGCGCAGCTATCGAACAAGTCACATTTTCGCCAGTGTCAATGGCGTGTTTCTTTTTTGGAATGAGTGCCTTGGAAAATAGATCTTTCTCGAAATGCGTCAATGAGGTCAAAGAAAAGTGGTGGCCTACGTACCGGGTCGGTATATTTTACTGGACCACGGTACAGACTATTAACTTTGCGTTGGTCAATGAAAAGAACAGACTGGTCTTCACAAGTTTCTCCAGTTTTGTATGGACTATTTTCATGTCTCATATGAAAGGAGGAAAGCGGTTGGAATCCCAGTATGATTCATCATCGCACTCGCCATGATAGCAATTAATGTCTAGAGGAAGAACAAGAAGAAATAAATGGAAGTATTTGTTGTAATTGTTATAGAATCGTCCTAAAAATAATGTTGACTACTATGAAGATAAAATGATTTAACGACATTTAAAGAAAAATGTGTCGTGTGAAAGGAATTTTTTCTACGTTAGCTAATCATCAAAGCTATTTTCACTATATTTCTTTATCAGTTTAATGAATGGAGGAGTTTGAAATAAATTTAAAATGATTAGATGGTTGAAAGCTTTCAGTCATACAAATTATTTTAAATGTTAATAAGAAAGATGTGGCATGCTAAGATGTTATAAAAGGCTAAAAAAACTGCAGTATAGAGAGAAAAATCTAGAGTTTGTCGCGCTTAGTTATGATATAAATTTTAAAATTTGGTCCTATGGTGTAAAGTTTCAGTGATAAAATAATTAGTTTTAATCGACCCGGATACGCAGTCTTTTGCCAAACTATATACATTTTAAGTTTGTCGATTCATATTATATATTTTGAAATTAAGTTTATTTTTACTGTACTGAGATTTAATAAACAAAAATGATAAAATAATTATCAATCAGAATTGTTTAGTGTTATTTTGCTTTTTTTTCTTATTTGTATAATATTACTTTGTGTTGGCTTAGAAGAGCACTACACCCATTTCTTCCCGTGGGATTTTTAGGCTATGCGGTTGAAGACCTATCACCAAAAAACTTTATTTCACCATCTTTTCCCCACTCGATGTCCAAAAGAGGCTGACGAATTTCAAATTATGAGGATTTGAATGGCTATAAATTTAATGTTTGTCTATGAATATGTATTTGAATTAGATTCTGTGCTATTAATTAGTAATAACTTCATCAAAAAAACACCGAAAGTAGTCTTCAATATCAGAATTAACAAAAATAAGACCATTTATTCCGTTCATGTTTGATGCTAAACTAAAACTAAAACCGTTGTAGGCCGTTATTGTTTCCGTGAGAGGTCCTGCCTTTTTTGACATTTATTACGTTTGTCACAATTATATGCATATCTATGAGTATACCTAAAGTTCTTTTTTAGCTATAGAAAGTAAATAACCTATATATAATAACAAATAAAAATATTTTTATTTTACAAATGCATCAATTACGTCATGATGAAACCAAACGCTACAAAAATTAGCGGTAAACTCCGCTTAGCTTTTAAATGCAAGAAAACTAAAATATAAGTATTTACCATACACCGGAATCAGATAGCGCAATTCCGAGTATTAAACGAGATATTTAAATACACCTCATATTAGCAGACACATAAATTTATAATAATTGTTATTTCAAAGGATCCAAGAACTAATATCGATTAATTAGTTTGATAATTATTAATATAAGCTACTGTGATGCCGGGGACACAAAGCCGCCGAAACTGGTCCTATTATTTTAACGATCTTGGGACGAAACACGAGACCGCCTAAAAAACATACCTGACCCCACATTCTTTTGGTATTGATATAGAGCTGTTAGAAAAGGTATATATATCTGTTAAAAGTTTACTCAAAAATAAATGACCCAACCAAAATGTTGTCTGGCTATAAAAATAAAATATAAATGTGGTTTAATTTTATTTTTAATTTAATAAAATTATTATATACTCACGGTATAGTTTGTTATGTGGTGGTGGTGATGGGTTTGTTTTAAGTGATTTTGGGCGTTGTGGCTAAAGATCTGACTAGAATAATCTTTTATTTTACGAAAATTTACTAACTCATTTTTCAAAAGTGGTTGAGGCTCTGCGTACCCCATCTATGTATGTTTGTGGAAGTCACCCTGTATAAGATTTTCTTCATAAAAAATATATATTGACGGTTGATTATCATTTACGTCACTCATAAAATGCCTCGTAGTTGGTGCGAGGCCGAGAGGGTGAAAAAAACAAACCTGTTTTTTTAAACAGTTTAATAACTACTCTATATATTTAAATGTCACAAGTATGACGACACGGATCTTTATTTTGTTAAAAGATAAAAGTGGCCAGAATTATAAGAAATAAAATGTCTTTTTTACACAAAATCGGCAAAATGCCTGACAATAAGTCCTTTCCTCACCTGTTTCTACAGCATTATTTATTATTGTCAGATCAACAAAAAAGTTGCCGACTCAAATAGAGGACCATAAGTAATTGATTTAATTTCTGACATTATATAATTAAGTGTGAAATATGGTTTTGTTGTAGAATCGGGTGATCGTGGGAGAGATTTGGATTTTAGATTTTTTGTTTGTTAAACTATTTTTACGATGTTATCTTGATTTTGTCAATGAAGTTGGTTTGGAAAAGGTCAGACTTTTTATAGTTGTTAGTCTATTCTGAGGGAATTGTAACTTTTAAGTTGACATTCATGCCAAGTTCTCGAGTTTGGTAGTTTTCACCAATTCTTAGGCTTAGAATCGCACTAACCCATTTCTTCTCTCGGGTGTCGCAGTTTGGGGGTTTTTAAGTAATTGTTTGGGCGACGTGGATGGAGACCTATCACCAATAAGCCTTTAATTAACCAAATTTTATTACTATTCGAAAAAGTGGCCAAGCAATTAAATTTATAGTTGTGAGTATTTGTATATGTATTAATAAAATGAGAATTAGGTAGGTAAAGTTAAGTTATTTGAATATGTTGGTTTAATATGTGTTTAGTAGGAAAGAAGAAAGATTTTAGTCATCAGTATTCCAGCTTCTAAACGTCAGCTGTCAGTGATGATAATTTTATTTAGGCGATGTGGTAAGACTCATCATCATCACTAACTATCCCTTTTTACAATATTATCTTTACTCAACTTCGAAAAGTGGTTAAACCATTTGTATCTACTGGAATTTATAGCCGTGCATATGTATGTTTCTAAGAGTTTCACTAAGCCTTCGCTTTTGGGTATCTTGTAGAAGGCCTACTTATCCGTGAATAATACTTGGCCGCCACTCCAGAACCTTATTGCCCTAAAGGTCGCTTGCTACGATAAGAAACCCTTTCTTTTATGTAAGAGCTTTTTAATAAATAATTGCAACTAAACCACTTTTGAAAATAATAAGCAGTAAACATTAGAAAACAATGGATCATGGGAATAGAATTCCACCCACACCCACCATATATATTTAGAGACTTCGTACACTGGCGAAAGGAGTTGTTGTAAAAGTGGTGTATATGGTTTATATAATTGTATAAGTTTTGTTTTATTAAATTTCTATTAAGGACAATGCCGAGTATTACGTTGGCTTACAGTTACACTACCCTTGCTCTATCTGTTGGTTAGTATGAGGTGTTTGGTGTGTCTCTGAAACGGCTGGACCGATTCCGCAATACTTATACTCGTAGACAGCTGTTGTAAAGAATGACCTAGGCCGCGTTTAAACCGAGAGGGGGCGGTCTGTAGTGTTACTTATTAAATCGTAACAAAAAACTACTACTAAAATGACTGTCAACTCATCGAAATGTTATGCATTATCCATCTCTAAACTAAAATTTTATAATTGCTTAACCTACAAAAAATTATCCAAAAATTAACTCAAGAAGTTTTTTGCACTTTGAATACCAAAAGCACCTAAAACACAAAAATTTGGCAAACCAAAGACTGCAATATATTAAGAGTAGGATTATAATTAATATAGAGAAATTAAAATTAATAGATGGGCGTTTTGCTCCCAGCGGGCGGTTCCGACGAGTGATAACTATCTGAATTATTGTTTCAAAGAAAACATCTAAATTACTTGACGATGTTTTAGACCAACATTACCGTGATTAATATTTGGCTAGATTTTTTATGGGATAATTATATATTGCTTTTGACTGATCTCTATGTTTTTTTTATGTTTGTTATGGTTTTTGTTGGCATTATTGCATTGTTTAGGTTTCAAACTATTTTTTTTATTATGTTGACCATAATGAGTGAATTAATTAATAAAAAGACAATGTGGCATGGTATATTTAATTAAAATGATTATCTTATTTTTTATTATATCATAGTACTGTTAATCATAACACTTAAGTATGGCATTGACGTGATAAAGTGCTCAAAGTAGATTAATTTCAGCTGCTCGCAAGAAAAAGTGTCACATTTATGAGAGTGCAGAACCAGGCCAAAGATAGAAACAGTGGGACTATGTGTTCGAGTAGAGAGAGAGAGAGACAACTCAACTTAGGTGTTTCGTATTTTTCTTGGTTATGTACAAATAGGTGTACAATAGGACGATCGATAAAGTATATCGGTTTAATATATGTGTATATAGCTGAGCATGTTATTATCAAAGTCAGTGGTTCCCAAACGTTTCAATTAAACAAAATTTTACTGTCTGGTGTATTATTAATTTGAAATCGTAAAAACCAACATGGCCGTCGTCGCCAGGATACGGAACCGCCGATATCAAATTAGCAATAACTCTTCGCTGGCAAGTTACGACTAACTTCAGTTTAAATATTGTAATCATTGTACGCTTTGAGATTGAGGAACACTGATTTGATGTATTAAAAATGAGAGTCTGTTTGTTTGTATGTTTTCTTAACATTTTTTTCCTTATATTTGTAAAGTTGTGAAAATATATATTTTTTTATTTTACGCAACTGAAGTTTTACTTATCGGTAGGCAATCATTTTTGAACATTAAGATATTTTTATCAATTCCAGTATACGATATTTACATAAGGCATGTTATAATCCTGACTAAAACCTAAAAAAATTACTATAAATTAAATAAATATAGATTTCTTGTTTACGACTCAGAATGAATGTGACAGAAAATGTTAAAAATCAACTGAATTTAATTTATTAACCAATAGTTCAATGGAAAAAAATTAAACAACTCTACTGTTGACAAAAAACTCACTTTTATTTTTGATTGCAAACCAAATGCACATAGCAGCTAGAATCCAGATTTCCAATAAACAAACAAAAACTATTCAATGTGCATTTGAATGGATGCGGTGTGATATGAATGACAGCTATTGGGAAATGAAAAACAATAGTTTATTTTTAGTTTCTATTTTGCTTTTTTGTATGGAAATGTTGGGTTCTGCGGTTTGGTTTGTGTTGCATCAAAATTAATTACATTTAGATATTGCTGATTCAGAAACATTTGAACGAACTTTTTTAAATAAAAAACTGTTTTTGGTATTAATAGTGACATGCATAGAATATTAAACGGATCTCAGTGTTGTTACGTCACACGATTTTCTTAGCAACCGTGAAATCTTGAATAGGCTATTTGACTCAGTTTTGAAAACTATCTTACGGTGTTAATATGTTTATAAGGAGCCCTAAAAAAATATATTTCTGCCTTCATTTTAGCTATTTTATTAAAAAATCGAAAAAGAAAATGCAATATTCAACTGTGCCGCGAAAACGCGACTTTAAGTAAAATGGCGGCTGTAGCACAAATGACGTCAATTCCGCATTAAACACCAATGAGCGAAGCGATACACAGTCCGTTTATGCACGATCTACGTCATTATAGAAATAGCCAATCGCGGTCGTTTTTAGTCACGTGCCAGTTGCATCAAAAATACTTATTTTAAAAGACGGATTTTAGTGAAATAATTTAATATTTTTATCTCGCATTATTACATATTGCTCCAAAAAAGAAATATTAAGACTAATGAAATAAAATAAATGTATATTTTTGTTACAGTCAAATAACCTATTGAGCAGAAAAACTTTATCTTTATCTAATATATCAAAAATTTAAGTTGCCGTGTAGTGCCGGCTTAGAATGTCGCTACCCCTTTCTACCCATGGGTGTCGTAAGAGGCGACTAAGGGTATTGGGGCTTTTTATTGGATTTTTGGGCGATGCGGTTGGAGACCCATCACCAAAAACCTTTATTTTACCATCTTTTCCCCACTCAAATAGGGAATTTCTAATTCCTTAGCTCTGGCTACCCCTTCTAGGGATTTAAAGCCGTGAGAATATGTTTGTATGTAACAAAAATTTAAACGAGTGCTGTAACTTAAATTTCGCCCAAATCACCGTATAATATTGAACAAATGGAACTAATTCACAAGAAATACCATAAAAATACTATCCTGCATATTAGATTCAAAATGGCGTTATGCAAAATAACAATAACAATATTTAACACAAACTTATAGAAATAAAACATGGAAACCTTACAAATAAAACAAAAACATTTAAGAAGCACCTTTTACCATAATACAATATGCACATATAATATATATATATATATATATATATATATATATATATATAATAAAGCACAAAAAATATTCATCAACACAAACAAAGCCATGTGAAAAACATATATGAAAGATTAACTTTGAATTGAGTAATTTATATACGACCGGACGTGGCTAATTGAGCTATATATATTTTTATTATATTGCCTTTCTTTAATGAATATTTGTTTAAGATTGTATGTCCAATTTTCTTTTTAATAACTTTAGTGGTTTTAATCGCTGGGGAATTGCGGTTTAGAACAGCATTAATCTATTTCGACTTAGGGTTTAGTGGATTTTTGAGTGATTGTTGGATGATGTGGCTGGAGACCCATGTTTTAGTTTACAATCTTTTAACTACTGGAATTCCATGAGTTGCTAATAAATTCTAATGCTGAAGTACTAGCTACCCCTTTTCTGGATTTATAGCCGTGAACGTATTCATGGATGCAAATTTAGGCTCAAGTACGCTTTTCAAATTATTGTACAAAAACTGTAAAAAATGATGTGAAAGTTGACATAAAAAAACCTAAGTTGTTATAGGACATGGATTGTAAATGGTGGTTGAAGAAATCGTTTAGTGTTATTTCGAGCCGGCACTAAACGGGGCGTGTGGTTTTATTAATATTTGATTGTAAATTGATTACGTATTTCAAGTATCTGTCCTTAACAAAGAGCTCCATTTAATGAATATCCGTCGTTAAATGAGTGATAATCTATTATGATGTTTAGTTATTTTTTTAAGACACGCGTGAACACATCCGAGTGACATTTATGGTTCCGTTGGGTTTACATGTCACTTTTTCTTAATTAACTCCATTTCGGGTGTCTTATCAAGTTGTTCACACGTTACATTTTAGAGGCTAGAGGGGAATCTGAACTTCTAATACGTACTTTCAAAAAAATATGAGATTTTGCCACCTAGTGTTCTGAGTTCTCATATTTCCAAAAGTGGCTGAGGAATTTCTAATTCCCCCTTCTAGGGATTTATAGCCGTGAGTATATGTATTTAAGTATGTGTATTACATTGATAAATTAACTATACATATGACTGAAAAAAAACTTCTTATAAGCAGCATACAAGAAATTATATTGCAAGCGATTTGTAAAAAAGAATATTAAAACAACAATTAAAAATCTCCATGTAACCCCAGCATAAATTTACTATTAAGAACCATTAAGAGTGTTAGTAAAACATATCTAAATATAACGTTAAAGCGTTCATCCGTTAGACTAAAAAGCCGACGAACAGAGGCGCCTGTGGCTGTTAACACTTCTATATTTAAGTTAGCTGTCAACTAATAGTCACTCCTCTTTTAGAGTTACATGATTGTCTGTCAATATTCAGGGATTTAATACTCCTAATAGGATGGCCAGAGCTACGGTATCATGTTCGGAAATAGTGAATATGAAGTTTTGATGGTTCTGGGTCTTCATGCATATACTCTCGGCCATAAATCTCAAAAAAGGGTTCCAGAGCTTCAGAGCTAGAAACTCCTCAGCCACATTTGGAAGTTGATAGGGGAGAAGATGGTAGAAATAAAGTATCGTCCGTGATGGTTCTGCAACCGAATCGCCCAAAACCACTTAAAACAGTAAAGCTGGGTCCTAATCTTCAAACCAACCGTGTTAGCCCAGTGGGTAGAACACTCGGTTATCGTGCAAACGACTAGTGTTCAAATCCTGGGTCGGGCCTACACCAATTTGTCTTTTCTAAAGACATATGTGTGGTTAATTTATCATGGTTGTTAACGGTGAGGGAAAACATCGTGAGGAAACCCACATTGTACTTAGTCACGTGACAGTGTATTCGTACAAAACGGCGATAGGCCTGCTCCCTATCACGTGAGTACACTGTCCATGCAAAACGTGGGTACTCTGAACACCAGGTGACAAAGTCACGTGATGTTCAGAAGTATTAGTACCTCTGCCAACCCCTTCGGGGATATTCGGCGTGAACGTTTATGTTATGTTATGTTAATCTTCAAAGTTACCCAATTGTGTCATATCGATTCTTGTACATCACCAATTTGAATACTTTAATTTATAATACTTTACTATAATGACTTTACTCCTTACTACAGTGACAAGAACACATCATGCACAGCCGTCCGGGTTTTTCTGCACACAGACTGACTTAATTTTAAATATTCACAAGTCTATTACTGTGTTACCTAGTACGACACTTGCAGAAAAATGGCGGCTAGTGCTATTTTAAACCGAAATGACAATTCAACAATTCCTTCCCTTCGTTTCCTTTAATATAAGAAGTCTTCACTTATTGCACACATCCCTAGTATTTTAGTTGTCTGATCAGAAGATACAAATTTAAAACGGGACTCAAATCCACTCCCTCAAAGATTAGAAATAATCTTATTAAGATGTAATGGCAAGGCAACTAGCTAATAGGTAGGAACTACACACAAAATTAACGATACCCTTTGTAGTAGTAAAGTTGCATGATAATTAGTATAGTTTGCAAAAACACGCGAATTTAAATTGGTTGTTTTTATTCGCTAGATAATTATTTTTATTCCTGAAACGACTTGAAGTTTATTTAATCTCTGATTTGATTAATAGGGTATGAATTCAATCAGGGTTCTTAGTAGTAGTTGGAACCCTTTTTGAATTCGCAGCAAAAAGTGCCCATCAGTTACAAAGCTACTAATATTATAAAGAAGTAATGTTTGTAACTTTGATTGTTTGTTTTTGAAAGAACTAATCTTCGGAAATAATAAAACTATCATGAAAAATCTTTCAAAATCAGAAACCTACACTATATTCAGGGAGTTAGCTTTCTGTATGTATATCATAAGGCTAGAATATTGATTGAAGAACCTTAAATATTTGAAAAGTTACGCTACCCGTGTGAAGCTTGGGCTGCCCACTAGGTAGGTACACATATTTGCAAGAATAGATTATTTTTAAAAAAAAAACTATTAGTATCCATTGAAACTAAACTGAGAATAGTATTTTATCTCTTAAAGAAGTCTAGGATAAAACGACTAAAGTTGAGCTAAACTGTAATAATTAGCTTAAAAAAGCAGCAACGATTTTGCCATCAGTACTCCTAGTAGACGCTGGCTGAGTACACTGATGTCTCAATAGCTCACTTCCCCGAGCCTATTATTTCACTAGCACACCACTACGGAGAACTCTAGCTAATGTATAATGTGGAGACGGACTTTTAGAGAATTATGCTGTGGAGAGGTCAACTACATACATACATACATACATATTCTCACGCCGTTAGTTCCCATTGGGGTAGGCAGAGACTATCGATCGCCACTTTGTACGATCCTGGCAAACCTCTCTGGCTTCGTTTACATCCATCAATCTTTTCATACATGCTCTTTTATTTTTATTTTTTTTTATTTGTATGAAGGTCAACTAATTAATTATAAATACTCAACTCAACTCAAACGTTCCCGCCGTATATCCCTGAAGATATTGGCAGTGTTACAAATGCATCTGAATATCACGTGACATTGTCACCTGTTGTTCAGAGTACCTGCGATTCTTGGACAGTGTGCTCACGTGGGGGCAGGTATATCGCCGTTTTGTACGAATACAATGTCACATGACTAAGTAACTCAGACATGGGTTTTCATGATTTTTTTCCTCTCCGTTAACCACCATAATAAATTAACCACACATGTGTATTTATAAAAGACCAATTGGTGTTGGCCTGACCCGAGATTTTGAGCCTCATCATCTGCAAGATAAGCGGGGTTCTACCCACTGAGCTATTTCGGCAAGTACTAAAGATGCGACATTTGATTTATTAATGTTATCTTTACATCTTTTATTACACATTAATATGCAAATAAATAAAATTGTAGTGACCATAAATAAAAAATGAGGACACATGAATGTATACCGTGCATATAACAAAATAACATCAATAGAGTTTATAAAGTCTACCTATTTGTGCCGGAAAATCTCTTTTTTATAAGGAAAATATCTCCGGGACTGTAATTTTTTCATTTTCTTAATTTCTGTTGGGAATATCATCACCAAACCGTCCTTAACATGTCAATGCGAATTTCTAATGGTATTTCAAATTTTAAACTAAGACAGCTTCCCGTTTTATAGATTTATAACTGTAAAAGTCTAGGTTTAAACTATCCTCTTCCATACTTTTTAGCGTGTTCTCTAGTTAGGCAGATTACAAAGCGTAGTGCATTTACAATGCAGTTGGCTTTGTCGCGAAACTCACACTAAGTGCTCTTCTAACAGAGCAGTTACAGCAAATTCAACTTTATAGTACTTTATTCAAAACAAATCTTCGCTATATTCCACTCCTTACGAATATCTCCAACATCTTATGACTGTATTTGTTCCAATGCCTTTGCGATATATGACGTTTTGTTTTTGAGCAACGCATTGAATTTGGAATTATCTTAATAAATGGATCATAAAAAAGTCGCGGGTATGTTTTTCTTATTTATATAGCGTTAAGGTCGAATATTGTTAGTTTTGTTATTAAGAAGTGTAAAGTACGGATAGTGTGAGGTGTATTCCCGGGAAGTGGCACTATTTGCTACTGTATCGCGCGCTACTGGTGCCGCAGGGGTAACAAACCGTTTACTTTTTGTATCTAGTCTTTTAGTACTTGAGAAGATAAATAAATTACCGGTTAATTAAATTTTATTTAGAATAACTATTTTTCGTTGATAGATAGACAAGTGTAGTGGCAAGAAGCGTAGCTAATTAAGAGCTAATCTCTTACTTAGCTATCAGATGACATCTTCACTTGCTACTGTACTCTTTACCGCTTATGGTGGCTTTAGAAGTACTAAGTATTGTATTGAAGTAAGAAGTAGGTACCTAAAAGGCGCTTACAAAAAAAAAAGGTGTTTGAGTTGTCGCATATGTACTTGAATTGTTACTTATTTTATAAGATTTTAGGAGTTTAACATACATACCTATACTAAAACGTAAATATACTCACAACCATAAATCCCAAAAAGGGGCAGCGAGAGCTTCAGAGATAGCAACTCTCAGCTACATTTTGAAGTTGATAGGGGACAAGATGATAGAAATAAAGTATCGTTGGTGATGGGTCTCCAACCGCATCGCCCGATAAATAATTTTAAAAACACCATACCCTTAGTCGCCTCTTACGACACCCATGGATAGAAAAGGGTAGTGTCATACCGCCATACTGTGTATGTAATGCACGGCGCTAAACTTGATTAAAAATATATTCAAGTACCTTCTAAAATACACTACTACACAATCTAAGACCTACTCCGAACTCACCAAAACAAAATTCCAAACACCATAAAAAGTATGATACGAGGGCTGCTATTTATGTATCCGGAACTGGCCACTTACAGAACAATAATTTAAAAAGTAATTACATCATTTAAAAATAGAACTCTTTAGCTTTAGAATACATTTATTTTTATGTGACTGTCAATTGTTTTCACATCGTAGCGTCATTTTGAAAATTGCGTGTCTTCACCACCATGGATTTAACTCGTGAACATTTTCGTGCCATGATTTTTTACGATTTTCGGCGTGGTCTAACTCAAAAACAGTGCATCGATCAGCTTACTTCGACTTTTGGGGATGAAGCACCCTCAAAGACCACTGTGTATCACTGGTTTAGCGAGTTTAATCGTGGACGATCTAAGCTTACTGATGAAATTAAAGAAGGTCGCCCTAAAACGGTCGTTGTACCTCAAAACATCGATGCTGTCCGGGAACTAATAACTCAAGATCGTCATGTTACATATCGTGAGATAGAGGCATCTCTGGGCATTAGTATGACGAGCATACATAAGATACTTCATGAACATTTAGCTGTAAAAAAAATTTGCTCCCGTTGGATTCCGCACAACTTGAGTATTGATCAAAAACAGGCTCGTGTCGATTGGTGCAAAGAAATGTTAAAAAAATACAACCGTGGTGCGTCAAAAGCTGTTTATAATATCTACACAGGTGACGAATCTTGGATCTACGCTTACGACCCCGAAACTAAGCAGCAGTCCACGGTGTGGGTGTTCCAAGATGAGCCGAACCCAACAAAAGTTATTCGTGCAAAAAGCACATTGAAGCAAATGGTCGCTTGTTTTTTTGGTATAAATGGCCATGTAGCTACAGTGCCTTTAGAGAATCGTAAAACTGTTAATTCGGAGTGGTATACGACCATTTGTTTGCCGGAAGTCTTTGAACAAATAAGAAAGACTAACCGACAACGTAGAATCATTCTGCATCACGACAATGCTAGCTGTCACAGGTCGGCCGTCACAACTCAGTTTTTAGAAGCTCAAAAGATCGAATTGACAGGTCATCCGCCGTACAGCCCTGATTTGGCACCCAATGATTTTTATTTATTTCCAAATGTGAAGAAAAAATTACGTGGTCAACGTTTTTCGAGCCGCGAAGAGGCAGTCGATGCGTTCAAAATGCACGTTTTGGAGATACCTCAGTCTGAGTGGAAAAAGTGCTATGAAAATTGGTTTCAACGCATGCAAAAGTGTATAGATCTGAGCGGCGAATATTTTGAGAAGCAATAAAACCATATTAATTGATATATGTTTGTTTCTTTTTTTTATTCCGGATACATAAATAGCAGCCCTCGTATAGTAAAAGTATGGTATAAGACGACATGATAGTCCAGTGGGTAGAACACCCGCCCGAAAACAGAAGGGCGTGAGTTCCAATCCTGGGTCGGTCCTACACCAATTTGTCTTTTCTAAAGTCATATGTGTGGTTAATTTATCATGGTTGTTAACAGTGAGGGAAAACATCGTGAGGAAACCCACATGGCTGAGTTGTACTTAGTCATGTGACAGTGTATTCGTACAAAACGGCGATAGGCCTGCCCCCTATCACGTGAGTACACTGTCTAAGCAAAACGTGGGTACCTTCTCTGGACACTAGATGGCGCTGCCATGTGAGTTCAGAAGTATTGGTACCTCTGCCAACCCCTTCGGGGATAAACGGCGTGAACGTTTATGTTATGTTATGTTATAAAAAGTACTGTAACCAAAAGTTATCAACCCCTGCATCCACGGGCGGCTGCTTCGCGTCCACCCAATCAGCAGCATTATATGTTAATAGCCCTATTAGAATACGCTACATACGCTAACTGGGCGCTTCACGCAAACCTACAGCGCTACCTTCGCTTATCTAGCTAAACTGCGGAACGCTAAATAGCTAACTACTTTTATATGATATTCTATTATGATCTTTCCGAGAGATTGGGGCCATCGCAGCGCTAACTAGCTAACTAGTTTAATATGATATGGTAGTATGAGGTTTCCGAGAGATTGTAGTATTTTTGTTTTTTACGGTTGTCTTTGTAGGGGTCGTGATCGTGAGTGACGTAGTTTATGGGAGCGCGTTCATTTGTTTTTAGTTATTTCGCTCATTATGATGTCGCTATGTTTAATGTACTGTTTCTTGAATGTGATGTTTCTGTTCACTTTATAAATTGCACTTGTTGCTAAAACTGCTGTAGGTTGATACGTTCAAAGGTGATGAAAAACTATTGAGTATTTTTTTTACTAATATAAATAACCAAAATTGTATCAACTATTAGGGCTGTGGAGTTTCTAGCTCTGACTACCCCTTTTTAGGATTCATGGCCGTGAGTATAAGTATGTATGTATAAATAAAGTCAAACTAACACTGAAATGTGTATGTATTAGGGACAAGTAGATTATACGTGGGTAAGAAATGTATGTATACATATGAATGTCGACTGAGTTATAAATCGTAGTTTTTTATTTTGTTACATTGAGCTAAAAATGCATATCTAAAATACAATTTACTAAAACAAATAAAGTTTTACGAGGGCTGATTTTCATAACAATTCATGTCGGTATTTCGTAAACAGAATAGATAAAGGCACCAAAAAGAAATGATCGTCTATTTAAGACATTTCTCGTTAATTGGTTGTTAAAATATAAAAAGGTTATCTTCATAATGTGACGATTTGTAGCGTTTCGTGGAAATATGTGCAGTTGGCATTATAAGAGTTAATTTACGTGTAATTCAATTTATAGGGTCGCGGCGGCGTTCTTCCAAAACCTTTCTACCATGTGGCTAATTATACTGATCTTGAAACAGTGGCATTTTGGGTCAGTCCTTTTTGATACGAAATCAAAAATAATATCTTAAATCATGCTTAGGAAGCCCTTAATTATTTCATAAGACGCTTTTTTTAAAGTAATTTTATGTCGTTCCGTTTAGTCAAGAGTCTTACAGTTAAAACTAGTTTTTTTATAACATGATTTTTTTAAAAGTTTTTTTTATTGAACAAAAATTAAAGACGAAGAATAGGAGTTAAAAATGTATATTGATCAAACTATAACCTCATTACCAAGTCACGTATTAAATTAATTAAAATAAATACGTCACCCACTTCTCCTCTTGGCATAAGTTTTTCAGAAATAAAAGATGGTTGGCAATGCATCAGCTACATTGCTCTACGATCACTCTACTCGTTAATCATCGCTCTACAATCGCTCTTAAAAGCTACAATACCCTTTGTAACTTCTTACGACACCTACACGAAGAAAGGGTTAGTGCCATTCAAAGCCAAGATAGTAGCAGAGAGAGTACTTGTTAAAATAATGTAAAAATACTAACATTCATATTCACTATACTAAGTTTCGTCTAAAGTGGATCTCGGCTCATTGTACCAGAACATTCAAAATTCCAATAATATACTATAGTTTTTTCAGTTTTAGTAATTTCGGAACGCCCCGACATTTGAGTGGATTTATTGTCACGCTGCCGTTTTAATTCAGAGTAAGTGGATTCGCGCGATAAAATTGTATTATCAACATTCTTACATTAGTCCAAAGAAAAATCACTTGTAATTCACCATTCACTTTAATTACAGCGATTTCGTAAACGTTCACTAATTTTTATAAAACCCCAGCAAAGTTATGGCAATTGATTATGAGAAGTTTGCACTGAGCATTTCTTTGTTTAAATAATTGCTTGAATTGAGTGATTAAATAAGGTTTAAATTTATTAAGTGGGTTTATTTAATTAATTACATTTGTCTTAGTAAAAATATACATCAAAATAAGTGCGCGTTAAAGAAACATTTCAATTGCGGAATAAATAAAGATACAAAAGAAAAGAGCATGTATAAAAACATTGATGGATGTGAACAAAGCTAGAGAGGTTTGCCAGGATCGTACAAAGTGGCGATCGATAGTTTCTGCCTAATCCAATGGTAACTAACGGCGTGAGTATATGTATGTATATATAAAGATGCGATATAATTATGTGAATACTACTTTTAGTTAGTAATATTTTTTTACAGACCAATAACAACTTAAAAACTAAAATCATATTAACTCAATACGTTGAAAAATTCATGTATATTTAATGCCAAGGATCCTTTTACATAAAACTTTTAAAATTTTCATAATTTGATAAGTTAGCACAGGCTTGCATTGGTCAGTGACTTATACGCCCTTCTATCTGCTGAAGTATATAAACCTATTCCCAACTCAATACACGCCACTCAATCGACAATATTCATATAATATGATTTCCAAGCTATTGAGATGCCATTCCGTTTATAAAATACGTCTGCTTAAACGGGACGCACCATTTACAGGGACTTTCGTATCGTGACATTCGCATAAGAATACGAGAGAAAAAAAACAATAAAGTGATATTCCACATTATTATTTCGCGAAACAATAGCGCCTGAACTGTCACATCCAACGCGGGCCATGCAAATAATCATAAATAAAAATAAGTATGAGCCTCGCAAGCCCTGTAACGTCTTTATTTTATTCCGAATCATAACGAGTTTTGCCGACTTTTACCGACCAAACAAGGACACGCTGTCAGCCAGGCGCCATCTTGGAAATGTAACAAATGTTGCCATATTGAAAATAAAGACACGCGAATGTTTGTAAAGGGACTTCAGGATTAATGCTTGGTTGTAACTATCAGTGTGTCTTTGTATCGGTTAAATTATATGCTTACCTGACAAAGCATTACATTGTAAGTGATACATGATTATGCAAAATTATTTTCAAGGAACATAAGTAAGAGTATATCTTTTTCAATGAAATATTCCATAGGTCGCTAAAGAATCATTTCGTAAAATAATAGCAGTAAACTAATGTTAAATAAATTATTTTACGATAGCTGAAAGCCAAACAATGAGTGTCTATGCAGTACTTAGAAATCAAATAAATATTCCATTCCTTGTAAACATTATCGGATAGTGCTCATCAACCGTTGAATAGCTAGTTAAATAAATAAAAGTAATGAGTTATCCGAAAAACATTTTCTCAATAATGGCCACTAAAACGGAATACGTAAAACGAAACAGGCGAAGTATTCACAAAACGAGGACGTATCAGTCAATAGCTAGTCATAAATCTTGAGCGCCGCACAAAAGCAGAAAGAGAGCAACATACAAAAGTCTCGCATATTACGTTGGCAACTCGGCACTTTCCCGGGTTTGAGCGCGCGGGCGTTTTCCGGCGAAATTGGAAAAATATTCCCATTTCACAATAGCGGTGCAATGCCGTCCCGCGCCAATTTGAATATAGATTAGAAAATGTGACGACGTGCGCTGTAATATGTTTTCGGTAGGGATGTACGAACTACAACTGTGAATCGATTAAATAAGTTAAAAATATATACGGTTGTTACAACAAAAAAGTCTACCTGCTTATAATAATAATATCTAATTCCTGAAACTTGTTGAAATCTTAACTCTACTTTGAGTTAAAAAGCGATAAAAATAATTACTCTGAATATTAACGAATTAAACTTGACATTGAAAATGAGAGATATTTTTTCTGCCACATTGATGCATGATAGTGCTATTGCGTACACGATGTATAGATAGCGTTAACGCAACGTCTTTTATCGCAGTTTTTATAAATAATAATGTAAATGTGTGACGATAATAACTGCTTAAGCAGTAGTGTTTATTTAAAACATATCTGCTTTAAATGTGCACACAGTTTTGCTGGTTCTAAGTGAAGGTATCGCAGCATACAGGAATATTTTTCATGAATCATTGATGAAAAGAATGAATCATGCTGTAGGGAATTATAATGAAAGATTTAAAGTTAGCAATAAATTTATCTATATAAAAAAAACGATATGGGTCTTAAAATATATTTATTCATCTTCTTTATTTATTTTATTCCACGATGGAAGCAATAAAATCGAAGTGAAATAAAGAATAAATCAAGCAACTATTAATATCGATAGATATGGTACATTAATAAAAAAATAGGCACATCACTATAAGCCGCTGTCGGTAGGTGTTTTAACTGGTAATGGATTTCCCGACGCTTCAGCCGAATGCGTTCTATTTTTTGCATTGGCAATAAAAAAAAACAACGATCAATAGCATATAATCTTATTGCCGGCTTTATTTGGTTTTTATGTGAGTCAATGTACACATTATGTATTCCACAGTATTACCTAGAACCATTTAAAATTCTAGTAAGTAAAATGATACGTGTTGTTTTATTTATGCTAAGGAAATAGTGTTGCATGAAGGTTTCTAGGTACTATATAAATTTGTTGTATCGTATGGTAGTGTCGGCTTAGAATAGCACTATCCGACTTCTTCCTGTGGATGTTCTTAAGGATGGGTTAAGGGTATCGGGGCTATTTCAGTGATTTTAAGGCGACGCGGTTAGAGACCCATCACCAAAAACATTAACTTTACAATCATTTCCCCACTCAAGTTCCAAAAATGGCTGAGGAATTTCTTAATTTGAATCTCTGGCTATTCCTTCTAGGTATTTGCGGCCACGAGTATGTTTATAAATAAATTTGTATCTAGTGTAAACTATTTGAAAATTATACCCTCGAAAAGTTATGGCTGGGACATCGAAGAAATTGTGGCTTACTCAGTATTATCACTGTATGTTTATATACACAAAATACTGATATAATTAGTTAGTAATTAATATAATAACATTAAAATGATGTTAGTAAGGCAAACACAAACATAAAATATAACAAAATTCGTAGGTCTACACAAAGAAAAGCGCAAAAGCTGCTGATTCAGCAGTGTGACAAGTGAAACCAAATGCATGCCTTTTCAGTCGACCCTCTGCTAGTAATGTCATCATTAACTTAAGAGCGACGCTCTTGTCAGTGTAACACTCTTCAGTCACTTCTATTTAATGCCAGCTCCTTGATTATTTATAATAAACATTATTGAGGGAAAGATAGAAGGAAAGCAAGGAAGGAGAAGGCCAAGCAGAGCATATATGGATCAAATGAAAGAAAAGATGGACGTCGTGTCTTACCAAGAGATCAAGGAGTAATAATATGAAAAAAAATATGAAAACTACTAATAAAATTAATAATATATGAATAAAAAATATAAGATTTAAATTAAAATAATAACGGCAAACCAATACTGTAATTTTCTTTTAATCTCCAAACTAGTAAATGGATTTCCTCCACCATACTTCAATCACATGCCATATGAGCAATACTAATACCATTACACCAAACCCCACAGCACACCCCTTAACGGAAATCCTGTCAAGTTTTAAGTGAAGCCAATGTTTACTAAGTGTTACTTATCTATTGCTCATAGTACTCCTACCGGATACGCGGCTTACGTTTGCGCGGCAAAAAATGACGTTTTGAACTGTTCATTAGTAGATTAACGAGCTTAAGTATGTCTTGTTTTATCAGCTTTTTTATATGGCGTGACTGTGAGAATGAATTTATTCGGATACTAGATATAAGTGCGTACTTACATGATATACAGTGTTATAGTAAGTAAGGGTTTTCCAGTAGCAAAGAAGTTAAGAAAAGTTAAATTCTTAAAACTCAAAATAATACAATAACGTAATGATTAAATGCGATTTTTGATAAAGTTTATTAAAATCGCCCCGTCGCTCTGCCAATTGAGCTATAATGTCAAGTGGCTTCTAGTGCAAAATTCTTTATTCCTTTGTTTCTTTTACACTTTTTAAGTTATGTTAGCGTACCCTACCTCCAAAATTTTTAACAATTCGGAACACCACTTGTTTACCTTTACAGATAGAATGTGAATTTTGAGAAGGCTTAACTATCACATAAATAGAATGTTATTCTTCATGAAAACCTCATTTTCGTAAGATCAATATTGGTTTGGATATTGTATCCTTATTTAACTGAAAATATTTGCCGTGTAGTGTCGGCTTAGAATAACACTACCCCATTTCTACCCGTGGGTGATCGTAAGAGGCGACTAAGGGTATAGGGATTTTTTGGGCGATATGGTTGGAGACCCGTCACCAAAAAAAATATTATTGCCATCTTTTCCCCAATCAACAGCCAGAAGTGGCTGAGTAATTTCTCATTCCAAAGCTCTGGCTACCCCGTTAAGGGATTTATAGCCGTGAGTATATGTATGTGTGTATGTATAAAAATGAAGCCCTGTATTGCCGGTTTAGAATGTCACTACCCCTTTCTATGTGCTACTATACTATTTCGTGCTACAGAGGTTATACTGTCCAGCTACTAACATGGTAGGTACTCATTAATGCCTACCAACCTACAAAAAGCTAGCTATCGTCCAATTAAAATTCAAAATAAATTTATAAGATTCTTGTATTTTAAATTGTATGGTGTGTACCCGTACTATCCGTTGATGTACCCTACTCTGTTCATTTTGGGTATGGTAGGGTATATCAAGTTGGAGGTTAGAAGAGATCTCACTCTTATGGTGTATTTATTTAAAATTCTAAGAGGAATTATTTTCAATCCCACTATTCTTACTATATTGAGCGTTGAGGTTCCAAATACTACGTTGCGACGACGACGGCGTGCTCGGCTTCTCATAGTGCCGTCGTCTCGGACAAATCTTTTGCGAGAAAACTCGTTAACGCGGGCTATAGCCGCATTGAACCAGGTCGATGAGGAGATCGATATCCTCCACTGTTCGCTGACTGACTTCACAAAAACAGCACTACGCTATTTATGTTATGAAGTTGATAGTTATAAGAAATGATAATATAATTAGAATGTAAAATATGTGAGAATTAATCGTATTAGGCCATACCTGTAAAGATTATTTCTGTGTAAATAAATAAAATAAATAAATAAATAAATTACCCACTTCAGGGTAGGCTTGAGCCTCTTGTTAAAGTTTTCTATGGGCTGTGTTGACGTGCCAATTAAATAATCTTCCAAAGTGACATATCATAATTTTATCATAAGAACACGGTAGGCAGTACTTACACCACAATTTCAAGATTATCATCATAATTAAATAACGTGTATAAAAAAATGCTTTATTAGTTCTAACTGTATTGCTAAGGTCCAATCATGCAAGAGCTATATCTTTTCAACTATTTAGAACTTGAAAAAGTTTATTCATAACGTTTTAAATACCCGAAATCATAAAGCCGTTAAACATAGTAAACTACATTAATTGTAAAGTAAATATGTGTTTTAGTTATTAACAAGGGTTTGTTTGACAAGCTGTAAAGGTGGTGTAAAAAGTGAAGTGGGAACTGCGTGTGGCCGATGAGTGTGTAGACGCCTTTAGCGCCACCGCTCGCTTTTATCTAGCCGCGGATGTACGGATTACTTAGTATGGATATGTATCTATAGTCACTTTGATGTGAATACATTTATTTAATTTAGTTTCAAAGTAAGTAAGAGCTTTAATATGAGGTAAGTGCTGGACGAAAAATTTGACAATACATTATTAACAATTGGTTAACCTATCCATTTAGAAGATTGTAATTGTAGCTTGATGTGAGAAGTCATCATCAGTATTTTTATGTAAATCAGTAACAATCATATAATCCATAAATATATATATAAAAAATATCCAAGATGAATAAACTAATAGCTTTATTTAGTATAAAATAATATTACCATCAACCAAGATTGAACCTTATCTCTGAGTCACTTCTGAACCATGGAAGTCCTAAAGTAAAATTTTTAAAGAACCCTCATTATGTGAAAAACATCTTGGTTCATAATTCGATTTTGCACACAAACCCTACATTATTAAAAATATTATACTTATCTCTTAAACAACATAAACCTGTCTTATCCATACTAGACTATCGCAATCATGGGAGGATGTTGAAACGAAACTAAACACTGTATTGATACTGCGGTTTCAAGTGTGATTAGCGAGCTTTTGAAGAGCTTTTATTTCGCCGAAAGCTTGCAAATACTGTTTGAACACCTTTGTGGAACTTAAGTTGTAAATCAATATCTTATGTTTGCCTCTGTCTATGTTTTTCGAAGTTTTACCGATAAATTCAATCATTAATATTTCGTAAAGTTCAAGTTAATATAATTTAGTCACATGGATGTATATAATATTTGTGTAGTCACAATCAAACCTAGGCAAATACTTTTAAAAACACGTCGTTTTCTCTACAAACAACAATAATTGAATTAAACTTGAATTGTATTTGAATTTCGTTCAAGTACATTTTCAATTTCTGTACGTTCTAATATATGTTTTTCATGTGAAATTAATATATTATTTACTGATAAACATATACATGAGCCTCCTCCAAAAACTCAGGAAATTATCCATTTTTTCTAAAATAATAGATTTGCATTCATGCCTTCCTGGTTCTTCTTAAAATAATTCGGTAATGCCATCTAATATTATATTGATACTACAAATAGAGTTGTTTTTTTTTGTTTACCGGAGGGGAAATTTTCATAGGATCCCCCGCCACTCGAGAGAGCGACGGGGGTATGTCGGACTTTTACCGACTAAAACCCCTCCGGTTCGGTGCTGCTGGCCCGGCGTCACCTTAACGTTTGTTTTGCCGGGCGGCCTTCAGCCAGGCATGGCGAGGCAAAGGAGTGTACCTAAGCTAAGTCGGATAGGGGCAAATAGAGTTCTACAAGTAAAACCAATTTTTATACTCGGTATAATTTTAAAAAGGGGTAACCAGAGCTCCAAAATCCCTTAGCCACTTTTGGCAGTTACCGAGAAAACGATAGTGAAAAGAAAGGTGATGGATTTCCAACTGCTTCACACAGAATGTAAAAAAAACTTTACTACACATTATAATTAATCTGTTATTACGCGCGAAATTTCAAACTGTTGTGTATATATATTAAGTGTAGTAATGAGGGTTTAAGATAAACTTTTGATGAACATTAATGTGTGTCAGCTAAGAGAAGCGTTGAACATAAAGTTTTATGATTCGTAAAGTTATAACGATGCTTTTATAGTTACAATGAACACATACAAAATAGTTAGGTAATATTAAACGGATCTCTCTCTGCTCATCACCATTTTGAAACTACTTAATTTTGGTAAATTATTTTGGTTGCTGAATTGCGTGGACATGTATTCTATTACACATTGTTAAATGATGTATAATTATATGTTGAATACATAGTTAGATGTTTCTAATTAAAATATTTAAACTTAAAATAAAGTATCACGACAAATTATATTTAGTACGTTAGAATGAAATTCGATAAATATTAACCACAAAATAGTAAATTATGTAAAATGATAGATTCATCTTTATATCTGAGTTGATTTTAACTAATATCCCGGTTTCATAGAACTACGTTCTTCCAAAGCATCTTTTAAAAATTACAAGTACACTATTTGCCGTGTAGTGTCGGCTTAGAACAACACTACCCCATTTCAACGTGGGTGATCGTAAGAGGCGACTAAGGGTATAGGGGCTTTTTAAGTGATTTTTGGGCGATGTGGTTGGAGACCCATCACCAAAAACGTATATTATTATCATCTTTTCCCCAATCAACTTCCAAAAGTGGCTGAGGAATTTATCATTCCAAAGCTCTGGCTACCCCGTTAAGGGATTTATAGCCGTGAGTATATTTATGTATGTATGTAAGTACACCATCCATCACATTTCTACAAAGACTTTAAAGAATCAGATTAATGATAACTAATAAACACCTAAAATACATTAAAAACCAATAAGGAGGGACATCTTATATTTAATGGCCAAAGTCTGATATAAAATGGTGATAAAACAAACAAGATATATAATTTAAAGTAACTTAAACCAAAATCAAGGAACCGTTATGTTTGTTTAAACCTAAACTGGTGTTTAATTGTTTTTAATGTAAAACCAAGTAGGTTGTATAGCTCCAGCTGCCTATTTATGACTAAAGAAATGCGTAGATCTTATTATTTTTATTTAATCATATTCATGTAAAAAATATATTGTAGAGAAAGTAGCTACAATAAAAGTTATAAATGTTATCATTGCTATGCTCTTTATATTAATAACATAATAACTTTATTTCCTTGGAAGTATCTTAATAATATCTTCATATCTTAATTACTGCAGTGATTTAACTATTGAAGAAAGAACAAAATCAGCATTAAGTAATTTACAAAGGCTTTTACACTTTATTACTTTTTAAATTATTCTGAAGAAAATTCAACTCCATGCATCTTGTATTCCCATCAATCACGCTATGCTACCCTTAATCCGAGTTCAAATATTAGCTTGTTGGTTTAAACCAAAGTTTAGCGCCGGTGTGTGGGAATATGCTGTTTTTGCTACTCACTACCTACCCCACTTGGGAAGCGGTCTTTGTGTAACTTGATATCGCGACTAAAGTAATTCATCATATTTTTGTTTCAAATAAGTTTTGTGTTACGGACCGAGATTATGAGAACCAATGAAAACGTATTTCGTGATCGTAATTATATTTGTGTATTGAAGTTTCTTTCTATGGGTGTTATACAAGTCGATTAAAGATATTAGGGCTTTTCTGTGACTATTGGGTGATGTGACCAATGATCCTGATGGCGACCAATCTGACACACACCCTTTATTTTACTAAGTATCCTTTCCTCACTCAACTTCTAAAATCGACTGATGACGTTCTGGTCAGGAACCTCTGGCTTCCCTTTTTCGAATTTATTTATTAATAACGGTGCTATTTTTGTCATGTAGGTGACTTAAAACTGGTCAATTATACGAGTGTTATACGACGACACTAAGGGATTAAAACTTTGATTAAATGTATTGAATACTTTTCTTCTTTTAAAAGTGGCTTATCGTTTTTGTATTCGGAAGCTCAGACTACCGTTTTTTCGTATTAAAACCTATTTTTACCTCTCCTCATAACAAATCCAGCTTACTCTTGAAAATTATGTATCATCTTAATCTGAACAAAGAATTATTTATTTATTTTTTAATCAGTTTATAACAAAGTGACTCAAGATAAAGCAAATATGTAGTCCTTCCAACTCAACACAGCCTTCCAAAGTAACCGTTGTAAATTTTGGTGTCAGAGATTTCACAATATGAGGTTTCAAATTTTTTGACACTGAGTTCTATCTAAACTTTTAGACTTTCAGCTGTGTGTATAATTATAGGTGTATTTATAGTATATTAAAATTAAAATTGGACTATCGCAATAGAGTCAAACGCCGACATTAACGTTGTAAAGCTAATTCAACTTATAAAAGCTCTCGGTCTGTTTTTGATTCTATCCTTTTTGGAGATAAAATGGTGATTTATCTCTTCATCATAAATTATATTTTGATGTGTCTACTAACGAAGAAGCAAATTTGTCCTCCTTTCTACAAAGCCTACTGAAGTAACCGGCGTACTGTGAAGATATCCTCAACCTCTTTGTAAATTTGGTGTAGGCTGAGCTACGCTTTGTTTCGGTGCATCCTGTTTAAAGTTTAGGTTGCTAGGAGATGAATATTGGGATTAATAAAATGATGGACAAGATAGTTCTAGCCTAGGGCTTTGAATAATGCTTCTTTATCTTTAACTGTAGGTTTCGCGTAGTTACTGGGGTGTTTTTAGTAAAATTTATTATTTCTTGTCAGCAATCTTTTATAGCATATCAGCAATCTTTTATATCTTATTAAACAACAACATTATTAATTACTTAAACTGTCAAGTTTCCATTGATATTAAGCTGTTAGTGTTTTTTTTTATTATTTGAACAAAAATACAAATTAATTTTCTCTTTTATTAATTTCACTCCCAAGATCTTTTTACAATTATTACCAAGCATTGCAAGCAAGCAAAATAATAATAATTGAACCTAAATAGAGTGTGCCCATCATTATAGTATTGTTAATATGTAGAATGTATACAATGGCTAACAAACTTTATTTAAACAATCTATATAGTCCATAATAATATGTCCAATTTGGTAAGTAAAGCCTACGAACTAGACAGAATACAACTATTTACATCATAATTTTATTTCAAATATTAAATAAATTTTGGACAATATTCGTAAATGAACAATTAAAACTTGGTGAAAGTTACTACTTCTACACCTTACTACTTTCATATATATGAACCTACACCCACTTAGATATGAAGTCATATTAGAATATCTTTTACAGAGAAAACAAAAAAGCAATAAAATTATGCCAAGTATAAAATAAACAGTATTTTGACTTAGTTGATTCTTGGTTATCGCCGTGATATGCTAATATCACTATCGGTTTCATGAATACACTTTGTATTCCGATATTTTCATGAATATCATATTTAAATATCATATCTTCTTTAGACTACGACTAAAAAGAATGACACAAATTTAACATAACGCCTAAACACACTTATACATTTTTTTTTGTTCCCGTAAATATACTCACGCAATTAGTTGCCATTGGGGTAGGCAGAGATGATCGATCGTCACTTTTTACAATTTTGGCAAACCTCCCAACCTTCGTTTACATAAATCAAGATTTTTTATATATGCTGTTTTGACCTTTACTCTACGAACGCCGGCTTTTTGTAGCATATTTTGTTCTTTTTGAATAAGAAAATATTTTGTTATCCTTTACCTGATTATTAAAACATAGTTTTAATATAAAAAAGAACCATTATGTTAATATTTTTATCGACCTATGCTGCTTACTGATTATGCTTGTACTTCAAACTAATTAGCCAAACAAGATTAACATTTGCAAATAAGCAGATATTGTTTTTAGAGATATTCTTTTCCTCACTCAACTTCCAAAAGTAGCTGAGGAATTTATAATTCCTTAGCTCTGGCTACCCCTTCTAGGGAAATATAGCCGTGAGTATGTATGTATGTTTTTAGGTAAATTTCATACAACAAGATCTATAATAAAAATTTCAACAAAAAGCGTAAATAAAAGATAAGTTTATCCTTTTTCCAAAATAAAGAAATTCATTTCAGTATGTTTATCCATAGATTTCTCGTATTACCTCTTGAATACAGACGACAATATTATTTTAATATAACATCCAATGACTTTCTTATTCACTTAAATGGCTCACCGTAAAATAAATTTACACATAATGGTGTCGATGTAGGATTTGATATGTGATGCTTTATAAATATTATATAATTACTTTATATAGTGCCGTGTAGAGTGTCACTAACCCTTTCTACCCACGGCTTGCCACCGTGATAGCCCAGTGGGTAGAACACTCGGTTATCGTGCAAACGACTAGTGTTCAAATCCTGGGTCGGGCCTACACCAATTTGTCTTTTCTAAAGACATATGTGTGGTTAATTTATCATGGTTGTAAACGGTGAGGGAAAACATCGTGAGGAAACCCACATGGCTGAGTTGTACTTAGTCATGTGACAGTGTATTTGTACAAAACGGCGATAGGCCTGCCCCCTATCACGTGAGTACACTGTCCATGCAAAACGTGGGTACTCTGAACACCAGGTGACAAAGTCACGTGATGTTCAGAAGTATTAGTACCTCTGCCAACCCCTTCGGGGATATTCGGCGTGAACGTTTATGTTATGTTTATGTTTTTTACCCACGGGTGTCGTAAGTGGTGACTCAGGGTATGGGGTTTTTAAGTGGTTTTTAGGCGAAGCGGTTGGAGACCCATCCCAAACGACACTTTATTTCTACCATCTTGCCCTCTATCAACTTCCAAATGTGGCTGAGAAGATTCTAGCTCTGGCTACCTCTATTTGGAATTTATGGCTGTGAGTATATGTTTATGTGTATGTCTTTGTGAACTGTTAATTTGTTCATTTGTGTTGTTCAGCTGTGAAGTGTTGGATTAGAATAGCGGTAAACCATTTCCTCCTGCTTATTCCATTTGTCTGAATGAAGACGTCTGAGAGCCACAGAACCTGAATTTAGACTAGTGGAATAACGTTCAGAACGGTAGGCTTCTGAAAAGTAGACAAATTTGTGTAGTGGAATAACAAGCGTCTGCGGCAGTAACTTCGAAGGACGTCTGAATTCAGAAACGACAAAGTGTAATGGAATAAGCTCTTTAGGGTATAAGGGCTTTTATGTGAGTGTTAGTACCTAAATGAATACACCTACTAATGTCTATAAACACAAAAAAACGGTAAACAGAGTTTCAGAAATAGAAATATAAAATATTGTTACATAATAATCAAAATGTTTTGTTCATGAAAACCTCATGTGGGGAATATTACTAATAAATAAAGGAAAGAAAAATTTCGAGACCAGCGGGAATCGAACCCACGACCTCCGGAAATACGCCAGGTATATTTATTAGTTATTTGTTATATAATGATTGTTGTTGATGGGTCTCCAACCACATCGCCCGACCATCACTTAGAAAGCCCGAATACCCTAAACTGCCTGGTCTTAACCAACTAATCCCGTTTTTTTGAGCCGACACTACACAGTGTTTTAAGCTGACCGAATAAAAAAACGCCCCTTAAGTTCTTTGTTACATACCAAATAAAGTAAGACAACAAACATACAAAACCAAGCAACCATAACACTTCCTTAGTTTAGTTTCCGCTGACTAACCCTAACAACAACATTCCGAAGACACTAAGCGTTATATCTTACACCCCCAAGTGAATTATTACCCCTGTATAACGCCTACGAATTTCGATGACTCTTATTACAAACCAATAAGACATATATTCGATTGCGAAAAGTTCCCAGAACCGCCCTTTCGTAGGGAATGCTCAAAACACGTGCATAAACAGGGTGTTACTTATTTACTAACCTCATTAAAATGTTGATGTGTTTAATGTGCCGAGACCAAGTGACTTGTGTTTAAGGATGATTTTTTAAGAAATTTAGAATTTAGATCTCTATGGTCATTGGACATATATATAAAATATCTTTTTCGCAAATTGATTACGTGGAAAGGTTTTGGTGAAATTCGTATGCAATGGATTCGATAAAAAATTTACAAAAATGAGTAACGTAACTTCTTCGTTACATTGCTCTTTTTAAAATAACTTACAAAGGCATCTTATTTGTTCTAACAAGTTTATTACAAAAGTTAACTTGCCATAGTTATTATCAGTTTGAGGATTCCATTATCAATGAACAAAAAAATATAAACCTTAAGATACATCATGTCTGTCTATTTGATCGTAAATCACAGATTTTGTTTTTAATACTCATAAACTTCAAATTTGAATCTAGACGATTTTCTGTGAGTCACATTATAATTTAGGGTTTATAAACCATTTTTGTTTTAGTGTTCAACTTCCTCGGAAATTTCCTCTAAAAAACTTAATAATATCTTAAAAAGGGGTTTGTAAAAATAATAAGGATATAGTTTCACCAACAAATAAATAGTTAAAATTCAAAGAAATTGTTATTGATAAAACGAAGTACTCATTTGTATTTTTGAGTGTTAAAATGGGATGTTGCATATTTCATTCATCTAATTTACAATTTTTTAAGACCCCAATTCAACGCGGTATTTATATTGAAGTGACAACCATCTATAAATCCAATGTCAACACAAAAGGTGCAACAAACAAACACACCAACTGACACATTAAATCGATTCGAAACCTTATCATATGTTTCGAAACATTATTTAAAAATATTCGAATTACCAACCCAATTACGGGAACGCTGCCGCTGCGCCCATATTTAATTCAGTACAAGTTGGCGGGTTTAATTAAGAAATTAAGATAAGGACACAATCGAATTGTAATCGACACAGGAAACCGCTCGGAAGCTTTTCTAAAACGAATAAAGTGTGCCGATACCTTTGTAGTCATAATACAGTACAGTATGTTAACTTATGTAAGGTTTTTTTAATAGATGTTTTCATAACTTCAAAACTGTGAAGTTTATTCGAGGTATAATAGTTTTGAAGATGCGTAGTGTAATTATGATTTATGAGTAATGAATATTTCATATAGTTAAGTAGGTATAGTAGGGTCACGGTTATATAAACTTAACCTCCTTAGAATATAATAAATAAACGATGTGATCTTGAGATAATTTTAGTTTCCTTTAATTACAGTTTGTGTAATGCATGGATTGGTCTTTAAAACCAACAAATTATTCGAGATCTCCTCGGCTCAAACATATAAAAAGTGACTGTAGAACCCAAAAAGCTACTTCACTACTCCGACGTGTAGCGTCCGCGCGATTCGATACATAAATTCCAATTAAAAGAGCGTCAGAACACGATTTCGGTATATTTTATCGCGCATCGAAGTCTCGATTAGAATTTATCGATTCGGCATTCGATTGTTTAGTCTGTGATGACAACCGAATGAGCAGTTTGACAACCGACTCCGGGCATAAACCAACCGAAACGGACCCCATACTTTTTACAATTTATAAGTTTTATGTCGAAAAACAACCGCTCGGTAGTAAAAATGATTGTTAGTCCCTTACTTATAATTTGGGTCGGTCCTGTTTGATGTTTCGAATATATTATTCATTGATTCGAGTATTTGTTATTATTTAAATGGGTTTCGATTAGATGTTTGTAGCACTTAAGTTGAAGAAGTCATTTGGACAGTTTTATGTGTTTTAAATTATTTGTAATGTCTTTTGGAATTCGTTTCCGATGAAATGGAGCGCTTTGAATTTATTAAAATGAAGTTAAAACAATATAATTGAGTATTGTTTATTGCGACAAATTGTTATTTAATATGTGTGCTGAATTATGATACGAATCTTATGTTGAATTCTGCTCACACTAACTTAATGAATAATGCGTATGATAACTGGAAACTTTTTGCTCATCAATTTTCAAAGAATAATAATTTAATGCATCATCAATAATTGTATAATTGTAAAATTGAAGAAGATATCCAATTGAAAAAGATAATCATGGTAATCTTTACCGTTAGTAATCACTTTCTTGTTCCTTAAGGTTAGTGATATAATATTACAACTTTTGATTTATTTATTGTTTCATGAATATGTCAAGTTTAGTTTTTCTTATACTTGAAATGTTTCTTTCCTTTATTTACATACATACATATCCATATACTCACGGCTATAAATCCCTAGAAGCCAGAGCTAAGGTATCAGAAATTCCTAAGCCACTTTTGGAAAGTTTAGTAGCGAAAAGATCTCCAAAAAAGAAAGGGTCTCCAACCGCATCGCCCAAAAAACCCTTAAAAGCCCCAATACTGTTAGTCGCCTCTTACGTACGTAAAGACCGGAAGAAATGGGGTTGTGCTATTCTAAGCCAAACCTACACAGCAAATCCTTTATTTATTAGTAATAATCCCCACATGAGGTTTTTATGAATAAAAACATTCAAATTAGTTTTTCTTTTTTCAAACTAGGATATCCATACTAATATTATAAATGGGAAAGTGAGTTTGTTTGTTTGTTTGTTCCTCTTTCACACGGTAAATACTGAACCGATTGCTTTGAAATTTTGCAGACGTATAGTCAGAAGTCTAGATTAAATAATAGTATACTTTTTATCCCGGAAAAAATATGTTCCCAAGGGAAATCAAAAATATTGTTTGCTTGCTGGCTAGAGATGGCGCTGCGTATCGTTTAAAACAACGTAATATATTGTAAACTAATATAAAAATCAAAATTTAGAAGCTTAATGGTACGATAATGGATCCCCGAAAATAAGGAACTCCCGAGGGATGATGTAATATTTTTCTATCGTATAAACATTTTTTTACATCTACTTATATACTTATAAATATAATTTAGAAGCTGAATGAAACGACGATGATTGCTTGAAACTAAGTAATCAGCAAGGGTTCTCATAGGAACATCAAAAAACCTTAACTCATATATGGCTCAAAATATTGCATTGCAGCGATTATTTTTATCATAGATGGAATTCACATCAGACACTTTGTTAATGTTCATTTTGGAAAGATTAAGGGGTTTCATCCATTATTTATTTAACTAACTACTATGAATATTTAATTAGAACTATTATGAATCAATCGTCCCGGGTTCGTATCTCAGGTAATTCAAGCTTTTTGTAAAAAAATGTTTTGTTAGCTTAAAATAGCACTATATTTAATAATAACAAGCACTATCCCTTCAATTTAGCGATTATTTTGGATGGAGATCTACCACTAATCATCCCTATATTGCCGAGCAATCGCTGCAAGCTCTCCCACTATCACCAACGGTCAGTGTAAGGGGCAGCACCGGGCCGTCGCCGCAGCGCCAAACTACTATCCGTATCTGTACTTACTAAAGATATTCTCATTTCTGAACATAAAAACTTGGTATATTTGTTTAATGATTCTTATGAACAATTAAAAAGTAATTTTTGGAACTCAACCCCTAACGGGTTGATATAGCAAATGAAAGTTAATATACAGTTTTTTTTTACATTTTATAATAAAACTTGGTGCGATTTAATTTATGAAATCCATCTATCAATCATTCATGAGTATATGCTAACAACCATAAATTCCACAAAAGGGTAGCCATAGCTTCAGAGATACTAATTCTTCGTCCAATTTTGAAAAAAGATTGATAAAAGATAGTTTAATAAAGGTTGTTAGTGATGGGTCACAAACTGCAGCGCCCAACAATCACTTAAAAAGCCTCAATGTCCTTTATGTCATTAACAACGCCCGCGGGATTATTAATATAAAAAACAGAAGTTGAGATAGTGATTCGGTATTTTAATATTATGTAAACTGGATGCAAAAAATGAAGTCCACGCGGACGAAGTCGCGGGGCAAAAAGCTAGTAAATTATAAACTTTATTCCCAGAATCGATGAAAGTGTTTCATTTTATGGCTCTGGCTACTCTTATTTGGGATATACAGCCGTGAGTTTATATATGTACTAGATGAAAACCCGGCGTTGCTCGGGTGAAATATGACTCATCATAATACACATCTAAGTTCAAAATGTAGGTAGCTACTTCTGCTTCGTTTATAATAATATATATTGTTTTTGTCTGTTTATATAATAAATAAATAGATAAAAACAATATATATTATTATAACAACAATATTTATATAATAATATATATTGTTTTCATCTATTTATATAAACAACAATAAACGAAGCAGAAGTAGCTACCTACATTTTGTACCTAGATGTGTATTATGAGTCATATTATAGATACTGTATTCTTCAGTCAACACAACTTTCCTAGATAGACGGCCACAGTCTACGATACCCCATGGTAGCTCTTACCGCGCGCGCCCTTAGGGAGCTATCAAACAAAAATGGGTATCCTAACGTGTGGCTACCTAAATACCTACTAAATTTACCATCTTTACGAAGAGCCCTTTGCTGCATCCACTTTGCACAATTGTGACAATGATTACCAATTGCAAGGAAATTCGTCTGTTAACAAAATGATATAGTAGGTATCATCAAACAAAAACAAAGACAATACTTTTGATTTTCGGCATAATGTTCGTAATCGGAACAAATTAATACAAATAGAGACATAGAAACTGTCAGTACAGTCGAATAGATTGAAGATCAAGATAGTCGAAATGTTTTCAAAGTTCCTGAAGGCGCTAGGCTGATTGTATTCTAGTTTGGAAGTCCGCGCACTACAATGAGGTGATGCGTGATGCACTACAATGGCTAAAAAAGTGATAAAAACAGTATTTTCGCGAAACGTCAACGACTGAAAAAAAGAGTATCTATAATAATAATTTTATCAAGGAGTACGGTAGACTCGATCGAAACCTCCTTTAAAAAAGTGTCCTCAGCGAAACGATCGACTGAAAAATATTATGAAACGGAACATAAATGTCATCAGACTGAAATTTGTCTGTCAGCACCATTAGGAATTAGCAAAATACTCGACTAAAGATCCACAATCTTTTCTTGGCCGGTGGCGACACTGGTATTACTGTCGCCATTTTGAAATTTCGGCCTGTCATTGTCAGTTAGTTCTTAACTAAATAAAAATTATAGGGTGACCTACGTATAAATTATCTATCACTTTCATTAATATTTTTTGTAGTGGAAACTTTTTTTTAACCATAATTATTTTTATCATGTATCTTTGCTTATTAATAAACGCTTTTGTTTCCAGTATTTGATACAAAAATTAAATAAAATTATTACTTATTTTGTAAAATTTTATCTAAGTAGGCTAACACTGTCTGAAAAGTTGTGCGCACTTAAATAGCGGTGCGGGTTACGGGAAGTGGGAAATAGCTCCCGAATAAGTTTTCACGTCGTATACACTGATGCGTGGGTTCTAATCCTAATGCGGGGATGTACCAATGTGTATTTTTTTATGTCATAACTGTCTGACATATATATAAAAATATAAGGCTGTCAACAGCAATAGAAAAGTGCCCATAGATTCACTGACCCAGCAAAATGAATGACCCAAACGATTTCTAATGTTTATAATTATTTTTTCTGTGCCACCTTTTTAGGGGATCTATGTGTGAATATGAAATGTAAAAGACAGTACACGACAAGGTAAGCCTCTGATTTACAGGATTAAAAAAATGATTTTATGTAGTTACCCACTTTTTAAACTCTGAGTGTCGCAAACAACAAATCCTTGAGTATAAATTAATAATGAAACAGTTTGCAGAGAAGTACAATTGACAGTGTTATCGCTACAAGCGATCTCTTCCAGACAACATTTGGGAGGTAAGATCAGCAAATTTAGGATACACTGTCATTCAGGTAGACATAACAGACAAGGGCAAAAATAAATAAATATAATTAGCTTACATTAAAACGAACTTGTTTACTTACAATGATAGTTAGTACATAGTACATAACAGTCATGAGTATGTATGTAATATATACATACATATACTCACGACTGCGAATCCCTAAAAGGTGTAGCCAGAGCTAAGAAATTAGAAAATCCTCAGCCACTTTTTGAAAGCTGAGTGGGGTAAAGATGGTAAAATAAAGGTTGTTGGTGATGAGTCTCCAACCGCATCGCCCAAAAGTCTCTTAAAAGCCACAATACCGTTAGTTGCCTATTACGTACACCCACCGGCAAATGGGGAAGTGCTATTCTAAGCCAACACTACACAGCACCTAGTTATTAATTGAATGAATATTATATAAATTGTTTTATTAAGACATTTCAATACATAAATAAATTAGCCTGTATGATGTAAAATTATTTCCCTTACAATGGTAAAATTTTATTTAATGGCAATACTAATTTCGATGACAGCGACGCCCTTACCGGCCAAAAAATGTATGTGTGTGTGTGTTAAAATCATATTTTTTTTATGTTTTATCATTCAGGTAAGGTTTTAACCGAGTCTACCGTACCCCGTGACGAAATCATTAATATAGATTAAATCCCTGAAAGCTAGTATAATTTCAAAATATCTTTATCATGTTTTTCTAGATGGTGAAGAAAATGTGTTAGGCTATGATTTTCTTATTAAAAGCCTTAGTATTATAACTTGAGTGGCCTTATCGTCGCGTTTTACTTATCCTACAACAATAAGTTGAGCTTATAATCTAAACTGATGAAATACCAGTGAACAAAACTAAAAAAAAACAATCGATTAACTATCTACCTATATCATATAGTCAAGGCGTAAGTTTCCACAAGTGTACGCAAATACCTTTGATTTCGTCCATCAACCTGTTCAAACATACCACTTTGTTTTGCACGCTATTTACTGGCATTTTTAAGCATGTTCTACAACTGATCAAAATATGACCAATTCATATGTAATGGCTTAACTTTAACTTTTGGAAAGTTGAGTGGGGAAAAGATGGTAAAATAAAGATTCTTGGTGATTGATCTCCAACCGCATCGCCTCATGTTCCCTTAAAAGCCCCAATACCGTTAGTTGCCTCTTACGTACACTCACCGAAAGAAATGGGGTAGCGCTATTCTAAGCTGGCACTACACAGCAAATAATGGCTTTTCATAATCTCAAATTATGCTCATAAATCTGAAATGTTACAGTTAGTTCTAAAAGTACTTAATTGCGTAATAATCAGTCTTCTATGAACTAAGAAAAACATCTGTTGCTGCTCAGAATCTAAATTTAGTGAGAATAGCAACAAATTATAGACGTACGTTTATTGGCTTCAAAAATCTCTTTACTACGCGGCGTAGTTAAACTATAGTGTTGTTCCGTTGTCTTTCCGCGAACCGAACTGTCATTACTGTAAACGGAGTGCGTCTAATCTGTGCCCATTCACTAATATTGGGACACTTGTGGACAACGAAGTTAAAAATAATATAATAGGAAAGCTAGAGCATTAGTAGTAGCAGAAAAACTAAAAATAAAACAATGTCGAAACTCGGGGTAAACTTATGTGAGACTTACTTGACGTATAAACGTGACGTGATTGTATTTAGGTAGATTAATAAAACCATAGAACAACTTCCAAATTTAATTCTTAGATTTTATTGCCGTGAGTACCTATAGACATGTATGTATGTATGTACAATAATCAAAGAAATGAACGCAAAAGTACTCACTTGTTTACAAAATTTCAGCCAAAACGTATTTGTATTAGATTTAGTCGGTTTATATTTTTTTACTTTCTATTGGTTTTAAACTAAGTTCAATGTTTTCATTAATTATACCTGAATAAATAAATATGTTTACATCCCAAAAAGGGGTAGACATAGCTTCAGAATTGTATTATTATTATTTTTTATCATTGTATCTGAATGTCACTTAATCATAACAATAATTAATTAAATTACACAAATTTTCAACGAAATTATAAAAAAAACATCAAATTAAATTCCAACTCACTAATAATATAAAAAATAAATTCTTGAAAAAAAACATAATCGGTAAATGTAAATTAATACAGTAAATTAAAATTTTAAGAAGTTATGTATATACATTATTAAGTTCATTAATGTCTTACAGGCTCATGTCAATCAAAAACCTTTTTAATTTTATTTTAAATTCCTTTGGTGAACTTATCAACCGCATCTCGTTGGGAATTTTGTTATATATATACCTAAACTAACTTGAAACCGCGGAGCGTGCTCAACCACTTTAAAATGAGGAGTTTTCATGTCAGAGCTCTTTAAAAAAAGATCTTTCTGCGTTTGGATTCTCGTATTAATTTCTGTTCCGCACTCTCAACACTCATTTGTTTTTTTCCTAAAATCCGTCAACAGTAGAAAATAAATTCTAGATGGAAAAATAAAGTCTGCTCGGTGATGATAGCTTAGCGAATCGCCCAACAAACTCTTTTAAAAAGCCCCAAAACCCTATCTCGCCTTTTACGACATCTGAGCGAAGAAATAAGTAATTGCTATTCTAAGCCGACACCACACAGACATTTCATGAAACCAAAACCAACTTTTGGTTTCGACAGTACCGTAAACAGTTTTCTTTATTACAGCAGTGTTGGCAAATAGAACAAAGCGCCCCACTAGTGTAGTACGCGGTATTCATTAACAAGCGCTCATTCTAGGTATCGATAAAATGTCGATAACTTTGTTGGAATTCATCGACACATCTAAGTAGCCGCTATGAGTAGGGCGTGAAACAGATCTTTTAGGCAAAGTTCCAAATTCACTGTAAGCTGTAAATGACACGGAATATGCATTGCGTTCTTCAATTTTAACATACATGTACTCACGGCCACAAATCTGGAAACTCCTCAGTCGCATTTGGGATTGATAGAAGACAAAATGGTAGAAATAAAGTATCGTTGGTGATGGGTTTCCAATCGCATCGCCCCAAAACCACTTAAAAAGCCCCATACCCTTAGTCGCTTACGACACCCGTGGGTAGAAAGGGTTAGTGACATTTTACACGGCACTTCAGTTTGAATTGCACCAAATATCTAATAAAAGCATTTTAACTAAGTTGTACTTAGTCATCTGACAGTGTATTCGTACAAAAACGTCGATAGGCCTACCCCCTATCACATGAGTACACTGTCCAAGAAAAGCGTAGGTACTTTAAACACAAGGCTACAATGTCACATGATTTTAAGAAGATTTAGTACCTCTGCCAACCCCATCAGGGATTGCGGCGTGAATGAAGGTTTGAAATTTGGTTTACGTTTATATCGTTTTGGAAAGTGAAGCTGAATTTATTTGTGTATTATCAATTTATTTATCACCTTTTACGCAATGCAACCTTTTACCATTAAGAGGCAGTAATCAACGAAATAGTCGATGAAACATGCAAATATATACCTTACATCTATGACTACCTACTTAACCAAAAAATATATTTTTAATATTAAATAAGTTTTTTTATGTTATTTGTATCTTAAATGCCTATTAGTTGTTGTTATTGACATTTAAAACTATACTATATACCCCTAAATATGTACTTTATTATATTTTTTATTATTTATAATAGCAGTAGAAAACATTCTTGACAATTTCAGCTATCTTAGTATCACCTTTTCCGAGATTGAGTCTGATGGCCATTAGACGGATGGACAGACAGTGAAACTTCAGTAACAGGGCTTTGGGACTACATTTTTTGTAGGAAATGTATCAATTACCTATATATATAAGTAGAAATAAAACATTGAAATGCAGGGAGGAGTCAGGAAAGTTTCTCAATTTAAAGAAATAAAAGAGGATGTATGAAAAGATCGATTAATTTAAATGAAGCGCTAAGTTTGCTGCGCTGCGCTGCGCTATCTTAACACGTGTTAACGAATGTAAAACATTTGGTATTGTTTTAACTGTGTAAGAGTCATAGGTTTGCCATGTTCCTACATAAAGATAAATATAAAAAAAATATTTGTTTCAAAATAAAAAGAATTGTTCTCAATTTCTTGAACGTCACAAACTTACGTATAAGTTAAATCTTCCTCCACTGACTCTACTTCGGATTCGGAGGGTGTATTGTTGCGAGAAGAACCCGTAAAAAACTCAGCAACACACATCTAAGTCAAATTACAATATTGGTGTATGTCTGGAAAAATCCTGAATAGAGCCCTGGTGATACCAAGCAGTTTCATCTATCATATAATCATTGAAACTGTAATAAGCTTTTAAATGAAGACTGCGTTTTATAATTACTTTGAATTTCTTTTCTGCAAGATTCAAAATGTCATCAGGTATTTTATTATCCCTTAAAGGGAAAGGGATTTTTGGGCGATGCGGTTGGAGACCCATCACCAACAACCTTTATTCTACCATCTTTTCCCCACTCAACTTCCAAAAGTGGCTGAGGAATTTACAATTTCTCAGCTCTGGCTACCCCTTTTAGGGATTTAATGCCGTGAGTATATGATGTATTTTATTATGAAATTTTACACATAACCCCATAAAATATGTATTTATTTTGACAAACTGTACTTTTGAATTGAAATTTTATTATTATCTCTAAGACTTCTAGTGTTCTAGTCACAGTTTTTGGAAAATACTTTCAATTTTTTTCTTACATACACGATGTTTTCACATATATATTGACATGGCAGTGTCAATCTATTTATGTTTTTAACTCTTAGCCGCCTCTTAAGATCACCCGTGGGAAGAAATGGGGTAGTACTATTATAAGACGACACTTCACAGTTTCCTATTGCCATGTTTCTATTTATTAAATATGAGTATCGATAAATGTGAATGCACTTCTTAATATTTGTCAAGATCTAACCAAATAACAACCAATAGGAGTCTATCGGTTGTTAGTTGTGAGGATCCTACATAGTGCCAATCTGTAGTGTCTACCTACCCTTTTAGTAACTAAATAAATAATACCAAAAAATATTAGCGAATAAAATGAATCTTACCAAAAAATATTAGCTGTGTAGTGTCGGCTTAGAATAGCACTACCCCGTTTCTTACCGTGGGTGTACGTAAGAGGCGACTAAGGGTATTGGGGCTTTTTAATGGAATTTTGGGCGGTGCGGTTGGAGACCCATTATCAACAACCTTTATTTTACCATATTTTCCCCACTTAACTTCCAAAAGTGACTGAGGAATTTCTAATTCTTTAGCTCTGGCTATCCCTTCTACGGATTTATAGCCGTGAGTATATGTATGTATACCATATCCACAAATTCACAAACCCAACAACATTTATATCACTGTTATTTTCAGACAACTCACAGTTCACCATACTCCGTACAGGGCGTGTCCGAGATCAAAGGCGGCCAGGCGCCCTCGTAGGCGCCGCTCACATGTTGTTCGGAGATTAACGAGACGCCCCTTTCCTGTGGATTTTACTACTAAATTGTGCTTTTATTTTGTGTTATTTGGTTTTGGTTTGGTATAAGGGACAATGTATAGGTTTAGTGGTAATTGAATGATACACATACGTACTTCATAAAACACAATACGACTATAAAGATCGATTTAATTTGATAGTATATGGCCAAAGCTGTGTAGTGTCGGCTTAGAATAGCACTATCCCATTTCATTACACGGGTATCGTAAGTGGTGAATTAGGGTATGAGGCTTTTTAAGTGTTTTCTGTGGAAATGCAGTTGGAGACCCATCAGCAATAACATTTAATATACAATCCTTTCCCTACTCAACTTCCAAATGCAGCTGAAGAATTTAAGATTCTTAAGCTCTGGCTACCCCCTTTAGGGATATATATCCTTAAGGATGTAATTAAAAAAGGATTCGATTTTATTTTACTGTATTACGATACTACTGAGCTCATGGGGAAAGGAGGTCACAATTGATTTAGACAAGTTGCATTGCTTTTGCCTTTTTATGCACATTTTACTTTTGGTTAATGTGTTTTCTACGTTTGTCCTCTTCTGACATTTCCATCGACATTGCAATTTTAGGGATGGTTTGCCTCTTTTTGTTACAATACATAGCTGAACAGAACTATGTGAAAATAAAGTATGCCTGAGCATCTAGGATTCAGGTATTAATTTATCACAAATGCTTACATAACATACTAGAAATCAGGTAAACAAAGTAACAAACAACCGTGATTGTCCATTGGGTAGAACACCCGCCCGTCTAATAAGACAAGCGTGAGTTCAAATCCGGGTTAGAGCCTACACTAATTTGCCTTTTCTAAAGTCATGTTTGTGGTTAATTTATCATGGTTGTTAACGGTGAGGAAAAACATCGTGAGGAAACCCACGTGGCTGAGTTGTACTTAGTCATGTAACAGTGTATTCGTACGCATAGGGGATATACGGCGTAAATGTTTGAGTCTCAAGTCTTTGAAAAAAGTAAAAAATGATCTTCTAATATTTTATGTAAAATATTGCCGCATATTTTTCATCAGAACAGCATTTAAAAATCATTTAATTTTCGTGAATATTTGAACAATATTTGCAAAAATACAACTTTAAAATCTTTCGATGTAATAATACAAACATAAAAGGTATCGCTTTATTTTAGCTCCACTGAAGTTCAGCTACATACTATCACCGATCATATGCTTCTAAACAAGACAAAGATATTAGCACAATATTTTACAAAATCACTAAAAATCTCACAACAAAATCTGCAACAAACAAAAATTGATATGTGATCATTTATAAAGTGTTAAGATAACTACACATTCTAACTGCTGGCTTGGAAAAACAAACATTTCTCAAAAGTTTCCCTTCCGGCGTAGGGTTGGACCGCACGACACGACAACGATAATAGATGTAATTCACAATATCGATATCGATATATCGCATTACGGACGCGCGCCGATAATACGTCGCACGCGCCCGCTTATGAAATCTGACAATGTTTGTTTTTCGACATAGATTTTGCGAGTTTCGATGCAGAAGTGACGAATTTATTAGACCTTTTCCGTTTAGTATTGGTGTCATATTATTATATATTTAGGTAAATAAAAAATAACCTCATTTTACTTAATAAATTCACTTGTTTCAATACATAGATAGTTTACATTAAATCAAGCAGCGCTTTTTTTGTGTACCCCAATGGGAACTAGTGGCATTATTCTAATAATCTATGTATGTTAATCATCGCTTTTTATTTTACCTAGTTATTAATTAACCCCTTACCAATTATATTTTCTAAAATTTATTCATTGTTTTATCTATTCTTTAAAAAACGATACCGGCTCCAATAGACCAAACAACCAAAACCGCCTAACACATTTCACCCTATTCTCACTTCTGCTCTAAAGTCTAATCTATGGCCACACTCTTATTAAGGGTGGCACACCCTTACAGAAGTCAGCGTGAACAGAGCTAATCCTTATCGCGGGAGAGGGTGAAAGTGAATCAATTAAAGATAAGCAAATATAGTGTATTGTGCGCGGCCGGCACTGAATTTGTTAGTGTGCGTTTTAGGAAATTAACTTTCGCGCGGCATCCGATCTGTCATAATGTGACACACCCTTAACTAGGATCGTAAACTGTTTTGTTAACTGTGATATCGTGCGGTGTCACGTCACTAGTTGCACTTTTAATTAGATTTCTTTGTTCGAATATTGTGGGAGTTAATCATTTTGTAAAAAGTGATAATTGGTGATATGAGGTTTTACATTTTATAGTTATAGATTAACATTATGCATATTTTTTGCAAGTTGTTTTATCAAAAATTGTACTACAAACAAATTGAAATTAAACATATAAAGTATTTACTTTTTTTAAATAAAAGAAAATTTAAGTCGCCGATATTTTTTCGGATTGCTGCTTTAGTGATCGCTAAACATAAATTATTATTAGGGCTAAAAATAAAAATGGTTGTTAAGTGTTTTTATTTTATTTACAATCAACGGCAATTTACATCGTATCTTATATGTATTAACATATTATTTCTCCCTTTTCTTTGTAAAGTTCTGAATAGTTAAACAAACTTTAATTGTTCTAGTTTTATTCATTCAACCAACATAAGTAAAACTCACCACCGCCCGCCGCACATTAATCAACTAAAGTCTGTGAATTATTCATGACGTAAATTAATAATAATAACTATAAAAACCCCCTATTTATAGCGACGATTATTCAGAAGGGATTTATCACTCGTCTATTTATTAATAAAAAATTCAAATGAGGGAATTACAAGCATAACGTCGGATCAAAGTGTTTGTGGTTCTCACATTAAAAAGAGTATAATATATTTTAATTTGGTAACGTAACTTAGCCGATGTGGGTGGGTTAATCGCTGGCTTAATAACTTTGTGTGAATTGTCAATAGACCAAGTTTTGTTTGTTTATTGGATTTCGATGCTGGAATCTCGGTGGGTTTGGGATTATGGCGTTTATGGATTTGTTTGATCAGTTATTGAGCTTCCGAGATTTTTATTGATCGTTTACTTTACTTCAATGCTCGGATATAAATTTTGATTCATTTTGATGTGCTTTGAAGTGTTTGCTTAGAATAACACCGTTCCGTAGACTCTCATTATGGGTGTTGTGCGAGGTGACGAAGGGATAAATGTGGGTATTGTGGGATAAGTAATGAGTAATTATTTTTGGTTTTCTCAATGTGTTCCTTATTAAATCTTAATATACTAACTCATCTACATAATTAAATCTCCCAACTAAAACACTCACTTTAAGCTCTTAAACCTAATTATACTGTATACTCTTAAGTATTTAACCGTGTAGTGTCGGCTTAGAATAGAACTACCCCGTTTATACCGATGGGTGGACGTAAGAGGTGACTAACGGTACTGGGGCTTTTAAGGGATTTTTGGGCGATGCGGTTGGAGACCCATCACCAACAACCTTTACTTTACAATTTTTTCCCCACAAAATTTTCCAAAAGTGACTGAGAAATTTCTAATTTCTTAGCTCTGGCTACCCCTTCTAGGGAATTATAGCCGTGAGTATATGTATGTATGTATGTACTCTCAAGTAGTGGATCATTATTTTGACTTTAGGCACTTTATGAAGATAGTCGGGGGTCTATTCTAGATTTTTTTAGATTTGGTTCTATTTTAAACAGGTTTAAAGTTTGCAAAGACAGCATTTTAAATATTTAGTTAATTATCTCCAAAAATGGGTAGCGATGGTCTTTTTATATGCTTATCAAAGATGAAAGAAAAAATGGCGGGATGAAGGATCGTTGTTGATGTATAACCATTAAATTAACTTACTTTTTTGTAAATACTTATTGGTTTTTTTTTTAATTTAGCTGCCTATAACATAAAATAGAACTTTACAAGTTCATCTCCCTTCTCAAGTCAATACCACCAGGTGTGATACTGAAAAATAAGTCTCAGGTACCATTCATCACATCTAACATTAAGGTTGTTAAGCAGCGAAGCGAGGTCGCGATAACGCTAATAACGTGACGCATTATGTAACGAAACGCGCCGTTACACTCGGCGGCGGTGGCGGCTTGAACGGCGCGTTAATAATATTGTATGAAAAATATTAGATGTATTTGGGGCTGTTTCCATTGTTGTATGTACTCACGGCTATAAATCTCATAAAGGGGAAGCCAGTGCTTTAAAAAGGATTGATTCTGTCATACATGTGCTGAGTCGGTACCTTGTTGGTTTAAGTTATTTGGTAAGTCCTGAATTATTCTGCTTATTATTGTCTGTTTGTTCGTAATACATATTTTCTTTCTTACTTACATAAGACTCCTCTTATGACATCCACGAGAAAAAGTAAGTTTATACTATTAATAGCTCTTTCTAGACAGTTTGTTGTCCTCACAATTTTGGTTGAGAAAAGGGGTAGTTAATATTAGGAGCCAACGATCCTGGAACGATGATGGTTGGCGAAAGAAAAAGAATAGAAAATGCTGGCTTATATGTTTTTTTCTAAATAAAACTTCTTATATTTTCTTGGGGATTAGAGAGTCTGGCAAATTAAGATATCAAGTGAGAGTGTTTATCAACCAAAGTAAGTCTAAGTTAACGTATCACAAGTTCACTTGCTACCATGCACTTTTTACCATCATCGGCGTTGCTAGCCGTTCGTTCTTATGAATATGTTATGTAACGTTATTTTACCTTAGTAGTTTAGAGCCAGGGTGGAACATGTAACTCATGCGGCAGGTGCCCCACCGCGGCTACGCCCATCGTTACCATTATGTGTAATACCCATTTAATCTATCTGAAATAATTTGTAATGCTTGAGTCTCTCACTCCGCAAATAAAAATAAAAATTACACAACTTTTTTGACAATGGAACCAAACATTCAGAACCAATATATCAAGAAAGTATAATATTTTCCGATCTCTCAATATCACTTACCGTGTGGTGCTGTTAAGAGTGACATCATGCATTCGACTGTGTGAGATTAATGACATGCTTTCACTACCTCCGTTTGATTAATCATTTATTTACTTCAACTCATCTGTTTTCTGAATCGGACTTGGATTAGTCGTAATTTCAGCTCAACGAATACAGTTTTAGTACACTAATCCTTATTTACACTTACCTATTTACACTTAAAAACCTCTCTCTGCAGATGAAAACTTCCGTTTATAAGATGGAAAGTGTGCATGCTATTGGCATAAGAAAATAATCTTTATTCACCATTTATTCGCCGCCGATATTAAGACAGTCTACTCGAAAAGTAAGGAATGGCGTGAGTATATGAATATGTGGAAGTATGAATGAAAGTTAACCAATTAAGTAGAAGCGCTCCCATCCGCTCCGTTAGTATGTTAATTTAGCTGTTAAGTTCAATCCAAGTATTTTAAACTCATTTTGATTTCCATTAATACAATCACATGAGACATAAAAAAATCTTCGTGCTTAAATTTTGTATTTGTATATCATAATATTAATTTGTGTGGCTAAAGATATTTATAGCGTAAGCATAAACTTTGCCGAATACTTCCAAGTGTAAACTTTTGAAACAGACCAAATCAAAATGCATTTTTTATGTCTCTGCAACGGTGTAATAACTTAACATAACCCCGTTACTTCAACTATGATAGACCCCCTTGAAGGTATTTGTAAATCAAACACTTTACCCAATTATCGTCTCATTACACTGAGTATTGTTGGAATGGTAACTAAGTGACTGTAAGGCAACGTGAACAGTAACTCACAGTCAATATTGACTGCCTAATTTTGACCAACAGGTTTTGTATTGACTCAGCTTTGGTGCTACCTCAAGGTTGTCTACGAAGAAGCCGGTTAAGTGCGAGTCGAACTAGCGAATGGGCGGTTTCGTATATTTGTGACTAAGAAATATTTATTTTACAATATTTTTCTACTCTTCTTTTAAAAGTGGCTAAAAAATTTCTTATTCTGAAGCTCTGGCTACCCCTTCTTAGGATATTTATTATCATTATTTATTGTGTGAATATCTTATATACAGAAACAAAATAGAAAAAAAGTTTGAATTTTTATGTTCGTAATTAAAGTATTTTTTTACATTTTATATTTTATCATATGTCACAAGAAGACAACGATGGAAGGCATATTAAGGCCATATAGAGAAAGTACTCGAAACAGCAGTCCGAAGAACAAAAATGAAATGTAATGTACATATATTAGAAGATTGATACACATAGATAGAGCAAGAGAGGTTTGCCAGGATAGTAGAAAGTGGTGATCGATAACTACTGCTTAACTCAAGGAGAACTACAGCAGCAACTATACATTTCAACTATTCCTCGCGATTCATTACGGTTTGGTGTTATACGGACAGGCAAAGTTCTACTTTTTGGTACGGAATGCTAAAAATGAAAGAATCTATGTAGTTCAAATAAATACAAATAAAGATTAATTTCCTACAACCAGCTCGGTTTATTTTTGTAAAATCCTAAAACCAGCAAGGTCTTATCTGATCCCCAAAAGAGGTGGTAGAGTGAGTAATGCACCTGAACATCACGTGTCAAGACATTTTTACCGAGACAATGCATTTGCATGATGAAGTGCGCAACTACTACTAAGTGGCTAAATATTATGTTGATCCTAAACCTACCCATTTTTAGGATTTATAGCAGTGATTATGAAACCGTAGAGGCTTGACTCAGAATTTGAACCCATGCCTTCCTTCATAAGAGGCCAAGATTCTAGAGTTATAATATTTTAGGAATGTTAACTTAACTTTGCATATTATTATTTTTTATAAATATGTGCTTATTCATATGCACATAATAGTAGGTAGATACTATAACAGTTTGTACAGCGATTCAATCCTTTACATCAAGTAATTATTTCCTTCCATAATACCTTACAAAAATTATACGAAAACGGCCGATCCGCATGTAAATAACAATACGACCGATATAAATCTCGTAGCGAATGTCTTTCCCTACATCGGACGTCCAACAGTTATGCATAAGCAATGTGATGCCATATTTTGTTTCAATAGGCGTCTGTAAACAAACCGATTTTGCGGGCTGCATTCGATGCTAGCGAGAATCGGCTGATTCCAGATACGCCCAGAGCTGTTTTTTTTTTAAATGGCACGGTGAGTGATGGAAGCGCGCTAAATGTTAGGATTATTTTTGGATATTATTTAGTTATACATACATACATACGACTATAAATATATTACCGGGGTAGCCAGAGCTTTGGCATGAGAAATTCCTCAGCCACTTTTGGAAGTTGATGGGGGAAAAGATGGTAATAATAAATGTTTTTGGTAACGGGTCTCCAACCACATCGCCCAAAAATCACTTAAGAAGCCCCTATACCCTTAGTCACCTCTTACGACCACCCAAGGGTGGAAATGGGGTAGTGTTATTATAAGCCGAAGTCTGACTTCTATGTTTACTATATATATTGCAAAAGTTAATATTTTAACATATTAAATGACGATTGCTAATGAGAAAAAAATAAGTTTGCTCAACTAAGTATTTAGTATTTCTTTCGGTCAAGTACATTATATATGGTTTTTTTTTATATTTTATTATGTGGCGATATGTCACAAACGGACAGACGGACAGGCAGGCGGAGCCAGTCAGTAGATTATATTTTACTTTTTGGTTCGAGCACTAAAAATAACTATATTAATACGATTTTCTTGTAATATATTTGTCATAACTGCAAACACAACAAGAAATTCATAGTCCACGTTTTAGTGAACGTATTTTAGTATTCGTATTTTCATTTCACTGTTTCTATGATTAAAGGTACATTGCGTACATTATGTCATGTCAATTTGGCACTAAACGGCAGCATTTGAATGATTTTAGCAGTTTCAGGAATCATGAATATGGAAAATATTTGTATTCAAATCTATAGACGAATATGAGTGCCAATTTACGTAACTTGAAGTATTTACATCATTGCAGTAATGAAATCGTTCCAGTTGGATGCCAACTACGAGTATGTTATATGATGCCCTTAATAAGCGCTTCTAATTCAATTCAAGTATATTTTTTTTAAAATAAAATTGACGAACTTGTATTCTTAAAAAGCTAGGTATATAATTTATAAAATAATTGTTAACGTTTTTGCATTGAAACGTATTTGGACATCAATTTATTTTACTATTGCTACATAAAGTACACTGCTTAAAACTTAGATGATGCTTTATCCAAAATTTTCCTACAATACTATCCTAAATAATTAATAGCTTTATTATTGTCGCCACATGCTAAAACAAACAGTATTGCGGAATAACCCTAACTATATAAGTGAATCCATGTCATAAATAAAAAGCTATCGGCCCGTAAATAAGCAGTACAAAGCGGTACACACGTATAAAAGGAACCAACATCTCTTAATGATATGTAGATTCTCTGCATTAGCTACATGACTGTGTTCTCAGTGAAAACATCTCGCAAACTAGCCCTACACTATTAAGTTACATCTCAATAATAACATACATTCAGATGTGAACTTTATACGATGACCAAAAAGACCGTTTTAGCTTGCAACTCTACAGAATATAGTTCAAAACTGTTGAAAACCTATTTTGACTCATTAAGCAAGAAATAATTTAGATCCTGCAGATACGCTCACCAGAAAAACAACTTTATTCCAATGGCATAAAACTCACTTACAATAGGTACAGAGCATTGCAATTGCGTCGTTATCAAAATGGGTATGATAGAGCGTGCATTTCGAGAATGCAATGAATTTTAAGTCTCAATTTCATGCAGTTAAAGTCGATTATAGTAGGAAATAGAACGTAAATTGAGACATTAGAAATCTCGGCGCACCTATTACCATGTTTTCTTAACAAATGCACGAAGGCTGAGGCGGAATAAGATGTAACTTTGTACCGTCGTGCATAAATAAAGGCTCAGAGAAGTATTGAGTATTTTAATAGTGGAACAGCGGGAGGTATCTTGGGCTCGGGTGTGGGTAGGGCATGAAAATATTCGATAAAATCAAGTATTCGAATATTCGAATAGTATTTTTTTAATATTCGAATATATTCGAATAAAACGAATACTACTTATTGCTTTAAAAATAATGCTTTGCAAGTGATAACGCTGAAATGTTAGACTGATATTATTTTAACTTATGCTTGGAAGGTTTTTTTTTCATAAAAATCTAAATTATATACCTCTTTTACCTGCTTTTGTTAGTTATAATTAGGGAGATCCCATTCATAACCGTCCAGGGCAGCTAGTTATTGGCGTTAACTGATGTATGACGAATAATAAAACCTCTTTTTTAGTTAGAAATTAGCAGTCGTTTAATCAGGCAAAAATCGTATGCATCCTACTAACTTTACGTATGTCATCATTCATTTTGACACTACGTTTAAAAAGATCGTGATAGCCCAGTGGGTAGAACACTCGGTTATCGTGCAAACGACTAGTGTTCAAATCCTGGGTCGAACCTACACCGATTTGTCTTTTCTAAAGACATATGTGTGGTTAATTTATCATGGTTGTTAACGGTGAGGGAAAACATCGTGAGGAAACCCTCTATCACCTATATGCAGACGACCTTCAAATCTACACAAGTGCTCTTCCGGAAGATATAAACTCGGCAGTTGATGTCATAAATAATAACCTGGAGATAATATCGAAATGGGTGAAGAAGTTTGGACTTCTGCTGAATCCTGATAAGTCACAGGCAATTATTTTTGGCAGTTCGAGGTTGTTGAACAAAGCAAATATTGCTCTAGATAAGAAGTTGACCTATGATGGCACTGATATTCGCTTCGTCAATTCTGTCAAGAATTTGGGAGTTATTATGGACAGTACATTTTCGTGCTTGCCCCAAGTGGAAGCCGTAAGTAAAAAAGTCTTTGCATCCTGTCACTCACTTAAGCGCTTGCAATTTTTCCTGCCTCACCACACTAAGATTACGCTGGCGCAGTCTCTACTGCTTCCGATTCTCGATTACGCAGATGTAAGCTATCTTGACCTCACAGAGGAGCTACTTAACAAACTCGAACGTCTCCAGAATTTATGTATCCGATTTATTTTTGGATTACGTAAATATGATCATATTTCTGAGTACCGCGCTCAACTAAAGTGGCTCCCAATTCGACTTCGGAGGAATACTCATATTCTCTGTATTTTATATAATGCCCTTAATAATCCTGCTGCCCCCCATTATCTTCGTTCCAAGTTCACATACTTGTGCTCCCACGGCCGTGCCTTGCGATCACAGGAGAATAAGATGTTGAGTGTACCTTCTCATAACAGTGCTACATATGGTGATTCCTTTGCAGCCAGAGCAGTTAATTTATGGAACTCACTACCAGTTGACATACGGCTGTCATCATCACTAAATATATTTAAAAATAAACTGAAATCCCATTTTTTTAAAACCTTAGGTTGGTAGATTTTATAAAGTTAGGTATATGTATTTATTTGTATTTATTATATTATATTATATAAGTATGTATATACATGTATATTTATTAAGATATTGTATAGTATATTTGATATAATAATTATTATATATATAATTAATATACAGGTTGTAAATAAGTTATGTTTAGTTAAGTTCTATTTAAGTTGCATATATACTTGACCATAATGTTTTAAAGAGTTGTCTAATTTGTTCCTCACCATAAAGGTTGACTGGAAGAAATCGCGTTAAGGCGATAAGTCCGCCTTTGTGTACATGTACTGTTGTAACTATTGTGTAATATACTGTTTGTGTGTTTTTGTGTATGCAATAAAGTGTTTAAATAAATAAATAAATAAACCCACATGGCTGAGTTGTACTTAGTCATGTGACAGTTTATTCGTACAAAACGGCGATAGGCCTGCCCCCTATCACGTGAATACACTGTCCATGCAAAACGTGGGTACTCTGAACACCAGGTGACAAAGTCACGTGATGTTCAGAAGTATTAGTACCTCTGCCAACCCCTTCGGGGATATTCGGCGTGAACGTTTATGTTTATTATTATGTTATGTTATGTTTAAAAAGATTATACGAATAAAAAAATAATAAAATATGATATGTGTAATAATTTTTCAAATTATTACGTTTTAAAAATATATGTCATTGTTTAAAAATGTATAACAAAACTGACGTTTTTTATATCTAATAAGACTTAAGTTCTCAAAATATGATAAATATCGTTAACGGTGAAACCTAAAAACGTACTTAATATCACATAAAAGTTTAATCTAAATTAATTAAACAAATATTTAATAACTACGAATAAAATAGGCACTATTTGTTACGAATATGCAGTCTCTAAAATATCGATTGAGATAAACGACAAAGTTACTTAAGAAGTCATGCATTATACGAATCACAAATATCACAATCTTTAATCTAATATAATTAAGTTAACAAAAAGTTTCATAGTTTTTTTAAATATATTTTTTCTATTTTCTTACTCTTTGATAATGAGATCTAAGAAAGATCAGACCGTCTATAGAAAAGTCATTCAAAGAGGTTCTCAATCTGTTACGTAACCTGAAGCTGAAAACACTCTTTCTGATTCAACACTGGTTGGTGGAATAGTATTATGTTGGTCATAAACTTTGGTAAGATGTTCGTTTCTAGGTCCTCCACTATCAAAAAGCGCCACTTGTACTCGGACGATTGTTTCCAATTGCAGCTCATCGGTTTCACTGGGTAACTCAAATGAAGTTAATGGGACATTGTATAAAGTTGTTTCTATTTGTTTCCTGAGTTCTTCAGTAAAATTGTTTGCAAGAGGTTCATCGTCGTCAATGTCACCTTCAATTGTTGTGGTGTTTATAGTTGTTATGATAGTGTCTCCATGTGCCAACTCGGGAGGTGTGAATATGATTTTAGAAGTTTTATAATAAACTGAAAAACTTCATCGTTACTGGCTTTTACAAATAGATAACAAGAAGTTTCTGCATAAAATTTAGTCGGATTGTGTAAATACTGAAAAGCGCTGAATAATATCGGGTCTCTGCGCTGACTAATACGAAGCTTTAAGGATTCTAATAGCTGTTTACTGATTGAAGTATCTCTCTCTGATAGTTTTGATATCATGAATTTTAGAGCTGTCTCGGCAACAAGTAAATAAGCATCTTCTTTACATATAGCGAGTACAGTGACTTTTATCACATTTAATGAACTTGATAAATCTTCCAGCGTTTCGATTTCTGTGTTGGAAAAAGTTGTTCCTTCCTTTAAGTCAATCAATGCTTTCATAACACCGTCTTTTATTCGTAAAAATCTTGTTATCATATCTGCAAGGCTGCTCCAACGAGTTTTGCAGTCTATGATTAGTTGCAAATCTTTATCGTTACCAGTTAAATTAGAATTTAAGTGCTCCATTCTTGTTGGCGAATTTTTAAAATATTTTACTATTTTTCTAACTTTTTGTATTAAATCCAATTGAACGACCTCGGAGGACACATTTGGATCAAATAGAACATGTGCTCAAAAAGGCAGGTGTCCGCAGTATGAAGAATAAAAGAGCATGTATGAAAAGATTGATGGATGTAAACGAAGCCAGAGAGGTTTGCCAGGATCGTACAAAGTGGCGATCGATAGTCTCTGCCTACCCCAATGGGAACTAACGGCGTGAGAATATGTATGTATGTATGTATGTATGTACCGATCGATTGATTTTTTTAAGTGAATGAAATAGAGTTGTACTAAACTTGTGGCAAATAAAAAACAAGAACGATTGTACGAGAAATTAATTATTCGTTTTATTCTTTTTATTCGAATAGTGATGTGATCAATATTCGAATAATATATTTGTCGAATAGTCGGCTAAAACGAATATTCGACTATTCGAATAGCATGCCCTAGGTGTGGGCTCATAATATATCATCAACAACAATTATTAAATTATATTTTTCGTTGACATTAAGTAATTGTTCGAAATGGACTCGTGCGCATAGCTGGCGTGCCGAGCCATGGGGTACGATTTGGAATTAATGATTTGTTTGTCAGGCACAGTTGAGTGTTTTTATTTTGAGTAAGTAATTAGTGATCTAATCGATTATGATTAAGGAAGTTAATTGAATGTTCATGGCGTAATCAGTTTCTAGGAACGAAGTATTGAATCATTATATTTATTTAACACTTATCTTTCATAGTATCGTTCACAAATTATGCTGTACAAAAAAATTATATAAGGTAATTACGCCATAGTCTACTTCAAAGGCCTAGTGTAGGTAAGCAGAAATATCTACTACTATTGATAGTAACTGGGACCAACGGCTTCACGAGATAAAGCTAACTAAAAAAATGCTTTCTATATGACAGATTTAATTGGCATGTCCAAATAAGCAAGAGTATTCAATTTTAATAGATAATTTTAAAGTGACTTCTCGTATTAGTTAAATTGACAAAACTAATTAAAATTCGCAATTTATTCATTTGAGCAATTTATCTTAAGTTACGAATCACCAGTCGATCCGTCGGAAATAAGCAATTGATCTATTTAAAAAGCAATTAAGTTCTTATTTAATTGTACAAAACTGTTCTGAATGGAGGATATCTATTAATCAGAGTGATATATTTTATCACCGGTTAAGATTACTTTGTTAAGTGGTAATAGATTTTTAATTGAGTTTGCAAAATCAGATTATAAAAAAATATATTTATTTTTTAAAGTTAATATGTAGATGTGCTTGTATGAGTTTGCTCTGGGAAAAAAATCACAAATGATAACAGATTTCAACGTCATAATTGTATCATCATTGCTGTGCTACACAGTTTTCTATACAATCTCCATTGGCATGGGCAGAGACTATCAATCGGCACTCTTTACGATCCTGGCTAATGTCTCAAGCTTCATGAACACTAATCTTTTTAAACTTTAATTAATTAAATTTCTTCACAAAAAAATAAGAATGGCATATTAAAAAATTATGTGCTTCAACTAATTACAATTTAGTAAATTAAGGTGGTGATTCAAATTGAACACTTATAAAACTTTTATATACTCAGTCACTTCTGATGATACCAACAATAAAGTCATTTTTTATTCTTAGCTGCAGCAACCCACATGGTTCATTGATACGAAAATATTTAGTCATGTGTGTGACAGTATATTCGAAAACGGGGCCTGCTCTCTATGTGCTGCACGCAAAAAGAGCATATTAAAAACACTACCAAGTATCTATAATGAAAATCGATGTTTAGAAGAACTAACTTTTCCATGTTCCATCCGTCTATATTAAAGTGAAATCTATACCGAAATGCAAGTTACATAATAAAATAAGATAAATAAATAAATATCTACGGACTTATTATACACTTATACAAATTTGACCCAAGCTAAGTAGAACTTGTATTATGGGATACTAACTCTACGATACATTTAATATGATATAATACACATATGAATAACATTCAGGACTAAGAAACAATAATTTTTGCTCATCACACAAATATTGCTCTCAGCGGGGATCGAACCCGCAACTTCGAAACCGAGAAGCTAGTCACCTATCCACTCGGCCACGGACGTCGACAATACTTTCATATCTTACACTGCCATTAGTTAGTCTATGTCCGAGTTTCATACTAAATCGTTTCGGACCAAACTGAGAGCAATGAATCATTTTAATTAAGACTTAACAAAGTTATGGTTATTGGTCACGATATAATTGGATGTTGGCTCTTGTTTATGTCAGCTGATCATTGATTGTTCTATATTGTCTGTAAATTCTATTAATATACCGTTATTTATATCTACAGATTCTTAAACGTAATACGAGTAAGTATAGGAGAACAACTTAGCTGTGTAGTATCGGTGGCTGTGTAGTGTCGGCTTAGAATAGCACTACCCCATTTCTTCGCGTGGGTGTTCGTAAGAGGCGACTAAGGGTATATTTACAATTTATTCCCTATACAACTTCTAAAAGTGGCTGAGAAATTTCTTATTCCGAAGCTCTGTCTACACCTTCTAGGGATATGTAGCCGTGAATATATGTATGTAGAAAAACTTTCTAAGGTTGGTGTAATGTGGGTAAACAAAGACTGATACATGTAATCAGTCTTTGTTTACCCACATGACAACCTATAGTACAAAGCGAATATTGGATCTCTAATACTGTGTGCTCAAAATTCTAAGTGAGTAAATCCCACATAATATTCAGAAAGCTAAGATTTTAGGATCATAAACGCCAATACTAAATAGGGTGAGTTTACTTTAGTCCCCCACGTTACCCTTTTAGGATTAGCAGACAGACTAAGACTTTATATTTTTATAAGATATATTTATGTATAGAGTGTATAAAAATCTGTAACAATTATTAAGTATAAAGTAGGTGGATTCTTAAGACAGAACTGAAGCAGTTGTTTCAAATCATTTCAAACATTTAAATATGTTTGCTTCTAAACCGCAGAAAGATCGTCTCGTATATACCAAAGCTTGCTTTATCGAAACAAGTTGTTATAAATTTGAATGTTCCTGTAAAACAATACAAGGCAGATAATATACGACCTTATTGTTACCGACCTTAGACCTTAGCGGACGCGGCACAATAAAACATTCCCTTCACGGTTTTTGTGTTGAAAAACAAACGAACGACTATTTCTAAATTCAAAATGTCATGTTTGAAAATGATGACTTTATTGAATATATGTTTTTATAACGGTATCATCTCGTGGCGTCGAGCTTTTTGTAAGAAAAAAGTGTTTGTTGTAGTTATTTATAGTTGAAAAAAGGTGTACGTTGTCTCACTTATTATAAGAACGCTATTCTCTAATACCTCGATTTGTGGACGAGATAATTTTTCATAGAATGTCATAAGTCGCATTAAAATTTCATTGGTACATTTTTTTATTAAGTATGTTTTAAATATTTGTTTATTCTATTTATATAAAAAACATGAATGTTGTATCAAACCAAATCAAGTATTCAGGACTTTGAAACAAACAACTTCTCAGCCACTTTACAAATTATCGAAAACATGGTGACATTAAGTATGTTTTCAGATAAATAAAACAAAGATTCTCCATAAGGCCAAACTTCTCATTTCTCATATGCCCGCAAGCAGAAATTTCAAATATGCTGTGTAGTGTCGGCTTAGAATAGCACTACCCCATTTCTTCCGGTGGGTGTACGTAAGGGGCGACTAACGGTATTGGGGCTATTAAGGGATTTTTGGGCGATGCGGTTGGAGACCCATCACCAACAACCTTTATTTCACCATCATTACCCCACTCAACTTTCCAAAAGTGGCTGGGGAATTTCTAATTCCTTAGCTCTGGCTACCCCTTTTAGGTATTTATAGCCGTGAGTATATGTATGTATGTAAGAAATTTCAAAGACCAAAAAGTCCAACATGTCAAATCCATATTTTTGTCTTCTATTACTCCAGCAGCCTTATATTTCAGTATCTTCAAAGACATAACTCCAAGTATGGTATCCGATAAGCTGCTCTAAAGAACACAGTCACGGACTAACAAACAGGATAAGCTATGTTTATTGAGTCCTGCCCCTTGACTTCTCTGTTCATGTCATCATTAGTCTCGTTGGAGTATGTTTAATAGGGATTCAGTTGGGTTTTGAATAATATACTGGCATTAGATCACGGGTGAATTGAAGAAAGAATAAGCTTACTTTATAATAGTGCCGTGTTGTGTAAATCTAACATATTTTTAATTTTTTTTGTACGTAAGAGGCGACTGAAGGTATTGGGGCTTTTAAGGGATTTTTGGGCGATGCGGTTGGAGACCCATTACCAACAACCTTTATTTTACCATCTTCTCCCCTCTCAACTTTCCAAACGTGGCTGAGGGATTTCGAATTCCTCAGCTCTGGCTACCCCTTCTAGGGATTTAAAGCCGTGAGTATATGTATGTATGTATTTTTCCCCGGGGGTTGTAAGAGATTTTCGGGCGATGTGACTAGGGATCCATCACCTACAATATTTATTTCCGCATTCAACATACAAAATGGCTGAGCAATCATAACTTTTCATATTCTGTGTAAATCTTTTAGGATTTATAGTAGTGAGTATGTATAAATGTATGTGTGGCTTTTGGCCAATTATAAGGCAATTTGCAACCAAACTCTGCTGTATAAAACTCGATAATTCTAAACGAAAGCAAAAATTCGATTGACAGTCATACTGCGCCTCTGTTTGTTCGAAAGTAAGGCTATATATTTTAGCTTTTTTCTTAGTTTTCTAACTCACATATAGTCTAATTGTTGGTCCATGGCCTAGTCACAACATTTATGTCACGCTTAAGTCCCTTGGTGGGGACTTATAAAAACTGTGCCAGTATTTTATAATTGAAAGCTATTTCCACGATCCCAGTAATTTTCCTAGAACTATTATAAGCATTATGTCCTGTAAGTGTAATTGTTTGACAAGTATTATTACATGAAAGTCAGAACCCATTTGTACTATAAATGAGACGCCTTCGATATGTTTCATTAGGTAATAATTGGGTTCCAAGTGCAATACTACCCCTAACGGTACCCAACTATTTATATATACTATAAATATATACGAATATTTACTATCACAAGCATTTATAAACGTTTATATTTAATTTAATTCGAAAACCTCAGAGGAAACGCCACCGCTTCTTATGTAGGAGATTTGAGTTCAAATCCTGTGTCGGTTCTATACCAATATGTCTTTTAAGTCATGTGTGTGGTTAATTTATCAAAGCAAAGTCCTTTTTGGTGAAGGAAAATATCGTGAAAAACCCACAGTGCTGTTTTGTTGTATACTTATGTGACATTTTATTCTTACAAAGCAGGGATAGGCATGCTCCACGTGGATGCACTATACCTGTATACTATACCTGCAATATCTGTATACACTAATTCTGAACACTAGGAGACAATAATGTCACGGGGTGTTCAGAAGTATTAGTACAAATACAACAAAAATACAAATACATTTATTACAAGAAAAAAACATTACATTGTAATTTACAGTGATTCACGCACTAGGCTTTGCCTGTATTGCATGAATCTAGGAAACACATTTAAAATACACTACAATCATTCAAATCTTTATTACAAGAGAGAAAAAAAACAAATTTAAACAAAAATTGAAATAAATCTAACTAAATTACAAAAACAACTAAGTAATGGTACCTCTAATGCTTTCCGGTGATTTACTATGTGAACTTTAAGTTAAGTTTAATTCGAAAGACCAACCCTTTTCTTTGATTAATTAAACATAAAGGAATACATCCTTCTTTTTGTCAATAACTTAATAGGACTGCGTAAACGCGGACGATAAAAATCACCAACCTCCTTACGCATGTATTACTCCAACTCTTTTCATAAAACCCGATTAAAATCAAATATTGTTGTTCAACATCTTGTTCTATAACAACAAAGTTATCTAACTAGAAAATCTATCTACTATTTTCATGCTTAACATAAAATTGTGAATAAAGACCTAATGATTAAAAAACGTGTATTTTTGTGAAAAACGAATTGTGGCGCGTTGGCATAAAATATCACGACAATACTACCTATTGCATTATTGTGTGCTTCGCATAAAATGATTCAGAGGTAAGTATGGTTTTTTTAGTTATTTTCGGGCAATTCTGTGCATGTAGTCGCAAGACCAAAATTTTAATAACTTTCTCCTTTTCTTAAGGTTCTGGTGTTTTACCAGATTTCAATTATTACATTCATTTTCAACAAGAAGCTGAACGCCTCTGGTACATAAAAATGAGGCTTAATTTACATCTTAGTACATCAGCCATCTCCCAGTTTAAATTCCATTACAATCGTTTAGCCGAAACAAACAGAGGGAGTCTTCAAAACAGTTGTTTTGAGAGGTACCGTAGATTGTTTAGTTTAAAGCGGTCATTTTAATATTACAAAAAGATATTTAAAAATTTAAAATATTATGGCTACTTCTTTACGCTCTCCCAAAAAAACATAAAAGCTCTACAAGTAAAATTCAAGCTTTACGCTCCATACGGCTCTATATAAATATTGCCTCGTCGATCCCATGGTATTCCTTATCGAAAAGCGAATCACGACGTCCCAGCTCCTGATGAATGGATGTTTTGTTATGCTAATACCAACATTATGGATTAAAACTACAAAACTAAATAGCAAAGACACAAAAGATCCTATAACAATGCAACCCCTTTGAATAAACTCGTCTTTATTCATCTCGAAATAAGGGATATGATTATATTATAATAAATGTACTTGTGACATTTTTAAATTTAGAAAATGCTAACCTAATGAGACGTTGCAATACACGTGTTCGAATTTCAAAATTATTTAAACGTCAGATTATTAAGATTATTGTTGTTCAAATTGTTTGTACATGATTAATTGGCTATTTGAAAGGGTGCTTTGATTTAAGTGTAATCGTAATGTTGATTCGTTTATTCGATAACATTGATTATGTTGTTTGATATAAATAATTGTATTAATAGTTTTTAAGGATTTTTTAAATAATATTTTTTTAAGGAAGTTTATATATTTATCCGATGTATGCATGAGCCTAAAACAGCTCATGGTGGAAATATTTAGAAACTCCTACATTCAGCAGTAGCATAGCAGTGTATTTAATTGAATTAAAGAATCAAAGGAGAATACAAGTGCTATTAAACCTTAAATAATATTTATTTCAGCCTCTCTCTATATCTTTTTTTAAAATAAGAATTTGTGAATTATATGTAATCAAAATATTAAACAATTTTATGTTACGAAAATTTTAGAATACCCATATATATTATTTATTAAAAACGCAACTTTTGAACATATCCAATTATAAAAAAGTCGATTGACAAAACACAACATTATACAGAGATAAACATCAATGGAACTAAAACAATCAAGTCGGACCGATTATCCGAATAAATGATGCGAGCGAATCGATTCACTGGTAATCGATCTCGTTAGTCGAGTTTGGGTATCGCGAACATCCGATCTGATACGGCATTACCATCATTAGGACGTAATAGGGCCGGGGACTTCAGCTCTCTGATTGGCTCTTGTTAGCCGATTTTAACTGAAAAGGGATGGAATCCAATAGCATTAGAATCATTAAAAAAACAATATTAATTTATCATGATGTAATGGTCTGTTATGTCATTTGGTCAAAGTTTGAACTAAAAATTTGACTAGGTTAAAAATCTAGACCAAGTGAGCTAACCACCCGATAAGGGTAACCTGTAGGTTCATAATTTTATAACATATCTGGAATGCTTATAGAGCTTCATAATACCATAACACGTATGTGTCTACTCCCCAAACTCTCCTTGGAGAACACTCCCACGATTACAGTTTACATTGTTATGTTATTGCATTTTTTATAAATACATACACATACTCACGGCTTTAAACCCTTAAAAGAGGTAGCCAGAGCTTCGCAAAAAATATGCTCAGCCACTTTAGGAAGTTGGGTAGGGAAAAGACTGTAACTGTTTTTGGTGATTACACTCCAGCCGCATCGCCAAGAAATCAATTTAAAAGCCTTAATACCGTTATTAGCTTCTTACGATCGCCCATGGAAAGACATAGGGTAAAACTTTTCTAAACCGACACTACAAAATTTTATAAATAATTAGATAAAAATTTTGCAAAATAACGCTTACGAAACATCTTCAAAAAATATCTCAACAAAAAAGCTTCAGAAAATATAAAGCGAAATGATTGGAACATTTCCTTTCAGAATAAGCCATTAAAAGCTGATTATAGCCCATTCTTAGCGGGGCCATTTGACAACGCCCGCCGTTTTCAAACCAGTGAAAATTAAACAGCTTATTAGTTCAAAATTGCTGTGCCACCCTTAGGGGAGGGTTGTCGTCGGCAATAAAGCGGGGGTAGGGAGGACCTAGCGAGGAGGCTCATCGGGAGCCTTAATTACCACAGCCTTTATAGTTTTAATGAGTTCATTTTGGACCAGAATTAACAAGGGGTCTTTAATATTTAAAGCAATTTTGAAATTAATATACACGCCAACGTTTAACGACTGCGTTTGCTGTGATACTGCGATTATTTTATTAAACTATATTAATAGCAATTTTGATGTATAAAAGAGTCGATGGTTAATTAATAGATTAGTAGCTAACATACGTAATAAACTAAATATAATAAAAATATGCATATTCGCTGAAAGACTTCTATTTTTATAACAAATTTACATTCATACATTCACGGTTATTAATCCCAAATAGAGGTGGCCGGAGATTGTGAATTAGAAACTCCACAGCCACTTTCGGAATGAGGTTGCAGAAAATATTTTAAAATTAACGTTTTTGGTGATGAGTCTTGAACGGCATTGCCTAGAATAAATTAAAAAGGAAAGTAATTGGTTAGTGCTATTCTAAGCTGACGCTACACAGCTTTTTTATATAAACTAATATAAGGCGTTTTCTAAGATAGTGATAGATAGGGTAACTTATCTTTCGTCATTATTATTCTACTGTATCGCATTGCCAAATTTATTTTTTGATAACCTTATATGAATGGGGTATAATTAAATTTATTGGTCACAAACTGGCACCCAGAATTTAGAATATACGTTTTTTACTTATCCAATACTTAACAATAATAGACAAAATAAAAAAAAAACAAACAAATACAACTTCTTTTTAAGTACGTTATTTTAATAGATATTGTGTTCTTGATTTTAAAAATATTTATTATAAAGAAACACTTCTGGTCCATGAAGTCGCTAATGAAGGGCGACTTACCTTTGTCCCTGAAGCGTAAACTCATTGATATGTGTATCCTGCCTGTCCTAACTTACGGTGCACAGACATGGTCACTGACTGAGTCTCAGAAGTCCAAACTCAAGGTGTGCCAGAGAGCGATTGAGCGCAGTATTTTGGGTGTGAAGCGAACAGACCGCATTCGCAACACCGACCTGCGCTCCAAAACTCAAATAGCCGACGTGGGTGCTAAACAGCCAAATTGAAGTGGGACTGGGCGGGGCATGTCTGCCGTATGCCGCCGGACAGGTGGGCTAAAAATGTAATTCAATGGGTTCCTAGCAACGGCCGCCGGCGCAGAGGCAGACCAAGAAGGAGATAGCGGGATGACCTGGACTCATTTCGAAGAGATTGGAGAGAGCAGGCCCAAAGCAGGGACGAATGGAAAATCTAGGGAGAGACCTTTGCCCAGCAGTGGGACACAATAGGTTCATAAAAAAAAAGAAACACTTAATATCTTTTAGATGTTATATCCTAAATCATACCATACAACACAAACTTAAGTCTTTAAACTTAAATACCTAAATTTTATTCCCAGTGTAGACAATTCAAGTATTTTTTACAAATATAACATTGCAGTTGATTACCCCTTAATTATTCTAAGATAAATTATAATGCATTGGCAGACCACGATTCTTATGATTTTAGATTTTTATAAGATTACGATTTGGAATTTATAGCCGAGAGAATATGCGTGATCTAGAAGTGGTATGACCGTTATTATACCACTTAGACCGATATCTTCCAAACAAATGTTACTAAATATTATCTTATCATAGCCAAATTCACATAACATAAAAAAACCACTTCAAATAATGACTATCATTTACCCAAACATCTACACAATATTTAAATAGAAAACAAACCCAAAAGCAAAATATAACTCAAATCGCAGAAAATAATAATACAGAAACACAAAGCTGTGCCACCGTTTGTCGCGGGAGTAATGAGGGCGGAGGCGCGGGGCGGGGGCGGGAGGTGGCAGCCATTTTGTCGATATTAATTAAAAAGCCCGTACAACTCAATATTAAAGAAAATTAAGCAATCTCCGTTGCGTTCTGGCTCTGTTCCATAGTTTTGCGGAGGTACGGTAGCTTTTTATGAGAACTTAAGTTGATTCTAACATAGAAAAAAAAACCAGATTATTGATTCTTATTCATAAACATACGTAAACATAAACGTTCACGCCGAATACCCCCGAAGGGGTGGCAGGTACTAATACTTCTGAACGTCACGTGACTTTGTCACCTGGTGTTCAGAGTACCCTCGTTTTGCATGGACAGTGTACTCACGTGATAGGGGCAGGTCTATCGCCGTTTTTGTACGAATACACTGTCACATAACTAAGTACAACTCAGCCATGTGGGTTTCCTCACGATGTGATTCAGACAAATTGGTGTAGGCCCGACCCGGGATTTTAACACTAGTCGTTTGCACGATAACCGGTGTTCACTTCACTTAAAAAAAAAATAATTGTTTATTGGCATAAATTATGACACTACATAATGACATATAATTCTCACAAGGGTTGCCCGTAGTGTGAGAAGTATTCCCAGGTAACAATCAGCAATAACGACGTGTCCCATTATAAAAGACAATATAAGAAAAAATATAGTTAAAATTACATACTAAAAGAAGCTAAAATGATATAAAAAAAAGAAAGCAAAATTTGTATAAAACAATAACAAAATAAATGAAAAACTGAAAAACTTAGGATTATACATGCTTGTGTGTATATATGTGTGAGTGTATGAGTATGTGTGTGTATGTGTTTGAGTGTGTATGTGTGTGTGTGTTTGTGACTATGTTTCTTTTTATTTTAGGTGCATCTAAAAAGTGTTTTTTTTTTATTTACTTGTTAAGAAAATATTTTCTGTTTCCTTATAGTCTAACTTAATAATCCAATCTATTTATAGATTGTTTAAATATGAATCCATTTAATCCTTTACTTCTAATTTTTAACTTTTTATTTACATAGTTATAAAGAAATGGTGCAAGAAATCCTACTTGCTTTTGTGCGAAGGTGGTATTGCATAATGGAGTTTTATAGTTAGGGTTTCTCTCATTGCTTGTCGTTGGTGGAACAGTTGTATGGTAGCTACGTTAACACTCTAATATGTATAGTTTCCTAACTGATAAAACTTTTGTTTCTACGTACAGTTGCATAGTTGGGTATCTGTATGGGTAGCTCATCATCACTTTTAAGACTGCTCTTTGGGCACGCTCGGCAAGTATCAAATGTGATTTAGCCGCACCTCCCCATGCACAAATACAGTACGCAATGATACTCTCACATAATGCCCGGTAAACCTGTACTAATAGCAATTTGTTACCTACAATTCGTATATTTTTAAAGACATGAATGAATTTCCTAGTACGAGAAGCAACGTAGTCAATGTGTTTTCTCCAATTTAAATTTTCGTCAATGATTACTCCAAGATATTTGATAAACCCTACTCTTTCAACGTTGCTGCATATGCAAGTATCATCTATTTGATTCCTATTACAGGGATAAGTATGTAACTTTAGTGAGGTTGGCTTATTGGTTTTTGTTTCATTTCTTATACTAAAGCAGATAAATTTGGTTTTTTGAGCATTAAGGCTAAGTAGGTTATTTTCCAACCACGTTGTTACTTTTGAAACCCCGATTTCAGCAAATTTTTTAGTCTCTTCCCATGTTTTTTCATGGAAAATAAGTACGGTATCATCAGCAAACATGGTGATTTCAGCATTCCCCAGATCAAAATAACATAAACTGTTTATGTATATTAAGAAAAGCGTTGGGCCAAGTGTACTTACCTGCGGAACTCCATAGTTACACTCGTTACTTTCACTGACAAATTTACCTATCTGTACACTTTGTTCCCGGTTTGTGAGAAAGTCCACGAAATTGTTTTATGTCTTTAATTAGGTTGCGTACAGATTCTTTAGATGTTTGTATTTTTATCTTCTCCAAAATATCTTTTCATAACTTCTTAAAGAGCTAAAACCGAGTTTCAATTGATAAGTTCATTTGATTTAAGAAAATATATGCATTTTTAATTATATGGCAGTCATTATTGTATGCAATTAATGATATTTTTTGAAAGTAACATTAGAGCAGTTCTATTCTATGTTATCTTAACATACAGATTTAAAATAACATAATCATTAGCTTTCTCACTTTGGCAGCTTGCAAAGTAGGAACTAAGTACCTAAAAAAATTATGTGAGTGATCAAACTCTGAAAAAATATTTGTTTCTTGTGATGTTTTACAATAAGGTTCGAAGAAACTTAAAATATATATGAAGATATATTTAAAAAGCAAACACTGTTTCGAAAGATAATTTATATTGTACTAATTAAAATAGCTACCACCTGCCTCTATAGTAAACAAACACATCATTTGAACAATAAAAACCTCACCTAGTTAGTTTAGCACTTACCGTACCTCCGCTATAAAAAGATGTTACCAAACTTCATAATGAATTTTAGTAATATAAAAGCTTGGTTCGCGCTTTTTGCCCACAAAAGACCTTTTAAACTGTTTACGGGATCTCTGCTGCCTCATGATTAATTAAAAAATGCAAAAAGCTTTTTTTTCATCTTAATAAACCTAAATTTGCAAAGAGTTATGGAAATCGTATTTCCAAGGTAATGTGAGTAAAGTTTTTTATGAACTGATTTAAAAATTATTTCTTTTCTCTCAGCTTCTCTCTCTACAGTTTCAGTTTTGCAGTGTCAAACAAGACAAATGCACATAACATCACATGTACATGAAAAACTATTTATTTTCCACTGGCTGAAAATCAGTGCTACTAGTACCCAGTACTGGTAGAAATATCCTGAGACAGTGTCCATTTCTTTAGTAAGGACATATTGTGTGTGCTGTAGTTTTTCAAATTATTATTATAGATAAGTACTTTGTAAGTATAATGTTTTTTTTTTATAAGTGTGTTGTTACTTTTCGAATACTTACACACACACACTTACACGTACACTTTTCTTCCTTTCTTTCTTCTCCTTTAAAAAGAAAAATAGCAGAGATTCCCAAGATTTACAATACTTTGAAACAATTTGAGACAGACTATTCAGACAGTCTTTTGGTTTTGTAAAAACTTATGACGATAGTTCTATCTGTGTATTAACTCAATTTCCATATATTTTTTCTGATCAATAAAAGTAATATCTCTAAATATTAGATCATTTCAACATCAAAGCCAATAAGAAAACGGCAAACCAAATTCCCAGCCCAAAGATCCCAACAACCAAAGATGAAACTATATTCGGAACGCACGCCATGTAATATATTATTATTTGAACGTGTCGCTCCGAGCCCATTATTCTGAATAGCGGTTTCAAACTACTTAATAGAGCGATAATTGTGGCCATTACGACCGCCCACCGCCCATCGGAGCTCCCGCCCGCCCTACAACGCCAATACATTTGAGGGGACAATCCACCCTCTAACAATGGCTCATAGATTTTATTACACTAATATTAAGTTTATTAAACAATTTGATTTTAGATGTTTGTTCTTATAAAATATGTTTTTTTACAGCCGTGATATTCCAATGAGTAGAACGACTGCGCGTCAATACAGACAGGCGTGAGTTCAAATCCCGGGTCAGGACTACACCAATTTGTTCATTCTAAAGACATATATTTGGACATATGGTTGTTAACGGTGAGGGAAAACATCATGAGGAAACCCACATGGCTAAGTTGTATTTAGTAATGTGACAGTGAATTCATGCCAAACAGCTATAGGCCTGTCCCCTATCACGTGAGTACATTGTCCAAGCAATGCGTGGCTATTTTGAACACTAGGTGACTTTGTCACGTGATGTTCACAAATTTTCGTACCCTTACTAGGTTTCGAGGATAATGGCGTGATCACTTGAGTCCTGATTTTATTTTAATGGGGAATATCTTCGGAAAGGGTGACCAGCGTTTTAGTGTTGAGTGGTTTTAGGGTGGAGTTAAAGGTGGAGCTGCGTTTACTAGGTCAGCAAAACTATATTTAAAGTCATTTAATAACAGGGACTCAAAGTGTTAAGGTTTCAATAAAAATATTACATACATACATACATATACTCACGGCTATAAATCCCTAGAAGGGGTAGCCAGAGCTAAGGAATTAGAAATTCCTCAGCCATTTTTGGAAAGTTGAGTGGGGAAAAGATGGTAAAACAAAGGTTTTTGTGATGGGTCTCCAACCGCATCGCCCAAAAATCCCTTAAAAGCCCCAATACCGTTAGCCGCCTCTTACGTACACCCACCGGAAGAAATGGGGTAGTGCTATTCTAAGCCGGCACTACACGGCCAATTAAACAATAAAAATATTGTTTAATAGAAATAAAGACGTTCTAGGGTCTTGCGATGTGGCATTGATTTATCTCTATAGAAAGTAAATACAACTGTGTACTCATATATTCACAGACACAATGTCAAGAATCAAGAGCTACAAAATCAACTGTATCAGGCTCTGTTGGATCTTAAATATACAAATGAAAGAGTCCTGAGCGGGTCTAAAATCCCTCATATGGGCACGCCACGACTACGCAAAACAACCATGGTATCGCTTTAAGAACACCACAGCCTCTGATACATACAAAAGTGCTTATTAGTATCCTGAATGGAGCCTACTCAAAACTTATTTTCTACGGTCACATGGTTTTCCTATTATATCAATGGCTAAGTTGTAATTAAGTTGTACTTTTCCATGTGTCAGTGTATTTCTTCATTACTACGACAGACCTGTCCCTATAACGTTAATTACGCTGCCCATATTAAAAGAAAATGAACTTTGAACACCAGAAGATAAAATTGCTAATTGAGTTTACCAAGGATAAGTTCCCATCGCTTCTCAATTGTGAATATATCAACGATGAGTAAACTAAACCGTGAAACAATGTCGAAGTTCCGGCGTTACACATTAAATTATTGTGAATTTTACTGCATAAATAAAATCAAATATAATTGACTTTGCGCGATTATTAAGTTGCATAAGCAGTCGATGAATAGTATCTAGAAATAAGAAGAAAAACAGACAAGTTCTTTTTTACTTTGCATGGATATTTATTATCTTTTGCATCTTCATTAGCTTGTAGCGAGAGACAAGAACAAAATGCCTGATAAAAGAATAAAAGCAAAACATTTACATCTCTTTACATCCACTTCTATTCAATAACAAATGAAACGTCAAAAATACAATGACATAATCATTTGCAAAAACATAAGCGGAGTTTAATTAACAAATAAATGAGGCAATACAGAGTGGTTGAATAATGAAAACAATGATCATATAATTAAAGTGTACTTAATCAATGCTAATTATAATAATCACTCTTCGCTGCTGCCTTCGATCTTACCATGCGATAAGCAAAATGTTATAAGAGCAAAAGAGATGCATATGCAAATTGCTGAATCCTTTATAAACGCCATAAACCACTTTCAAAATCAATACAAATTCAACTTTATACGTAAAAGAATACAGTTTAATATAGATGATTAAAGGTTGGTGTTTATATCCTTTCGCGCTTGAAATAAAAGCTCCATTGTTATAACTTCATTTGCTTCTGCGAGCTGACTGGATTGGAACCTGGTTATTGATTTAAAATACTCTGTAAAGTGGCACGCCAAGAATTTTTACGACTCTAAAGAGAGAAAATAAGATACACTTTAACCTCCAAGTATTTTTTAATGAAAATAATATTGCCTTCGTTGTTTTTGGAAGATGTAAATATTTGGGCGTCAGGTCAGGGTTGCTGCTTGAGCTATATTTGGCAAAAATACATATAATTACAGTTAAAAGTCTCTAAAAGGGGTAGCCAGAGCTTCAGAATCATAATTACTCAGACTGTTTTGGAAGTTATGTGGGGAAGAGATTGTAAAATAAAGTTTCTTGGTGATAGGTTTCTAACTGTTTAGCCCCAAAATCTTTAGTCGCCTCAAAAATCACCCGCGAGCAGAAATGCGGTAGTGATATTATAAACCGACACTACGCAGCGTGTATATTTGGAATCTTTGTATATAAATGGGAATAGGCACTCTGTCGTGCTGTTTTTTTTGCAATTTGAAGAGGGTTTATTTGGTTAGGTGATCGTGGAAAATGTATGTTAATTTGAAAAACAAAGTTTTTTATTATCATAGTATTTATAAGTAACGGCGAGTATGAGTATACAATAAAATGTTTTATTATACATTTCATTCTTCATGTATTAGTGTTGATGTCAAGTAAATACTGGCAACCCTAAAAACATACTACTGTAAAATGTCAAATTTGATGTCTCTCCTCAAATAGCACTACCCCATTTTTCCCTGTCGGTATCCTAAGAGGTGACTAAAGGTTTTGGGACATTTAAAGGTGCATATAAGACACATCCAGATATTTCTTGCAATCGATTTGCTCAATTTTCAAAAGTGGCTGCGGAATTTCTAATAATGTAACTCTGACTACTCCTTTTGAAACTGATAGGGGTAAGTATATGTAGTATGTAAGTAATGAACAAAAATTAATAATATCAATATTAATAAAAATTTATTCAGTTTTCAAAAGAACATAATATTCGTCTTTACCTAGTTAGTTATTTAAAGTACAAAATATAACATTTTCCTGTTCCTGAGCTAGGTAATTTACCAATAACCCACTAGTTTAATTTTATTGCAAAACCCACTCTTATTATATGTTAGTATAATTTCTGTTTACCCCGCACAACCATAAAGTCTATCATTTTCAGAATTATTACTACCGCATCTAAAACTCAACTTTACCGTTTTATATAGCTGCGTAGTTAAAGTTAAAAGTTCATAAAAATGTAAGAGAAAACACGAACTCAAGCCATTGTTCCTACTTCCATGTACACTTTTATGAAGTCTCTAAGTTTCCAGATTTATTAACGTTTTGAGTGCAACAAAGGTAGTAAAGTCATAAGAAAACAATATTAACGTCGGCATTAGTCAAAAGAAACAAAACAGGTATAAGGTTAATAGCTATTTGGTTGGGTTGATTTCAAAATATCAATCGTTCATGTTATATTTCTAAGCTGAATAATCTAAGGCTGGTGAGGTACTGGAGAGTTTTATTTGTTCCTACGTGTTATTGAACATCTACCGAACATGATTTAGTGCCGCGTAGTGCCGGCTTAGAATATCACTACCCCTTTCTACCCGAGGGTGTCGTATGAGGCGACTAAGGGTGTGGGGCTTTTGAAGTGGTTATTGGGCGATGCGGTTGGAGACCTGTGGGAGTCATGTTAGAGCGCACACTACTGCGGACTCAAACGCACATAGCAGCGTCTCACTCATATTCCTAAATCGCGGAGTGTAAATGATTTTCAAGTTAAGCATAGATACAAATTATAAGTTGGTACACAGCAGGGTGTACTGGTCAAAATCTTTGCTGTTTCCACAGACCCATCACCAACGATACTTTGTTTTTTTTTCATCTTCTCACCTATTAACTTCCAAATGCGGCTGAGGAGTTTCTAGCTCTGAAGCTCTGGCTACCCCTTTTTTGGATTTACTTCCGTGAGTATATGTATGTATGTATGATTATTCATTGATTGATCTTACCATCCAAGAGTTTCTGGTTGGTAATAAGACCGCCAATTTTACTTTTGCTTTAGTATTAAAATTTTGTATTTCTTTTGTAATGTGGAATAAATTATCTTCTAATCTATTCTATAAAATAAGCCTGAAAAAGGTTTTACAAAATAAAAACTAAAGCAACACAAATAAATTTTATAATATGATGGCAAACCTCAATGTTAATTTTAAATATATATCTATTTTCAACTCTGCGCTTAATGAATCAAAATTTCATATTTTATTTTTATTTTGATCATAAGATAAGACCATAAAATACTAAACATGAGTCTATGTATCTCAATAATTTGGTCACCACAATGTGCAAGATATATAATTTTCGTTTTTGATCTTAGTAATAGTAATGTCTAAATATTTTATTTACAATAATCAGAACATAATATTAATATTAAACAGTTAATAAAATATAAAACTAAACTTAAACGTGACTAATTAATTAAATATTTGTATGTTTTCCTCATGCAATATAGAAAGATACCTGTCAAACAACTATTGATTTTCGGATATTTTGATCGCGTGTTATTACATTATTTTTAAAGCCCGACGTTTCGAAAACTTTTCAGTTATCATGGTCACTGAAAATTATTCACAAGAAATTCAAATACGCAATATAAACCATCTTGGACACATACAGTAAGCTAAAAAACACATAGGTACATGCATATCTCTCGTTTCGGCTATATATCTGATAGTAGGAGTAGCTCTTTTGGAAGTTTAGTGCGGAAAAGGATGGTTAGGGATGGCTCTCATATCACATTGCGCAGCAATCTTTTAAATAGCCCAAAAACCCTAAGTTGCATCTAACAATATCCGGAAAAATAGCACTAACCCAGCGCTATTCTAAACTGACACTATATAGAAAAAACACACACTAAACCTCCGTAAACCTCTTAATCAAGTAAGTGTTAAAAGCGGTCTGTAAATAGAAATTGCCGGCTAAAATGCTAGTGTAATTAAGTCGACTCAACGCTGTTGGGTTTTGCATCTAGCGGCTCAATTTATAAGCGAATAAGATGTTTGAGGTATGCAAAGCGTGTGCAAACCAATAGTAAACTTTATCGATAAGCCATTCAGTATTAACCCACCATTATTCTGTGGTCTTTTATATTTATTTCCAACGCATTCCTGGAGGTCTTCGGATAGAAATGTCTGCGTGTTTCGAATTAAACGCTGGGCCTTATTTGTTTAATGTTCATTGTTTTTTGTGACGTTTACACGATTGGTGATTTATAAGAATCTGTTTTTAAAAAAAATATAGATTTTATTGCGCGGAAGGTAAAGTTTTTGATTATGGCGTACTTACAATGATATGTTTAATGTTCTTGTATTAATTAACTGGTTGCAGAAGTTGTCTTATTTATGAATATTTAAAATAGAATAGTTAAAAGTTGTCAGCAGAGATATTGATCAAACTGTGATAGTTCAGTGGGTAGAACACCGCTTACCGAGCAGACGATTAGAGTACAAATTCTGGGTCAGGCCCACACTAATGTGTCTTTTCTTAAGTCAAATGTGTGATTAATTTATAATAGGTTCTTTACGGTGAGGGAAAACGTATTGAAGAAACCCACATGGCAGAGTTGTACGTCATCATGTGACATTGTGTTCGTACAAAATGGCGACAGGCCTGCCTCCTATCACGTGAGTATACTGTCCAAGCAAAAAATGGGTACTCTGAACACCAGATGAGAATATCACGTCATGTTTAAAAGTATTAAAACCTCTACCAACCCCTGAAACGAAACCTGAACGTTTGAGTTTGAGTTAAGTTGTGATATTAATTGTACGGTATGCTAGTAAGTTACTACTCGTACAGTCTAATGATGGTGTTAAATATCCTACTGGTGTGGCATAATCTATAGTTACACTGTAACGTATTAATATTGATATGAAAAGAATAATGCATACACCCGTCTTGATGTCGGTCACGAACTAAAATAGAAAAACACGCATTAATACATACATACATATACTCACAGCTATAAATCCCTAAATGGGCTAGCCAGAGCTGAGGAATTAGAAATTCCTCAGCCACTTTTGAAATTTGCGTGGGGAAACATACATACATGTACTCACGGCTTTAAATCCCTAAAAGGGGTAGCCAGAGCTAAGGAATTATAAATTCCCCAGCCACTTTTGGAAAGTTGAGTGGGGTGAAGATGGTGAAATAAAGGTTGTTGGTGATGGGTCTCCAACCGCATCGCCCAAAAATCCCTTAAAAACCCCAATACCATTAGTCGCCTCTTACGTACACCCACCGGAAGAAATGGGGTAGTGCTATTCTAAGCCGACACTACACAGCAGTGAGTGGGGAAAAGATGGTGAAATAAAGGTTGTTGGTGATGGGTCTCCAACCACATCGCCCAAAAATACCTTAAAAGCCCCAATACCGTAACTAAAACACAAAACCAAAACACGCATTAATGTTTTATATAAACGATGTGAATTCTCGATGAAATCAGAAAAACACAAAATCTTAAAACACACACCCTTCGATCACACACCATTAACTTTATCCTTTATTAAGTCTATCTTAGTACGATAATTTCACAAGTGTTTTATATAAAGTAATTTTAGCCGCCATTATTCATACCATACCTTTCCTCACAACCGCAAAAATGAAATCAAACTCCACAAAAATATTAAGAAAAAACGAAATTAAGAAGTTGATAGCAAACAGATTGCCTTCGAGTTGCGTTATTGCAAATTATGCGTCGAATAATGTAATAAAGTTAATGTGTTAATGATTTTCCGAGGCAGGGGTCCAATTGTACCCCACTCTGGCACCGCGGGGGTCAGCTACGCTAATGCGGTGGTCTGACAGACCCCACTATGGTATCAATAATGCACTATAGCCTTTTAATAAGGGAAATGGTTAAACACACACTTATTTTGCGTTAGTGGTAATATTTTTCGAGGTTTCACTGTATTCTTGTTTTGTAAATGACAAAATTATTATTAACATAGCATAACATAATAACATAAACGTTCGCGCCGAATATCTCTGAAGGGGTTGGCTTACGAATTGTCACCTGGTGTTCAGAGTACCCACGTTTTGCATGGGCAGTGATTTTGATTGTGGGCTCCTCCACGATGTTTTCCCTCACCGTTAACAACCGTGATAAATTAACCACACATGTGTTTTTAAAAAAAAGACAAATTGATGTAGGCTCGACCCGGGATTTGAACACTAGTCACTTGCGCGTTAACCGGTGTTCAACCTATTGAACTATTACGTCGTCACGTTGTCATATTATTAAGTAAGTGTTAAAATATGTTGTGTGTAGAATAACATATAATTTTCAAGATCGATATGATGGTTATTTGATGAAATGGCATATTATCTCGCCTGATGCAATGATAAGAATATATTTAACATAGAAAATATTACGGGAGAACCTAGATTACAGATTTAGTTTATTATCTGTTAAGTAAAAATATAAATATAAGCGACATGATAGTCCAGTGGATAGAACACCCGCCCGAAAAACAGAAGGGCGTGAGTTCCAATCCTGGGACGGGCCTACACCAATTTGTCTTTTCTAAAGTCATATGTGTGGTTAATTTATCATGGTTGCTAACGGTGAGGGAAAACATCGTGAGGAAACCCACATGGCTGAGTTGTACTTAGTCATGTGACAGTGTATTCGTACAAAACGGCGATAGGCCTGCCCCCTATCACGTGAGTACACTGTCTAAGCAAAACGTGGGTACCTTCTCTGGAAACTAGATGGCGCTTGCCATGTGAGTTCAGGAGTATTGGTACCTCTGCCAACCCCTTCGGGGATAAACGGCGTGAACGTTTATGTTATGTAAAAATATAAAATTATTAAATATTAAGCCTCCTCTTGAAATGAGTTGATAACTATCTTAATCAAGGCTTTAAAGAAAAATAGTAAAAATTACATACACCATATTTAGTATTATACATATTTTCCTGTTTTGCAGAATACGCATTGAAGTTCCTTAACAAGTATTTATACATGGTATTTTATTCTAATTGCATATAGAAATTCACTCATTTCAATTCAATCATATAAACAAACTAACTAAGAATCTCTTCTGCACACAACTTAATTATTCTTTGTCCACAGAACGGTCATTTGCAAAACGCTCGCTCTCTTACATTTCCTCAAATAGGGCAATGACCTTTTAAAATGAAACGATTACACATTACCCATATACCCATACATCATTAACAGTATAAATCATGATAATAGGAACTATTAACATTTCATAAGCATTTAATATAATCCAATCACGATAAACCCAAATGTTAAGACAGCCATTATAAAAGATTACAATTAAAGTAAGCATTTAAATAGTTATAAAATTATATTTTCATACGAGTATAATAACATTTTAATAGAGGTATATTTAGTTGGATTACAATGAGTGGTAAAGATCAACTATTGATGACGCGGCAGTTTTATGGATGGACCACCACTTAGGATTATTTAGAGATGGACCAAGATAATATCGATAATACTTAAATAAAACAAAAAAAAATCCGTATGAATAAGGCAACTAGGAATCTGTTTTCAAGAACTTTTAAGTTTTGATTATTATACTTATTCACCAAAACATACTAATTTCTCAAACTATATTAATAGAACGATTATTGAGTGCTTTGACATTTTACTGTACGTATAAAAGAGCATTGTACTCTATCAATTGGGCATACTTTGTTTTTAAGAAATCTATTGATGAAAATATGTTAATAATTAAACGAGAAAGATCCATTCTATGAAATTACAGTAGCTATACAAAAAATAATAAGCCTTATTTTATAAATAAATTTTTAATCTGTTTGCAAACAGAACTATAACTTTAATCTATAAATGAGACCCATAATCAGGCATCGAGGTATAGTTTACAAAGCAATGTTAAACAATTACAAGAACTTCATCAACATCGATAACGTTGCTATCGCAGCACTAAATCGGCTAAGTCTAGTAAAAAGCGTTTTCAAGAGGCACAATCAGCGTGGATTGAATACACCTTTGTAGCGGAAAAAGTGATTTATTGATTACTGTCTCTGTCAACACGCCTGGCACTTTACGTTCAGACTTGAATACTTCATTTGATCCGAATCTTTGATCGATCATAAACTTTGATTATGTGGCCCATCACTCGTTAAGTATATTTAGTGTACAAATGATTGGACCGCCCGTGATTTCTTGAGTTATGCGCGGCCGGTACGATGGTTTCTTTGGTTTTATACTTTATTTTAAATTCGTAATCAATTTTACTAATTGATTTAATTTTTCACTGTGGATATTATTTCGAATCAAACGAACCAACATAAGAATGGGGAGATATTCGAAAGAAACATAAACTTTTACTCCATATGACCCCAAAAAACTGAACTTCACACTTCTGATCATCACGTGACATTATTGTCACCTGGTGTTCAGAGTATCCAGGTTCTGCTTGAACAATGTACTCACGGGATAGGAAATAGGCCTATCGCTGATTTGCACGGAAACACTGTAATGTAGGTACAACTTAGACCCATATGATAATTATTTTAATTAATTATTTTAGGAAAAAACCAGACCTTTGGAATTTCTCCGATATCAGAGATGGATTGAGTGTTTAAAAAATATTAAAACCATGAGCATTAAAATAAGTTTTTTACAAGCATCGCTTTAGTAGACTTTTCGAACAAATTCACTATTGAACACATGAAGGGAAAAGGTTTGAAATGAGTTGCTTACTTTATTAAGTCATTACTTTGGCATATAAGCTATTCTATGACATAGTGTAGTGTCAGTTTTTTTTAATTATTTTTTTTCAAAAGGATTGGTTGCTGCTGGCTCTGCGTTCTGTGCGGCTTCACCATGACTTTATGTGTGCCGGGCAGCTGAGGGCCGCCCTGGCGGGGCAAAGGAATGTACCTAGGCTAAATCGGATAGTAACAGTGTCGGATTAGAATAACAGTACCTCATTTTAAGGGGCGACTAACGGTTTTGGATTGGGGAGGGATTTTTGAGCGATGCGGTTGGAGATTCATCACCAACAACTTTTATTACACCATCTTTTCCCAACGCAACTTCCTCTCTCCCTTCTCTGGCTACCCCTTCAAGCCGTTAGTATATGTATGTATTGTATGTATGCACTTTGATATCTGATGCTTGTACTTATTTCTACTGTTTACAATATGCGTGTTAACTTACTTTACTTACAGGTTAATGTTTTTATCTTGTGTGCCATACTGCAAGTGTATATTTCTTCATAACTGTACTAATAATATAATAAAAAAAAATATAAATAAAGAAACAAAAAAAAGCTGTTTTTGTCGGCTTAGAATAGCTACTACCCCATTTCCCCATTTCTTCCCGTGGGTTTTCGGAAGAGGCGACTAAGGGTAATGCACCCATCACCAACAACCTTTATTTAACAGTTTTTTCCCAGCTCATCTTCCAAAAGTGGCTGAGAAATTTCTTATTCCGAAGCTCTAGGCATCTCTTCTAGGAATTTATAGTCGTGAGTAAAAGTAAGTAAACAGAAATAAGTATCAAGAACCAAACTTAAACATTTCACATAAAAACTCATTAATCATTGTACCGTTATAAACTTTTTTTTTCAATTAACGCGATGATTCCCCTATGTTTGCAAAAGCTATTGAATTATCGATAAAAATACAATGATTTATACAGTTTATTAGCAATTCATCATACACGCTCATCAGTCGATTGTTTCGCAAGATTATCGATATCGGCAAAAACGGAATCAGTGTCACAACAGGAATAGTTACAAGCGTGCGAACTAATTCATCAAGTTAATGGAAATAACAGTCACATGAACTGATCTAAGACTAGAGGAAAATGTCTCACAATGTTGATTGACATACGTGAAATCCTAAAACGTTATAATTCTGTAGCTAGTAGGGTTTCTCTGTCTGAGGTTACAACAATTTATCTCAGAAATAGAATTTAATATTTCACTACTTGATGAATTTTGTGAATTATTAAATATTATTGATACTGAATATCCCAAAATGGGGGAAGCCAGCCAGAGTTTTAGAGGTAGAAACTCCTCAGCCACATTTGGAAGTTAATAGGGGACAAGATGGTAGAAATAAAGTATTTTGCTTATCGGTCTCTAATCGTATCGCCCAAAAGCCCCACACCCTGAGTGGCCTCTTACGATACTCTCGTGTAGAAAGGGGTAGTGACATTCTAACCCAACATTAAACAGCAATACTAAATAAAAAAGTACTTAGTCCAAGTTAAAAGCAATAACTATTTCATCCTGTTTACTTGCAACCAAGTGTTACAGCAATATGTCTATTCCCAACGTTTACCATTAAATAATAAATAAACATCAGAAAAATGAGGTGCAAAACGACTAATTATAATTGCCATAAAAGCATATTCAAGTAGCTTTTCACCTCAAGAGACGCAAGTTAATGTGAAACGGTTAGTGTAATAGCAAAAAACGTAAGAACAATTATAATGTTGTAAATAATGGCAATTATTACAAGGGAACGTGAGAAATGCCGTTACGTGATACTATAGTAACCATGATTCTGAAATATATTATACAACAGTACAGGTAGTAAAGGAACATCTTTATATCATATATTTCAAATATTTGTATAGGAGCTCCTTTTATCATAAAAATAAGCGTTTAATAAGTAATTTTAGAAATTTACAATTCAAATTGAATGGGAGTTTGAAGTTTAAATAAATTTTTACTAAATTTCGGACATAGGGGTATGCAGGTAAGAGAGACAAAATTCTTCCCTAAAGGGGTAAACTGTATTATATATAATTATATGTTTGGTAATTAATCACACCTGAACTATAAAAACTAGGCCTTACGGCACGCAGAAAAAGTCGCGCAGATCAACTAGTAAAATATATAGGGAAAATGAGGGTGGTTTAAATTTATACAGAACATTAGAAAAAGTTCTAAAAACTCGGCAGGCTCAGATGACAAGAATGAAAGAGCTGGTATTAAAATTTTGTTTGAGAAAAGGACGAATTCAATAGTATTCGCTGACTCCGATGGAAAAGTATGCAAAAACATAAGGAATCATATGCAAGTAGTACAAGTAGTAAACATACGTTAGTTTAAAAGGTACATATATACTCAAGGCTATAAATCCCTAGAAGGGGTAGCCAGAGCTACATACATATACATATACTCACGGCTATAAATCCCTAGAAGGGGAAGCCAGAGCTAAGGAATTAGGAATGCCTCAGCCACTTTTGGAAGTTACGTGGGGATTAGATGGTGAAATAAAGGTTCTTGGTGATGGGTCTCCAACCGCATCGCCCAAAAATCCCATTAAAACCCCTATACCGTTAGTCGCCTCTTACTTACACCCACCGGAAGAAATGGGGTAGTGCAATTCTAAGCCGGCACTACACAGCAAGCCAGAGCTAAGAAATCAGATATTTCTTAGCCACTTTTGGAAGTTGGTAAAAGATGTTAAAATAAATGTTAGTGATGAGTCTCCAACCGCATCGTCCAAAAATCCCTTCCAAAACCCTTATACGCTTAGACGCCTCTTACGTTCACCCGTGGGCAGAAATGGGGTAGTGATATTCCAAGCCAACACTACACAGCGTAAAGTACGAAACATTTGATCGAAAGTTGTCTGTATATCTCATAATTTTGTAAGTATGGTCACCGTAGCAATGTATTAACACATACGGTATCACAATTTCTCCTCAAGAATACGATAGACCACCCGGAGAGCACTTTAATTATTTATTTTTAACTACATTTATGAAAAAACACTCATGGCTGCAAATACCTAAAGGGGTAACCAGCTCCTCAAAATTTTAAATTCTTTAGACGCTTTTGCAAGTTAAGTGGTTGGTTTGTAAGTTAACCACACATATGACTTTAAAAATACAAATTTGTGTAGGACCAATCCAGAATCTGAAACCACTCCTTCTGAATGATGGACGGGTGTTATACCCACTGAGCTATCACGGTATACAATTAAACATCCCCTAAACCCTTAGTCGCTTCTCACGACACCCGTGGGCAAAAAGGGGCAAGTGCTATTCTAAGCCTCCGTTACAGAGCATTATATGCGAAACTTTAAACAGCTGAGATAACTAGCTGGGTTTTACGTAACATAAACATAAACGTACACACCAAATATCCCCGAAGGGGTTGGCAGAGGTACTAATACTTCTGAACATCACGTGACTTTGTCACCTGGTGTTCAGATTACCCACGTTTTGCATGGACAGTGTACTCACGTGATAGGGGGCAGGCCTATCGCCGTTTTGTACGAATACAGTGTCACATGACTAAGTACAACTCAGCCATGTGGGTTTCCTCACGATGTTTTCCCTCACCGTTAACAACCATGATAAATTAACCACACATATGTCTTTAGAAAAGACAAATTGGTGCAGGCCCGACCCAGAATTTGAACACTAGTCGTTTACACGATAACCGAGTGTTCTACCCACTGGGCTATCACGGTTGCATGGTTATTTGGTAGCTGGGTTTTAGTACTGTAAAACCGCAGAGCAATACTTCCGATTATAGTTTAGAGTCTCAAAATATAGCTTGTAGAATAAAACAAAGTAGAAAACATGATTTTCGGATTAGGATGGCAGAATTATTTATGTTTCTGTACATCAAGTGTCTTTTCTGTCATTTGTTGTTCGGAGTTTAGTGTAGTGTAGTATTCAGTGTTTTTATATTTAATCAGCTACGTGTGACCTTCACCTTAAGTAACGTTAATAAATAAACAACAAATACGAATTTAGTAAAGATACATTGGTGTAAGTTCGGTTCAGGAATTGAACCTATACTTCTTTATAAAGGAAGCTTTGCTTTTTTTTACTGATCTACCAAGGTTTTTTTTATTCATATTTGCATCGTGAAATAAAACAAAAAAATATGAAATTGATTCCGTTAATAACCAACTTTCAATATGCCTTAATGAGTGAAATTCTCATTAACAATAATGAAATAAGCGCGTACCAAATTAAATCTGCCATTGTTAGGCTGTTTTAACGATACCACTTCCAACATTTCATTAAATAGTAAAAGCATTAAATCATTAATTGATCAATATAAGTAAGTAGATTATAAAAGCAATCACATTAAGATTGTTATGGCTCCCATTAATATAATTCAGAGAATGTTAAACAATAACCTATTTAATATAAACTTTCTGTAACCTACCTCGGAGTATGAAGTTAAAGAAATTCCATTATTCAAGTAAAGAGTAAAGTAATATTTGATCTATTATAAAGATTTTTTTCTATACGATTTCTCCAATTAGCTTCCAAAAGTGGTCAAGGAAGTGTGGGTGGATTTACAGCCGTACAATGAATATATATGTATGTATTGTAAGGAGGCAAAATATCATCACGACACTGACTAAGGCACGAGCCCTTCAATGAGGATATACCTCATTTAGAGGCTCGAGCCTTCCCTGTGTAGGGTGATTTGGCGATAGCCGTAGCTGGCCTATAACTTTCAGTGTGTCTGTATGTCTCGTTATAAATTCAATCATGCAGTGAAACTCACACACTTTTTGCTCTTTTAGTGTCTACATATGTAGCCCTTAAGAAATTATTTGTCTTCAGACATTTCGGAGTTTAGAACAAGAATTTATGGGGGAGCTTCCTCAACATGGATGCGACGGTTGATTTCATTCACAAAATTGTCTCAGCTGACCGAATCGTTTGTCACAGGTCTAAATTTTGTTCAACAACTTCGATGGTAGTTCTTGTCTCCAAGTTCAATACAAGCTTTCGTCTTTTCCATATTATTTACAGTCGATCACATAAAAACTGCCTCATACGATCATCCACGGGTAGAAATTGGCTAGTGTTATTCTAAGCCGACACTGCACCTGGTGGAGACCCGTCACCAAAAACATTTTACCATCTTTTCCCCAATCAACTTCCAAAAGTGTGTTTTATTCTACTAGACAAAGAAGTTAGCTCTTTTTTTCAATACACAAAATATCCATATATCTTATTTTTCAATCGCAATTTAAGTAACTATGATTGTTTTCTGTACGCTGATTTGTGTTAGTAATATAATAAAAATAAGGCAAAATAAAAACGATTCTTGTTGAACACACAATTGAAACTGTCCAAAGTGCAATGAAGCGCAAAATGCATCACGGTGCATAATGCTCTTACAAGTTTAATCTTTTAAGCCGATTACAAAGGTGTTGATGAGAACAAAAATAACAACAAAAAATGTAAACCAATCAGATACTTGTCAAACTGTTATGGAACTACAGAGTTTTTTGGTCGTTTTGACTTTTGAGGTATTTCTTTTAATATAATATAATTTTGTGTAGCTGTGTAGTGTCGGCTTAGAATGTCACTTCCCCTTTCTGTCCATGGATGTCGTAAAAGGCGACTTAGGGTACGGGGTGTTTTTAGAAATATTTGGGCGATGCGGTTGGATAACCATCACCAAGAACCTTTGTTCTACAATATTTTCCCTACTTAACTTCAAATGCCGTGTAGTGCCGGCTTAGAATGTCGCTACCCCTTTCTACCCACGGGTGTCGTAAGAGGCGACTAAGGGTATTGGGGCTATTTATTGGATTTTTGGGCGATGCGGTTGGAGACCCATCACCAAAAACCTTTATTTTACCGCCTTTTCCCCACTCGACTTCCAAAAGTGGCTGAGGAATTTATAATTCCTTGGCCCTGGCTACCCCTTCTAGGGAATTATAGCCGTGAGTATATGTATGTATGTATGTATGTAACTTCAAAAAGTGGCTGAGGAGTTGCTAGTTCTTTAGAACTTTTTTTAGAGCTTTAGCTCTGGCCAACACTTTTTGGGATTTATGGCCGTTAGTATATGTACTTGTACTATTAACCGTACTACACCCGCTGAAAGAAGTAGGTTGGAGCTATTCTACACAGCTAATCATAATTATAATAATCAAAACTTCGTCGATATGTTAGTGCAAAGAAATATTCATAGTTTTGTTAGTTTGATAGCTCCGTGATAGCCTAATCGATAAGAGCTCCCATCCGTCAAGCAGACAGTTGTCGGTTCGAACCACAAATCGGACCTACGCCAATGTTTATTATGTTTATCATTATTATTAACGGTGAGCAGGGAAAACATCGTAAGGAAAATTACATGGCCGATTTGTAGTTAGTCATGTCATAGTGTCACGTGAGTACACTGTTCACACAAAACTTGGGTACTCTAAACACCAGGTGACTATGTCACGTGATGTTCAGAAGTATTAGACGCTCTGCCAACCTCTTCAGTGATATACGGCGTGAACGTTTGAGTTTGATACAAGCAAAAGAGTACAAAGAAAGTATCATTACTTTTTCTGCGCACAAGTGAAAAGGTGTAAGTGTGAATGGAATTACGTTCCGAATCTGCGGGGGAGTGACACCTTTGTTATTTCAATGATTTCTGACTTTGAATGAAACGGATTATTTTTGATGGGACGTTGGCGAAAGCTTTAGTAAAAGTTTTAAATTATCACTTTCTTAAGGGTTAGAACCGATATTATCATTTCTAAAATTACATACATACATATGGCCACGGTTATAAATGCCTAAAAGGGGTAGCTAGAGCTTCGGAAAAAGAAAAAAAATACTCTTGGAAGTTGAGTGGGGGAAACATTGTAAAATTAAGGTTGTTAGTGATGGGTCTCCAACAGCAACGCGCAAAATCACTAAATAAGCCCCTATACCTTTAGTGGCCTCTTACGATCAGCCACAGGTAGAAATGGGGTAGCGCTATTCTAAACCGACACTACACAGCATATTTCTGAAATTATGTTTTTACTTTATTAGTGTATATCACGACTCTATTCTAATAAAGGTATTACTGATAACCCCGTACCAGAGCTTCAGGAACAAAAGTAACATATCCGAAATCAAGAAATATTAACAGAAAGCGAAAGTAGTTTATTACGTAATTTACACTAGTCGCAGGACTATCTCGGAGTATAAAAATAATTAATCAAAGTTTGTAAATGTACTTTAAAAATAAAACAGCTCATGTTTTAATAATTAACTGAACTTGCTGGCTCATTAAAGTATAAGCTTATTAAGTAGGTGTTTATATAACAGATGCAAGTGTAAAAACATTTAATTTTAGTTGGATGTTAATCAAAGTGCAGATTTGCAGGTTTTTTTTCTAGATTATTATAATCAATTTAAATCAAGAGATTATTTTGATAAATAGATGATTACTTTTATTATGTGATTGTTAATACTTTCAACAAACTGAGTAACGTTTCTTCGGAAGGTAGGTTTTTGTTACATTTTTTTAACTTTTGTTTTATTTCTTAAAGAATATTAAAACCTATTCATAATTTGTTAGATACGTTTTTAAATTACTTAATTTCGCAAGGTACCTCATAAAGTTATGACCTACTTCCAAAAAATTCTTCCTAATAAATTTTAAGCAACTGCTCTAAGCAATAATTTAAACATTTCAATTAGTTTGATAGCACATGTGGCGCGCCCGTGTTTTTGTCATATGCGCCAGTCATATAGTGAATGCTGATTGGTTATTGTGGACCACCCATCCATGGATACTATCTGTCAGTCACGCAAACATGGGTACCACTTGGAAACAATACCAAGATATTGCTTTTGTTGGATTTCAAATAGGAATGTAGAAAAATGGTGTAAGTATAAAATTTATAATATGAGAAGTTAAATGATTTTTTCGTAATATTATAACATGATAAGTAATAGTAATGAACGATGTTTTTTAACATGCAAAAGTGTTTTGTACTTGATAAAGTTAATTATAAGTTTTGAATGACAGCAAAGAAACACGTCTTACTCTAAATAATTCTTTAAGGACAAAAGATACTATATTGACGACAATACAATAAGTAAAAATAAAAAACCAAAGTTAAAAAATATCTCTAAAATTAAAATTTGAAATCAAGAAAAGTAAAATTCCTGATTACACCATTTGGCTCTCAACCTAAGCCCGAGCCAAATCTCCGCCTACACAAAAAGTAGTATGAAATAGGATTTGAGTATGAATTTGGTACGCTAACCCTGCAACAATGACGAGTCAATCATTTTCAAATTACACGACGCGGACACAATAGACCCCTGACGACTGACTCAATGATCGCTCTTGACACTTTGACAGACAAATTTTAACCCTCAAATAAAATCGTAAAATAGGATTAATATAAAACAACGGGTGTCAGGTAGGATCGGTAGAATTGTTGTGTTGGTGGCCTCAGAGACATGAATCGGTTGTGTGCAGACATATAAGTAAAAAATCGATACGTCATGTTTTTAGAAAAAGATATCAGCTGAAGAATTATATAATAAAACCGTGAGATATCCTTGTTTGTTTGTTTTTTTTTAAGAAAGTGAAAACGAGTGCTTTAATAAAAACAAGGGACTGCTAGACATATTTTTTGTTCTATTCTTGGAATGATTATCTATCTACCAATCATTAGAAATATTTATTATTTACTTAACACATTAACTGAAATCTAAATAATCTACAGAACCACTGTTTTGCTACAAATATCATTACACGTTATAGATAGTCATTTACAGTAGCCAAAATGAGTGTTGCTCATTTAAATTTAATAATTATTTACTTACATTTATACAACGACAGTTTGTAAAAACTTCTCACTTTTTAGCGAAATCATATCTGGGATACCTTTATATCCCTACGGTTTGAAAATCTTAGTTTATACGAGCTATTTAGTATATATTTATATTTTTAGTGTCCTTCGTTTTTAAAAGAAATAAATAAAGGGGTATGAGTAAAACAAAGATCAAGTTAGCTCCAAACTAAGTAAAACTTGTATTATGGGCTACTAACTCAACGATATAGGAATATAGAATCCAATATAACTATCATATAAGTAACTAGAATCAACTATTCATTAGACAATTCGGAAAAAATGCATGAAAATAAATAGTGCAAAAGAGTAATAAATTCATATCACTAATTTGAATTACCGACATACATACATATTTAAACATTTCATAGTATACAAACAAGGATTATACAAACATTATTTTACATCATTACAATTAACGAAGTATAAGTATGTACACAAAGGCGGTAATACATACATATACCCACGTTCATAATTCCCAAAAAGGAGTAGCCAGAGTTTCAGAGCTAGAAACTTCTCAGCCACATTTGGAAGTTGATAGGGGAGAAGATGGTAGAAATAAAGTATTGTTGGTGATGGTTGTCCAACCGCATCGCCTAAAAGCCACTTAAAAAGGCCCCCATGCTCTTAGTCATCTCTTACAACACCCGTGGGTAGAAAGTGGTAGCGACATTCTAAGCTGGCACTACCCAGCAATGTACTGACATTCGAGTTTAACAGGGTATTGCTATTCAAATATGCCATCATATAATGCTCGCTAGGCCCTGCTAATTAATTTAGCATTTCCAATGTAATTAAGCAAATTGAAATCAATAATTGCAACGCTGTCATGATTCATCATCCACATTTTTTCTCTCGCATCGTTAGTAATCTGAAAGTCAGTGCGGCTAATAAATATGTATGTGGTAAATAGAAACCAGTCATTTTCCAATAGTTTTTTTTCATTCTACCTCAGACTATGTAAGAAGTTATAAACTAACACTGACTAGAGATTAAAGAAGAACAAAAGTAAATCGTACATACAAACATCCAAATACTCACGCAATCGATCCATCAGCAACTTTTTCAGATTGTAAAATAAAGGATAGTTGATGAGGGGTTTCAAGCCACACCGTGCAACAACCACTTAAAATGCCTCAAACCCTTAGTCAGCTCGTACAATATTGTCAGAAGAAATGGCTAAAGAGCTTATTCCATTACACTTTGTCGTTGCTGAATTCAGACGTCCTTCGAAGTTACTGCCGCAGACGCTTGTTATTCCACAAATATAAATAAGCTCTTAAGGCCGATACAACGCACCTAACTTCTTAATTAGTCTTAGTTTATTTTCATTCTTTACCCGTCTACATATTTCACATACTCTAAGTTAGCTTTTGAATAATTGTTGATTACTACAATTATGTTTAATATGGTATCGGGAACCAATTGAATAAGCAACTTGATTGCTTTAATTGCTAAAACAATAAATGTTACTCCGATACGAAGCTTAGAAAGAAATGAAACTCTACATAGCTAGTACGAGCGACCTTTTAACTAGATATGACGTGGAAAAAAGGGGACAAGTGCGAGTTGAACTCGCGTGAAGAGGGTTCCGTACGATGTTACCTATCATGTTTTTTTTAAATCTGACCCAAATTTGTTTGTGGTAACTAAAAAAAGTATGAATGGTCCCTGATTGGAGAGGGATATTACTATGTACTTCTTATAGGTTTTCCTATAATCTATAAGGAGAAAACTAATTTGATATGCTACATGGTGCAGTTTTCAGTTTTTTTTAAATTTTCCCCTTCTCCTCCAAAAATGACCCCCCATATACAGATTTCATCTGCTCACGTCACACCTCTGTGTTTGGGTCACAGGAATTGATATGTGTACCAAATTTTAACTTAATTGGTCAAATAGATTCGGAGGTAATTGACTGTAAGCGACGGACGGACAGACACATGAGTGATCCTATAAGGGTTCCGTTTTTGTATTCAGACGTACGGAACCCTAAAAACAGCCATCAGCCATCTCTTCCGCACTTACCTAGTATCGTATACTGTCGTCGCATTCTAACTGATATCGTGACGATTAAATAGCGCTCGTGGTAGGCCGCCTCAGTTATGTTTGTGGTCTTTAAATTAAGCTTCTTGTGTTTTGATTCGGTTATTAAGTACAGGTTGGGTGACTTAATGATTTTTAATTGTTTTTAACATTAGATAGGCGCATGTATTATGACTTTCATGCTGGGATTATATATTAAAAAGTGACCTTGTGAAAAATATGAGATTTTTATATTTAACATACATACAAAAAAGAGTAGTATTCAGTGCTAGAGACTCCTTAGATACATTTGAAAGTCGACAGGGAACAAGATGGTAGAAATAAAGTATCGTAGGTGATTGGTCTCCAACCGCATCGCCGAAAAACCACTTAAAGATTCCCATACCCTTAGTCGCCTCTTACGACACCCATGGGTAGTAAGAAACCATTTGAAACCAGCCCTAATATATAACTCTTATATTTAAATCTGCAAGTATAAGATTATAGATTCTATCTTTTGGGATTTTTATTGTGAACACTTTAAAAAGTCGCAAACCCTGAGATCTTTATCGGGTCAGCATTTTTACTATATGTATATGATGCTAGAAATCATACATAAATACTGATATATTGCAATGTTTTAAAATAATTGCACACAATATTAATAGACGTTAATACATAGGTAAAATACGTAAGCAAACGGTTTATTTTAAATAACGGTATAATATAAATGTAAGCCACAAAGATCTAATTAATAAACCCATAAAATAAAATAAAGACAATCGGAATATAGCCACAAAAAACGCGGCAACATCTTAACCCACAACTTAATGATCAGTGGTCCAGATGACCCAATAAAAAAAACTGTGACACTCAGAAAAACTTCCGTCGCTACCTGCCTGTTGACAAACCCGTAAAAACAGGAGCGACTCTTTACTTTTAACTAATTTCTTCCATTGCTACCGTATACATTGAGTGTTAATTGCTAAGAAAGAAAGAGATAGAAACATGCTTAATGACTGTGGTGTAAAAGAGAGGCGAGATGAAATAAAAAACTTGTCCTCACCGGTTCTGGCACTCACACAGAGCTGTTGCTCGTTAAACCACGGCTTTCAACCCTTTAATGAGGAGTTGTGTTTAATTAAAACATTCTTCTGAGTTTTGGTGAAACGCGATACCGTATTGGTAATTTGTTTCAGGGTGCCCTGGTCACTCGATATGCAAAGTGGACCTTATCGGTAGTTTTTGGTAGCAATTCTTTGCGGTTTTATTTTTAATTTTATATTTTAAACTGGATCGGAAATGTAAACGAAAAGTTGTGTTCGGAATACATTTTAAAAAGTTTACAACTATTCGCATTTACTTTTAAGTTGTCGAGATAATTTACTTCCGACGCGAAACCGATTCTGAGAAGTTTTAATTATTGGTACAGCATTAAACCGGGCAGATTAAATGTCAAGCAATTAATTTAACACATTAAAATGTAAATCTCGAAGCCCTATTTCTGCTTTTTATTTAATATAATCATCACAGAGCCAACCACTAGTGATTTATGGGTGATGCGTTTTGTACTACTTTACTCTACTCTCTTTGTTCCCGATTGTGAAACTTCGCTTACTTATTTTGGAAAACGCAGCGCAAGTATACAAACCAAATTTCGATTGATTCATCAGAATAGTACATAGAAAAATAGTATGTAACTTAAAGATTCAGACAGGTACTAAAAAGTATAAAGTGTATTGTCTTCGTCAAAGCACAGCCGATAAAATCTTTCCATCGAAAAGCTCAAGTATACTCTTAATATCGTGATTTGGCAAGTCTGACCCGCTGGCCGAGTGCAAGTTGGCGGACTACCGACTGCTAACGTAATGGTAGCCGGGACCGACGGCTTAGTCTGCCCTCCGAATATATGAATCATCCTTATTATCGGATGTTTAGGTGCTTCAAGCCTATATTATAGAATTTGAGAGAATATTCACCGGCAATCGAACGCGAGAACTCAGGATCGTGAGTCAAACGCTCAACCACTAAACCACGGAGGCGGTTATTCCTAAAATGTTTACCTGTTGACAATATAACGAACATACATACATACATATACTCACGCCATTAATTCCCATTGGGGTAGGCAGAGACTATCGATCGCCACTTCGTACGATCCTGACAAACCTCTCTAGCTTCGTTTACATCCATCAATCTTTTCATACATGCTCTTTTATTCTTCATACTTCGGACGCCAGCCTTTTTGAGCACACTCTCAATTTGGTCCAAGTGTGTTCTCCGTGGTCGTCCTCTGCTAACATAAATATAACGAACTATAAATTTAATTAATATAGAAAGATTGATAAACTGACGACCGTACCATTTATAATAAACACTAATTAATATATTGGTAATTAAGACTTGCTTGCGCTGTATGGTGTTTACTACAAGTTAATGCATTTACAGGTTTAACCACATTGTAAATAAAATTCTTCTGGTCACGTAATTAAAAGGCACTAGTTTTAAAGTGTGAAATGTAATACATTGCAACTTTTTATTCATGCTTCAAATTTAGCTTTTTACAACGTTGGATGATGAATAAATATAATTTTATAAAGACAAAATATACAACATTCAGAGTAGATGTTGATGATAATGTCAATAAAGAATGACCACGGAGGACACAATTTTATCAAATAGATAATGAGCTAAAAAGCGTTGTAAATCTGAAGAATAAAAGGAGGATTTTAAATTCAGCGTAATCAGATTTTGCTACTACATACATACATATACTCACGGCTATGAATCCCTAGAAGGGGTAGCCAGAGCTAAGGAATTAGAAATTCCTCAACCACTTTTGGAAAGTTGAGTGGGGAAAAGATGGTAAAGTAAAGGTTGTTGGCAAATGGGTCTCCAACCGCATCGCCCAAAAATCCCTTAAAGGCCCCAATACCGTTAGTCGCCTCTTACGTACACCCATCGGTAGAAATGAGGTAGTACTATTCTAAGCCGACACTACACGACAAGCTACTGTGCTACAAATAAGAAAATGTATGTCATTGCTAAGCTACGGTTAATCGTATGGGTAATCGTTTAACTTTCAAAAAACCTCTCTGAAGACGCAACGATACTGTCCGGATGTTACAAAATCCAAACTCAACAACATAGATTTATAATAAATGGACAACTATTACAAGAACATGAATTTTGCTTACAAATTGTCGACGCGGTTCTTTTATGGTTCAATAAAAACCAAAGCAAGATAAACGGTCTAAATTCAAATTAACATTAATGGATTTTAACTATTAACGGGCTACCGGAAAAGCCAAATGAAGACATTAAAAATAAAATATATCGATTTGGTGATAGTGGTTTTATAATGATTCAATTGCCTTAAGAGCCTGATTGAAATGCTATTTTGAGGTGAATGAATTTGTTTACGAAGTATTAAATGTGTTTTAAACGAATAAAATAAGAACTAAACATTTTATTTCAATACTGTTAATATGACATTTTCTCAAGTTTATTCTCAAGTTTATTATTTTCATTTTTATTGTATGTTTTTATTTGATGATGGAACGATTAATTCTAATTATACACGTCGAGGTACAAAAGTCTAATAGATGCTGGAAATCCAAAAAAAGTATAAAAATAAAATATTATTACTTAATTTAAATAAAAACTTCATAAGAATATGTTTTATTTTATTTAGTTGTCATTTCTGTTGACCGCTGATTAAAGAACATCATTATGTCATAGTGTACTATTTTCGTAATATCTTTGTTGTATTAGATTATTCTTTGTATAAGATAATAATTTAAAGCCCTAATAATTTATGATACTTAAAAACCAGTAATATTTAAAAATACTTTACAACTAATTTTGTCACAAAATGCCGTGTAGTGCCGGCTAAGAATGCCGCTACCCCTTTCTACCCACGGGTGTCGTAAGAGGCAACTAAGGGTATTGGGGCTTTTTATTGGATTTTAGGGCGATGCGGTTGGAAACCCATCACCAAAAACCTTTATTTTTACCTTCTTTTCCCCACTCAACTTCCAGAAGTGGCTGAGGAATTGATAATTCCTTAGCTCTGGCTACCCCTTCTAGGGAAATATAGCCGTGAGTATATGTATGTATGTATGTTTCTCACAAAAAAATCACGTAATCAAAACTAAAACGAAACACTAAAAACCATTAAAAAACGAAACGGTTTCCGTCCACGACTAAACGTTATAATACTTATCTCTCACTATTGCTGTAAATCATTGCCGAAACAGAAAGATACTGTTTAATTGCCTTAATAAGTCGCCGCCGCACTCCTCACTAAATCTTGTCTCTTTTTATTGGGTGGTCGATAAACGTATTCACAGTTAGGTTTTCTTTGAATTTTTCTACTCTACTATTTTGTAGCTTAGAATGTGTGCGTTTGTATGTTAGATGAGAATTTCCTACTCTAGTACTTAATAGCTTAGAATGTCTGCCTTTGTATGTAAGATGAGAAAAAATTCTGAATCTGTTAAGGTAAAAGCGGAGAGGTGTTAGGTGTTAACTTAGCATAGCACAACCCTATTTTACTATTATGTCTTTTAAAACTTGAACAACCTTGTGTTTTGAAGTTCAACATTTGAGATGTAAAAGTGATGGACCCTAGTCTTGTATGTGTAGTAATTCATTTATCGAAAATGAAAGTGAAAAAAAATATGTTCGGCATAGTTAATCGGGACATCATCTGAGAAATTGTAAAGTGAGGTTCAGTTAACTACATACATAAATCCCAAAAAGGGTTAGCCAGAGCTTCAGACCTAGAAACTCCTCCGCCACATTTCGAAGTTGATAGAGGACAAGATGGTAGAAATAAAGTATCGTTGGTGATGGGTCTCCAACCGCATCCCCCAAAAACCACTTAGAAAAGCCCCATACGCTTAGGCGCCTCTTGTATGACACCTGTGGGTAGAAAAGGGTAGTAATATTCTAAGCCGGCACTACACGGCAAACATAGCACAGCACAGTTAACTAACATTATCTTTTGGGATGTACGCGTGAATAAAGATAAGTATGTCTTTACTAATCTGCCCGGCTAGAACGAGCGGTGTTTTAACTAGTTATCGCGTGGGATAAAGCAGCCATCTCTTACGCACTTAGTTAGAATCGTATACTGCCATCTCATTCTAACCGTTATCGTGTCGATAAAATAGCGCTCGTGCTTGCCCTTCTGGTAGTCATAAAATCCTGCTTAAAAATATACTATTAGTATGACATAAGTTTTGTAAAGTTACGACTCTAGCCTATAAATTTTATAATTCATAAATCTAAAAGTAATAAACGATAATTTTAAATATCATAGTCCTTAGCCCGTCAATGAGAGTCGCGTTTTTGGCCCTTTTGATCAGTGCGGGGTTAAGTTAACCATACCTTTGAAATGCTTGGCACTAGGGTTGGCATTAAAACAGACATGAGTTGATGTATTATGAGATCGCGAAGTATTTGATGAAATATTAAAAAAAAACTTTTAACTATCCCAATTTAATGGACTAACATATAATTCGTAATAATATACCAATATGTGCGAATAAGCAAAGACTAGAAGCCTTAAATTAAAAAATTACAGATTTTTATAATATAAGGTATGACACAATCAATAAGCAACTTTAATCAAAAGTTCCCTTTTTTATGTAGAAAGCTAAAATACACTATTTCGCGTATACCTATATATGCTTTAGTCTTTTATAGACGTAAATAGCAGGTTGCCAACCCTAACAGCAATCACGCTCTGAACTGGGGTTAACCGATATTGCTCCTAAAACAAACATAAAAATTCGATAGTAAACTTTTACGAGTTTCCATCCCGCGGTAAAACTATTTATTTTCTTAAATCTAGTAGGACTAGTATTTTAGCCCTGATTTGGTTGGGTGTTTGTTTTGTGCCATTAAATAATGCAATTGAATTTAAAAAAACTTATAACTTAATCCAAACACTAAAGTAGAAATAAGATAAAGTAATTTAAAAAAAAAACTATTGAAATCTAATAATATCTCTATATTTATAAAAATCATAAGCATGTATCTCTGTTAAATAAACTACATGGATTCAGATTGATTTTACTTAAATACCAAAGTTTCATCTACCATACGAGTATTATAAACAATAAGGCAGTTATATCCGTTTACTAACTAATCCTAATCGCGTTAGTTCATAGAGAATTTGACTAAATAGAGTGGAAATCCAACGTATTTCAATACAAAATAGCAAAAAACAACTGCTAAAAACTAATAGTAATGAGAAATTCCTCAGCCACTTTTGAGTGTTGAGTGGGGAAAAGATGGTCATAATAAATGTTTTTGGTGACGGTTCTCCAACCACATCGCCCAAAAAAGCCCATCGCTTAAAAAGCCCCTATACCCTTAGTCGTTTTTTACGATCACCCACGTTTAGAAATGGGGTAGTGTTATTCTAAGCCTACTAGTGTAGTGTCACAGCATATATAAAGCTATATTGCTTGGGAAGGTATTCGTAAAGAGAGTGTTCGTTCCTAATCTAAAAGGGATATGTGTAAATTAGAAGTATAAAGTATATAAAAGAGAAAGAATGAAAAGATTGGTAAATGTAAATGAGGCTCATGAAGTTGACCAGGTTCTTACTTGATCACGATTAATAGGCTCTGCCTACCCCAATGGGAACTTATGGCGTCGCTCTGTGTAGGATTGTATGTAGATCATCGCTTAAATGATTAGATCATAAGTACTAGCAAAGTCTAACAAAGATTTGTAGTAGTAAAATATAGGCATCATATCAGTCTGCAATCATAGCTCTTTGTGTAACCGTGAGAACCATCGTTAAGTAGTAACATACAAAACAACATAGTTTGTTAAGAAGTATAATTGTGCTGCTGTGTAGTGTCGGCTTAGAAAAGCACTACCCCATTTCTTCCGGTGGGTGTACGTAAGAGGCGACTAACGGTATTGGGGCTTTTAAGGGATTTTTGGGCGATGCGGTTGGAGACCCATCACCAGTAACCTTATTTTACCATCTTTTCCCCACCCAACTTACCAAAAGTGGCTGAGGAATTTCTAATCCCTTAGCTCTGGCTACCCCTTCTAGGGATTTATAGCCGTGAGTATATGTATGTATGTATAATTGTCGAGACGTGTTAACAAAGTACTGCCTCTACTTCTTCTATCGGAATTGTATAAATACATACATACATATACTCACGGCCAAACGTCCTTAAGAGAGGTAGCCAGAGCTTTAGAGCTAGAAAAAAAACTCCTCAGCTGCATTTGGATAGGGGACACGATAGTAGAAATTAAGTATCGTAAATATAGTTTTGCGGTTGAGCTGCGGCGTTGTTGGTGTTTGCGGTTCCGTAAGGACGCCAAGATATTGAAAGGGGTAGTGAGAGCTTGGGAGTGACTGCCACCGTAATATAAATAATAAATAATAAATACATACGGACATATTATACACAGATCAAGTTAGCCCCAAACTAAGTAAGACTTGTATTATGGGATACTAACTCAACGATATATTTAATATTATACAATACACATATAAATAACACCCAAGACTAAGAAACAACATTTACGCTCGTCACATAAATGATGCTCTCAGCGGGGATCGAACCCGCAACCTCCGGACCGAGAAGCTAGTCACCTATCCACTCGGCCACGGCTGTCGTCAATAATAATAATATATCTATCTACATCTAAGTTATTTATTATTTATCATGGTTGTTAGCGGTGAGGGAAAACATCGTGAGGAAACCCACATGGCTGAGTTGTACTTAGTCATGTGACAGTGTATTCGTACAAAACGGCGATAGGCCTGCCCCCTATCACGTGAGTACACTGTCCATGCAAAACGTGGGTACTCTGAACACCAGGTGACAAAGTCACGTGATGTTCAGAAGTATAAGTACCTCTGCCAACCCATTCGGGGATATTCGGCGTGAATGTTTATGTATATATGTTATGTTATATGTAAGTTATGTTAAATAGAGTGGGAAAAAGTCCTTAACATTTACCAAGCGGGAGGCATATAGCATACATATTGCACTCGGCTCTCTCAGGACGCCTATGCCATTTGCATGCAAGGGAGATACTTACTTAAGGTTCTATGATCTCACCGGCCAGGTTGGTATGTGAAGTTGTATGCATGAGATTGGTTCATCGGAATTCGAGCGAAAGATACCAGAGCGTCTTTCTCGAGTCCCGAAGACTGATAAACTTGTGTAGTCGAGCGAGCCTCGTAGTATAATGGTTTGGGGTCATCAGGGTTCCTATTAAAGTGTCTACGAGAGATTCGAAGTATCTAAAAGAGAGCCACATCGCCCAGAAATCACATGAAAGGCCCAAAATCCTTTGTCATTTCTTAAAACAAAAATTGACTTCATGTTTTTCCAAGACCAAAATACACAACTATGGAGTATGTATGTAAATGCAAAGACGCAACGTGTTAAATGTAGTCTAACTGAGCCCTTAGCAAGATAATAGTATCAGCTGCGGAAGTAATAAAGAAGTCACTATTCTGACGTCACAGTCACTATCGGACACTTTCCAGTTTTACGACTTATATAAATAAGCTCATTCTATTGTCTGTTCTATCACTGTGTGAACAGCTTTATTCAGCAAATTGGATGCGACGGGAAAGTTTGCGAGGAAAATCTGTTTTGGGTCAGTACGGAAACTACATACATACATATACTCACGGCCATAAAGGGGTAGCTAGAGCTTAAGAGCTAGAAACTCCTTACCCACGTTTGTGTTGTAAGAGGTGACTTAGGATATGGAGCTTTTTTAAGTGGTGATTGGGCGATGCGGTTGGATCATCAACGTCACATCACCAACGATACCTTATTTCTACCATACATACATACATACATATACTCACGGCTATAAATCCCTAAAAGGGGTACCCAGAGCTGTGGAATTAGAAATTCCTCAGCCACTTTTGGAAAGTTGCATGGGGAAGAGATGGTAAAATAAAGGTTGTTGGTGATGGGTCTCCAACCGCATCGCCCAAAAATCCCTTAATAGCCCCAATACCGTTAGTCGCCTCTTACGTACACCCACCGGAAGAAATGGGGTAGTGCTATTCTAAGCCGGCACTACACAGCTTTCTACCATCTTGTCCCTTATCAACTTCCAAACATGACTAAAGAATTTCTAGCTCTGTAGCTTTTTGGGATTTGTGGTAGTGAGTATATGTATGTAATTATTGTAAAGGAACTTTTTAAAATCTTATTGTGCTATAATCATTAAACACAGTAATTTTGCGTATTTACTTCAAACATGCTTTTCGTTCAGTTATTCGATCTTCATTATAAATATTTGACATGATTTGGTTTTTGTTTTTTCAATACAACATTTTGAACTATGTCATTTCTTTTATAGACATCTTAACGACAGGCCGCTTATATCAAAATCTTTAAAAACAACAAGAATAAGTATACTAATATTTAATCGTTTGTCTGGACAGTTTTGTTAAAACTTGTTCAGGTTAAAAAGGAGTAAAAATTCAAACAAAACTACCAAACTCATCTCGAGGTGTAATCATAACTTACATTGAAATTCCACTTTTAGGTGGGTCATAGATATAATAATATATCTATGAGGTGGGTACTGAAACCGATGAACCTGTGGGAACAGCAAAGATATACTGGCCAGTACACCCTGCTGTGTACTAACTTTGAATTTGTATTTATGTTTAGCTAGAGAAACATTTCGATACCGCGATGTACGATTTTTTTATGACGCTGCTAGTATGCGAGTGAGTTCGCCGTCTAGCGGTCGCCACAAACCCGTCTTTAACCAACCAATACTATATATCTGATATGATTTGAGTTTGGGGTAGGTACACAATTTAATTGAATAAAATTCAGTTAGTAGGTACATGAAAGTATTTTTAATATTAAATGGGTTTGTTTGACTTCGACAGTACCAAATGAATTGATTTGTAATTACAAAAAAAACTATTGTAATGATTAAAATTTTTAAAATACATCATACACAACGTTTATCATATTTGGACTGTAAGCTACAAATCTTATCTTTATAACCTCATAACGGAATAATTGTCATAAAAATATAATTATAATTAAGATGGAAGCAATAAACATGACAGTTTTAATTGGTATTTGTTATTGAGAAATGTGTCTGGTGATAAGCGTATTGCAAGTGTGTTCTTATTCATTATTATAAGTGAATGGACTTCAGATAAATACTTAGGTGCATATTAGAACGTAGATATTCACATATTTATTGATACAAGTTTAGTTTTGTAGTGATTTAATTACACTGGTGGCCGTGTAGTGTCGGCTTAGAATAACACTACCCCTTTCTACCCGTGGGTGATCGTAAGAGGCGACTAAGGGTATAGGGGCTTTTTAAGTGGTTTTTGGGCGATGAGATGAGGGTTGGAGACCTGTCACCAAAAACATTTATTATTACCATCTTTTCCCCAATCAAATTCCAAAAGTGGCTAAGGAATTTCTCATTCCAAAGCTCTGGCTGCCCTGTTAAGGGATTTATAGCCGTGAGTATATGTATGTATGTATGTTAATTACACTATGTAATCGATTTTAAAGTTTTTTAGTTATTATCTACTCTCTCAACATTTCAAAGAGGCAGACAAATTGTATCAGAGCTCTGGCTTGGCTGCCGCTGTTTGAGATTCATACGTGAATAGAGAAAACATGGATAGTGAGCATTATTAGTAAAAATGTATGAGGTGAAGCTGTGTAGCGTGTTAGCTTAACCCAATTCATCTCGAGAGTTTCGTAAAAGGCAACTAAGGCAATTGGGGCTTTTTAAGTAATTGTTTGGCGATGCGGCTGGAGACCCTTAGCCAACAACCTATATTTCACCATATTTTTCTGTGTCAAGATTCAAAAGTGACTAAAAAATGTATAATTGTGAAGCTCTGGCTACTTTTTTATTTGATTTATAGCCGTAAGTATGTGTACGGATGTACCTATATAAGTATTTGAACCTTAAGGACATAATTTTTTAATGTTAAAACAATTTGCACCAATTGTCGTATAACAAAATTCTTCACGTATGCTTCTCACTTTTTACAATTAGAAACATTCTCTAGAACAAAAAACATACGTACAGACTTGTAAATAGTCATATAAAAGCCTAGATATGAAAATAAATGTAACCTTAAAAAATGCAATGTTTTTATCATTGCCTGAGCGTTTACTTTTTTTATCAAGCTCTCTGTGACCAAGAAAATATTTATTTAGAAACTCTACCATCCCCTTTATAGCGTTAAAGGTAAATAATATATTTTAGATATTTTAATATATTAGATATTTTTGTCTTCTTCTTTGGTCTTCTAAGTTAAAACAGTAATGCTCTCATTTCGTATCAACGGATGAGCTGACTCCAAATCGCGCGCGTATGATTAACACAAGCGTTATAATGCTTAATAGCTATCCGGTTGGGTTGGAAGTAAAAGGCGCATCGTGTAGAATATCTTGGAACTATTCTGGTATATAGAGCTCGGATAAAGTTTTTGTACAAATTGATGGGTCTGACTTTAACTAAGAATGTATCTAAACTATTGAATAACATATTACGTTATTACTCTTACATACATACATATACTCACGGCTATATTTCCGTAGAAGGGGTAGCCAGAGCTAAGGAATTATATATTCCTCAGCCACTTTTGGAAGTTGAGTGGGGAAAAGATGTAATTACTCTTATACTGCCCTTTTATCGATTTTCATTTTTATAACCCTGAAATAATTATTAACCTCAATCTCAATCATTGCCCCCGTGGCAAGAATACCTTTGTGAGACCAGGTATGTCACGTGATACGCTGAAATATATTTAATAAAAAATCCGTCAGTATATGGGTAAGAGTGAATTGTCACAAATAAAGAGCAGTATAAGAGTAATAAAGTAATATGTTATTCAATAGTTTATATACATCTTTAGTTAAAGTCAGGCCCACAGAGTGAGTTGTCACGTTATAATTAAGATTTGACGTGACTCACTCTACTGCGGCCACAAATCCAATCATGATCAAAATACATTACATACATTACATATACTCACGACTATAAATCCCTAGATGGGGTAGCCAGAGCTAAGGAATAAAAATTACTCAGCCACTTTGGAAAGTTTAGTGGGGAGGAGATGGTAAAATAAAGGTTGTTGGTGATGGGTCTCCAACCGCATCGTCCAAATATCCCTTAAAAGCCCCAATACCGTTAGTCGCCTCATACGTACACCCACCGGAAGAAATGGGGTAGTGTTATTCTAAGCCGACACTACACAGTCAAAATGTACCTAAAATATAGATTCTCAAAAATATATCCACTCGTCTAATTATCATATCATTACAAACATGACTCAGTGATCCATTCCAACCGATCTCCACAACTCATACCACGCTCAAACAAAGCCCACCCTGTCTCCACGAAATTAACAACTACGCTTCATTTACGTGATTAATTTCGGTAATTAAAAGAGGCGATGTTCCCGTTTTAATGCTAAATGAATAAGTTATTTTTAATTACAGAGTAATTGCGTTGGGAATCGTTTTGATATTAATTAGGCGGTAATGGCGCGGTTGTAGCAAACTCGTCGGGAGAGCCAATGGCTCGTGAAAAAACATGATTGGATTCTGCATGTCTTGTGTTACCAATCTGGTGTTCACAAGATAAACTAAAAATAAGATATACGAGTAGTAGGTGGTTTAGATTTTGTAGAAAAAGGAGATTTCTGTTAGAATGTATTATAAAATTACATAAATACATATTCTCACGCCGTTAGTTCCCATTGGGGTAGGCAGAGACTATCGATCGCCACTTTGTACGATCCTGGCAAACCTGTCTAGCTTCATTCACATCCATCAATCTTTTCATACATGCTCTTTTATTCTTCGTACTACGGACACCTGCCTTTTTGAGTACATTTTCTATTTGATCCAAATGTGTCCTCTGAGGTCGTCCTCTACTAACATTACCTTCCACATTGGTTCTGTAGATCTCTTTTAGCAATTTACTGACCTCCATCCTCTCTTTATGCCCAAACCATCTCAATATTCCTTTTTCTATCTTTCTTACAATATCATCTTTTACTATAAAATTATATGGTTATTAAAATTTCAATTAGTTGGGTTGTAAATGTTAATCTCAAATTTGCGACCCAATCATAGAAGTTTAAAAAGCTTTCAGTCTACAAAAGAGTATGAAAAATCCCTCATCATAAATCCAATGCTATGTTAAATATTACAGAAAATATAACAATTTGAGTGACAACCTCAGGCGAATAAGAGCTTCCACGTTTTGACTTCAAATGTAAACCGTCATGCCCTGATGTAATGTAACTAATACATATTTCTAATGTATACTCACAAAATCAAATTGCATTGTAGTACGTAGAAATTATTGATTACTTCCTAGTACGATCCTGACCAGATCTCAATATCTGTCTCTTGTTCAAACGTTTTCTACATTGCACTGAACTAAAACTGAACGGAAAACTGTATATTTGCCTTAAAAATTTACAAATTTTAAGAAAACAATGTTTACGTGTATTAAATAACAATGCGGCAAAAAGGAACAATCTCAGCATTTGTTGCAAACAGCAACATTGGTGCTAGCTTACAGCGCTGGTTTTCAGACTGTCCCTGACTAAACTAAAGAAAAAAAAACTACTACAACTAATTACACCTGGTGGCCTTCAAACGTCCCACGATTCCCTTCAATCATCTCCTCTTCTTACTATACTCAACACACTTAATTTCTACAATTAGTTGAAAACAAGATTTTCGTTATTGCTTATTATCTTAGCCATAAAAAGGCGACTCAAGATAAACCGAGATAAACTAATGTCCAATATAATTACAAATTTAATTATTTATATCAAACAAACTTCAAGTAAACAAAAATGTTGTGCAAATAAATGAGCATCTTGTTTTTAATAAACACGTAATTTTGACCTAATATTTAGTATTATCACCAGTGACTTTACCAACCGCATCGCTAGATAAGGTTCTTTTCGTATAATTGTGGCCAAACATACGTCGATGTAGGTAAAATACTGCCATAAATTATACGATAAATGATAAAAATTGTGATGAACACAATGTCATTTATTATTCTTTTAACTTGTTTATCTTGAACAGTATGATGTTTTTATATCGAATTTAAGCTGCTCAAAGACTCAAACGTTCACATTAAATATCCCCAAACGGTTGGCAGAGGTACTAATACTTCTACACTACGGTACGGTACTACATTACGGTCCATTGTCACCTGGTGTTCAGAGTTCGCGTTTTGCTTGGATACTTGAGTTACGTACACTTAAGTTTGTTAATTTAATTAACGTCCGTTGGTTGTGGATTTCATTATTTTTAATTATTAAACACAAACTAGCGGTGAAGAATTACTTTGTGTCGTGAATAGTTCAATTTAAATTATAGGTAATAGTGGGGTATTAGCCTTATGACGCTCCCTAAAGAAATATGTATTTAAGAAGAATAGTCATGATATTGTTGTCAACAGGTAGAACACGTATTATTTCATTTGAAAACATAAGCACAAAACCACGAGTGAAAACTTAACATTCCTCATGCCATGCCAGCCATGGTTAGTTGTACATTAAAATCAAATGCTCGGTTCCTTTATTTATTTATTAAAGGGGATATAAGGCATAGAGGCTACGTTACCTTTTGACACATTTCTTTCTTCACATTTCAACGATTTGTGTTCATAATAATCACTCTTCATAATTTTATTTACCATACTTTATTTATTCATACATTTTTAATACTACCAACAGAATTCTTAACAGTTGGTGATCATAATTTTTGAATTAATACTGTTACAACCAAGAATATTTTTAAAACTATAATTTTTTTCAAGATCTTTTTCTTTATAAAATTGAATGGTCATTTTATTTTTATTAATAATATCGTTACTACGATAAACAAGCAAGTATGCATGCAAATAGGCATGAATCGTGCATTTAAGGTGCTCGCTCCGCTGCGCTTCGCTCGCTCGTTTAATACATAATCTAACCTAACCTAGCTAATTGTGACTTAACTTTTCTTTGCCTGCGACCCACCCAAGCAGGGGGCGCACGCAACCCCTGCACCCCCTTTACAAGCAACCAAGCGAGCAAGCATACAAACAAGCAAGTAGAACCACATATAATTGTTAATCTTTTTTTAAATATTAGACTAAAAACATTTATGAATATTATAATCATACATTGAAATGATTATATTGTCGGTCATTAGTATAAAAAAAAGGGGACAAGTGCGAGTTGGACTCGCGTGAAGAGGGTTCCGTACTATGTTAAAGTTGGTACGCACAATATTGAGTGATTTACCATGTTATTTTAATATCATGGACTTCTTATAGGTTTTTCTATAATCTATAAGGAGAAAACTAATTTCTGTATTTTTTACAAAATGTTAGGTTCAGTAGTTTTGGAGATAAGGGGGGGGGGAACTTCGAAACTATTTATTTTAAAATTACAAAAAAATACATTTAAGATCTTCACAACAAGACCTTTCATTTGATATGCCACCAGATGCAGTTTTTTTTTTTAATATTCCCCTTTTCCTCCAAAAATGACCCCCCATATACATATTTCATCTGCTCACATCACACCTTTATGTTTGGGTCACAGGAATTGATATTTGTACCAAATTTCAACTTAATCGGTCTAATAGATTCGGAGATAATTGACTGTAAGCGACGGACGGACAGACACACGAGTGATCCTATAAGGGTTCCGTTTTTGTATTCAGACGTACGGAACCCTAAAAATATATTAAAACATATATTACTGAATACAAAGTGTATAATTAGTGATATTATGAATTTCGATGATTACATTTTTAAATATTTATGGCTTGATTTTTTTATGAAGACTGATCATTATGATTTTAAATGGTATGTGAAACATTTTCGGACCTCCGATGATAGGAGTTAAAAAGTTATGTAAGAAAAAGCACAACCTTCCCGGATCATTGAAATTGGTGATTGATACAATCTGCTTACCCCAATAAGTACTAATACCGTGACATACATACATACATTGACTCATGCCTATATATCCCTAACAGGCGTAGCCAGAGCTTCGGAATAAGAAATTCTTCAACCACTTTTGTAAATTGAGTGGGGAAAAGATAGTAAAATATAAGGTTTTTGGTATCAGGTCTCCAACCACATCTCCAAAAATCACATAAAAAGCCTTAATATCCTTAGCCGCCTCTTACGAACAACCAAGGGAAGAAATGGGGTATTCCCGTTCTAAGCCGACACTACACTACACAGCCGTGAGTGTGATGCAAATCTAAGCTTGAAAATGTTTGAAAACAGATCATTCTGTATACAATTTTGGTGTGATATCAATGCGTGACCAGCCCGGCTAGCACGAGCGGTGTTTAAACTAGTTATCGCGTGGGATAAAGCAGCCATCTCTTACGCACTTACTTAGTATCGTATACTGCCATCTCATTCTAACCGTTATCGTGTCGATATAAGAGCGCTCGTGCTTACCCTTCTGAGGTCATTGGCAATTAACATTAATGAATATGACGACAATTAAGAGTCCAGCCATTCATACCGAATCGACTGCAACTATCTGAGTTCAACGTTTTATCATTTACGAGACACATATGAATTACTTTAATTATATTTTGCTTTAGTTTGTTCTGATAATGTTATATACATATTTGACTCTCGACTGCATTTCGCAGAAGAGGTCGGCAGTGCTATTTATGTTCTAGTTAAGGGCCTCCCCGCATTTTGCAGCTATTGCGCTCACTCTTACGTCAAATTTACTGAGAGTGACAGGGACGGAAAAAACGCGCGCGCAGGATAAATGTAGTTTATTTAGTTTTATTGAATAACTATAATGTTTAAATGAAAAGTTAAACATCAAAGTTACAGATCTTAAAGCTACGCGTATATAGACACATAATGAGTTCACATGTATGTTATGCCAGTGGAGCCTATACGGTTTTTATGAAAACAAAGCATGTTCCAATTCAATTTTTTTCATCATATTTTTCAACAAATTATTAAAATGTTAAACATCAAATTTTTACACCATGAACTAATCACCAACATATATTTTATTCATGTTATATCAATATCAAATCAGACTTTATAGAATTTCCAAACAATCAATATCAATCTATTTTTCCGGGGACGCCCTTAAGGCAATGTTGGAAGTCACTCAAGTCAACTCTATCCAAACGTTCATGCCCCATTTTCCCGAAGGGATAGCAGAGGTACTAATACCCGTGTATTGCTGGTACGGTCCACGTATATGATATGGGGCAGGCAGATCGCCGCATTGTACGATTATAATGCCACATGACATAGTACAACATAGTAACGTTGGGTTCCTTGCATGTTTTCCTTCACATTCAACAGCCTTGATTAAAATATACGGACATATTATACACAGATCAAGTTAGCTACAAACTAAGTCGAACTTGTATTATGGGATACTAACTCATATAATACACATATAAATAATATCCAAGACTAAGAAATAATTATTTATGCTCATCACATAAATGTTGCTCTCAGCGGGGATCGAATCCATAGCGTCCGTACCGAGAAGTTAGTCACCTATCCACGCAGCCACGGTCAATTCAAAAAAGTTGTAGGCCCAATTTAGCCAGTCGAAATACCATAGCCATTTTTAAAATTGGAGTGGGGAGGAGATTTCAAAAATAAAGGTTGTTGGTGATGAACGAGCAAATGTGCATGGGAAAGGTTACTGTTATGATATATCATATATTTTGAGTATGGAAAAAGTGAGTAATATGTTAAAAAAGAAAGAAGAAAAATATGAAGAAAGTCAGATTTTTGGTATAAGTAATTCCAATAGTAATCATCAAAATCATCATCAGTGTCCAATCTTAGACATGGACCTTCACTTCTAGTAGGCCTAAGCTTATATCATGGATCGGCCCCGCGCAACTTTATTTTCATAATTACTTTGATTATACAAGACTTAGAATAGCACATCCCGTTTCATGAGGCGAGGTATTTCGGCTATTTAAGTTATTGTTAGATGATATGGCTGAAGACCCATCACCAACCAACCATTGTTTTACAATCTTCTCTCCAATCAACTTCCAAAAGTGGCCGAGGAATATCTAGTTCAGAAGCTCTACCTCATTTTGGGATCTGAAGCATTTAATATACGTATGTCTTTTATGTGTAGAAATTTTATAAACGGGTACAATATTGTGAGGACAAAAACGACAATTCAAAGGTGAAAGAAATATATTTCAACTACCGAAATAGAAATAACAATATACACTAATTATTTTTTAATACTAGTTACTAAAATACACTAGAACTATACAACACAAACAAGTATGTACAACAAATATTTCGAAAGAGAGGTCACTTTTGTACTGCACTCTTATCTTATCAATAAATAGTTTACATAACCTTATATTTAAATTAATCAATATATAGCTGTACCACAGAATAAATAATTATTTAAATCAAGCCGATTTTCTCGAAATTCTATACCCCAATGTTTGCCATGTAAAAGAGTGAGAGAGATGACAATAGTTTCTGGTTTACACTTTTGAGGCATTTAAGTTACAAAGTATGGGAACCATGATGCGTGAAGCGTAAACAGTTTTATGGTATTTTTTATTTACATAAAACCGCATTACCACCTCCAGTTATTTTTAAATGAATTTTGTAATCAAAAATTTTAAAAATAAATTATGTTAAGGGTTTGAGTAATTTGTTTTTGTCAATAAGTTAGGCCTATTGATTTTATTTATTTAAAAATTAAAATAATGAAGTTCTGAATTCTTCAACACTGTTTTCAAATAAGAATAATCAAATAATAATTATTCTTTACAAATTTATTCTTCCACATCTTTAACACTGGCATCTAATTAGAAAATCTTTCACAAGAAATTCAGCTCTTGTTTATTTACAGACTTCAAGGTAAAATTTCATTTTGTCCATGGCTTTTATACACACTTTTATATTACTTTTAGTTTTAGCTTCATATGTTCAATGTGAGTTATTCCTAGGAGATGGTGAGCCTCCATTGGGTTGTGGTACCATTTGTGACAAATGTGGTGGAGGAAGCCCCATAGGAGGTAGGGGCCCCATGGGTCTCCCACCAGCCATCAAATGGTGAGGATGGAAATACTGCTGCAACGCTGGGTGAGGGTACAAATGGTGAGGGTGACGGGAAAACTGAGCCATTTTCAGTTTCTCTATTTCCGCTTCTTGCACCCGCTTCGCTTTCGCGCGCCGATTTTGGAACCAGATTTTCACCTGTTAACAAAGAAAAACTTGTAAATATCACTTTGAAAACAAAAATATCTTACTGTACTGTTTAAGAATAAGTTAATGTTTTTGAATTTAAATATTTGATTCGCTTTTCATGAAATGACATTTTTTTATGTATGGAGATGGATATGTATGCAATATCTCATTTGGATAGTGATGGCAGTAGATAAAGACCACAAAAGACACAATTAAATCGAATTGATGTATCATAAAAGGCAGGCGTTTGAATTGAAGTATGAAATAAACAACGAAAATGACCAAAACGCAAGACGTTTTCCAGGATCGTACTAAGCAGCGATCAATATCGATACCTGCTTCTCGGATAGATAGTTGGGCTTAATATTCATAATTTCAGTTGGGTTTGTAAAACCAAAGTTTACTGTACTTGTTGTTATAAAGAATAAGTTAAATTTTATGAATAATTTGAATTAAAACATCTGATTCGCTTTTCATTCAACTCAATATATCCTCACAGCCCATATATGTCCCCACCAAGGGGCTCGAGCCTATCCTATATAGGGCGATTTGGCCATAGTCCACCACGCTGGCCAATTGCGGGTTGGCAGACTAACGACTACTACCGTAATAGTAGCCGGGACCGACGGCTTAACGTGCCTTCCGAAGCTCGGAATCAGTTTCAGACAACCCGAGTGAAGACAAGAACTCAGCGCGCTCAACGAACTTGCTCTCGATAGCGCTTTTCGAGCTCTTTCCAAGTTACTGAAGCAGCTGCCTACCCAAATAGACTAACCCTAGCAGGAGTATATGTATGAATATATTTACCTGTGTTTCAGACAACCCGAGTGACGACGAGAACTCAGCGCGCTCAGCGATGCTCAAGTACTGTTTATCCACGAACTTGCTCTCGAGAGCGCGGAGCTGCTGCGCGGTGAACGGGGTGCGGGGCTTGCGGTTCGGCTTGTGCTTGCGGAGGTGGCATTTCAGCTTTGGTGGCTCGCCGTTTTCTGGGGACAATGGAAATGGTTGTTAGTTGAAATACATTGGAATATTACACTCTGTATTGTACACTGTCCGTGCAAACCGTGTGTACTCTGAACAGGTGACAAAGTCACGTGATGTTCAGAAGTATTAGTATCTCTGCCAACCCCTTCGGGGATATTCGGCATGACCGTTTATGTTATGTTACATTGAAATATAATTTTCATGTCAAAACTTACAAAGTCAAAACTTAGAGAGCTAAAGCTAAGAAAAGATTAGTCTAAAAGTGTTTCCCGATTTGCAATTTAGTAAAAATAGATTTTGTAAAACTGTGAGGAAGGAGAAAGATGAAGTTCCTAACCTTTAAATGTATCATGGCATAGGATACATAAAAATGTAGGATAGGAAAAGCAGAATAAACATTAGAGTTTTAAATTTACAACGTGGGATGTCTGAAATTTAGTACTTGAGCTGATTAAATAGATTGATAAATAACAAAATTATTAAACATCTTTAATATAAAGTATAATTTAATCAACGATATTATAATTAAGGAAAGATAATTTGGTTATTTAAATATTAATAAGATAACACTGCGGGATCGTTAATTACAATGTCAAATACAAGTTCGCATTAAAAAAGAGCTTCAGAAAATATATCTGCATATATAAATCATTGAATTTTAAAACTGCTTAAGTACTTTTTTATTAGAACGAATTAACAAGATACAAAAGAGTGATTTGATAAAGTATTTAATTTAAGAAATATCTATAACTATACTATCAATATTGCTAGAAATGAATGAACTATATAATGCACAGTTACAGATCCAACAGTGTTACCACACTAAATATTTAATTACTTGTTCCGATCAACAGACAAATTATTTAAAGTTCCTGATAAGACCCTTTATATCGGATTATATTTCGTTTTTATTTAAAGTTTAAATTATATAATTTTTATGATTTTTTATACCGACCAATTACATATTAAAGACATAAATAATCAATTAGTATTAACAGTATAATTATGTTAATACTACTACAAATTAACGATTTTTGTGTGATGGTTCCAATTAAATACACGAAATGAATTATTAAATGTAGGTTAATAATAACATTAAAATAACAAGTTTTGTTAAAGTATTGATTAAAATTAATTATGCATAACATTGTTTAATATTACTAACAAACAGAATTAATTTAATATATTTTAAGATTTGTTAACATATTATATAATGTGTTTTTATTCGAAGATTTAATATTATAATGAATTAAATCAAAAAAATACACGTCAAACAATCATCTGATTTAAATAGCCTTCATATTAATTACTTCATTAAGAAATATTGATATTGATTCTTAAACTCTAGTACCAGTTCAAGTTCAGTTGTAAGTATCTATCACTTCTGTAAATTTTCAAAAACAAGCATACATTACAAGCGCCACATAAGTCCTATAAGAACACATCGAAACCCGTGAACCAAACGCATACTAAAATAAAGAGTTCAAACGATGATTACACGACAGTTCAGTGGCAACATATTAATCCCGGCTCAAACGCTCCGTCGCTCTTAATAGCTAATGGGCAAAACAAAAAAAGTTTGAAAAAAAATAAATTATGGGACAGTCGAGAAAAAAAGACGAACTTATATTAATGCCGTGTTTAGCGGATGTCAAAGACTGTACCGACGACAGAAGCGAACGAAAATAATGTTACATGTTACTTTTGGAAGGGACTTTGTGTTTTATATTTGTTTTTTTATGTGTACTGTTAATGATATAAATATAGGTTTCATTCATTATTTAAGGAAACTTTTTCAACTGCAAAGCATTATGTTGGTTCATTTTTTCTTGGGTAAATTAGAACTTTTTGATTATAAATGGACTAAACAAACCGATAAAATCCAAGTTTTTATATAACGTTCTTATAATTTTATGTTGTCTATGTTTTGCCTATTTGGTAAAATACGAGTATGTTCGCTTTAATAACTAACGAGAATCAGTTCTAGGATTCGACCTGGGTCTAAATACCATTGATGAATGTAAAACACAGCATAAAGTTTACAGACAAACCTAATGTTTGATGTATTCGAATGTAAAACCGTTTTACAAAGCAATATATCAGTGAACGAGCGCCTTAAATAACTTGCTCTTAAAGAGCTGTTAAATGACTTTTACAAAAATACTTAAATGGAGTGTCCGTGTCACTTTCCTTGTTAATTGTTTAGAACGATATCGACTACAGATGTTGGGTTGACTGAGTTATAGCATTTATAAGACGCATAACTGTCTTGTCGGGAAGAATTATGAGAATTAAAATGATTTCGGTTTTATATCGAGTGATTGTCTTAAAAAGACGGTGGATTTTAGTTTGCTTTATTTATTTACTTAATTAGCTATGATTAAACCAATAGATCTAAATAAAAAAAAAACTTTTAATAATCCTATCTTGTTTCAAAATGTGGAAAAACATCGATAGAATACTGATTGATTCAACAAAGTAAGTAGATGTGTAAGCAGAGTAAAAACGCCCGAAAAGTCCCAAATTGCAGTTCAAGATAACGGTCTAAAGCCCACACTGACGTATGACAGCGAATGTTGGGTATGGCAGAGAAAAATAATAAGAGCAGAGTAAATGCAAATAAGTCACAGAGAAAATTTATACACAATAAGCGACAGTCTATTATATGGAGATTATGCATATTTTTGTATATAAATTGACAAAGTTGTAGAAAATAGTTTATAACCGATAAATATTATTGCATTCAACCAAATTTATCTATAATTAAAACATCTGGTTGTATCCTAGTCTAACAAGTTGGCATATTTTTGCAGTTAATTAATTATTTAAATTAAATAAGATTACTGGAAATCGTTTGACTCCACAAGCCGACTTTTTATCAGATTTCGAATCTATATGACAACGCCTCAAATTGTAAATATTAGTTTTTATGAATGAAATAAATAATAATCGTCAATGTATATTTTTAGGTTATTTTTATTTCATTGACAATATAATAACTGTTGAAACTTCCTTGTTGTTTTAAATACAAGTTTATATATTCCAGTGAAATTTAATGATTACTCGCGAGTCAATAAGTGCAATGATGCTATTTTGTTATTGGTTGGCGAACTTCTGGGCTATACTGGTTAATGGTTTCTTTAAAATACGTCTTTGGTATACGTCATTTGCATTGTATCTGAGTTTGCAATAAATTGCATCTAACATAAACTTGACATACTCCAATAGGATAAGTGAAAAAACAAAATAAATAGCTTTTATGGCAAAATGTGTATGTTTGATTTATATATGAGGACATAGCAATTACCTTTAAAAGTAGCTGAAGTATTTCTAAATTAAGGTTAGGCCAACTCGTTTCGTATTAATTATTCTTTAGTTTTAAGTAGTAGTAGCATAAGTAAAACTCTGAGTACAAGCTTTCACGGGCAAGTAGTCATTACATTAAGTATGCACGTATAAGGCACTCAGTTATTTATACTAATAATGAGTGACAACCCTACTACATTGCAAACTCAATAAAAACAAAGAAAAGTCATCCCTACACTTGAAATATTCCCTCGCTAAAAAGACAGCTGATATATTAATGAGCCAGTTAACTTTTTGTAATGCCTCGGCCATTAATCGTGCGCCTGCGCGGTATGTCATTCATTCCAATATTTTAAACGTTGCTCTCTAGTCGGTCACGTGACATGCATTCCACCGCTCCGTGTATCGATAAATGTGTGTACAACACTATTTAGTTTTGTACTTAATTCTTAACATGACATAGATATAATTCGATAGTTAAGAATGCATTCGGATGTTTCGCGCTTATGCATTCGATGTACCGTATCCTTTCCAACAAAATAATATGATTATTTACAATTTAGTGAATTACTATTTTATTATGTTGAAAAGGAATTTTTCAAATTCCCCTCCTTTTTATCTTTCAGAATTCTCAAATCAGACACATGGTCGTAATAGCTTAATACCTTATTGAAATTGATATCTTGAGCACCACTGATTAATCTGTTATATTTCACACACTGTCTTTTAAGTTTTATTTAGTTTTCGTATAACTTTTCATTCAACATTTCTGAATTAAATGATATATCTTATTTTTTTCAGAAACTTTTAAAAAAACTATCTCCTGCCGACCCCGACAATCACAAAAGTATATTCAAACATAAAAGAAAGGAGAAGCACGTTTCTTAACCACACAGTCACCGTCAAAAGTGTAAATAAATCACTGGTTCGCGAGAATTCAGAAGCACAAAAGCCCGTTCTTCTCCCATTAACGATCCGAAAGATGCCATTACTGGGCGCGACTGTACTTCCATTAATACGACATCAAAAGAACAAAGTTCTCAACTATTCATCACATACAACCATTTTACTCGAGTACGCTTTCAAATTTTCCTATTTAATATTTAGTGTCATTACAATTACATGTAGTATAAATTATGACTGGTATAGTCACTGGGTTTGAAGAACTATTGTTCTGGGCTATTAAGTTTTGTATTTATTCGGATTTAAGCCACCAAAATAATCAAAACTAATAGCATAAATTCAACAGATGACCTTTTTTTCTATTTCATTAATATATATATATATATATATATATATATATATTACATTATACATATTCTAAAAATTAATTTCTGTGATTTTAATCGCTTTGCTTTGATATACCGCTTTGGTGAGCTTGGCGTCACATCTTATGACAAATCACTTTGATTTCCAAACTATTACACGTAAAATCCATGAGCCAGAGCATTCAACTATAATGATTGTTTATGAGCCAATAAATATAGTTTTTATTGTCACTATAAATCATTTTACTGTATTTGTTAGACTGGTTTTCATTTTAAGAGAGTTTAGAAATAGTTATCCATTTAACTATTGGCTACTGTGTTTGAAATATCGAAACGAAGCAAACATAAAAACACGCTTAATATTTGTATACAAAAGACGTATCAAAAGAGAATATGGAAAATAATGTTTATACAAAAAGCAACAAACCCCAAAAAAGATTTAAAATAAAATCGGAGCTTTTATAACTAAGGACATTAAAACTAACTTCGAATTAAAATAATTTGGCTCACACAACGAGCATCCTATAGCTAATATTATTTAAAGACATTAAGTGTTTAATACGTTTAGCATTCAGCATTTTTTTTACTAAACATTAATATTAGTACATTGTACAGTCGTGTACAAATAACATGTTTCAATGAGACATTAGAATTGGAATGAAGCCAATATATCTAAACGGATAGCAATGGGACATATGCTGAAACTAACGTCAACAAAAGAAGATTATAAAATGGTTATTGCAGTTTACCAGTGTTTTAAATGTAATTTTATTACTATATAGATGATTTGGAAAATGACTATGATTTTATCTAACACTTTTGATTATCTGCGTTTACGCATAAGTTTTAAACTTCTTTGCGATAACAAGCAAAAACTTTTGTCCAACATATGAAACATGTGATGTGAATTACAATATGTACTTCTGTCTACCAAGACTGAATATATATAATTAAAGCTAGTTAATTTACATTTAATCAAAATGTTAAAAACATCAATCATTTGAAAGATCCTTTGAGGGATATCTTACAGTAATGTTGGAGATATAGCCGTTTTCATCTACGACTGAACAAAATCTAGATGTATTTTCCTTTATATCACAATTAACCACTAATAAAAATATCTAATGCCGATATAAATGTATATTGTCTTCGATAAATAAATTGATATGATAAAAATTTAGTGATTGCATAATTTTTTTTTGCCAACCGTACGATAGAGACGGTATGAAGTAGCGCGCGCCGGCGGGTCCGCCCGTTTTGTTGCACTCAGTAATTGATTGGGAACGCTTCTATAATTAGGAGCACGACTCCGTTGCTGACACTACCTTATTTACAGCTTACTTACATTTGTATGTAGTTAAACTTAGATGGAAGTGGAAGGGAATTTAGTTTAATTTATTTATTATTGGTTGTTAGTTAACATTTAAATACTTGCCTATTTTAATATTTATTAAAATTTTTGTTTTATTTTTAAATCTTTGTGATTTTACAATAACGAAACTAAAAGTTTATAAATTATTTTACAAGAGTATATTTTGTTTCATCCAAAAACATAAATAAAACATAGTTATGCTATCTAGCGTATAATTATGCTATCTATTTTGAGCACATACTTAGTCTCAGTGTCCCAATAGAAATTCTCTAATCAACATTGAGGTCAGTCATACATAATCTATAAAACTTAATATCACTCGAAGTCACCAATTAGTTTTATCATATTAATCATAACAATAATTTTTCAAATGTCATATTTAAGCATTTCAGAGAATCATTTAAAAATATTGTTGTAAATCATGGTTAGAACGTTATCTGTACAAATTTTAATAATGTCAATTTTATTCATTAGTTTCAAGGGCCACACACGTTTGAAATAGCTTCATAATTTTCTAAATTACCTAATAATTATCTTAAATATCAAGTTATACGAATAGAGAAACTTGTCTTAATTAATATTAAATTTAATTGAGTTTTTAACAAAATTCTGTTTTGGTTTATGGTTTTATATTTTTGTAAGTGACTTTCGAAAGGCTTTCGAATAAAACTTATAGGTAGGGAGGCACTAGGCAGGGACCTTTGATCACCACTATGTATTTTCTTTGTGCATGCTCTTTCGTGAAGAAATTTTAAAACTTTGTGAATAATTTTAGGGTAACTTTTGACGATTGACTAACATGCTAATTGAATTGGTCATATTAAAAAAATATGCTACAAATAAATTGCATACAAAATCAGATTTTCCTTTTATGACCAAACGTTATTCAAAGGAAACATAAATCACATCATGATTTAAATATCTGTCAAAGTAATTCCGTGAATTTAATGTATATCAATTAAAAGAAAGTAGTTAAATATGAATTATAGAAAGATACATCTTGTTACAATATCAATAAAACTTTTCAATAGAGTCTGCCCACTCTGTTAATATATTGTTAACTTTAATATCTTACCACTCCATGTAGCGGTTTATGAAGTTTTAGAGCGGACATTGATTTAGTTTAGAAATGATACAAAAGAACCTAACGGCTAATAAACGAGTATTGATGCTACACTTAAAAAATATTACACTATTTTTTTTTTCTTACTTAAATTTTAACATACATACATATACTCACGGCTATAAATCCCAAGAAGGAAAGCCAGAGCTAAAGAATTCGAAATTCCTCAGCCACGTTTGGAAAGTTGAGTGGGGAAAAGATGGTAAAATAAAGGTTGTTGGTGATGGGTCTCCAACCGCATCGCCCAAAAATACCTTAAAAGCCCCAATACCGTTAGATGTAATACAATTTCCACTGGATTTTAATTAATTAGCTATATTGACTTAATTAAGATTCAAACAAAGTAATTATCATGTGAATGGTAACGTCAAACTAATTATAGAAACGATCAATCAATCAACAGATGATTTAGAGTTGTTTGTAAGTGTGTTTACATCGAGTATTAATGAGCTCTCCTGACAGACAGACACGCCTATCTTAAGGAAAATTAATATCTGTCGCAACTCTTTACAAATAAATAGTGTGCGTAACAGATAATTTTATTTGTCAATGAAAGGCAGCAATTAATGAAGAAACTTGAAGTTTTGGCGGCAAATATTTTTGAGCTAATATCAAACTATTCTTAAAACCAGACAAGCTGTTTTTTCGTGTTTGTTCCAAGAATCAAAGTAAATGCCCAATGATAATATGTAGGGATATAAATTTACAGCTTTAAGGTATATTTTATTCTCAATACATATTATTAAGAGGAATTACAGGAATGAAATGAATATCACTGACTCGCTGCTGTTCCTGATATATCCAACCAGTTCAACTTTTCCATAGGTCTGTAGCATTTTAATAAAATGATCACGCTAATACCCCGAGTCGGTATAACACAGCAGGGTGCCGTAATAGACTCCCACTCGAGGCCCACCTAACTTAGTTCCTCTTCAAGTAAATATTGATGTGTACATCCCTAATTTGCCTCAACCTCGTTTTTAAAACATACTCTTTTCACTTTCTCAGTTTGATCTAGGAAGCGACACTTTTTATTTTGAAAATTACAATATTTCAGATAGGCATTCCATATGCAAAGTTGTTTAGTTTGTTGTCTTTAATCGATTTAAAATATAAAAAGGTATGTTTTAAAAACGAGGTCTAGGCCTATTGTTGGAAAGAAACGATGTTTTGTTATCGCCAACATGTTTAGTGGTTAGTCTTAACTATACATACATACATATACTCACGCCATTAGTTCCCATTGGGGTAGGCAGAGACTATTGATCGCCACTTCGCACGATCCTGACAAACCTCTCTACCTTCGTTTACATCTATCAATCTTTTCATACATGCTCTTTTATTCTTCATACTTCGGACGCCAGCTATTTTGAGCACACTCTCAATTTGGTCCAAGTGTGTTCTCCGTGGTCGTCCTCTACTAACATTACCATCCACACTAGCTCTATAGATCCCTTTTACCAATAGTCTTAACTATCTCTATTACTGAATCTTTTGTAGATACGTGAGATTTACAATTTATATGATTTTATAGTTGAAGTTTGTGGAAACTTGTGCAGATCTTAAGGGAAATAATTTGTTCAGGAGTGGACTTCTATTGCCGGAATAATGGTGATGATTAAAAGTTGTTTCTAACGAGTGACTTGTATAAATTTAAATTTAAAATAGAACATATGTAAACAGGTATAATTATGTAAGAAAACCCATAATCAAGTAAGAGAACTCTTTAAAGTTCTCTCTCACTCTCTTTTGAATCTTGACGAGACAGCTATCTATATAATATGTACTATTTTCCACATACTATGTTATAATATTTATATTCATATGAACTATTTTATTGCAATTAATAAACTTCATCATGCCATAAACATATTGAATCATATATATAAACACGATTTATAAATAACATGACGGAGATAAAGCACCGGGATTGCTATCTAGATAGCAAAAATATTTTCCACTTATACTTCCGAATACTTGCAATCCTATTTCAAAGTACCTATATGCATGTAAACATTCATACGCTTTATAATATCAAATAAAACTATTACAAATATTTTATTTAACCATGCATACTATAGAGAACTGAGCCACGCTCGCAAATTCGAAAACAATAACACGTCAATCCATAAAATTTCCGAACAATTCACAGTCAGTATTAAAATAAGAAAATTTCAATAAAGTACGGTCAGCAAAGGAGCCGATATAGCAAGATGCAGATTTCGCAAAATAAAATGGCGTAGACGATTTATTTTTCGTGCGAGAATGCACGGGCTTTCGCTCTCGTGCGAATACTTTTAATGGCTGTTACTAATCGGTCAATGGTTGAAAGGTTAAATGTTTGGGAGTTTTTCGGTACAATATTTTTAATCTTTGCTTGTTTAAAAGATTAAAACAGTGAGTCACATGTATCCCATTCAATATTTGGTTTAGGTAGGAGTCGAGTTATGTGGTGGAAGAAATATTTAGTTGCGGGGTGCTTTCATTACGAGCGAAAACTAGTCAATCAATACGCGTTAACTTATTCCCTTTATGAGTCGTTTTCCTATAGATATTATTTTCTTTGTTCGGGTTGTATCTCATCGTTTCATGTAGGTCACAAAACCATTACAATTAAGAGGACAAAAAAAACATTTCCTGACTTTTTTCTCAGCTTAACAATTGAATACAGAAAGCACCAAGTACCAATATCATACAAATAGCTATTCAACTGTCACAAAACCCATACAACATACAATTCTCTGTACAACCATAAGGAGTTCCGCGAACATCTAAAAATATCGGCAGGACGTCTCACTAATTTGCGCGCGCAGGAAACACGGCCCGCATGATGGGAACAGAAAACCGTGTAATCATCGACCGATCTTATCATTTGATTTATGACGTCTGCCCAGAGATGGCGCTATCACGCCTCACTTGACAATACGCCACTGCTCGCGGGTTGAGATTATGCATTGATTGGATTAATATCTAGACCTCACAGATTTCCCTATAATGGAGTTATTAAAATTATTTAGTGACCATGTAATGACAGTAAAGGCCGACCACGGAGAATATTTAGATCAAGTATGGAATGTGCTAGTGAAAACAGGTGTCCTAAGTGTGAAGAGTAAAAGGGCATGTAAGGAAGGATTGATGAATGTTGACGAATCTCGAGAAGTTTGATAGAATCGTACAAAGTGACAATTCATAGTATCCGCCTACCCTAATGGGGACTATGAGTTTATTTATGCAATCGCACTTAAGATAATCTTCATGGGTTTGTTTTGTCCTCTTCATTAAATAAATTTTAGACCGGAGGAAACGAGTTTTCGTGATGATTAAAACTCATACAATATTAAAGACATCAGCTGCTTCAAAAATACTGATAAAACATGGTTGGGGCAAGTCTAGGTCTTATTAAACCAAGAAAATAGTTGTCGGAACTACCACCTGATAATTTACATAAGTATTTATTATCATGCCATATTAGTATGCTCACAGGTAGACCCTCATACGTATTCCAATTAGATTACTCAGAAATTAGTATCGTTTGCATTCCACAACGGTCGGCTCGGAATTCAAATATGGCAGCCTTCGGTAGGCAAAACAATAAAACTCGTCCGCTAATGAAATATTTGCTCAAAACTGTAATCGTAAGTAAGCAATTTATTCGCGCGGTCGAGATGCGATCGCGAGCGGGCGGCACGCACACGAATCGATTACTCGCTTCGTTACACCGCCGGCCGCCAGGCGGAGCCACTCGTCAATAAAATACTTGTAAAACTATCGCCAAATGAATTAAAACAGTTGCCGAGCCAATTAGGAAAGGCAATCGTGCGAGTACCGGACGAAAAAACGAACCGAATGCACCCGAGCGACTTCTGAACGCGCTCGCCGCAACACCAATTTGTCTCTTATTACCACACCTTAGGGTGTTTATTTCAAGGTTGGGAGGTAGCGTAATAAGGGTTTCAGGTTTCGAGCGCTAACGAGCGCGCATGAAACGATAAGCCTTTCCAGTTACTCTGATAGACTAATAAGGACGTATTTATCTACTAGTTTGCACTCGAGAAGCATTTATAGACGTGCATTACGACGCATTATCTGTATTGCTGTTGCAATCACTGGGAACGCTTCATTGCGACAAATCGAATTGAAACAATCTCGTCAAATCTCACCTATCCGATAGCAGATACCGGCCACTGCATAAACATCACCCTTATTAAGTTCTTATAATCGAAACATAACAATTTCTATCGCATAAATGCGTTTAATAAATCGAATAGTCGATTCAATTCACAATCCTATCGTATTAATCAGTGTCGCGATATTTCTAAGCGCAACACCACAATGCAGTTGCAATGACTGTGAAATTAAAACGTTTAATACTTATTAAAAGTAAATGATTGCGTTTGAATAGCTGAGATAGCTGTAATTGTGTTCGATTATTTGATTTGATACTTAGAGTGGTATCGCCGCTTAATTATTTTATTTAATGAAGAGTGATTGTAAGCAGGCAATATTTAGCGATCAAGTGGCTATTATAGAGTATTGCTTTGCATCGTAAATGTGTAGGATGTTATTATCGTTTAATGCGTTATGTTATAGGAAATATATTGCGGTAAATATGTATTGGTAATCGTTTCAGGGGTTCTGCTGTGAGTTCAACTTGTGTTCTCGTAGTATGGTATAATTACGCTGGCTTATAAGATACTTTTAATGATTACAAGCCGATCCAACTATTCGGATAAAACAAAAAAATGAAAAGTATTGTTACTTTACTATGTATTTACGTATATATATTTTTTTATTGATAATTGGACAGGGAACTGAATATCCTAAGATTGATTGGCAACATGGGCAAAATATTTTCCACTATTTATTTAATAAATAACATATTGTTTTTGGTATAGTTTTATAAATTATCAGCCAAGGATTGACACTAAGGTCCCAAAAAATATTAATTTTACTTAAACAAAATTTATACATATGTTCAAGATTTTGTTTTAATTGGACTACTCCTACCTTCTTACTACCTTGCTAGAAAAAAAATTCTGGTTGATCACCCGGGAAACTTTTTGAATTTTTAAACCAAAGTAACTTAAAAGTTTTACAGTATAAGTTGAACGTTAGCTCAAACTCTTCTTTATTATTTAAAAACAATAGTAGAAATATCGCTTCATGTACTAATAATTCAATCCAATTTTCATACAAGTGCCTCAGTATTGTGTTCCGATAGCAAACAGGTTTCGTTAATAACCCGCCTCTACATTTTTATTTTCCGATTGTACTTGCCCGTATTTGCATAGCATTTTACTGCAGTAAAACCAAAGTGACTCGTATATAGGTTTTGAATTAATTTGTATTAAAATCTTTGAAGCAAAAGGCAGTCAATCAAATGTTACTGCTTGTAAATCATATTAATCGTACAACCGAAGTTAAATTATTCGGAACCAGTATAATAAGAGTAGTAGTAAAATATACTTAGAGTAGGTAAAGACGAAAGCAATGTAATATTCGTATAGCTATTTTGAATTATGAACAAATAAATGATATTCGCAATACTAAATTCATAAAGGATTTATACTTGATTTCGTAATTATTTAATGCAACTGTATTTAATGTAGCTGTGTAGTGTCGGATTCGAATAGCACTACTCCATTTCTTCCGGTGGGTGTACGTAAGAGGCGACTAACGGTATTGGGGCTTTTAAAGGAATTTTTGGGCGATGCGGTTGGAGACCCATCACCAACAACCTTTATTCTACCATCTTTTCCCAACTCAAACTTCCATAAGTTCCATAAAATAAAAATAATATGAAATAATAATATGTAAAATGTGTTCTTTTAAAAATAAGATAAAGAAGAAAATATTCATCCCTTTTTAAGCATTTTTATTATATGTCATAGTGGGTGATAAAACCAAAGAATATAGTAGAAGATTCCTTTAAGATAAACTTTTCTCACTGGTAATGAAAACATATTTTATATAGTGTTTATATTACTAAGCTATAAATCGAGACTGAAAATAATAAAACAAAAGTAGGTAGTTAGTTGTAAAAATTGGTTTACTTTTAAAACCACGTATGTGTAAAATGTTTCAGTCGAATTGATTATTTCGATAACAAATGAAATGGTATTCAAAGTATTATTAAATATCAGGCATATTGCGAACATTGTTCGTGACTGTATCGAGTAATATTAGCTGAAAGAAAATCACGTGACAGTTTTTCTTGCAAATTATTTAATGGTTACAAGTACGGCACTTACATCACGGAATCGTAATTGTATTGAGGACGAAGTTGTCACGATATACTTCTATAGGGTCATTTAAAATAATCAACTATGTAAAGAATATTTTTATATATACAGAACATTATAAAATTTTGGATCGGAAATAGATGGAAATTGATTGGAATTGATTACCCATAACCAAAATCGTGAATTTTTATCATTATTGAATTAAATATTTGATTTTGAAACGAATAATGAAAATAAAGGTACAATTAAAATCAACCTATATTTCACATATAAATAATGAAATAATAATTTTGGACTGTAACGTTTCTATGTAATAATATGCTTATTTTATCTACCGATTATCGTTGGTTATTTTTGATTATAATAAAATATTAACAAAATTATTATTTCAAATAATTATATACAAAAAATCATCAGTGCATTTTTGATACAAATAATAAAAAAATAAATATATTAACTAACAAACAACGTTCAAATTGCGAAAATTATGCAAAACTCAAACCACCATCTTGTTCACGCAAATCCCGCCATTTTGCGGCGCTCTATAGGGATATTGTTTTCAGTCTTTGACAGATCCGTTATTTATGTATGGCTTATTGTTCGCCCTTTATTTAGCAACTACTTTACGTGGCCTAAACTGGTTTGTTCCGAGATTGAACCCTTCGAAACATTTGCTTTACACAACCTTGCGATTACAAGGTTACCTCGCTTTGTGTTCTAAGTTGATTCTATTGGTTGCCGGTTGAGTGAAGAAATTCTTGTTAGAATTTGATTCAAAAGGGAGGTTAAATTATTAAAAATAAAATTAATAGGAATCAGCTATACAGGAGCGTTTTAAATATTTAACTTTAAGTTAAGGGAGTTTTGCAGTGTTTCTTAAATGCTAATCTAAAAGTTTCTTTACGGAAACAGATGATATTGAATATACTAATGTATCTTTGGGTTTTTGTAAATTCCGTATACACACGCATATAATAATCATATCAGGATCACTTTTTGTTTAACAAAATGTAATTGGTGTTTTAACTTGGTATGTAAAAGAACTGGTAATGTAGAAAAAAAATGTAGAAAAATACATTTTCAACCGACGACGCGACAGTGAAAAACGTAACCAATAATTCGATTCAATAATTCTCTTAATAAATGTTTTAAATCAAATACCAGTTTGTTTTGCATTTAATATGAACATTATTAAAATTAGAACAATGATAAAATATATTAATTCTTACAAGCACCGGCGGCGGCGGCGATATAAGCGAAATAATTTATCACTAAGGTATACGCAATTTATGAGTCAATTTAAATCCTTTGTATAATTATCTCTATTATTTTAATTAATATCTGTTAAGCTGAATATTAAGCATACCAACATGTCATAAAGTTTCGGTTTCAACAATATACAAAAATTATGAAGTTAAAGATTTGACAGATCATCAAAAAAATACTTAGTTTTAGTTATCCTAATATAACGTACGGATCATAATATACGTAAATATTAAGTCGGATAAATGATTACATGGTAAAAGCAAAATTAAAGAATAAAAGTGAAAATAATATAGAACTAACCTGATAGGTGCCCAACAGGAAAATGTGACTGGAAAAGTGGGCCGAACGACGGGACGACCGGTGAGGCCCCCGGCCATCCTAAACTCTGGTACGCGGCCGCCGCGGCAGCTAGCGCGCTGAACGGCGTCGGCCTAATAGGTCCTAGTCTTTCTTTCTCATTATCTCTAGATGCAGTCTCTTCATCATCACTTTGATTACCATTTTGCAAATCTTCAACATCTACTATTGAATCTTCTTGATTGATCGAATCTTCATACTCGTCTTCTGAAGACATCATATGAGCTGATGTGTTCAGGTTTAGGGGAGGCGTTTGTGATGAGGGTCTCGGTGACATAGACATAGCATTGCCGCCGGGCAGCTCAGGTTGGGCCGACGGCGACTGTCTCAAAGGCGATTCAGGATTAGTCCGATGATGCCTCAACATCTCTGCCGTAGAATCAACGGAAGAACGATTCGCTTTAGTATCAGCCAATATTGATGCAACGCTGAAACTGATTCTTGAAGGTTTCGGTGGTTCCGTCGCCTCGGCCGGGCTGCTCGGATATCTTGCGACACTCTCTATCGCCATATTCACTTCTTTATTTTCTTCGTAGTTTTTATTTTTTAACATTGACAGTCCGTCAGTTCCATTTAGCACTATAGTAGGTCACGGATCACAGGAGCGAAGGCGCATGGAAGGGAGCGTGTACGCATGCGGGCGCGGTCGGCGGGTGACTGGCGTTCGCTGCGGCGGCTGGCGTGGAGCCGCGTGCCGGCGGAGGCGTGCTGCGCCAGACGCCGCCCATCCGACTCCGTCCCTCTCCGCCAATCGACCATTCCACTCCGAATTGATCCGAGCGCGGGTGGAAGGGGCCGCGGCAGATTTAGCACGCTCTTATCTCGTTAGTCGCTTTTGTGATACTTGATTTTTTGTAGGAATCAAAACATAATTACCTTTTGTAGGGGTTTTCGCGTTTTGATCGCGCACTTTATGCTCATCGCGAGTATAAAAATAATAATGAGACGCAGTGAATGTCGCTTGTTAAATCCCTTTGAGCGGGGTGCTGTGGACGGGTCTTTTGAGGATTACAATACTGCCGCTGGTGGTAATGGAAGGGTTGTGCTTCAACTTTATAGTCAAACAGGATCTGTTTGTAATAGCGCTTCTGATACAAGATGCTTGACAGGTATCGCAATAATTTCAAAAAGCTTCTGATTTATTACGATACCTTTTATTTGTTAGATGTAGTCAAGTGACACTAATCGCTTTATAAATCAGTTTCTTGATGTTTTGGCAATCGCAGCTTTTATAAATAAAAAGGAACAACTACAAAACACTTTTTGTGTAAAGTTGATGAAAAGTTTTTTTATTCTGTCATTCGTTAATTCATATATTTTTTGAGTGAATTTATAACTATAAATTCGGAATACAAAAATATGGGATAATTTAAGTACCTGTTTAGATTTCATTGAACGTGCCCAATATATACAACTATTTAGAAATAATTGGCGTCCCTTATGTGTCTTTGATTAACCAATAATTATAGTTGTTGTAAGACAAAAACCAGAGTCTTTAACTTTAATTTAAATATACATTGTCAATTTGTTTACTTCCAGCGAGATCTTGGGGCACGTATGTACTTTATAATGTCGAAAAATATTACTATGTTGAAAAATATCATTTATGAAAATTATCTTACATTATAATAAAACTAAAAAAAAAGTTTGTAGTGTGAGGTTATGTTATCATGTGAGGAATGACGTGATTCGTGAAAGGTGTGGTGTAAAAGATTATATTGTAAGAAAGATATAAAAAGGAATGTTGAGATGGTTTTGGCATATAGAGAGGATGGATGACAGTAAATTGGTAAAAGAGATCTATAGAGTCAATGTGGAAGCTAAAGGAAAGGAAGTAGAGGAAGACCTCGGAGGACACATTTGGATCAAATAAAAAATGTGCTCAAAAAGGCAGGTGTCTGAAGTACGAAGAATAAATGAGCATGTATGAAAAGATTGGTGGATGGGAATGAAGCTAGAGAGGTTTGCCAGGATCGTACAAAGTGGCGATCGATAGTCTCTACCTACCCCAATGGGAACTAACTGGTGTATGTATTTATGTTATAAAACTAAAATTAAAATACAACTATCTTTATAAAAGTTTGTTAGTTATAAAGTGGTATTGACATAGCAGAGTTGTAAGTATATTTTAATATATTCTCCAAACAGTAACAAAATCATGAAAATATCAGTAGTCACATAAAATAACTACCAAACTCCTAAATCCGTTAACAGGCCATGATACATTGAAAATATCCCGCAAACCAATTCAGACATGACAATCTTCCTAACGTCTATAAACGGTCTCAAGGAACCGTAAAGCTTAGGGTGACATAATATCACCCCTATATCTCCATCTCTTTTGTACAGATCCAAAATACATACGTCTGTCCTTCTCTTTCTCGTATTTGTTACTAAATATGTATTTAGTATTCGGATCGGAAGGGAACACATTTAATTACGTAGGGTGAGAAGAAAAATGAGTGATAGAGTATGTTTATTTTTTTTCTACTAGTTCTTATGGCATCGTAATAAGGTTGATTTTTAAACATGTATTTATTTGTTTGCAGTTGGCTCTTATTAAAGAAAATGTGGTTATAACTTCATGGTTATTAATTATGGTTGTTTGATTTGTTTTCTATGGTTATGATAAAACGTTTATTTCGATTAAACCTGGTAATGATTTAGACAATGAATAATTATAATACAATGGTTACCATTACTCTGCTAATTAAAATTAAATATTCAAGTGTGAAGTGTTAACAAGAGCTCTACATTGAAGAAATCTAATGTTTCTCTAAATTTCTAGGTTTTAATGGTACTAACATCCAGTAATGAGTTTGACATACATGTAAATAATCCGGTCAATTTATACATTCAAGGTTACATAAATTCATAAGAAGCTGAAAATTGGCACGATTGTTCAAAACATGATTATAAATGAAACCTCAAAAGTCCCCATCGTTCCGAGGTGTGCTAAAAATTTTACACGAGGTCAAAGGTAAAAAAAAATAGTTTTATGCAATTTTAAGCGAAACGGTGAGTTTTTCGCAAAATCTTTCCAGTACAAAATTGTAGATCAGAAGATTTTCTACAAAAAAGATATCAATAATTTTTTTTCCTAAAAGCCACCATTTTGAAGATATAACGCGTTGAAAAGTTCGATCATCTAATCTTCATACTTTACTTACTTACTTAGCGCGTTTTATTTTAACGTGGTATCTCCTGTAGGCCTATTCCACGGGTCTGCAGTGATTTTATTTGTTTTAAAACTATTGTAAAATATTATTGTACAATATCGGTTGGTTAAAATAATGGCGGTGTAATTGAAAATGAAATGATTAATATTCCTCAACTGATTCGTAATTTTCCAGGATTACTGTTTCTTGTCCTTCGTCTTCTTCTTGTTCTTCTTCCTGTTCTTCTTCTTCTTCCTGTTCTTCTTCTTCTTCTTTTTCTTCTATTTCACAGATCAAACTGTCCCACTAGCGATTCCTCATTGGTATCATATGAGTCTTCTAGATTAGCTGACTCAACATTAGAGCACGATCGGCCTTGGCAGTTTGTGCATGCCAGGGAATAAAACAGTCCAACTTTTCTGCATCCACATTTAGCATTACAACCTTTTTTACAGTTGCAAAATATTGAGTTGAGAAGTTTCTCAGGTGCTGGTGGAAGTAAAGTTAGAACTGGCTCTAATGTATTGTCGACCAACTTCCAACCCCAGTCTTTAGGGTCCAGCTGATTACCAAGACACACTTGAACTTGGTAATATACCCGAAATAAATGTTGGTGAGCAGCTACTGAGGTTTAAGTTATAACACCTTTTAGGTGATGTTCATACGTGGCGTACATTTGCAAAGTATGAAGATTACCAATGATCGAACTTTTCAACGCGTTATATCTTCAAAATGGTGGCTTTTAGGAAAAAAAATATTGATATATTTTTTGTAGAGAATCTTCTGATCTACAATTTTGTACTGGAAAGATTTTGCGAAAAACTCACCGTTTCGCTTAAAATCGCAAAAAACTATTTTTTTTGACCTTTGACCCCGTGTAAAATTTTTAGCACACCTCGGAACGATGGGGACTTTTGAGGTTTCATTTATAATCATGTTTTGAACAATTGTGCCAATTTTCAGCTTCTTATGAATTTATGTAACCTTCCTCCTTATTTTAGGCCTAAATTGACCGGACTATAAAGTATATTTCCTATCACGTAGATAGAAAATATAATTTCGTTAATCTTATATTGTGGATATGAAATATAAGTAAAATTGCGTAAACTTCTTAAACTTACAATTATATGATGCATAGATAAATTTAGATATACAATAAATATACTTTATAAAAAACCACTCATCACTGTATTATTTATTTTAACTTTATTTAAAGATCTGTAAATAAAGTTAAAATAAATAATACAGTAAAATAAACATGATCATGTGACACACAATTTAATGTTTCCTTGTCCACCTTATGCTGATGCTGATTGATTATTTTATTTAATAATAGCGGTTATTTAAATATTTCATTTTCTATTAAAAAAATATTTTGACAACACACTAAATATTCCCTGAAATCTAATATATCTAATCAATCAATTTCCAAAACCATTTGTGCATCTCAAAATCAAAGGACTGCATATTTGAAATACTTTCGTTCGAATTTCAAACATATTTGGACGGTTCTTCAGAATGCCGAATCATTTGCAGTCACAGGAATTCGCTGCAACCGGCGACACGTGGCCTAGATTTCATGCGATGTCATTTCGAAAATTAACCATTTCCGCCTCCACGCGGCTGACATTTTGAGCTGGTACCAGTTATTGATTTAATGATGTGATGCCAAAATAAACAAGGTTGTGAGAAATTATACAATAAATGCAATGGAGGAGAATAAATCTGTTCCCTACATATTTAGTATGTGTTTTTTTATTAATTTATTATTTAAATTAGAACATACTTTTGATTATATTTGTTAAAATAAATAAATTTTAATGTCACTTTCATATATGTACAGTTGACATAAATGTTTATTTCTAAAAATGATTTGAAATGGTCATATAATATGTAGGTCTATTTACATTCCTATTTACATGATTAGGATCATCATCATCAGAATGGGAATTCCTGTATCTTTCTTTTCAGCATTTAATTAGAAACAAACAGACGGATGTATTTTTTATGCGAGAGACTATAAATTTGCCTGGTGCTCCTAAAACCGCAAGGAATATTCTCAAGCAAAAAATCCAACCAAAAGACAGTTCGACACAAGTGAGGCAGTAAATCAGGGAGCGTTCCAAAATGATGGACACTATTTCTAAACGATCATAATGAGCCGACGTCTAATGCAACTAGGAACACGTCACTTAGCACACGTTTACCGGGAGATTTTTTTCCCGCCAAAAAAAACGTCATTATGATTAATGAGCGCTGTAATATGAAACTTGTTAGTTGTTACAAATTGTTTTTGAACATTTCTGTCTCGGATCTGTGTATGTTAGTAATTAACATACAAGTTTACAGATATATCTTTTATCGGTTGACATTTGCGTTGTACCGTTATGATATCTTTTTGAGTGTTGGGTGAAGATACTCGTATATGGAGTTTAAAATAAAGCGGAAATTACGAAGCAAATGACATGGTGGCAGTGACAACCTGAAGTCATAACATAAATATAAAGACATATTGCATAAGTTAATAACCCTTCATTTTAAATTTTACTTAGTCGAGTGAATACTAAAACTTAAGAACAACTTTCTGCGTTAAAAGACTTAACACATAATTTTACACAAAAGAACCTTTGCCTAGGAAATGTTGACTCTGTAATTAAAAGTTAATTATTGATCGTTTTAATGCTATGTCATATCTTTGTCTGAGAGAGTTGGGGAATGTGGCTTAAAATCCAAAACATTTCATATCTTAAAAAAATATTAATTTCGGAGCTCTTACTGTGCTTCTTTGAGATTTTTAGCGATGAGTATGGATAGGAAAAGGCAGGTAAGTAGATGCATATACGAGATTATGTTAGTAATTGCAAATCAACAACAAAGCCACTTTATCCAAGTTGACTCTTGAGCAGGACTGACCTCGATGAAATATAAATATCTAATTTCGTCAAAGTTACTTGGACGCAGGAGCTTTCGATAACGTAAATCGGTTTGAATTACTATAGGCTAAGTTGTCTGTACTGTACTATAATAGTCGCCAACTATCTGATTACATGTAAAAGTTAGGGAAGCTGGCTCATAAGAATGACCGGGGAGGTTATCTTTGCTTATCCTATGTTCATATATTCTCATAATAAGTGGGTTCCTATGCAATTTAAGGTATTGTTATCGTGGCGTTTATCCTGTGTCGTCTTAAAAAACCACTACCCAACCTCTTTCTAAGAATATAAGCAAGCATATACAGGGTATTGTTAGAGATTGGATAGAATAATACACCGCCACAGAATAGAGACGGTAGTGCCATTCTATACCAACGCTGATCAAGTATGTGTGTACTTAAAATAATAACAGTTCCTGTTCACATTACCTCATCTCAACATTAATTAGTACGGACGCAATAAAAATACCCATCCAATGCAAATTGGTTTAACAAATAAGTGGTAATTGACATGAACAATCAAATTGATTCAGTCATCATCACATCATGCTACCAGTCATTCTATACTTGTTGTTTAATTTATGAGATATTTGTCTAAATTGACAATCAGATGTAATGGTGATCATCAGTGGTTTTAGCACACTGCTCATTTTATAAAATATATTAAATTCGGACATATTATACACTTAATTAAGAGATATATTTTGGAATACTAACTCAGCGATATATTTAATATTATATAATATACATATAAATAGCCCCCACGATTAACAAACAACCATTTATGCTCATCACATAAATGTTCATCTCAGCGGAGATCGAACCCCCATCCTCCGGACCTAGAAGCTAGTCACCTATATCTCATGTGTATTATACATACATATACTCACGGCTATAAATCCCTAAAAGGGGTAGTCAGAGCTGAGAAATTAGAAATTTCTCAGCCACTTTTGGAAGTTGAGTGGGGAAAAGATGGTAGAATAAAGGTTGTTGGTGATGGGTCTCCAACCGCATCGCCCAAAAATCCCTTAAAAAGTCCCAATACCGATAGTCGCCTCTTACGTACACCCACCGGAAGAAATGGGGTAGTGCTATTCTAAGCCGACACTACACAGCTATATAGTGTATTATATATTATAAATATATCGTTGAGTTATAGGATACCATAATAAAAGTTCTACTTAGTTTGGGGCTAACTTTATCTGTGTGTAATCCGATGTTCTATTGGGTGACTTTAGTGAATATCGAATGTATATACATCGGTTTTGGTGTAGTGGACTGTATAACAATGAGTGGTTAGCACGGATATGTATATAGTAGTATATAGTAGTAGTGGTATGTAGGTTTCTATTTCTAAAATTATTTTACAATAATATTACAAACAAACATAAAACAACTTTCCTCTTTATAATATTAGTAATTATGGATAAAAACACAATTATCATGGGCTTAACGAGTATATATCAAATATCCGCCAATATATCAAATTCTCCAACATAAAACCAAATTGTTCAAAAGTTATTATCACCTATTTCGCGTATTATTTCTAAACTTACTTATTGATGATACAGTTTATTGATGACTAGCTGTGCCCGCGACTTCGTTCGCGTGATTGTCGAGAACAAAAAAACGTCGTTTAGTTAAGAGTATATCACCTTTTTGAAATAAAATAAAGAACCAATGAAATCTAATGCGCACACTTATTGTGATGTAGGAACTATTGAGTATTTTATAATGATATTTAATTAATTACAGTAGCCATTATCCAGTTGAAATAATAAAAGGTCGTAACTGTGTGTATCTCATTTGAATTAGTGTTTATTTAGATACAGTTACAGGGTTAGCCGAAGATTAAGGATCGCTACCTTGTACGATCCTAGCAGATCTGCATAATGCATCAATATATTTATAAAGCCCTTTTGTTTTTAACACTTCGGAATTTTGCACATAGATCATATATCAATCCCGCCCGATTTCGGCCACAGCAAGTTCTGGTATCCGGCTATTAAGAGTGTGTTCATGTGCTCTCATGTGACTGACATAGCCAATCTTTCCGACAAATGTTCTATGACGTATGTTGAAAAATCAGTACCCCTCCAATATATAGGTAGTTATTATTGATGGCCGCAGGTGGTCGGGCCTTGAGCTCATCACTCTTTGCTTCGAGCTCATCACGTCTTTTCCTTCCGAAAAGAAATATTAACCGGTTGACAGGAAGGGGGTGAAAACTAAATTACTAAATTTCACTCAAGAAAGAATAAAACAAACGGGGTAAGCTAAATAAAACCGCTCAAAAAAGGTACTTTGCTATCATTAGGGTTTACGGTTGTTGGTTGTACTATGATAATACATTGAATTAAATCGATTTATCAGTGGCATAATATGCACTGTAGTAGCTGTGTAGTGTCGGCTTAGAATAGCACTACCCCATTTCTTCCGGTGGATGTACGTAAGAGGCGACTAACGGTATTGGGGGTTTTTAAGGGATTTTTGGGCGATGCGGTTGGAGACCCATTACCAACAACCTTTATTTTACCATCTTTTCCCCACTCAATTTTCCAAAAGTGGCTGGGGAATTTCTAATTCCTTAGCTCAGGCTACCCCTTCTAGGGATTTATAGTCGTGAGTATATGTATGTATGTATAATATGCAAATATAACTAAATTAAGGTTAGTCACTAAGGTCACTACATCATTTTAGTGTTAAAAAAAGTAGAACTTAAAAGATGTCTTATGTTTCTGGTGTTTAATACATACATACATACATATTCTCACGCCGTTAGTTTCCATTGGGGTAGGCAGAGACTATCGATCGCCACTTTGTACTTGACACTTTTTTTATCGCCAATGTGGAAGGTAATGTTAGTAGAGGACGACCTCGGAGGACAGATTTGGATCAAATAGAAAACGTGCTCAAAAAGGCAGGTGTCCGCAGTATGAAGAATAAAAGAGCATGTATGAAAAGATTGATGGATGTAAACGAAGCCAGAGAGGTTTGGTGTTTAATGTAGACCAAAATTCAGTTTTTTATTATAAACGTTCACGAAAACTGGTTGTGAAGTTACGTGCATTTGAAGAATGGCTAAGAATTTCAAAATTATGCTCACCAAATTGGATTTATTAATAGGCAGACTATTTACATAATATATTAATATTAATAAGCCTAATTTAAGAAACTAAGTAAAGATAATATTTAAAAGCATTTCAGTTATTTTCATAGTCGGCGAATTCACTTGATATTGGCAGCTTGTATTAATTTCGCCTAGCTTGTTTCCTGTAGCTTCTATTACTTTAACCGACTTTAAAATAAGGGGTTAAAGGGGCTAAAAAAAATGCAAATTTTATTTTTGCTTTATTTTATTTTGGTTCTTTATTTTATTTTTGCACAACGCCATCTATCGGACTTTGGATTCCAACTATCAACATTAGTTCTATATTTAGACTTAAGATGTCGTTGCAAGCACTATACTGAATTGCGTAACGTAATATTTTTCTTCTTGAACTCACAAAATTAATCATATCTTTTGATAGAGTGAACCGATTTCGATGAAACAAAAACTAAGTTATACCTCAAGTTACGTTTAATTTTTGTATATAAACATTTTCAGCATTAAATTCGTAGATTTTACGTTTTGCGCGCACAAACAAACATATAAACAGACAAACAGACAAAAAATTTAAAAATGATGGAAATGGGTTCTGTTACTTATCTGTTCACACGCTGGCTATTTTTTTTTTCAATATCTTCAATGTACAAAAATTACTTTTCTACAGATTTATTATATGTATAGATATAGATGTTAAATATTTTACTAACATTTATGCTAAAAACCATTTTTCTTTTCAGCTAATTAGTTTGGGAGATATTTTCTATCGGCATCTGTTATGACATTTCTGGTAATTTGCTGCATGTGTTTACACCAATGCCAAGAAACAGTGTATAAGTTACAATTTGTTCATCATATATTTAGAATGTCTTGAGACAGCTGTCAGATTTACCTTCCCAGGTTTTTGTTCAATGTTTGTTCCTAAAACCAAATCGATATCTTGAAAGACTGGAATTCTCAATTTTATTACATTTAAAATACTAATTAATATCGCCCTAAAACGATCGCCATTGATATTAACTTAAAACACATCAAGTGTATTTAAAACTTTATTAAATTCATAATATGTTTACAAATATATCCGTCAGCACAATAGTTTGTTTGGCTTCTGTCAAAAGTATATTAACCATCTAACAGTGCATCAAAATATTACAACCTAACAAAACCAACAACTGCAAAGCATAACAAAAACACATGTGTACCTCAACAAGTGATATTTTGACTAAAGTTTCAACATCATCACTTCGCATACTACATACAAATGCGGTTATCATGAAGGTGTCCACGTCACTCGCACTGGACAGGCGTGGTTTCCGGATAAAAACGCGCCTATTTGTTCGATTTCCGTTCGGAATGTTAATCGGCGCAGACAAACTTTTTGCGCGCGCCTCCATACTCGATTCGATATGTCGTTCCACGAAAAACTGCCCTTTATCGATCCAATTAAAATTTCGAACGCTGCGTCCGCCATTTTGTATTTGATATAAAAACGCGCGCCTCGATAGCTTGAAATTTGCTACCTTGTTAAACTGTTTTGAAGAGTTAATACGAATTTATAGGATACCGTTTTGTCGTGTTCAATGTTTACCATCAGTTTAGCGTATTTATCTTTTAACCTCAAACAATCGTGTTTCTTTTGATGCATTTCAAACTGATGACATACTACAATTATTTTTATACAAATTGCTTTAGCCACTATAGGAATAAGTGAATAGACGAAAACAGTATGGAACACAAATTAACATATGCAAATAAACTAGAAATGTAATATAACAAATACACATGCTGCATTATATTTTTCTGGACTCAATATATTTTGTAAAGAAAGTTAACTGAACTTTTTGCATAAAAAGGTGAAAAATAAAGTAGCGCTCATCAAGTCAAAATTAATCTGAATTATTTCACCAACAACCTCTTTTTAACCGACTTCAAAAAAATGAGTGTTCTTTATTCGACCCGTATATTTTTTCTTTGTTTTTTCTTGTTTTGTTACACCTTACCATGAATAAAGATAAAATTATTATTATTTTTCACTGAGATACGCAGATGTCGTTGATTGTCTTTTTGTACGATCCCAACAAATCTCAGATGCTTTCGCCAAACTTATATTATACATCCATATTTATTTCACTGATACCATCCTTTGTTTATAAAAACCTCTACCATTGAATTCATCACAACTAGCTCTATACATTTCTTCTTCTTCTTGGTTTTTAATGTACTCAGGCGTAGTCGTACGGGTTTCTTCATGATACTTATGAATTAAGGAAAGAAAAATTGCCACTCCAGCGGCATTTTTTTTTAAATTGATTAGTTAATAATCACCACATGTAGTTTCCATGCTCAAACAAGTTTAATTTCCTCGTAATATTTGCATTTCCATCACCAACCCTGATTTTAGTACTTCAAAACTTTACGATTACTTCTATTAATAAAATCATTACTGTACGCAATCAAACTTTCAATCTGCTTACCATTAATTTAAGCTAACTAAGTATAAGTTAGCTTATCATACTACTCGTTCACATGCTACCGTACCCTTTGTACTGTCTCGTGTAATACCCACTTTAACTACCATCTTATATTCATAAGTATCGAAAAGGCCAGCTGAATACGAACAAAGACCTTTTTTTGTTTTGTCTCATATATCGAATAACAAACTTACAGAGCGCAGGCGTGACATTTTACTGTTATTAAAAACTAATTCATCTATTGTTCAGTTACTTCGGCACTTTACTTCAAAGCCGTTCTTTGAAAATAGCTGATATTTAAACTCATACGAGTAAAGTACACTTTAGTTCAACAAATACTATAGCTATCTACTAATGTCACGGTATTGCAAAAATTATTAGTCCAAAATGTGCCTTGAAAATTGTCCTTTTATTCTTTGTAGGACGTTTTCGACGGCAATTTTGAATAAATATGACACTTCACGCCCCCGCTTTCTATTGTTGGCTAATTGCGAACTTATGGTCGTTCAAGAATAGCGTTTGGGTGGACAATGATTTACAACTAATTTTGATAAATCTCCATGTGTGGTAGGTGATTGATTATACTAAACGCTGAATGGTTTTTATTTTAATAGCGAAAAGTTCAGCAGTTCTGGTCTGTCCTTTTTTGCTATTTAATTTATAAATTGCACTATATTCAGACTCATACCTTATTTAAGTACTAGCTTTTAATAAAATTGATAATAAACATAAATAATAAAATAATATTTATAACTTATTTTAAACACTGCAGTAATAAAATATCTATGAATTATATTATTTTCTAAATTTTCATTGTTGCTAATATCACATTATTCTAAATATTAAGAACAGGGACCATTGAGGAAATCAGATATTAACGGCATTGGCACATGGTGTAGAATCAAGGACATAATCCAATCTATCCTAATATCATACATACATATACATATACTCACGGCTATATATCCCTTAACGGGGTAGCCAGAGCTTTGGAATGAGAAATTCCTCAGCCACTTTTGGAAATTGATTGGGGAAAGGATGGTAATAATAAATGTTTTTGGTGACGGGTCTCCAACCATATCGCCCAAAAATCACTTGAAAGCCCCTATACCCTTAGTCGCCTTTTAATTAGCCGACACTACACGGCACATCTAATATCGTCTTACATATGTTTTCTTTGGAATCTGCAGTAAAACCAGATAATTTCAGTTATTCTTACCAGTAAAATCATATGGCGCTTATTTTTTCATTCGAAACATAAACAAGCTTAAATAAATTTACAATTCTTACCACCTGCGCTATATAACAATGGCCGCTAATTCAATTCCCGTTGCGTCATAGAAATTGTCAATAATTGCTGCCCACCCCACACTGGGTTTACGAGAGTCCCCAATAATAGACCACCTTGAAGATTGCCAAAATAGTGGTCTTTGTGGTCACTATTACCATTCTTTGCTTTCTCAAAAGCCGTTATGAGGTAAAACATATAGTTTGTTGGTGAACAATAAGCGTTTTCTGAATACGCTTGTAATAGTTTTAAAAGTTTTTGATTCGGTTTAATACTCTTGGGAAATCGGAAAATTTATTTACAGACGACATAGTTTTCAGCACAAGCATGACAAGCAAGTCTCTTTCGTAAAAGTAATATTGCATTTCTTTTAAACAATCACTATTACTTATTTACGTTGCGTTTGTGATTTAGCCGCGGACATGTCATTTGGAACAAATATAATTCTTAATATCTCTTTATATATATATCGCATATCGTTTGGCATTCCTTCTATTCAGCATTTTCCTAGGTCGTTCGTTCAATTTTGACAAAATTTTGCAAAGAGGTCAAAAGTTTCCAGGAGATTGTTCTTATAAAAGAGTATGTATAAAAAGATTGATGAATTTGAACGAAGCTAGAGAGGTTTGCCAGGATCGTACAAGTGGTGATCGATAGTCTCTCTCTACCCCAATAGAAACTAACGGTGTAAGAATATGTATGTAATGTGCTGATGGAGAAATAATGAACCATTCAGGAATAATCGGTAATAAATGGTAAAAGTGTGTAAAAGCTTGTCTCCATTAATGGCAGAGATGCCGACCTAGTTTTGCTTTTGATGAAAATGGTTGTGGTATGCCATTTTTGTAAATTCTTGCAATGGTAATTGCTGCTAAGTGATTCATTGTATAACTTGTTTCTTTATTTTTGAGTGAGTGAGTACCATAAAGTCGTATGTGACCTCACAACTCGATATGCATATGAGGTTTTTAGGTGTAAAGATGTTTGTGTCGCACCTAAATCTATATTATGGGGAAAAGCTACCTTTTTATTTAACATAAAGTAAGTGAAATCAATGTCAAAATAATAATTATTTTATACAAGAATTCATATTTATTTTCCACTGACTAAATATCCGATGACATATTCCAAGCGTCGAGTCATTAGTGGAGTGGACAGTTGTGTCGGTCATGGCGTCGTCAAACATGCGGACTCCTTGTACTCGGCCTCTTTGTAAACTAGTTTACACCACACATGACACTGGCCGGTGAAATTTGTCTTTGACGACAAAGAGGATAACTTACTTTATTTATTATGAATAAAAAATAAAGATTTTAAATTTAATCTGTTTATTTTCTGTAATACATATTACTGTGAGTTTTCTAATATTACTTTACTCTTTATAAATATTATATTATTTTATCCAGTGTACCAAAATCATTACTGTATTAAAAATATTCACTCCACTTTAAAGACACTTTATTTACAGGTAGGTGTTGCACATTAGGTGATTATCTAGAAACCGTCATAGGCAAGAAATTAAAATTGAAGAGTATTTTACTGTTACAAAAGTCCTAAAATCGTCATCCCAAATCGTTTTTAAATGTGATTACAAACAGATGTTTTTTTAGATATTTTCATAATACTAAAAAATCTAATTACAACACCAATATATAAAAATATTGTACAACATCTGGACTCTCTTTTTACTTAGCCAGTCGTTGTGTTCGCGGCACTTTCAGACAGAAGCTATATTGACGGAAGGTATAATAACTCAAAATCTCATCTTAAAACTTTAATTGATGGCAAATATTGACGGTGTCATGGCAATTAGCCTGCTTCAAAGTCCGTGACTTTACTGCGGCGACCTACGCAACCCTTTTTAAACACCAAACATACTTGACTTTAATTCTGAGTGCTGTCCTTTTAGCAGGGTTTTCAAGGTATGTTGGGAATTTCCTACTTACGAAAATTATATAAACCGTATATTCACAGCTAGATAGTTTGTTTACTAGGGATGGAAAGTGTGATGAAGATATCGAGAGAAGAGTGAAAAAGGGTAATGCGGTAAATGGAGCACTGGATAGTCTAATGTCTAGTCAGTCGGTGTCTGAAAAGGCCCGAATGGCTGTGCATGATGCTGTCCTCGTTCCTACGCTTATGTATGGCAGTGAATGTTGGGTGTGGCAGAAGAAGCATGAAAGTAGAGTGAATGCAGTAGAAATGAGATCCCTCAGAAAAGTGTGTAATGTAAGGTTATGTGATCGTGTGAGGAATGATGTGATTCGTGAAAGGTGTGGTGTAAAAGATGATATTATAAGAAAGATAGAAAAAGGAATGTTGAGATGGTTTGGGCACATAGAGAGGATGGATGACAGTAAATTGGTGAAAGAGATATATAGAGCCAATGTGGAAGGTAATGTTAGTAGAGGACGACCTCGGAGGACACATTTGGATCAAATAGAAAATGTGCTCAAAAAGGCAGGTGTCCGCAGTATGAAGAATAAAAGAGCATGTATGAAAAGATTGATGGATGTAAACGAAGCCAGAGAGGTTTGCCAGGATCGTACAAAGTGGCGATCGATAGTCTCTGCCTACCCCAATGGGAACTAACGGCGTGAGAATATGTATGTATGTATGTATGTATGTATTCACAGCTATAAAGCCCAAAATATCGTGGGCAGAACTTCAGAATAAGAAATTCCTTAGCGTTTGAAAATTGAGTGCGGAAAAGGTTGTAAAATAAGTATGGTGTGTAATGGGTCTCTAGTCACTTCACCCAATAATCACACACTGCGACTGAAAGAAATGGGTTTGTGCTTTTCTCAGCCAAAATTACACACCGAAAATTACACAACATACATATACATACATATACTTACGGCTATAAATCCCTTAACGGGGTAGCCAGAGCTTTGGAATTAGAAATTCCTCAGCCACTTTTGGAAGTTGATTGGGAAAAAGGTGGTAATAATAAATAAATGTTTTTGGTGACGGGTCTCCAACCACATCGCCCAAAAATCACTTAAGAAGCCCCTATACCCTTAGTCGCCTCTTACGATCACCCACGGGTAGAAATGGGGTAGCGTTATTCTAAGCCGACACGTCACGGTAAAATTACACAAGTCATTAGAAATTGCTGTCAATACTACTTCTTATGGAAAAAGAAAGTAGTGGCCATTTGCCCCTATCTTATTATTATTTTAATATACGGTCATTATTAATATTCATTGACTTGGAACCACAGTGACATTTCGATGACGTAACCAAATATCATTCATAGAAAAAAAAACATATAGTTGCAATAAAAAAACTTAGTACTCAACAAAATAAAGAACAGGTCACATCGTCTCTAGGTCCCGGGCGTGTGTACTCAAAGCGTGATAGAATCAGTTAACCTGCAAAATGGTGGCCGATTGTAGAGTTTAGTGCCCCGAGCGCTCTAATGAGTTATAATAAGTGCCACCCATACAGCTCGCTTGATGTGCGATACCAGGAACTTCCGAAGTGTGGATACGGAATCTTGTTGGGATATTTATGGAGGGATTTTGTCGAAATAAGATGGGTTTTTTAAGATAGAAATGGTTTTATGAGTATTTTTATTAAGTGCAGTAGTGAGTATTCAATTGACAATGTGAAGACCTCTTTAATTTGTATGTCTGTATAATATGATGTCAAAACCGAAACTAAATAGTAATGTTTATAAATCAAGTTGGTAATAATAATAACCGATAACATTAAATATTCCAAAATTTCTTAAATATTTATTAATTTCAAACAAAATCACTTCTGTGATATTAAATACAACAGTACCCGTCGTACAAGCAGACATTTATTCCACCATTCTCTTTTCAATTGCCAAAACAGTTCAGTGATTTACCTTCCAGGTTAATTATGGTAGGTTAATAATGGTGGTCACAATTACACCTCAGAAGAGGATTCAGTGACCACTGTATAATTATTGGAAATTGTAATTTTATTTATAATGAATAAATAATAAAAAAAACTATCCTTTTGAGAACATAATTGCCGTGTAGTGTCGGCTTTGCCGTGTAGTGTCGGCTTAGAATAACACTACCCCATTTCTACCCGTGGGTGATCGTAAGAGGCGACTAAGGGTATAGGGGCATTTTTAAGTGATTTTTGGGCGATGTGGTTGGAGACCCGTTACCAATAACATTTATTATTACCATCTTTTCCCCAATCAACTTCCGAAAGTGGCTGAGGAATTTCTCATTCCCAAGCTCTGGCTACCCCGTTAAGGGATTTATAGCCGTGAGTATATGTATGTATGAATGTATGTATGTTTGAGAACATAGCAGTAAGACCAACCACTTATTGCCAAAACAGTTAAGGAATTTACTTACCAGTTAAATTAGACTACCCCTTGCGATCATAGCAATAAGACCACCAACTTAAAATATCCAACTAATCCAATCTAAATAAAATTCCATCTCCAACACAACCTATGAAGGCGCGAGATGACGTTACGACTTCATTAGAGCGCAGTAACCGAGCGGTCACGAATCGACACTGATACCGTCGCGCGAGCGTGCCCGACCAGTGTGTACGCGCCCTTAGCATTAGCAAGCCCATTACTGATTTCGCTCCGTGCTATCTATGATCGCCTGGTACACGTTTGCAAACTGTTTAATTTCTTCATTTAAATATAGACTTTTGTGGGATTAAACAAACATGCATACATACTCATGGCGAGTTCCAAAAGGTCTAAAAATATGTAAATTCCTCAGCCACTTTTGAAGTTTGAGCGGCGCAAAGATTTAATATAAAGTAAAAAATGCATATTTATTTGCTTCATGCTATCTATCATCGCCTGGTTCTTTTATACCTTTGCAAACACTTTAATAACTTGTTTTTAAATGTAGCGTTTTGTGGGTTTAAACACATATTCATATACTCACAGTTCGAAACATAGCCTTTGTAGCTATTAAAAGTTGAGAAGAGAAAATAACATAACATATAACATAAACGTTTACACCAAATATCCCCGAAGGGGTTGGCAGAGGTACTAATACTTCTGAACAACACGTGACTTTGTCACCTGGTGTTCAGAGTACCCACGTTTTGCATGGACAGTGTACTCACGTGATAGGGGGCAGGCCTATCGCCGTTTTTGTACGAATACACTGTCACATGACTAAGTACAACTCAGCCATGTGGGTTTCCTCACGATGTTTAACAACCATGATAAATTAACCACAAAATTGGTGTAGGTCCGACCCAGGATTTGAACACTAGTCGTTTGCACGATAACCGAGTGTTCTACCCACTGGGCTATCACGGTTGTTTAGAGAAAATATTATAAAATAAATTATAATTGGTTGAGTCTCCAGCCATATCACCCAGTTGGGTCACACTTCAAAAGTCCTAATCCCTTTAAAGCCTCGTATGACACCCACAGCAAGAAATGGGTTGGTGAAATTCTGTAAATCCCAGGCAACATTTATATGACAAATATAAATGATATTTTCTTAGTTATCCCATTCAACAACTCATTAAATTGTTCTTACATGGGAAGTTATTTTAACTGTATAATATTATAACCCACCCTACACCTTAAAGACTGTTGTTTTCTGAGTTTTTTTCTTAGCAAGAATAGAACTAAGAAGAGAATCTCTTGAATAATTATATTGAGACTAAGGTTTTTCCCACTCATCTGCCAAAACCAGTAAATCTCTTTAATATAGATATTTTTTTATAATTTAAAACAAGTAATTACCTCATAATTAACTCTAAGTAACAATAGTCGCATTCCTCTTAGCAGAAAAATATATCTTTCCTATACCGAACAAAATCTCTCCCATGCATTAATTTACTTCGTATCGACGTGGGCGCATGTAGTGTTATCGCGTATAATAGCTTAATAAAGGCTGCACAGGCGACAGCATATCGCTGTGCTCGTAATTACAAATTAGAAAGCCTTCGCAGAGCCTTCGCTGTTTAAAGATTAGCCTCCGATATAAACTGCAAGTTCATTTATAAGTTATTTGTGTTTTAAGGAAGTGAATAACACAAAAACGTATTGAAAAGATATGAAATTCAATTTATATAATAAATGTTACGTTTTTAAATGAAAAGTAGGTACTATTTTTTCGCAAAGTGGAGTTTGGGTCCAATAGAAGTGTATTTAAAGAAATATTATTAAAAATAGGTACTATTTATTTTATTGTTCATGTTTGTTTTATTCCCAGAAAAAGCTAAGGAATTTCTTGCTCTGCTTATCCTAATTGTGATTAGTAGCCGTGAGTATGTTTTTGCTTTGGTAATGATAACGTGAACAAGCGAGTATCTATCGAAGAGTTCATATTTTACTATATAGGGACTACTTAAATGGGATATAATAAATAGCTATCGAATATGTATTGCAAATCTATGATCAAAGGCTGCTCTAGTGATTCGTTATCATTATCTTGGTCTTACATCTTATTCAGCCAATAAATATACATTTATAGACATTGATCTCAAAAAAATGACCATTATAACGGCATCGCTAGTATGAGCGACCAAAAAGATGTCTGTTTTATACCAGCCGATATCTAGTTAAACGGGCGCTCGTACTTGCTATGCTGATCATGATACGTAGAATTGAACTAATCAGCTTAACTTCATTCAATTATCGCAAAATGATAACTTTTATAATCCTCCATATTTGTATGTCGACTACATAGAATAGGATATAATAGAAAATCTCTTTATTTCACACAACGAAGTGAAATATTGACAAAGATTATAGTTTAACATAAATTACCATTGTCAGTCATATCGCTTAAAGCGATCTCTTCCAGTACTACTGTGTGCTGTTATTGATAAGATTATTTAACATGACCCATCTATGGGAGGACACCCATAACTATATTTAAATAAAGGATGGTACACAGATCAAGTTAGCCTTAATGTGAGTTATTTAATTACTAGTGAAGGAGCTTTACTGTCATTATTTCTCATTAACCTTAAATGAAATTATTTAAAAGAAAGTATTGGTTGCTAACTAATTAACGATCCTCTGTAGACCAAATTAGGAATTGAAGATTTGTTTGTTGACTTATTAATAAAATTGTACAATAATGTGCATCCACAATAAAAGAAAATTTTAATGTTCTAGATTGATTTTTCGGGAGTTTAATAACTTTTATACTAACAAGTAAAAATTATAACATAAGCTTATGAAAAAAATGTCATCAACATACAAAATCTAGAAGAAATATTTCATAAAGCTGTGATTATAAGTAATAACCATTTCACAGATAAAGCCTATGCACAGTGGTAGTTAGTGAACGTTAAATTGGCTACGCACGCATCTAATGAACAATTTTGCGCTTCAAATAGACCTCTGTGCAGACATGGTGACAGAACACCACCACACAATATTAGACCTTATCACACTGGCATAAAAACTAAAACACATCGCAGTAATAAAGTTAACAATTTAATACGTGGTCTAATTTCAGTTTCATAGAATATATTAATAGAGGTTTATTATAATAAAGCTATCTCAATTTGTCTGATGTTGCGTTTAAAGACTGCTCCACGTTTATGATTATAATAGGGAAGATAATTGGGTATTGTCGCCAAATAGTATCAGTTTTAAATATAAATACATATCATCATCATCACTGTTGGATGATATCTACAGTTGGAGATCATCAAAGCCTCTATGGCCCCTCCAAGGAGCTTCAGCCTGCCCTAAATAAGGAGATAAATATAAATGAATATATACGGGCATATAATACACAGATCAAGTTAGCCCCAAACTAAGTAAAACTAGTATTATTTGATGCTAACTCAACGATATTTTTAATATTACATAATACACATATAAATAACATCCAAGACTAAGAAACAAACATTTATGGTCATCACAAAAATGTTGCTCTCAGTGGGGATCGAACCTGCAACCTCCGGACCGAGACGCTAGTTACATATCCAATCGGCCACGCTATCATCAATGATTTGGCCATAGTTTACTACATTGAAAAAGAATCCTAAACAGCTAAAGGCAAAAGCTTTTTCCACTATAATATAAAGCTCATATACTGAAAATTTCGCTCTGTCAAAATTATTGGGTAGTTTAAACAATTGTTAGTATATTCTATTCTAATTGGCCTAATAGGCGATAATAGGAATGGAAATGTATGGAAGGTTCCCGCGAGTAGAAGAAGGTTTAAAAGTATGAACAGTTTGTATTTATCACGAATTATCACCTGGCGTGGGAATCTCAACTATGTAGTACTTGGCATTATTATTGAGGTAATATTAATTTAAAAGAACTTATCTTGAATTTATTCTACTCGTACATGATATTATCTACTGCTTCATTTAAATGGCATGGAATTTTGCCACTTAGTACATACGTAACGTATACGTAAAGATTGATGATGGTCACATATTTTTGTTTGTTTATAATATCCTTCGCTTTCACAGACATTGTCTCAACTCATTCAAAACTTTCTCTTTATCCATCCCATCTTCATAATCTTTTATCATGCTATTTTTCACATAATCTACAAATCAGCACTTTAATTTCTGCCATTTTAAAGCCGTGTAGTGTAGGCTTAGAATGTCACTACCTCTTTCTATCCATGGATGTTGTAAGATGCGACTAAGGGCATAGGGCTTCTTATGTGGCGTTTGGGGGATGCGGTTTGAGAGTCATCACCGACGATACTTTGTGTCTACCATCTTATCCCACAATTTCCAAATGTAGCTGAGGAGTTTTTTTAGCTCTAGCTACCCCTTCTTGGGATTTATGGCTGTTAGTATATGTATGTATGTGTATTTTAATAGTTTTTGAGACAACTAACTTAGACTTCAAATCTTACCTGGTGAATGCTGGTGTGAATGAGGTATGCTTCAATGTGGGAATCACAGGATATGTGCATCCGTTGGGTAAATATTTGCAAGTGTGAGAATGTTTCTAAGTACACATACTAGTAAAAATACTAGTGCGTTGTCCGGAAGCAAATAGTAGTAAATATAAGGAAGCGACGATGGGAAAACTAACAAGACGCGGATTGTTCTCATGAAAATATAATTTCGCTTTGAGTTGGTTTTGGTTAAGGAATATACATGGGAACTATGAGAATAAATATATTTTTAGTTTCATCAAAAAAGTTCAAATAACGCATGTATTTAAAAAATATGCAATGTATGAAGAGTGCATGAAAATACAATGATTTTGAAAAAGCTCGATAGGTTTGCCAGCAACATACAAAGTGTGGAAAGAAATAGGTTAGTTCTATTCGAAGCCGACACTACACAGGTCAATATTTTAGTTACGTGACTACAAATTAGAAACCTCTTCTAAATATCAGTCATCTAAATATTATCAACTAACCTGGTGCTAAATACACCAGTATATCTTAGACCTCCGCAAACATCAAAAGATATACTACTCATAGATCATTATTACTCGTGTGGCTCCGTCGTCGTGCCTCTGTACTAGATAAATAAGAGCTCAATTAGCGAAGTAAATGGTTTAAATAAATTAACATAATTAATACATGCAAATACCATAATGAAGTGTATAAAGGTGTATTTACATACATACAAACATTTAACTGAAGGCAACAGGATGTTGGTTAAATCTTCCAAAGACCTTTTGCGCAAAGACAAAACTGCAATAAAAAAAAACATTTATTTCATTCATCATTACAAAAACATTATACATTTCGACCTATCCTAGTAAGCCCCGTAGGGCCTGTTACAGGACAGCGTCGGTCCTCCGTTTCGTGGCATAGTGTGGTAACATATTTATTTCATAATCATTATTATTACAAATTTACATTATTAACAATTTTAATTTGATGTTATATATTACTTTTGTCAATATATGTAAAATGTACATTTTTAGTTATATTAAATAAAATTATATTAATATTCTGTAGAATTAATACTTGAATGTTAACAAGAAAAAAAAATAAAGAAAATTAAACATTTTAAATTTTAAGCTATTTCATTACTAACAAGTTAACAATTACAATAAAAAAATATTAAATGTACAAAATCAACCGTGTGTTTTGTGTGAGTGAATATGTTTGTGTGTGTGTTTTAGTTTTATTTCCTCTAATTTGTGATTTCTTAAAACGCATTGCAGTATGTAAAGCTGTCTCACAGAAAGTACGTCGGATATTTTATATAATGACACTTTAAATAAAAGTAATACATATAACGATAATTACCACACATACAACAGGTACTGATTTTGTTATTGGATAATTACGTAGTCAACGTACATTGAAGAAGAAAGATACTCCATATTGCCTTTTTGAACGATCTTGACACATTTTTCTCGCTGCTCCCTAATTCACCAATTTTCTTAAACACATTTTAAATCTATAGAGCTAAAGTAGAAGTTAATGTTAGTAAGGGACGACCAAGGACGACACATTTGGACCAAATAAAGAGCATTTATGAAAAGATGGGTGTGTGGGAGTCATGTTAGAGCGCACACTACTGCGGACTCAAACGCAAATAGCAGCGTCTCACTCATATTCCTACATCGCGGAGTGTAAATGTTTTTCGAATTAAGCATAGATACAAATTATAAGTTGGTACACAGCAGGGTGTACTGGCCAGTATATCTTTGCTGTTTCCACAGGTGGATGTAAACGAAGCTAGAGAGGTTTGCCTGGATCGCACAAAGTGACGATCGATAGTCTCTACCTACCCCAATGGGAAATAATTGTGTGAGTATATGTACGTATGCACATTTAAGATCTGTTCAGACAACTTTTAAGTCCATTAAGAATAATTACCAAAACTGTATACATATATATATATGTATTTGCATCGAGTTTGGTATGTGTGGAGATTCTATAATACCGATATTCTGTTTTAGTTTCTAGTTTTATTCTGAGGTAATTAGTTTATATTACCATCTTTTCCCACTAAAAGTCCAAAAGTGGCTGAGGAATTTTTAATTCCTTAGCTCTGGCTACCCCTTCTAGGGAGCTATAGCCGTGAGTATGTGTGTGTGTGTGTAATTAATTGTATGAACAATTATTCAAATATATATAAAACCGGTTTACTTTATGTATAATTAAGTATCGTGAATCATTACACAATAAACATTACAATTACATTAATTTATTGCATTGCAACAACTTACAAAGTAGCGTATAATTATATCAATTACAGACATGCACTACAGTTATTCAGTTATGTGCATTAATAGTACAAAATGGTACAAGTTAGCAAAGTTAGTCACTTCAGAGATGGATAAAAAAATAGGAACCAACTCTCACAATTATTGATTCTTGGAACTAAGTGAGATCACACACTTTTAAAAAAACATCCCTTATTATATTTTTTGACAATAATAAATACTTAGGACAACATCCCTGGCCTAGTGACAACATCCGTGGCAGAGTGAAAAGGAATAGCTTCTCGGTCCGGAGGTCCTGGGTTCGATCCCCGCTGAGAGCAACATTTATGTGATAAGCACATAAGATTGTTTCCTAGTCTTGGATGTTATTTATATGTGTATTATATAATATTAAATATATAATACACATATAATTGTATTAATTGCCGTGTAGTGCCGGCTTAGAATGTCTCTACCCCTTTCTACCCACGGGTGTCGTAAGAGGCGACTAAGGGTATTGGGGCTTTTTATTGGATTTTGGGCGATGCGGTTGGAGACGCATCACCAAAAACCTTTATTTTACCATCTTTTCCCCACTCAACTTCCAAAAGTAGCTGAGGTATTTATATTTTTTTAGCTCTGGCTACCCCTTCTAGGGAATTATAGCCGTGAGTATATGTATGTATGTATGTACAAATAGTTAGTATCCCAAAATACAAGTTCTACTTAGTTTGGGGCTAACTTCGTCCGTGCATAATATGTCCGTATACGAGGTGTGTTCAAAAAATAAGATGACTTTGTATTTTTAAGAAAATATGTATATTTATTTATCAATATTTATGTTGTCCCCTTTAAAGTAATCCCTCTCAGATACAATACATTTATGCCAACGGTTTTTCCAATCCTCAAAGCACTTCTCATAAGCACTTTATGGTATAGCCTTGAGCTTTTCCAGCGATGCAGTATTTATCTCTCCAATCGTTGCAAATCTCCGTCCTTTCATAGGTCTCTTTAGTTTTGGAAACAAAAAAGTCACATGGGGCCAAATCCGGTGAATATGGTGGCTGAGGCATGATTGTGGTGTTGTTTTTGGCCAAAAAAATCTCTCACAAGCAAAGATGAGTGAACATGGGCATTATCGTGACGCAAAAGCCATGAATTGTTTTTCCACAATTCTGGACGTTTTCTTCGTATTGTTTCTCTCAAACGGCGCATAACTTCAAGATAATACTGTTTAGTAACCGTACAACCATATGGTAAGAACTCTTGATGCGCCACTCCATCATAATCGAAGCAAACAGTGAGCAAACCTTTGAGATTTGATCGAACTTGGCGTGCTTTTTTCGGTCTTGGCTCTTCCAGTGGGACGATTGGACTTTGGTTTCAATATCATAACCATATACCCATGATTCGTTACCAGTTATGACCCTTTTGAGTAAATCTGGGTCGTCGTTGACGTCATTCAACAATTCTTGAGCGATGCTCATGCGACGGTTCTTTTGGTCAAAATTTTGCAATTTCGGAACTAACTTCGATGACACACGTCTCATGCCCAAAAAAGTTAGAAAAAACATTCATGGCACGAGCCATCCGATATACCAACATCCTCAGCATTTTCTGGTAGTGATTTGTGGATTTCCCAAAACAATTTTCTTCACTGCTTGAACGTTTTCACCAGTTGTTGCCATACTTGGGCTTCCAGACCGAGGCTCGTCATTGGCATCTTCCCGGCCATCTTGGAAGAGTTTGTACCACTCGTAAACATTTTTTACTCAGAACAAACTACACCGTATGCCACTGACATCATTTCAAGTGTTTCGGAGCACTATATTTTATTCTTTACTTAAAATTTCCTAAATGTAATCCTTTGATCCATATTTAATAATAATAATAATAAAAGATTTTATTTGTCTTTAACACATACAACAAAAAAAATGGTGACATGACAACAAACAATAAGAAATCGATAGCAAGAAATCGCCGAACACGCAAAACACTTATAACCTTTACGTCTCTGACAACCTAACAAAAAATGCTATATAACTACTTGAAACTTGGTTTAGATGTTCGGGAAGAGTGTTCCAACATAACAAAACAAAAAAAACGATAAAGGAAAGTACGTTGCCAGCGGTATTTGAAAAGTCACCTTACTTTTTGAACACACCTCGTATTTATTATTATTTAACACTATCTTCTTAAAATTATGTTTTGAACAAACAACAACAAATAAGTTTCGAAAGACATACACTCTACACATAAAAATCTTATCCTTGTGATAAATTTAATTTTACAGATGTCAATCCAGTACTAGCAACGTCTCTTTACGAGTACGAGCAAGTGTGTAGCGACAACTACATCCTAACTTACGTTTGTTTGTCTGTAGGATTTGAACATTTTACAGAAGTTTATTTATATCAATTATTCTTTTCATTTTCTTGTGCTTTTTTACATACATACATATACTCACGGCCATAAATCCTAAAAAGGGTAGCCAGAGCCTCTGAGATAAAAACTCCTCAGCCACATTTGAAAATAAATTGGGGAGAAGATAGTAGAAATAAAGTATCGTTGGTAATGGCGTAATCTCCAACCGCATCGCCCAAAAACTACTTAAAAAGCACCATACCCATAGTCGCCTCTTACGACACCCGTGGGTAGAATGGGGTAGTGACATTCTAAGCCGGCACTACACGGGTTTTTTTTGTAATTCATATGTGTATAATTGACTAAATAACTAACTTTGATGAATAAATAAATACAAAATACAAACGAATTCTTCTCCACGAAACCAATTCTCACAAAATACAGTCAACAAGTAACTAGTTTGCACCAAAAATTATTCATGTTTTAAAAGACATACACGCTACATGAAAATATCTTTATCATTTAAAGTAATGGTTTGAATTTCGTTCGTCATTACAATTTTTCATAGTAAAGAAGTTAAATTAGGAAATAAATAAAATTATCGTACTTATGACACTTAAAATGACCAAGTTTTCGTAAGGAGGTTTGACATGCCCACATTCAGTACAATAAACGTTATTTCATAAGCACGTGTTTTGCTAGAAATATATCCTACCTCTTGTCTTATTGTTTACGAACTCTTATTACTTTTTTATTGTATCATATTTGATTAATAGACTAACTAACTAGTTATTTGATCGCCTTCAAATACTAAAAATCAATATAAAATATCCTTACAAAAAAAAACTATTAAAACCCAACAGATTCTCCAACACTACAACTCACAAAGTACAGTTAAAAACTCACTAGTTTGCACCAACATCAATTAACGGTGTGATAACATTTTTTTTTCTAACAAATATGTTTTAAAAGACATACACGTCACGGCTTTAAATCCCTAGAAGGGGTAGCCAGAGCTACGGAATCAGAAATTCCTCAGCCACTTTTGGAAGTTGCGTGGGGAAAAGATGGTGGAATAAAGTTTGTTGGTGATGGGTCTCCAACCACATCGCCCAAAAAATCCTTAAAAGCCCCAATACCGTTAGTCGCCTCTTACGTACACCCACCGGTAGAAATGGGGTGGTGCTATTCTAAGCCGACACTACACAGCTACATGTAAAATTCTATATCATTTAAAGTGATGAATTGAAATTTGCTCATTATTAAGACTTTTCAAAGTAAAGAAGCAGAATTAGGAAAAAAAATATCGCACTAATGACACATAAAATGACTCAGTGTTGATAATTAAAGGTTAAACATGAATGTGTGTTGAAAGAAATATATCCTAACGCATGTCGTATTGTCTACAGATTTTAACATATTATAAAAAATATCTCTATTTCTTTTTTATAGTAGCCTTTGATTAAAACTGAATAACTAGTTATTACATTGCCTGCAAACACTAAAAATCAGTACAAAATATAAAAAAAAAAAATTGAAACCTAACAAATTCTTCATCACGATAACTCACAAAGTACAGTCAACAACTCACTAGCTGCACCAACATCAATTAGCGGTGTGTTAACAATAATGAGTGTACTGTACCGTCAGCAACGCAGCTCTTTGTCCCGGTAAACATGTTTGCGAGAAAGACTTGTTTGACTACTTTTGTAAGATTTGCTTCATTCAACACTTTAGTTTACATCATGTTTGCTGAAGTTCTTTTAAACGACTATAAAAGAAATGTGAGTTAAAAACGGGGATTTTAAGGATTGTTTACAGATTTTAGATATGATGTAGATTATGGCAGTTGGGAGCGGATCCTAAGAGTTTCATCAATGACATATAGTTATTCTTAAGTTCTGTTTGATAACCAAATACATACATTTTAAATCATATTAATACATAAGTATTGCATCATATTTTTTTTTAATAATCTTTGATCCTAATGACTTTGTAATATAAGTCGTAATAAAGGGTATTAATACAGAATAAGATTCCAATATTGATAAAGACACAAAAATATTGTTTTAAGATTGGACGCACAAAACTAGAACACTTAGCGCTAATAACACTCACCGTTACACCATACATAAACTATAGCATAACAATAGCATACATAAAATGTTCGTTTAGACCAAAATCCTTGAAACGGCCTTGTAGTCAAAAACTCTGTCTGTATTCATAGTTCATTAAAATACCGCGTCGACAATGATAGCTACGCGCGGCACACGTCTACACATACGGCAGCCAATAAGAAATTATTCTTCATTCAAAACAAGCTCCATATATGACGAAGAAGGTTTAGCAATCACAAAGGAATCCCATCGAGTCTCGAGGAGTCATTTAAAATATATTGAGAGTCAACTACAAAGCGGCGATTGTCCAGGTGCATTCTACCTATAATAAAACCGAACGTTTTTCTACGGTGAATTAGTGAAGATTATATTCGAATAGAAACTAATAAATCTCTACTTTAGTCGTAGCATGAATCCATTGATTTCTTTGGACTCAAATAGACAGTAATCTTCATAAATTTTACGAGATACTCAAAGGTGAAAGGCTAAAAGAATGAAGCAGAGAAATGTGATTCTCGAAATACAATCAGTCATTTGATGTCAATACATGGGCGCGCGAAACTTGATTTACGGTCGAGGTCAGCTAATGTTTGGTATTTTAATTAAACGAACAATGCGAGAACTTATGGATGGAAAACCAATTAATGTTGCTCTTATGAATTGTATTTTCAATTATCGTGTAAGCGAAATATCTATGCGCTGGTCGAATTGTGAGTTACTTCAAATATTTGGTTGATTTTCAGGTTTTGGTCATGGCAAATTTATGTTGAGACATAGTAAGTAGATTTCCACTAATAACCATCGAGTATTGAAGGGATCTATAGAGCTAGTGTGGATGGTAATGTTAGTAGAGGACGACCACGGTGAACACACTTGGACCAAATTGAGAGTGTGCTCAAAAAGGCTGGCATCCGAAGTATGAAGAATAAAAGAGCATGTATGAAAATATTGATGGATGTAAACGAAGCTAGAGAGGTTTGTCAGGATTGTATGAAGTGGCGATCAATAGTCTCTGCCTACCCCAATGGGAACTAATGGCGTGAGTATATGTATGTAACCATCGAGTCTTGAATAAAACTTAAGCTTTAAATTATAGAAACATAGGTTCAATTTTTTTAGTGTCTAAATATTGGTTAGGTCTATTTTTATGCATGTCTTTTATTTAACTTTTTTGTTTGAAAATGTAGTAACAAATAAATATTTAAATTTCTTGTTCGAACTACTGGTCAGCGAAACACTTTCTATTTGGCAAATATATCTTAATTTAATGTGTATATCTGCAACATACACTAACCTCCATTTATCAGTCGGTAATAAATTTTAAATCCTTTTAAAAATAGATGATTCACCAGCCAATGTAGTGATACGTGGATGCAAATACAATCTCATTGAGTATCTAATTAATAAACATGGTTCGGAGGTCCGACCGCTTATTTATAGCTGCTGATTCTATTAGCACCTCTGTTTCTACGGGTATTTATCAGCTGGAAGGCTGCGAGAGAAAACATTTAATTTAGATGTTCTTTGTTTGTATTATTCGTAAATTTGCTGTGTGGTATCGGTTTAGAATAGCATTATCTCATTTTTAGGTTGTCGTTCGACGAAACTAATGGTATTGTAGTTTGTATAACTATTTCTCCTATAAATGGCCGACCAATAAGTAATTTTTATGCACTGGCATATAAAAGAGTACAATATGAATGGAAAAGCTACCCGTATTTTAAGATCTAGTCAAGAGAGTATAGGTATAGACGATAATAACCGGTGGGTATTGTACACAATAATATTAATAATAATGTCCCAGCTAATTTCGGCTACGCGACTGCTGGATTCAGCAGCTGGCGCCTCGTGTGCTCTTATGTGCCTGCTGCAGCAAAAAAATGTCTTAAAAGTTCTTAAGCACCTTGGACAAGTGAGTACGCCGCCACCATAGTGGTACATTAAAGCCCTTGGTGGCCTGGCTTTTAACTCGTCCCTTTTTGCATTTGCATCGACTTCGGAAACTATGAACATCCAAGGGAAGAAATGGGGTAGTGTACATAAGTGCAAACAAATTTGATCTTTGTGGTGGTAAATAGCTCCTGTTGTCGATAGTACCTTAAAAGCAATCAGCTGGTTCAGGCTGTGTTCAGGTCATTTCTGAATCATCATTTTATTTAACATTGTCCAAACAAAAGTGGGCGCAATCTGCCAAACTGTTTATAGTGTGTACTAGATTCCGAAACTGATACCTCTAGGTTTTGAGCCTAACACTCTTACTATTATACTAAGGAGGCAGTGACGCATACGATAAAAATCTACTTTATTTATAGTAGAAGACACAAATATATTATTACCTAATTAACATTATTATATAATAATTGTGTATGTAATTGATCTCAAGAGCGTAGTAGTACCATACCTTGTATTGACCTGTTTTATGTTAGTCTAAGATTGTTATCTGTTTTACATACCTAATAAAAAATAAAATAAAAATATCTACAAATGTAAAAATGGATTGGTTCATACAATCGCCATTAGGCAATCTTAATTAAGCTGTTGCGCTTATGCTTTTGCTAGCAATTGGTAGGCATCTTACTTAGATGGACCGTTAAAAAACGTTTTGTAAAAGGTACATATACAAGTTCCCAGTGATCAAATATGTCGAGTTTACACCGTATATCCCCGAAGGGGTTGGCAGGCAGACGGGACAATGTCTGTCACCTGGTGTTCAGAGTAACCACGTTTTTCCATCTGTGTTGCTTCGGAAAATTTTAGTTTTCTAGTTTGGTGAAAGAATTTTTAAAATTTATTTTATAGTTTTTGAGCCTGTTAATTAAAATCAATCAAAAAAAATCCTCTTTGTAATATTAGTGTAGATATTGTGGATATTTATGTAACCCCTTCGACTTAAAAACCGCTTCAGCCCAAAGCTTTCCCGCGTCGCTCTGAAAGCTACCCTACAACCCACAATACGCAACCTTAATGATTCGATCAAATTAAACCGCACTAACCAAGGACATTAAGCAAAGCACACGTGTGGTGTTTATGGTTCTGTACCACACCTTGTGACCTGGGGAAATGGGATGGAGTTTTAATTATCGGCTTTTCAATGCAATCTACGCTTTTAATGTTTCTCATTAAAGAGACGAGGTCAACTACATAATTACTGAATGGTTATCGATAGTTTCAGGACTTAAATGTTATAGTGTTGAGAATTGCCATTGCCACGTAGAATGTATTAAGATTGAAAATGTTTCAAGTTGAAATCGAGGGATACTGTAGTAAGAGTTATAGGAGCAAAGATTAGATAATAATAAAAAAAAATGCTAGAGAGTTTGTAAGAATTATGTTTTTCACAGAAATACAAACTCTATTTTATTATTTAGCAGTTTCCTACCTAGAAAACAATCTCTAACGTGGTTATCTAAGGATATGTCAGTAAGTTCATTATGTAAGATATTCAGTTGGCATTTCAAAATCGTTTAGAAGTACCTATATGAAAGAAGTATGTGAAAATAATGAAAAGTATATTCATTTTCAAAATTTATAATAAACACTGCACCTATCAATTATATATAACGCCAATAATTCTTCTTTTCTTTTACATATTTTCTCCGATAAGGTTATTGTTTAGTTTCCAGAACTTATTGGCGAGTTGTATTTCCCACAAAAATTCATAAGATTAAAGAAAAATAACTTACAAAAGGTGATACTAAAAGAAAACATAAATAAAGAAAAACCAATGTAAAGATAAAATATGAATATGTTAAAAATGATTTTTTTTTCGTTTGCAGATTTAATATTTTCTAAATAAGAAAATTATTTCATTCGTTACTTACCAACTTCGGTTTCACGATCAATTTTATACTTTAAAAAAATATTCGGCATTTATATTCATCAAAGTTACAAAATATTCAACTCAATAATCAAAAATAAGTGACTGTAATTAGATATAGGGTAATCTTTTCGTCTCCCGCCATTTTCTAAGTCACGATCCAATCACTTGATGCGTTAATAAATCAATCGAAGTATATTTAGACTCGATTCAATACAATTCGGATCGATACAAATCAAGCATGATTAAAGTACACACGATGTCTATTCTATTCTTTATCATTAAACATTAAGGTCGATTTTCGCGTATCAAATTTCATTGTATATGTAAAGCGTTGATTTTCCGATTGATACGGGTGAGGTCTGAGTTAGGATTGTTAGTTACCGATCATCGGTTGGTTTATTGTGCCTATAAATGTCAAGTCATATTTGGGACCACCATCAAATGATAAATGAATTATGTTGCCGTACTCTACAATCTAATTTATAAAAAAGGTTTGTAATAACATTCTGAATTCCTATCATATTGGACGTGAACTTAAAGTGATATTTATTAACATCAATTATAATTGGAATTCGTTTATTAATAGTTTTGAACTATATTGTCCCTTATTTATTTTGCCGTAAAGGGAAATGCAGGGCACATCAAACAATGCGGGTTTCGGTAGGTACCTTTATTGCACAAGTATTTTAATCAAACGTTTAAAAACGCTCACGAGTTCCAAGAAAAGGCCAAGGGTTATTTAATTTGACTGAATTAAGCCGCTGTTTATTGAAACCGTATTAAGAAACCATTAATCTTTGAAATGCACACGTATCAACCCAGGTTTGTGACAAAAAGAAGTATATTTCGGTCGTTAGCAAGAGCGGCAACCCTTTTTAGCGCGCAAATTAAATAAGAACGTCATAAATTTTTGGTAGCATTCAATATTGGAACACGGTAACCGCCAACCAGCCAGTCACCGCTTGCGCGCCAAAACTTATTGTTTTTTTTAACACCAAAATATACCAAAGAGGATTGTATTGACTCGATTTTCGTCGCGTGCGCGGCGCGTTTGAGGAATTTTAACATGAAAATTTATTGATGGAAGGAATTTGATATAAATCACAACTTCAATTATTTCCGATGAATCCTATAAACATTTTGTAATCCGTTTATTTATTACTACATTGTTTAGGACATAAAATGACATTTAGTTTGTAACATATTATTGGAAAGATAATCTTAATTTATTTGTTACCTATACTATGAGGAAACCTGTAAATTAATTAATTTAACCTCAATAAAATTACTTGTATCTACTTAATTTTGTCTCCGAAGCCAAAAATATTATAAATAAATGTTTTTTGAGTGTACAGCTACATTTTCGAATCTTATTCTTCTTTTAAATGAATCACCTGGAATCATAATAATCTCATCACATCTATCATCTCTCACTTTCCTGCCAGAAAGAGATACATCTATATATAGGTTAGACCTAACAAAACTTCAAAAACTATATTGTACTTAAATACATATAATCACGCCATTACTTTCTATTGGGGTAGAGAGAGACCATCAACCGCCCCTTTACAAAATACATAATGCAGATATTTATCTTTACTGGTAAACTGTCATCATCTTTATCACTGGAATTATCGCCCGATTTCTGAGTTGAGTATTCCAGCTGAGAACAACTTAAGTATCGTTCTGTCGCATTGAAATCAATTCAGAAATCGGGCGTATGTGTCATATAGAAAAATTGTTTTTTCAAAACTTTTCAGACCAGAAAGCATAATCATATCCCCGCACCAAAATATGTATGATATTGAAATGTAGGACTCCTTAACTTTTTTTGGTAGTAAATTAATGGGTACAGAGCTATTCTAATAGCTTCGCTCCATATCAGACTCTAAAAACCAAGGAGGCGAATTTAATTTTAAGAAGTTACAAAACTCGCAAATATAAATTTTCGACAACCGGCCTGACCAAAAACTTCAAACAATCTAAACGACATAACATCTAAAAAACCACCTAATTCAAGAGTGTTTGTCCCTAAGTGCCCTCATAATGTTAAGTCGCGGTCGGCAGGCTTTGTGACCCAAACGATACGATTACACCAGAGCTACCTGCGCTTCTTCAAACGAAACACATCCGACCTCCGTTCACTCTTACCGCTTTGCTATAAAACCTCTTTTCAAGAAACGCACACTGGCCGCCGGACTTCGACACGCTTCGTTATTTAAATTCGAAAACATGCATTCTAAATTGAAATTTATGTACAATATGAACTCCTTAATAATTGAAATTCAGTCAGCAATATTTTATTCGGTCTCGTGCCTACGAGTGGTTATAAGGTGATTATAATCAATGATCATCGTCATCGTAATCATAAATATCCGCTGATAGACAAAACCTTCGTGCTAACGTAAGCTAGGGTTGGCACTCGTAACCATGCCATGTATGAGTCTATGTCGACATGCAATTTATGTCTCATAAGCCTAAGACTATCTGGGGGTTGAGCCTACCCCCATTAGGGTGATTTGGCCATAACCCACTACGGGTAGACCGACTAACTAATACTACCGTGATAGTAGAAGGCTGCAATAACGAGTTACAACTCACAGATTGAATTATTGAGTAAACCAACCGAAAGTTTGCTACCCGAATTTTTTCCCGCTAATTTTTAATTTGCTTTCCCGTATTAGAGTTCTAAACGTTCCAAGTTTTCCTCCTCCAGTTTATTCACTATTCAATTAATTAAGAAAAATAAAAACAAATTAATGTAGTGGTTTTAAAGTAAGCTAGGGCATTTGGTTATATCAAGAAATATCCAAGATATGAATTAAGCTATGCCTGATACAAAAACTTGTCCTTTTACGCCTCATCCGGTTCGTCTAAATGAAATCAACAGCTACCTAATTAAGAAACATCTCGTATTTATACATTACTTAGAACTTAAAACTTTGTCGTTAAACATGCTCATGAATATAAAATTACAATGTGCCTTCAAAGTAGCGAGTCTTAAAATTTGCAACGATAGTTAAACATGCCTCAAATTACGATACAGGATGTCCTAACAGCTAACCCCACGCTTCATTTAAACCCGGCACTATAAAATTCCTTTTTAAGTAAACCCGCCAGCAGAGGGCGTTGTTGTTTTAACTGACCTGTGACGATTGGCGCCAGTATTTCGACTAAATCGTCTGGATGAGTTTGTCTTCTTTTTTGTTTGTTCTTTTTTTAAATGGAGTGCTTGTAATGTAGCGCCGGCCAGTGATGTGTGATGTTTTGGAGGTGGCATTTGGAGATATGGGATTATGCTAACGCTTATTGAATTGTTATTTCTTAATGCATTTTTATTTTGACTTATAAAAAGTTTTACACAGTACTCCTACTATATTTGTGATGAATTATAAGTTGTAACCCATTTTCAGTCTTCACAATTAAGAAATATTAGCAAAATTCTTCATTCAGTAACTTTTAGATTGAATGGCTCATTTCTTTTATAAATCTTCTTACTCGCATAAAAAGTTCATTTTTTAAACTAAAATTACCTACTTATATTTATTTTTTTAATTATAATATAGCTTATAATATCTTTCCCTATTGTATGAAAACGCTCGCTGTTTCAAAGACATGCAAAGATAGAATGCACACCTAAATTACATATTAATTGTTCAACGGTCTTCAGTTTGTCTACGAAAAAAGCTAAAACACAAAAGTACCACATCAAATATTAGTTACCTCCGCGGCCGTATCATATGAAAATTAGTTGAGAAGTGTCAAGATACAATGATGGCTAATTAGCGAAGAGACACATTTTTGTAATTTACTGGACTTTTTGCCGCTGTCATATTTTTAATTTATTGCCTCGGTAATTAGGAGCAATAAGAAGTTTGGAACATTAAATGAGGACCAATGATGCGTAAAACATGAACCATTTAAAGGAAAAAACTTCTAAGAATTTCAAATAGAGAACATCACTTGACATTTTGTGCCCGCGAATGTGTTTACTAAAAAGTATTGGATAAAAAACTACAAAAATTGATTTGAGCAAATACAGTAGAACATTGTTTTTTTATTTCTATCTAACACTATCCAAAACGATCATAAAAGTTGACATAGATGGAAATTGGAGGGAGACTGTAGTTTTATTTAATTACGTAATCATAATATTTATTAACGGAGAGGGCAAACATCATGATGAAACCCACATGGCTAAGTTTATATATAACGATAGACCTGCTCCTTATCACGTGAGTACACTGTTTATAGATATTGCCGTGTAGTGTCGGCTTAGAATAGCACTACCTCGTTTCTACCGATGGGTGTACGTAAGAGGCGACTAACGGTATTAGGGTTTTTAAGGGATTTTTGGGCGATGCGGCTGGAGACCCATCACCAACAACCTTTACTTGACCATCCTTTCCCCACTCAATTTTCCAAATGTGGCTGAGGAATTTCTAATTCCTTAGCTCTGGCTACCCCTTCTAGGGATTTATAGCCGTGAGTATATGCATGTACACTGTTTAAGTAAACATGGCTCCTCTGAACTCCAGGTGGCAATAATGTCACGAGATGCTCAGAAGTATTAGTGCCTATGCCAATACTTCGGGGATATAAAAGGCGGACGTTGAATCTTTTGAGTCTATTAAGTGAGTACGCAGCAGCAGAGATATTACTATGTTTTTTACTGATTTCAATAGCAATTTCTTGAATACATAACATCGATTTTTTAGGTATTGATTGGTTTTATGATGTTTAAATACAATATAATAAAACTTAAGCTCGAAAGAAGTAAATCAACAGAGCATTTTTTATGCTATCATGTTAAATGCATGTTTAGTAACAAACATTTTAGTGACTAAGAATTTGTGTGTAACAGATAGAGCTTCCGAATATGAAATTTTTCAGACAATTTTGGAAACAAATATTTCTTTTAAAATGCTCCAATACACGTCAAATAGAGTCAAGTACCATTACACAGGTCTGCAATGGTTTTCCCCTTTCAGTTTTGATGACTGATTTGGATAGATTTTGGGGCGCTGATTACAGGAAAAATATTTAAAAAATTCCATCACGTCAGGTTTTTTAGTTATTTAGCATCGTTTAATTTTTCCAAAATTACCTAGGCCTTCCTAGTTTTTAAATAATATTTTATTTAAATCGATTCAAATTAAACAAAAAATGCACTGAATGCATTAGACACTGATTAATGAGTTCTAATAAATATAAAATTAGTTAAATAAAACTTAATTAACTAAGTGACATACCTTTATTATAAAAAAAAATTGGATTTTTGAGTCATTTGCTAAATACCTCGTTTCTAGTAGACTTAATGTTTTTTTTTATAAAAATTCACTTAAATCGTTAGAAAAGAGTTAATGAAGGTAGATGATATATTTTTTGTATAAATAGCAATATCATTTTTTCTACAAATCAGTACTTCTGTGCAATTCATAACGCTCACTTGAAAAATGTCATCGCGAAAGTGTTTAAACTCTCCGGACAATTTTTGCTACATTTGTGGTCAGTTTATGCTGAGAAAACAGCAGCATAACATTACTGAATTCATAAGTAATGTTTACAATATGTATTTTGGCCTAACAATTGCCAATCAAGATATACAGTGGGTCCCACAGCTTTCGATGAAAAATTGAGTGAAATTGAGTTAGAAGCCTGGAAATCTTTTAAGGAAGTAGTAAGACATTTCCTAGGAAACCACAAAAGCCCAAATTATGAAGAAATTGTGGAGAAAATGATTGAAAATTACGGAAAAATGGGATGTTCGATGAGCATTCAACTTCATTTCCTTAATTCACATTTGAACTACTTTCCTGATAACTGAGCTGTAAGTGAAGAGCAAGGCGAAAGATTTCACCAGGATTTGAAGCAGATGGAACGTCGCTATCAGGGAAAGTGGAATAAAACAATGATGGCAGACTATTGTTGGCTGTTAAAGCGAGATGATGCAAGTCGCAATTTCAAGCGAAAATCTCACAATCGAGCTTCAGTGAAAAAAAAGCAAGATACCACAAAAGTATTTGATATTTTTATTTATTTTTTTATTGTCCCCCAAATATATTTTTAATGTTTTAAAGTCATGTAATTGTTTCTTAATTGTAATAAAAAATAAATACTCAAATAAAGTCGTGTTTTTTTTCAATTTTACAAAGTAGGGATTTTTTAAAAAACTGAGGGTGATAGAAAAAAACCAAGTACATATTCGTAATCTACGCACCAAAATACCCCAAGATCAGCATTCAAATCCAAAAGGGGAAAATAAAAGTTAAAATTTGCAGGTCTGTGTTATCAACGTAGTATCCAAATAAAAGTTATATTTATTGCTCTTTATACACAGGGAGCTTGCCGCTTTGTTGAAGTAACCAAGATCAGGTTCTTACCTAGAACTAAATTATATAAATATGTGATCTCTTAAGGGCCTCCCCGCATTTTGCAGCTATTGCGCTCACTCTTACGTCAAATTTACTGAGAGTGGCAGGGACGGAAAAAACGCGCGCGCAGTATAAATGTAGTTTATTTAGTTTTATTGAATAACTATAATGTTTAAATGAAAAGTTAAACATCAAAGTTACAGATCTTAAAGCTACGCGTATATAGACACATAACGAGTTCACATGTATGTTGTGCCAGTAAAGCCTATAGGGTTTTTATGAAAACAAGCATTTTCCAATTCAATTTTTTTCATCATATTTTTCAACAAGTTATTAAAATGTTAAACATCAAATTTTAACACCATGAACTAATCACGTAATCACCAACATATATTTTATTCATGTCATATCAATATAATCAAATCAGACTTTATAGAATCCTAACAATCAATATTAACCAATTTTTCCGGGGACGATCTTAAAAAAAACATAAAAAGTTTAAATTCACTTTTTAGTCAAAGAGGCTTTAACCGATTATACGATAATATTCCCTATATTTCTTCAATACACATACATAAAAAAGCATCAGTGAACAATAACAATACATAGCAGTAATTATCCATAATTTATGAAATCACTAAACGCAACGCTCTAAGTCAGCAATAAAAGCTTATTGTCGAAAGCTCCCGAAAGCTCCCGAGTACTGATATTATTGTGTAATAAATTATACATTAATTCGAGTGTAACAACAAATAAATCCTTAATAAGGTGTCGTTAAACTTTATCATTCTGTAACTGAGTCTACTTAATAGTATTGTTGTTTTTTTTATTTTCACTTTCTAAACATCTGTCATGGAGTAGAAAAGGTAGCATATGGGACTTTGTAGATAAATGTGTCCGTTTGTATTATTAAGTATTATAACGGCGAAAGCTTTAAAGGAAGTATTTAATTTGTATTTTACAATAAAATGGATTAATTTAGAGATATTTTATCGCTATATTTATTTATATTAATGTGGAAATTTTCTTTTTTTCTTTTTCGACATTTCTTGAGTTTTGTAAGTATTAAGTTGATGGAGAATATAATACTTAAGTAAGACAAATGGGAACGTAGGAATGTACTAGGAAACCAAATAAGTACTTTGTTCATATGTGGGACATTATGACGAATCAAATGAACTTGTGTATAACATTCTTTTTTCAAGCATAAATTTCTCGACCCATAAATAATTTAATTCAGGGGTTTTGATATTATAAATCTGTTTCTATTACAAATATTTGAAAGATTATAAGTATAGTTTGTTGAATTTTTTTACTGCGGGACCCATAATGAGTTGTTGCTGTAACTATTTCACAATATTTTCCCATCACTTGTTATTGGTTTTTAACGGTCCTGTATAACATAAATGTAGGTTTTTTACACAATTTGAATACACATTTGGTAGGTCTGAAAAACGTTGTATAGCTATTTTATGTGCTCCTCAAGTGGGCTGTCTAATAATCTATATGGCAAAACAACGTTTGCTGAGCCAGCTAGTAATTGTATAAATTCAGTTCTTTACTAATCTTGTATCCTTGCATACTTACTAAAAAAAACAGTAACCTCAGATATTTTAAATTCACAACGTATTCTCAATCACATTCATCTCCTAGTCCACCATATACTGTCCACTCGAACAATATTTACTGACACAGTATTGTCGTGTACCCCTCACGTTTGATCTCACCAATGAACGCTCTACAATATGGCTGTACCTTTTCATCATTAAACTATTATAGAGGAACATCATGGGGTTTTTTAGATATGTCGTTATCATGGTGGTCTGTCATAAGACGGTATTTTTATTCATTTAGTACTATGGACTAAGGTCTGCGGTTTCTTTTATAGACACGGCTTAGACCAGTTCTAAGAGTTACTCTATCATATTTGTGATCTAAAAGGCTGTGTTGGAATCTATTCTTTCAGTCAGTTTCTATTGACACATACGTTATTGTGGCTATAAAATCCTAGAAAGGGTAGTAATACCTTTAATTTTAAAAATACTGCCGTCAGTTTGTAATGTACATTTTGTGTTATGTATGTGAGATGTGGAACAGTTCATGATGTTTGACTTACCTTTTTTATCAGACACTTATTCTGAAAAGGATTTAGGGAATTTAATTTAAACCACGTTTTACACACATATTTTTATTATTATTTCACACTATGTAATACACATTTAAATTGCACGACACATTTTGAACACACACACCATTTTCACTACACTGCCGTTATTTTTATTCACAATATAGATATTAGTAGAACATTCTCAATCTTAACTCATTTATCTTTTAGCCTATGTCCAATCGCTTCCAGATTTTTCTCGAAAATAATTATTTTGACAATATTGTTTGCTGTCAGATAATTATTTCTTAATTTCAAAATTGGCTGAGAGCCATTAGTTTTCTGCAAGAAGGCTGCTAGTGTTAGGTTGTAGACTTACAATTTATTTAATTTAATTTTCTATATTTTTGTTAAATTTTAATATGAATGTATCGTTTAATATTGTAAGTGGATAGATAATGTTCTTAATTTATCGTTTTTCCTAATTTGTTTTCCAATATATAATTCTAAATAATTAAAATCTCTCCTTGCAATTTAGACTACTTTCTTTGATACCTCTTTTAAGGAATATTTGTTATTTCAAAATTTTAAATTTGTCATGCTTGTTCGCAGATGTTGGTATATATTCAGCTCCTGGGGCGATGGGTGAATCATTCGGAAACAAGATTGGAATTGGACACTAAAGACCCATTACCGAAGTCGATATTGATCATTATTTTTGGAAGAAATTGAAAGAACGGGAGATATTCTGGACTGATTTTATTCATACCCGTTTGGAAAAGCAGCCCCTTATTCTCGAGCTGCCCCCCTTTTCTTCGAAGTAAACTTCACGGAGCCGCAGCCCCTTTCTTCAGCTGCCTTTATCGACGGGCTGCCTGGAGTCGCAGCCCTTTTGTCTTCGAGCTGCATTCACCGACGGCCTATCCGGAGTCGCAACCAAGTTGGAATCACAACCCTCACTGTTGAGCCACCCATCGCAGCAGGAGCTGGTTTTAAAAGCTGAGTGCTTTTATATAATAATTTTGTTAAGTTAGGGGATTATTTTATTAGGAGTGTTTTTTAGTGTATTTTTTTTTATTATTAAATATTGTTGTGATATATATATCTTTCATTTATTATCTAACCTTCCGTTTCCTTCTTTTTTTTTTTTTCCTTTAGTTATTTCTGGCTTCTGGGTACAGCATCCCAGGAGTTAGAAATAACGTTACAAGTTTTGGAAGGTTAGTGGGGAAATGATAATAACTACGTCGCCCAAAAATCACTGAAATATTCCCAATACCTTAATTAATATCTTGAGGTGTCTATTACGAGCACACACGGTAACAAATGGGTAGTGTTATTTCAAGTCGACACTACACAGCTATATTATATATGAAATATTTAATAATAAAAAGCCTGATGTCCTCCGTTTTATAGATATTGTTTAACATGGCGTAAGTATATGTATGTTTAACAAAATGTTACCGAGTACTCGATCTTTTCCCTACTCAACTTTCTTCCTTAGCTTTGGCTACCCCTTCTAAGGATTTATAGCCGTGACTATATGTATTTATGTATGTACTCGATAAAAGTTTACTACTTTTATGTATAAGATTAGCAGATTACCTCTAATCGTATGGCGGCCCGTATTGTCAAGATAATACTTGTAATTTTTTTTAAGTTCATTGTTACATGAATATTAGAGTAGGGCAGAAGTAAGATCACAAATAAAAAATTAAAATAAAGAAAGCTATTAGAATTTAGTTGCCTTTAAAATCCCAAAGAAATGAAATTATTATAAATAAGGATAAATTAACATAAAAAATACAATTCCCTAAAAACTAATTTAAACCAAAAGCATTAAATACGCGTCTGACTCTGCATTATAAAAATACATTTGCGTGATACCCACTCTTCCCATTCCACTACTAAGGGCTATAACGCACTAGCGGCCTGCCGCGATGCGGTATGCCGATGCGGCACGCCGCAGTATGTACGGTCAGCCGTAACGGCACGCCGTATTCCGGCTAACCGTATGTTCTTGGCTCACTGCGGTCTGCCGCAATCGTCAGTGCTTCTAGAAATATAGAACACGACGACGACGGACTGGCGGGCGGGACGCGGCGTTTGCGACTACCGCGCCGCATCCCCACCACGCACTCGGCGCGGTAGTCGCAAACGCCGCGTCCCGCCCGCTAGTCCGTCGTCGTCGAGTTCAATATTTCTAGAAGCACTGACGATTGCGGCAGACCGCAGTGAGCCAAGAACATACGGTTAGCCGGAATACGGCGTGCCGTTACGGCTGACCGTACATACTGCGGCGTGCCGCATCGGCATACCGCATCGCGGCAGGCCGCTAGTGCGTTATAGCCCTACCAATCAACAATTGGTTCACTATTGCACGATATAGCCATAAAACTTCATTTAATAAGATTTGTGTTTATCATTTTTCAGCTTCACCGTTTCAAACTTATGTCAAAAGTGATGGAATCCATCTGCAATAGAACCTTTTTTCAGCTTCATCGTTTCAAAGTTATGTCAAAAGTGATGGAATCCATCTGCAATAGAACCCTTTTAAAATCAATGAACTCAAAGTTCCGATTAAGGGAAGAACTACTTCTACCTCACAAAACATGAAATGTGTACAATACACTAAACTATTAATCATTGGTCGAAGACACCCCAAATCTCATTCACAGAAGGTATTTCACACATGTTATTCAATAAATAAACTCATTCATTTATAAATATCACTTAAAAATTTAGATCACAATCAATCATCGGGAGCATAATTATATTATTTACTCAAACCGAAAGCGTTACTTCATTTTCTCTGCTTTTAACTCTCATTTTGGTGATAAATGATTGTGAAGGAATTATTGATTAATGGTTGTTGTGAGTGTGATGAAAAGAGCTAGTTGGCAGCATATGGTCCGTGCTAGCACCTCCGTTTTGGAAGAATGCCTACCAGAATCATTCATAATATATTTTAAAAAGTTCAATGATTGAACGCCGATAAAAAAAGATAAGTGTTGATATCAAGATTACAATGTGCATTTTTGTTAAGATTCCGAAAAAAGGGCAGTCAGAGCTTTAGAAATAGGAATTTAGCTAGTTTAGGAAGTTTATACTTGTTTTAAAATAAAGTTGGTTGGTGGTGTGTCTCCAGTGACAGCGCCCAAAATTTAATCAAAGAAATACCTCTTAGAACACCATTGGGTGAAAACAGTTTCAAATTTTTATTTTATTCCACAATGTATTGTCCTTTTACCTTGAATTCAAAGTAAAAGTTGATTTTCCTATCCTCTGGGATCACTTACTGTGATTATATCCATGAATATAGTTAGTTAGGTGATGCAGAGAAAACGATATCTAAAATTTATTGCTTTATGTTAACAATAGCACAATTTAAACCTCCCCTTTATTGCCTCACTTTTACGAGGACTTTCTCAAATTACTTGATGTAAATTAAGTTTGAATCGGAAATTAAAATTGTGGCGCAAGTAATGCGAAAAATCTTATTTCCGGTTCACACCCTTCGTCAAATACTAAATAGAACTTTCTCTCTAGTAAATATTTTTGTTACTTTATTAAAGCTGGCATTTTTAAGGCTGAGGGAGACCCATCACCAACATCCTTTATTTTACCATCTTTTCCCTACTTAACTTTCTAGTTCCTTCTTGGGATTTATAGCCTTGAGTATATGTATGTATGTTTATTAATAACTATCTTATTTTGAGTAGATATTTAACTTGATGTTAGGTGTTCTACAAGTTTTGTTTGATAAAAGCTGTGTAGAGCTGGGTCCTAAATGTCGTAACCCATTTCTTCCCATGGTTGCTGTAAGTAAGGTCCTATGGGTAGGGAATGACCCACGTAGGGTCTTTAGGCTTTTTAAATGATCATTGGGTGATGTGGCTGGAGACTCATCACCAACAATCCTTTATTTTACAATATTTTATTCGCTAAACTTCCAGATATCTGAGTAAGTTATAGCCGTGAGTATGTATGTATGAAATGTAAATCTTGAACAGGTATTTATTATTGTCACTGAATATTTAATAGTGTTGTAGCGGCATTTAGAATTCAACTAAACATTTTACTTTTTAACATCTTCTATCTGCTGACTGTAGCCGGTATTCAAATAACTCAAATATTAATTAAACCAGCAGTAAAAATGGTATTGTATGAGATTAGCCCAATGAATTTTAATAAAAAAACGTTTGCCCACAGCCAGAGTTCCCCTAGCCATATATTGGATCAGTTAACTTTAACACCGTTAAACCAAAGTTAAACACGAGGCTTACACGATTATTGTATGATTTGGTGTTATGCAGAAATGAAATATCTTCTTTGAAATCAGTTTATAATTTATTAGTCTGTAAAAGCGATATCTTCCTCATACATACATATAATTTGAATTTTCCTTGGGGTAGGCATAAAATATCAATCGCCATTTATTACGGTTTCGGCAAATAATATTTTTGTCATACTTGCTCTTTTATTGTGTACATTTTCAAACACATTTTCATTGTCAAAATTGGTTTTGCGTGGCCGTCTTTCACATTACTGAAACGATCGCAATTGGCTTCATTTATGATCATATTTTTTGTAAATCTGTAGGTGAAAAAATCAACAATAACTTTCACCACTCTTTGTCTATATAGGATTTTCGTTGTATTGTGTTTTTTTATTTAATTCAATAATGATACAACTAAAATCCTGATAAAATAACCCAATTGGAATTCTCTATATTCACCCTTCAAATATATTTCCTCAATAGTTCCGTTTTGTATAAAACCATCCATAGATCCCTCTTCATCCCTTCCCATGAATGATATGAAAAATATTGAATTTGATATGATCCCGCGGTGTCGTGTATTACTTCTCTCTGCTCACCCCCGCAGTCATAACTTTATTATAAATCAGTGCATTTATCGTGGGGTCGGTAGGGGAACTATTATTAATTTTCAACTAAAGTCAATAAGACATTATTGTGTACTTTTAATTAATCGTCGATAGCTTTGTTTTAAAGATAATACAATCGGTAAGAGAATAAAATGAAGATCCATGTAAGCCTGTGGATGAGAATCGCGTATGAACGGTTGTAGTGGAGTTCTTTAAGAAAAGCTTATGTCCAGCAGTCATTTCTGTAAGCTGAAATGATGAAGATAGGGATTTTTTTATACCACCTTTCCTACAGTTTACCATACGTATAGGGTTGTATGTATATTTCAAAATTTACTACCAATGCATCAAACTTCTCTTTTTCGGAAAGTCGAAGCAATAGTTTAGACTGGTAAATATAAAAAAAAATGGCTTATAACATGTACTTTAAACTAATCTGTGAACGAGACTTCAATTTTGATAACTATATCGATGTAACGACAACATTTCTCATATGCTAGATTGAACTTCCAATCGGAAGACAAACATTTATCAAACAACATAACAGTTAAGCATATCGCAAAAACGGTTTATTACAAAACTATTTTTTCCCAACCCTATGATATATTACACATACCTTATCTATCAATGGTAATATCCGTTCCTAATCGTGTTCAAAGGGCGAGAATCTTAAATCGAAAGATGATTCGTTTAAACACATTACGTTGGCGCGATAATAGTCATTTACGACCCTCATAATAGAACCCTAACTCCCTAAAAGTACCCGCACTTCACTTATACATTGGTTTTCACATCTCACGGGCAACCCCTATTATCTACCCAATAAAGACTAGTTTAGTGAGTTTAATTTGAATTGTAACTAAATGATTTGACAATTACTCTCGGCTGTGAATTTATTGAATCGTATTGTTGAATCGATTTATTTAAGTGGCCCGTTTTATTTTTGAACGGTAGGGTTGGACGCCATTTTGTGGTATTAATTTAAGGGTTACCTAATCACTGTTACGGTGTGAAAAATACGTGACGGGTGAGTCTAATAGTTTTGTAAAAGGATTTGAACATATATTGGCTTTATTTACTTGAAAATTCAGCAAATAATATAGAAATGTGATTAAAATTACTATTGCTAGATTCTGATTTTATATTTGTTGTGTCTTGAATTTGAGTGTTGGCTAGTAGTCTTGAATTTAAATTTTTGATTTCTTCACCCACAATAAACTACATAAAACACAACAATTACAACATATGTAAATTAAATTTTAATAATAAACTTGAATTTGACATCAGCACAACAATTGTTTTTATACAAAACTTGTATATCTAATTCAACAAATGCCGCACTCAATTTAAATAACTTTATAATATTCGTTTGCGTTTAGCAGCGGGTGTTTCATAGTAGCCCGTCAGCCAGGGTGACTATGATTGTTTAATGTACCAGAAGTGAGCAAATTCGTTTTTAAACGGCTATCAGACGGTCATTAAAACGACGCGGAATGGAGCCCGAACAATGAAAGGGTGCTATTTTTGGAATGTAGGGGGACCATGATCACGAAAAAAAAACAGAGAGTTTCGTAAAAGATTTTCGTAACCGTATTTATCGTCTGGTTATTTGGGGAAAAAGATTAATTTTATTAATTTGAATTTTCAAAATAAAAAACTAAACATTTATCATTGTAAGTAAGAGCTTATTTGAAACAACTTTGAATGACTTCAAATATCAAGTTATATTATTTTTTTGAACTTTCAACAATAAACTTAACGACAAAAAAAACTTCATTCATGTACATTAGATTCTGGAAATAATAACATCGATAATCGGTATTTTTTCCTATTAAAAATATAAATAATACTATGTTAATTGTTTGACAGACAATCAAATCAGTACCAATAAAATATGTTGAACATGACGTGGAAATCTCCATTGCGAAGTTGTGTTATTATGTTTATTTATTGTAACTACTTCAAACATTACGTGACAATTTGTTAATCTCCTGTTATCTGTTACTGTAATTACAATATTCATTATTATTTTATCCTTATTAATTATCTTATAATTAAGAACCAATTAAATTCATGTTCTACAAAATGCTTGTGCTATGATTCATCAGTTATGGCCATAACTAATTTCCATTCAATTGTATTGCTAATCATCGTGTAATTGTAATGGGTTATTAATTTTATTACTTGTTATTGTTAATGTAAAAATGATTCGTATAGGAATTTTTCAAGATGCTCCTTGATTGGCGGTTATGTAAGTTGCATAATTTATTAATCACATTATATTTACGACGCATTTTTTACTGAATGCAGGGTGAGAATGAGATGAACCACAACAAAAACACTTTAAATAACGTAATATAGTCAACATGTATTCTTTTTACTCTAAAAACCCACAGTAAACACTTATCAAACTCATTTTTTCAAATTACAACTATATTTCCCCAGTGTGGTTTAGTACATTTACTTATCAGTGAGGTTCATAAAATATGATTTTTGTTATAACTTCTTTATAAAATTTCGATGCGTTATTTATTAATCATATAGAAAAAAAAATGTAATTCCGAAAAAAAGCGTAGCATGTTTAAATTTCTTAACAAAAACATAATTACAATAAAATAAAATAAAATATTTGTGCCAATTGAATTTGAACAAACAAAACTTACGACCATCTAATTCCAAATCCCAACTTTATCAAAACTAAATCATAGCCATCCTACACACTAGTATATTGACTAGTCAATAATGGTTTGACTCAACAATGGCTCGGCGTTTGTCACCCTACACAATAGGCCACGGTGAGACTCGACGATTGTTGTTTAGACATCTGGAGTCCTGCGCGGGCTAAAGAGAGGACATATCGTTTTAAAAATTGCTGACTCATTAAGCATCTTAAAGTGCGGTCATTCAAAAAGCTCCTAAATATTGTTGAATGAAGTCAGACGGTTTGTCTGGATAATACGGGCTTTGGAAACCGCAATGTTCGGTTTGTGTCAAAGGCAGTAAGCGTATTTGATTTGCATTGTAGTGGTTGTAATTAATGTTTATGTTCACGTTACTCGTATACTTACTAACCTTATACTGGTGTCCATTATTCCTATTAGGTAGGCAAAGGCTATAGATTGCCATTTTGCAGAATCCTGGAAATTACTCTTGCTTCCATTCATTATTTTAATTGTTTTAATTATTCTTCTAATACATTCGTTATAATTCTAATACATTCTCTTTGATTCTTCTCACTTCGGATTCCCGCCTTTTTCAGAACATTTTCAATCTAGTCTTTAAATTCACACATTTTAATAATGAATTAATAAGCAAGTATATTACGGGGCGTATACCCGAGGTCGCAGGTTCGATTCCCGCCTGTGACAAAATTTTTCTTTCCTTTATTTATTCTTTATTTATTAGTAATAATCCCCACATGAGGTTTTCATTAACAAAAAGATTTAAATTAAGCAAGTATATGTTTGGCATAATGCACATGCTCTTTCTAATTTGGAGAGCAAAGCAATCTATGGTAGACAAACGTACAATCGCTTAGTACGGATAATCACATTACAAATAGAAAATCACAGCTATATGAGTTTTCTTACAATATTATTATTATCAGTCATGCTAAACATTCCGGAAATCTTTTCCTCTTCTTTGCCTTTGGAAGAAAACTAAAGTATGTTTAATACGATAAATTGAGGTAAACACAAGACGTCACAGTTCTATTATTAAATTTACTTCACCAAGGAAATTCTCTCTCAATAATATACTACCATGTTATCATATAAACACATTAACTCCGCTAAACTTCACTGGTAATTAGATTACAAAGAAGCTACATTAAATTACATCAGACCAATAATCGCACGAGTACTTTTAAACAGCTAACACTCTTGCGAGATGATAATACAAAACCATTTTAAATTCATCCTTAAATATACACATATATAATGCACAGAAAGATCAAAATAATCTGGTTGAATTCCACCCTCGTGTACCCTATTAAGTAATGGGTAATTTAGAAATACATAAACTACATAATAGGACCCTTAAATCCAAGTTAATGAGGTGAAAACTGGAACATTTTACGAAATTGTTCATGTGTCCTCAGATTTATTTTAAATTCGGACGATTAAATGATCTCAATTTAACTTAGTACCATTTGATTAAATCCTAATTACCATAGACCAAAATTTATGAAAACAATCATGAATTAAAGTGATAATCTACAGTTATTGGAAAGTATGTCATATTTTAACATGAATCTGTTACAAAATATCAATCAACACAACACTTACAAAAAGAGACAAAAAAGATTAATCCTCTTTACAAGAATCTGTTTACACCGCTCAGTAAATACTGTCCTAAAACAACCAAAACCATATAACTACCACTTAACTTCCTAAAATCACTAATACACGACCAAATAAAGAAGCACCGCTACACTGAATAACTCATACGTTAAAGCAGGTCTTTTTCACTGGTCATATTAAAAGGCGTACAAACTTTTTGGAACGAGTAACTATTTTTAAATGAGTTCGAATTACGAAATAGGCGCCAACTTCACCCGTTTCAGATTAGGGCGGTTAGAGATTGTTTGCTTTCTAAAATGGTTCCTTTGTGAACTTTTTATATTAACACTGTTTAGTGTTTAAGCTGGTTACCTATTATGACCTTAGTGGGTGGTCTTGCACGCATAGATAAAGTTTTTTTTGGAAAAAAAATCAATCAAGTATTCGTAAACATCTCAACAATACCAGATTAAATAACGACAAAGTATTTGAATATATTAAAATTTGTGATGAAAGCCATTTAATTTTAATCATACTATATTTATGAAACGAAATTAAACGCGGACTTTCTAGTTTTTATACATCTATCTAATATCTACCAATAAGGAGCACAATACAAAAATTCACGTTGTTCTAATGAACAGCCAAAAAAGAATGTTTTTATAAATGTATAATACATTCTAAACACGTCATTAATCATAGTTTAATGTATTTATTACTATTGTATGCTTAGCAAAAACTATTTGGACAATGAAAAAACGTATATAAGATTTTATAACACGAATATAATACGATATTCGAATGAAACTTACAAAAAAAAAGTTTATCTACAAGTCGTGCTCGCACTTATTGAATGAGGCTTTTGTTAATAGAACCTTTTATATCAAAAGGACCTCAGGAAAAAACAGCAATAAAATTACAAGTGACATATCAAAAATGACATCTTCTTTTAGTTCAAGATTGTTTGATAGTATTAGTGGCTTTTAAAATGCGTTCAATTCTATTCTATGCCTTTTTTGTACGAAACTTTTGTGAGATACGAGTATCATTTTTCCGTGCTATGGTTTTTATATTTATAAATATTCGACTAATCAAATTATTTACGGTCCCATGTTGCTGCCAATTATTTAAACATCTGCTTAAACGGGTCTTTTTGTGCTTTTTTTGTCACCTCATGAAAGGGTGAAAATAAGCGATAACAAATGTTTGTTGAAATCAACGTTGTTCGCGTACAAATCTGCAATCAAATATCATATTGTTTGTTAAAGTTTTTTGAATGAAATTTTTGGTAATTTATTATTATTTAAACACTTTATTGCATACAAAAAAACACACAAACAGTATATTACATAATAGGTTCAACAGTATATGTACACAAAGGCGGACTTATCGCCTTAACGCGATTTCTTCCAGTCAACCTATTTAACGATAGGAAAATCATTTGAGTATGTTCATGTATCATCTTATCCCCTATGAACTTCCTAATGTGGCTGAGGAGTTTCTAGCTCTGTTCTGTGGCTGAGGAGTTTTTTCGTATAGGTAAAATATGAAAAAAGAAATACTTAAATGTTCGTCTTTATTAGCAACTTGCATTTCTACTGATGCATTTTTATAAAATATGATAAAGAGAGACCCAGTTATAACTCAACTCAACACGATACTTGAAACTACCTATATACATACATACATATACTCACGGCTGTAAATCCCCAGAAGAGGTAGCCAGAACTAAGGAATCAGAGATTCCTCAGCCACTTTTGGAAGTTGTGTGGGGAAAAGATGGTGAAATAAAGGTTGATGATGGTGATGGTGATAAAAGGTGGTGATGGGTCTCCAACCGCATCGCCCAAAAATCCCTCAAAAGCCCCAAAACCGTTAGTCGCCTCTTACGTACACCCATCGGAAGAAATGGGTTAGTGCTATTCTAAGCCGACACTACACAGCAATAGCTATAGGTAGTCATATGTGTTCTGTCTGTCAATCTTTATATAATAAAGCTAGTATCTAATAAAAATGTTAGCAGTAATAAGGCGGGAGGTAATTGCCGCTACGGCCAAGTAATATTTCATGGTGACAGAGAAAACGCACGTTTTATTGCGCTCCCCCACATTGGGCTACACAGGTATACAGGATGCTTTCCTGTGTCACCTTGGGCACTTGTTTCAAAATTATACGAAAAATGTAACTAGTATCTTTGGAATTATTAGTAGCTTGTATTTGTGTTGAAAACTTTGTTAAATTACATGATAAAAATAATACTAGACATAAATCAGCCTGCTAATTAAAATAACCTACAGTTTATGAAATTATGTAAAAAATATAACATACATACATACATATACTCACGGCTATAAATCCCTAGAAGGGGTAGCCAGAGCTAAGGAATTCGAAATTCCTCAGCCACATTTGGAAAATTGAGTGGGGAAAGGATGGTAAAGTAAAGGTTGTTGGTGATGGGTCTCCAGCCGCATCGCCCAAAAATCCCTTAAAAGCCCCAATACCGTTAGTCGCCTCTTACGTACACCCATCGGTAGAAACGGGGTAGTGCTATTCTAAGCCGACACAACACGTCAATTTTTTTCTAAATATAATACATATACTCACGACTATAGATCCCTAGAAGGCGTAGCCATAGATTCAGAAATATAGCTCCAATGATATTATATTTTAATTACCTTTATTAAAATACAACTCAAACAAAAATCCAAATCAATTGTTTAATACGTTGGCGTTGTATCCAAGAATTATTAATGTGACCACGCTGTATTTTATGAAAAAAGGTTCTCAACTGAAAACTCATTTCAGTGCGAGTAATGGCGGCGTCGCGGACAACCATCCGACTTATTATCATCCCGCTTTTTAATAAAAAAATAATGTTTAATAAAAAAATCCCATTTCCTCGCGTACTCGAATATGAAACTCATTATTCAAGAGATCGTCCTACGCCCCTTATTATTTCAGAATAAATTTCAGTTTAAGCTATTTCCTTACAAGGGCCACTCAAGGGGCGTATTTTTTAAAAGCTTTCAAAGCCGTATCTTTCTTTTTATTGCGAGCGAAATGAGATACAAGGAGAATTCTGATTTTCTTTCTCCAACAATATTTCTGAGAAATGTTATTGTTCGTTTTGTTCTGCTTTTCAATGGGATTTTTAATTAAATTTTGTTGATTACATTACATTAGCAAATGATATCGTCATTTCAATGGTTAAAATATTATGTGATTAATATCAAGCATTTATATAACAGGATACTAATTGATTATTGATTAATCGGCGATAGGCCTGCCCCCTATCACGTGAGTACACTGTCCATGCAAAACGTGGGTACTCTGAACACCAGGTGACAAAGTCACGTGATGTTCAGAAGTATTAGTACCTCTGCCAACCCCTTCGGGGATATTCGGCGTGAACGTTTATGTTATGTTATGTTACTTATTGACTTTTTTTAAGAGACTTACTTATAACATATTCCATACTACTTCATTTCAGAGTATGATGACAAAGATATTTTTACAACATAATTTTGCTAGAGTATAAAACACCATTAATAACTTCAGCAAATATTCACAATAATTGAAATATACGAGAATATCCCGATTATTGAGTCAAAAAAGGAATAATAAGGTTTGCGTAAATTTAAGATTAATTGCGAGTTTGCACATTTGAATCTAATTTCTATGACTAAATCAGTGTTTTTAGTAGCACAGTATTTCTTCCGATGGAAGGCTCAAAAAGTTATGGAACTACTAAACTCTTAGCAATTCACTTAGGAAAGTCATAGTATGCAGGAAATATTTATTAAAGTGAAAACCGAGTAAAAGTTGACTTCGTCAGCGCCACCGTTCACCCCTCGCGATAAAATGGCAATAAAGGAAGAGTCTATTGATAAAGCTCCCCTTCTTGCGAAAGCTCAAGCGACTGATTCAATCTGTGTTAAATGATCACTAAACGAAATCGAATATGTTGTTTGATATTATTTACTAAATAATTTAGTTATTTCGGTTCATACGTTCACGGTTGAATTCCTAAAATTCTGGCAAAGTTTTGTGATAAATTTCTTTTAAAGTATTATTACAAATACCGTGTAGTGTCGGCTTAGAATGTCCCTACCCCTTTCTACCCACGGGTGTCGTAAGAGGCGACTAAGGGTATTGGGGCCTTTTTATTGGATTTTTGGGCGATGCGGTTGGAGACCCATCACCAAAAACCTTAATTTTTACCACCTTTTCCCCACTCAACTTCCAAAGTGGCTGAGGAATTTATAATTCCTTAGCTCTGGCTACCCCTTCTAGGGAAATATAGCCGTGAGTATATGTATGTATGTATTACAAATACCGTGTAGTGTCGGCTTAGAATGTCACTACCCCATTCTAACCAAGGGTGTCGTAAGAGACGGCTAATGGTATGAGACATTTTAAGTGGTTTTTGGGCGATGCAGTCGGAGACCCATCACCAACGATACTTAATTTCTACCATCTTTTCCCCTACCAACTTCTAAATGTGGCTCTGAAGCTCTGGCTTTCCCTTTTTGGAATTTATTTCCGTGATATGTATGTTATTACAAAAAAATAACTGCAACTAAACGATTTAATTCAGATCCTTAATCTCTAGACAGTCCTTTCAGGGATTATAGTCGTGGAGGGTATGCCATTTTAATCTTTTATTACTCTAGCTGGACATCTCTCTGGACACTCTAGCTCTACATGGACACAATCAATTTTTTCATAGACTCTCAAAAGGCCTCTCCAACTGATCCAATGAAATATGCTACAAAAATCAAACATTAACAAATGATATTTTAGCTAGAGCTATGTAGTGTCGGTTAAAAAAAGTACTACCCCATTTCTTCCCGTGGGTGTACGTAAGAGGCGACTAAGGGTATCGGGCTTTTCAAGTGAGTTTTGGGCGATACGGTTGGAAAATCATCGTCAAAAACAATATTACAATCCTTTCCCCATTTAACTTTCAAAAGTAGCTGAAGAATTTTCTGATTCTGAAGCTCTGGCTACCCTTTTAGGGATTTATACCCGTGAGTATGTGTATGTACCTACGTGTATTTTAGCTAACACTACACAACTAATCAATTGACCTCATCACAATTGAATCACATCACCACAAACCTGAATCTCAATGCCTAAAAGTAATAAAATGAATTTTTTCGTTATAACAATTATTTTTATTTAATAAATTATAATTTCTTATGGACTTTCTTTGACGTAGTTATATTTTGCGATTGCCAAGTTTATTTGCGAAATAATTCTACGTCAAAGGCAGAATTGTCGTGAAAGTATCGTGGTGCTAGTTCATCGGTCGTATGACGGGGTATAGTTTAGTATGGCAAATTATAGAGCTTTATTGCAAATTTCAGGAAACAACAACAACAACCTTTATTTTGCCATCTTTTTCCACTAAACTTTCCAAAAGTGGCTGAGGAATTTCAAGTTCCTTAGCTCTGGCTACCCCTTCTAGGGATTTATAGACGTGAGTATATGTATGTATGGATGTTCAGGAAAAATATTTTAATAGCAATTTGCCGTGTAGTGCCGGCTAAGAATATCACTACCCCTTTCTACCCACTGGTGTCGTAAGAAACGACTTGACGACGGTCGGAGACCCATCACCAATTATACTTTATTTTTTCTATCTTGTCCCCTATGAACTTCCAAATGTGGTTGAGGTGTCTTGTGTCTCTTCAGGCTCTGAAGCTCTGATTACCCCTATTAGAGATTTATGGCCGTGAGTATATATAATGAATACGTATATATTAAAAAAAACAAAACTTTGCAGAGCAAGCGTCCCTATGATTTCTCATTTTGAACTTCTGGTGCAAATTCCAGTCTTCATACACGAATAGCATCCGCTAGTATTCGTTTCTATTCACATATCAAACGAAATAAACCCTGTTCCTCCCCATCACGCACGCGACTCCATAATAGTCACCCTAAATCCAATTGCACAGATAACACAGACAGAATACTGTGTAAATGTCCCCTTTTTCACCCTCAAATCAACTATTCAACCTTATCGCTTAAACCATAAGGTCGAAAATCCTTGCATGTTGTATAAATTGTTATATCGTCCTCATAATGATTTGACATTACACTCTTTCAATTAAACCGTTCTGTAATCTCTCAGTGCGATTATATTACATTAATTGGATAAAGGATTACAGGAGCTTTATTGAAAGGAAATAAGGTTGAAATTGGGGTGATTATTTTCGTTTGGTGTTCCTTTTCATAAGAGTATTAGTTGATTCAGCAACGTGATTAACTTTTGCTAAATGATGAGGTTTTATCTGTATTGTGTTGTTTGCAGAGAGATTTGTTTAATTTAACTTTCAACTTTCTGATTCGAACTTTGCAAGACTATGCTAGCCGTAGCCAAATTTATCTTTTTTTTACCCTTATTTGCCCTAAAGTCAGTGATAGCGATATAGTCATACAATGTTTTTTTTATAGTATTGCCGATCTTAACCTGAGTAGAGAAGTTTAAGAGTAAATTTATCAGAAGAAAGAGAACAAGTATATATACTCTCAAAAAAGTATTATGAAACCATACAATAATACGAGTCCGAACATAGCTTAATAGATAGCGTAAAGGGAACATAGAAAGTCAGCTCGTAGACAAATCGAGATAAGACGAGTCAAACAATATAGTGGAGCGTGGATCAGACGGCAGCCGCTTCAATCTCAATTTCCGCTCACATCTCTACAACAGTGGCAGTTCTCACCTACCGTGTCATAAACAACTCCAACATGGCCGTCCAACTCCAGATATTAATGAGACAATGAGACATTAGCCCGCTACAAAATGCCTCCGCATTCGCAAATAATTAAATCGTAAAGTTCCCTCTACGCCGCCTACAGCACCCGTCTATTTACTCCTTTTTCATTCAACACAATAGTCGCTGCAATCCGACACTCGTGCAATGAGAACGGGTTTTCGATTGCTCTCCTAACAAACAACTTACAACTTTATTAGCTACGCTAAAGAGTTGAAATTGAATGTATGAGATTTAATTTATAAGGCGTATTCCATAGAGAGTATCAATTTGAGCGCGACCGCCCCGCCCAGTTGATATCGCGTTTCCCCGCGTTTAGTGGGCTCATGCCGTCTCTTTCTCGCCGCGCCGCTTATTAAAATTCCTCGCTCGGTAGCTTCGTCTCGCTCGGAGGAGAGGCGGGCCGCGTTCGCAAAACTGCTCCCAATTCTAGCGCGATTTTCTCCGCGCTTCCACGCGAATAAGTTTCGCGGATGGAACGCTACAACGTTTTCACGCGAGGACTAAGCCGTTTCTGAATTAATACCTATACTGTGACTGTGCTTATTCTGTGACTGATAGCTAAGAACATACAAAAATATACTTGTGTGAGAAGTGTAAACAAAGCGAAAGAAACACTTTTTTAAACAATACTGTCGAATAAGGCCGGTGTTAACTAATTAGAAAACATTCCGTATTAGTCCGACGCGAGAAAACATTTAGTCAGTGATATTTGTAATTGTAATGAATTCCCGGCAAACAGACATCAATTATGATAATTAGTAATTACTCCACTTAACTTGGAATCTCGATATACATAACTGATTATAGTGATGAGTTTAGTGAGGATTGGCGATTTATCGGCGGTAATAAGATGATAAGGAGCAGATGAAATGAAGACTTCGCTCGAGGAGCGGGGAGAGAGCGCCGATTCCGGCGGGAAGGGGAAGATATCGTTTAGCGTGGATTCTTTGTTGGGTGGGAGACAGGAAACGGATGTGGGTAGTATTGATGCTGAGAGTACTGACGCTGCAGCGGATACTGATGAGAGTGATGTTGATATTGAAGATGTGGATTCGAATATCGGAGATGAGAGAGAGAACACGAACGAGAGTGAGGACATGGAGCGGAGTGGAGTGGTGGTGCCGCAACCGCTGCTGCCACGGCTGTACCAGGGGCCGCCGCCGCACGCCTGGCCCTTCGGGGCCTTTCCCTGGATGGCCCATAACCCTATGTTTAGGACTGGATCTCCGAACAGTAAGCATACTTTTTTAAGTATCTATCATTCGTGTTTATAGGGATAGGTGAAAATCGATCGCCACTTCGTATACACACTGTCATACATGTCGCGTATCATTGTTTATTTCACAGGTAAGTAATAATAGTAAATAGTAAGACGCTACTTAAAAAAACATGATTTATATATTTTTGTATGCCATCTGAAGTGATTAATTACGCTTATAATTTAGCTATAAGCTTATAGAGGCAATCGGTATCACTGCGTGGAATTTCCTAAAAAATTTTTGCTACACTCAAATTAATATCTAATAAGAATTCATACTTCATACTTTCATTACTTACTTTTTATTGGAATTTTGGGCTATGCTGAGATCCATCACCAAAAACCTTTACTTTACGATCTTTTCCCACTCAACTTCCACAAGTGGCTGAGGTATTTATAATTCCTTAATAATATATTTATGTTTTCATTTTGTTTTTAAAAGGAAAATTTAATATTCTTATTTATTTATAAATACTCCAGTTGGCTACAGAAATATTCACTCAATAACCGTTTTTAGCATTGTAAATAGAAGAAAATGTAGAAGAACAAATACAACGCACATATAGCAATGCACTAATTAATATTTTATTTGTGTGAATGTATTTCTATGTGTTTTCGTCAACGGCTTAGTTGGACAGGTAAGAGAGTCATACATACAGATACATACTCACGCCGTGTAGTGCCGGCTTAGAATGTTGCTACCCCTTTCTACCCACGGGTGTCGTAAGAGGCGACTAAGGGTATTGGGGCTTTTTATTGCATTTTTGGGCAATGCGGTTGGAGACCCATCACCAAAAACCTTTATTTTACCATCTTTTCCCAACTTCCAAAAGTGTCTGAGGAATTTATAATTCCTTAGCTCTGGCTACCCCTTCTAGGGAAATATAGCCGTGAGTATATGTATATATATGTACATACTCACGCCGTCAGTTCAAATTGGGTAGGCAAAACTATCGATCACCACTTTGTACGATCCTGGCAAACCTCTCGAGCATCGTTTACAATCATCAATCTTTTCATACATGCTCTTATAGTCTTCGCACTTCACACGCCTGCCTTTTTGAAATTAATGACTTAGACAAAAACGTAAAAAGTTGTAAATATTACTTCATTTTTATTTATTTTATTTGAACACATCGATGACCTTCCAAGACCAAGAAGGCATGTATAATTTTGTGACATTACTGTAATTATTAAAAAACTTCTTACGTTAGCACTACCCCATTTCTACCCGTGGGTGATCGTAAGAGGCGACTAAGGGTATAGGGGCTTTTTAAGTTACTTTTGGGCGATGTGGTTGGAGATCCGTCACCAACAATTATTTATTATTACCATCTTTTCTCCACTTAACTTCCAAAAGTGGCTGAGGAATATTTTATTTCCAAAGCTCTGGCTACCCCGTTTAGGGTAGCCGTGAGCATATGTATGTATGTTCTTACATTAACTTTAATGACATATCTAACCATATGTCCCCTCTGAGGCTCGAGCTTATTTATACTGGATTTTTCCTATTATGTAGATATAAACGACTCCTGCCCAACTAGTACGAGCGGTGTTTAAACTAGTTATCGCGTGGGATAAAGCAGCCATCTCTTACGTACTTACTTAGTATCGTATACTGCCATCTCATTCTAACCGTTATCGTGTCGATAAAATAGCGCTCGTGCTTGCCCTTATTATGCTGTGATAGTAGTTAGTACAGACGGCTTCTTAGCCTGCAATATCCTACGAATATTATCACTACTTAGCCAATAACTTCAACTTTGCATTCAAATATTCATACATTTATTTTTTTAAACTTTTACAATTAAAAAATATTTACAATAATAGTATAAAAATATACACACATTACGTATAAGGATAATAAATATACGAGTTTAATATCGTTGCCTGTCACTGTCAAGTTTGTTTAGTTTATGGTAATTTAATATAATATATATAATTTAATTTATGAAAATACAAATATGAGATATTCCAATACAATACGTACATTTTAATCTTTACTTTTTGCATCTGCACCTACTTACTTACTCATATGCTTATCCATATTGGGGTTGGCAGAGGCTATCATGCGCCACTTCCGGCACATCAATCTTGGACTCATACATACATATACTCACGGCTATAAATCCCTATAAGGGGTAGCCAGAGCTAAGGAAATTCCTCAGCCACTTTTGGAAGTTAAGTGGGGAAAAGATGGTGAAATAAAGGTTGTTGGTGATGGGTCTCCAACCGCATCGCCCAAAATTCCCTTAAAAGCCCCAATAACGTTAGTCGCCTTTTACGGTACACCCACCGGAAGAAATGGGTGGATGGAATCTTGGACTTATCTTGCTTATAATCGGGTTAAATACCTAAAAAGGATAGCCATGATTTGGTAACGATAAACAATAAATTGATGATGAATAGAACTACCCAGTAATTATAGGTAGAGTATATGATATGGGATGGGACTAATTTGAGTTAACTGCTGACCCCTTTGCGCCCACGCAGGTGATATGAGATGGAGGATATTTGGTTGATCATGTCGAACTAGAATTAGATCAGAGGTAAGACATTAGCTGTGTAGTGTCGGCTTAGAATAGCACTACCCCATTTCTTCCGGTGGGTGTACGTAAGAGACGACTAACGGTATTGGGGCTTTTAAGGGATTTTTGGGCGATGCGGTTGTAGACCTATCACTAACATAAATTATTTCACCATCTTTTCCCCACTCAACTTTCCAAAAGAAGTTGAGGAATTTTTAATTCCTTAGCTCTGGCTATCCCTTCTAGGGATTTATAGCCGTGAGTGTATGTATGTATGTATTAGACACTCTTCGTAATATAACTGACCGTGAAATAAAAAAACATTATGTTTACTTTTACTTACTTAGGTATTGAAGTTTTTTTTAACAACGTTTATCTTCGGTTTCCCGTTTTTCCCAACCGAACGAGTCTATATCTTCCCTGTTTACTCTTATGCATCCCCATGGAGCACTAAACCAATATTACATAACATCAAACCATGTATAATTTGAATCCCTAAACCGAATTCATACAAGGTCTTTTAGAAATTCTGAAAACAAAATTGCCAAAAATTTATGTAAAATAAAACATCGCTACATATCATAGAGATGTTTTATTTTACAACAATTAGATTTAAGTTTAAAATGAAGGGATGTGTGTAGCCAAGTAGTGTCAGAATATGACATCACAATCTTATCCCACTTGTATACAATAAGGTGACAAAGTAGTAGAGTAAAGAGAGAGCATAAATGAGGTTCGATACATTTGCTGTCAACACGTTAGTATAAGTTTGGGGACTCAATGATGAGTTTTATTTAACAATTAAAAAAAAAATGACACACTGATGTTGTCGTAATACAAACTTAGATTCTCTAACAAAAATATTTAACTATAGTCGCTGTATCAATAAAGGACGACCACAGAGAACACATTTAGATCAAATAGAGATTAAAAATACAGAAGTCCAAAATTTAATAAAAGAGATTGCTAAAAAAACTAATAATTGTAGAAGCTCTAGACATTTACCACGATCTTACAATCCAGCTATTGGAGTCTGCCTACCGCAATAGGACCCTATAGCATGAGTATTTGTTACTAAATTCGAGTGTAGTTTCACGGTCGTGCCGTTGTATGTAGCAGAAAATAGAGTTATGGAAGTAAAATTGCACTCAAATATAGATTTGTGATGCTGACGTACCACTTTGTTACTTAAAACTATTTAACACGCGTGGTAATTGCAATTGCGAATCTAGATAGCATAATTTCAGTTATATAATGGATTCCCAAAAGTTACTATAGGTTTTAAAAAGAAGAAATCGGTTGATGCTGGACGCCAATTTTGAATGTGAGTTGGTCTGTAGCTAAAACTAACTAAACTAAAGTAAATAATAACTGATCTGAGAATAAGAAAAAAAAATTGTTTAAGTTTATACATACATATACTCACGACTATAAATCCCTAAAAGGGGTAACCAGAACTTCGGAATAAGAAATTCCTTAGCCACTTTTGGAAATTGAGTGCGGAAAAGTTTGTAAAGCATGGTTTTTGTCAGTACTCTTTTAGGAAAGTCCACGGTAAAACATGGGGTATTGCTATTTTAAGTCGATACTAGACAGGTAAGTGTTTTAGTAAGCTAAGTGTTAGTTCAGTGTTGAAGTTGATAAATCATCATTTTGATGTAACATTATCTTTTTATGCCCTGTGTATCTACCAATCATTACCGTTATTTTACAGACTTTATCCTTTAATGGTTGTATATCCTATTAATATTATAAATGTGAAAGTTTAAAATTCTTCCAAATTTGGATTTTAATTAAAAGGATTAAAAAGTAAAATAAAAATCGAATAAATATTAGTATGTTTACATATCTCTACAAAAACAAACAACCATTAAGTAATTCCAGAAGTTGTTAATTGACTGCACCAACAATCAGTTACAAGATTAAAATTAATTATGACAGTCCACGACACATGTAGCTAAAATACATTTTCCATTAATTACTCTTCTAACTTGTGCCGCAAATCGTATGGTCTTACCGATCATTAATATTGTGATGATCCGGTAGAGGGCGCTGACATGACAACGCATCGTTTGTCAATGTTATTATATGGGACTCTTTAGGGTTCCTTAGCAATTTAAAATACTTTTAAAGAAGTTGGGTAGCATATGGATCATAATAAAGTAGATAGATAGATAGATAGATAAAATCTTTATTCATGTTATCATAACAGTCACATAGGTACATACATTACAAGAAATATAAAAACAGGGTAAACATTTTCTAAAAAAAACAATTAAAAAGTAACAAACAAAGTAGATATGTGCAAGGTATGTGTGCTATGGTAACACAAACTAGGCCATAACTCAGCGTTTGGAAATGCTGTATAGCAAAAACACTGATTTTCAGGTATAGCCTAAAACACAAACTTTTAACAAAAAATAGTAATTGAGCATCTGCCATTGACGTGAAAAACACTTACAAATATAAAACTTACGGTTAAAATAATCCTAAACAGAACAAAAATACAATTAAAAATCCGGCTACAATTAAAACATACAGTATAATAGAGACATTCAAAAAAATCAGATTAAAATTAAAACATACAATATAATTAATAAATATGAACAAATTTGAAAAAGAAGTTCACTAATCCATACCCTCTTTCACTGAAAGTTAACAACTGATTGTGCAAAGCATTTCGGTATATTTAACTTTTGTATTTGAAGTAAATGGGACTTCAGTAGTTTTTTAAATTTAAATTTACTGGTAGATTCTCTAATGGGTGGAGGGATATTGTTCCAACACTTTGTAGCGTGATAGCGAAAACTTCCAGTGAAAGCCACGGTGCGATGAGGGTGTATTGCTAATGGTTCCAGTGTAGTACGGGTGGGATAGAACTCATGAAATTTAGAATACCTTAATTTTTCAAACAGGTATTCAGGAGTTTTAAATTTAATGACATCATACATCAACGAAGCAGTATGAAGGCACCTGCGGGAGCTCATATTCAGTAACGATGAGTTATTGAGCAATGGTGATATATGGCTTCGTGGAGGTACATCGAAACAAAACCTATAGCAGGCATTTTGTACACGTTGTATCTGCCTCTCCGATGATGATAGAAGCCTAGGTCCATAAACGATATCAGCATAATTAAGTACTGATAGTATAACTGATTCACAAAGAGTTATACGGGCTCTTTCAGAGATGTAACTACGAATTTTGTACAAAATTTTCAGTCGGTAAAAGCAGTTTCTGATCAAATTGTCAACATGTTTTACAAAGCGCAATTCACAGTCAAACTCAAGCCCTAGATTCCGAGTGACGTTTACTCGCTCTATATTTTGGTCTAAAATATTTATAACAGGTTCATGCGCTGTAATTTTAGTAATTTGTGATTTACTTCCCAATACCATAAATTTTGATTTCAGTGGATTAATCAGCAAAGCATTCTTTTCGCACCAATGAGATACACTATTTAGATCATTATTTAAGGCTTGAACTGAGTGTTCTATTTCATCAGGGATTACTGAAATATACAGCTGTACATCATCAGCATAAAAATGATAGTGACTATTCTCAATAGAATTAGCTAAGTCCGCTGTAAAAATAATAAATAATAATGGGCCTAATATCGATCCCTGTGGAACACCATGCAAGACAATTTTGGGTTCTGACACTACTTGCTTACCATCACTTAACTGCAGCTTAACGGATTGAACCCGGTTTGAAAGGTAACTATCAAACCAGGTTATAGCCTTTGAGTCAACTCCATAATAAGTCAGTTTAGATAAGAGTAATGGTCGAGAAATGCAATCAAATGCTCTTGAGCAGTCAAGAAGAGTCAAAAGTGTTCCAAGACCATGATCTTGGTCAGCCAATATATTGTCTGTGACATCCAGTAACGCTGTAACTGTTCCTCGACCCCGGCGAAACCCTGACTGTAGCGACGGTAGAATATTATTACTCTCTATATATTTTACCAACTGTGTATATATAGTTTTCTCCAGCACTTTTGACAGATATGGTAATATACTTATAGGCCTAAGATCTTTGTATTGTTTGGGATCACTATTTTTAGGTAAGGGATTAACCAAAGCAGTTTTGAAGAGAGTGGGTACAGATGATGAAGAAATGGAAAAATTTATGATCGCAGTAATTACTGAGAGTGAATAAGGTATAGTAAGTAAGATCATTTCTCGGCTAATACCATCATTACCTATGGCGTTTGAAGGAATGGACTTTATAAGCTTAAGTACGTCTTTTTCTGTAACCTGCTGTATGGTAAAAGACGACTGACCAAACCTATGGTACTCAAAGTAAGTCATTTCTGATATCGGGACTGTTTTTAAGTTGGGGATATTTAAAAAGTGTTCATTTATTTTATTAGGGTCGGAAAGGAAATCTGGTAAAGTATGGGTAGAAGTGGCGTTAATTAGTATTTTATTTTTAACATTTCTCCAAAACGTTTTACTATTACTATCGTTACACTTACTACTAGTACTACTTCTTTATTCAAGAATAATTAAAAATATTTACATGAACAATTTAGAACCTAACTACTAACTTAAAATATAAATTATTAATAAATATATAATATACAATATTGAAATCAAACTTCTACAAAAAGTAAGAAAAATGCACACTAATGAATTAATATTTATAACAAATGGATTCAATATATTTAAATTGTGGTTTACGATTCAAACTCAGTGATATGTTGAATATTAGTTAGTTGGCGCATCCTTGTCCTCCAATCGCTCAATGAACCGCTTTAGTAAGCTCAATGCACTGAAAAATCTAGAAAACAAGTTCTATAGAACTTTATATTTGTATATTTTGAAATATAAATGTATAGTATCGAAAAAACCTCATTGCGTAGATTATCATCAAAACTGCAAGTAAAATAGCCTTTCAATCACTCAGACAGTGCTTAAAGTATCATAACTTAGATTAACTTGGCTTATCATACTCATCATTCATGAATATTGATCGTACAAAGTGGCTATCAATAGTCTCTGCCTACCGCAATGGGAAATAATGGCGTGAGTATATGTATGTATGCGTTCACTTGCAACCGTTCCCTTTAGACCACATCGTGTCATACCCACTCTAAATGCGAGCTGTGATAATTTAATGGGAAATTCATAACTATAAAAACAATATCGTCTGGATCTAGAGTTCGCGGGTTTGATCCCCGCCGAGGGCAACTACTTGTTACAAGTCATTAAATTGTACTTATTTTGAGACAAAGATGATCTGTTTTATTTATGTCAGTTTACATTTATTTATTAGCTCTAATTCGAATTGGCACATAATTATTGATGGGCATTTTATGAGATAAGCCCTAACGTGCTTCATTTACAATTATAAATGTGAGAATATGTAAGTATTTCTTATAGTACTCAAAATCGGAAATTGTTATAACTTAACAAACATTCATAGACCTACTTAACTCATAGCTACATACCCAAAAACGTTTAAGCCAGTTTCAAAATTAGGTTTTTAAAGTGACATACATACATACATACATATACTCACGGCTATAAATCCCTAGAAGGGGTAGCCAGAGCTAAGGAATTAGAAATTCCTCAGCCACATTTGGAAAATTGAGTGGGGAAAGGATAGTAAAGTAAAGGTTATTGGTGATGGGTCTCCAGCCGCATCGCCCAAAAATCCCTTAAAAGCCAATACCGTTAGTCGCCTCTTACGTACACCCATCGGTAGAAACGGGGTAGTGTTATTCTAAGCCGACACTACACGGCAAAGTGACTTCTCATATAATTCGTGTATGTGTCAACCTCCATGGGAAAGGAATCCGAGATCCTCGGATTGTGAGGCAAACGTTCTACCGATAGACCACTGAGACACACTTATATAGTTTAGTGATGTCTATTTTAATGAACTTGATCGGGGCATCATAATGAACCAATTTTCACTAACTGTTTTAAGTGTAAACTTGGGCAAGTGTAAACACGGATTTCAAAAGTATGGTGACATTGGTTCAACCACGTTCAAACACAAAAAGTACTTCCATTAAAATATTGCCACTGGTGTTAACACGAAACATTGACCATCGTAACTACATTTCTAATTACATCGCCCTAATAGTAGTGTGACCAAACTGAATTTGTTTTCAGTCGCTAAATTAAAAATGTCCAATCTTCTTAATTAAAAAATGTTATAAATTACAGTCTGGCAATCAACACAATCTCATTTATACGCGACTCATTTGAAATTGTTATGAAAACAAAATGGCGTCCACTTTGCGAAACCAACACAAACTAAACTATAATCTCAAGGATGGAAACGGAATTCGTCCAATGATTATTCAGCATCAATCGTAAAAATCTATTTGAAATCACCTATAAAATTCCGTGTTACAATTCGCCCGAGCGTGGCGTATCGTAAGCCGAACAGAAAATAATTAAATTAATCGATAAGAGCGACGGCGATGTGAATCGAATTAAATCGGTAGATATTTCCGAATGGTAGCCGTCCAATGAAACAGTAGAATGAGCCCGGTACGATCGATGCGCCGTGTTTAATGATGACACTACATATTAGTATTATTTATTTTTTACTGATTTTTTTTTATAAATACTTACATACATGTTTTCACGGCCATAAATCCCAAAAAGGGTAGTCAGAGCTTTAGAGATAGAAACCTCACCAATATTTGGAAGTTGATAGGGGCCCGAGATTCTAGAAATAAAGTAGCGTTGGTGATGGGTGTCCAACCGCATTGCCCAAAAAACCACTTAAAAAGCATTCCAAGCCGGCACTACATGGCACGGTTTTTACATTTATTGAATATAAATTGGAACCCTTTATCTTTACATGATCAAATCTCACGGCTACACCCCGAAAAAGGTAAATATATTTTCGGAAGCAACTCAACAGTTCAGCAATACTCAACTTTTTTAAATCTAAAAACGTTTTTATTAAAGAAACTTCGTTTTAAATAATAATCTTTTCTGTTTAATAAACGTTACAACTATGTTTTAAGAATATGTATCCAGGAAATGATCGAAGTACCTAGGCTTTACTAGGCGTGCTAAATAAATGCAAATATTGCTTTAATTTAAAAAACAAACTTTTATGTTCAGCACACGCCCGAAAGGAATATTATAGCCACGTTATTATGAGTTGGCGACAAATCTTCTGGAATATTAGTATTTTTAGGTTGAATTATTGTTTAATTAGGTGATTACTTTGAATATAAAGTAATTTATTTGTCTATGTTTGGAATTGACTAATATTTAAATTAGTATAAATAAAAACCCACTTCGTTGTAAAAGTTACATATAAAAGTTAACTTTAATGTTCTTAGAAAAATATATCTTCATTGAAAACGCAGTTCATGTGTCTAAAATCTTCGAGGAGCATCAATTCATGATAATTACATACATACTCCCACAAGGTGGACCGGCGACTTGGAAGCCGATAGATGAGGGCAGCACTGGACCGGTCGTTGTTGAGATCTTTGGGGGAGGCTTATGTCCAGCAGTGGATGTCTATAGGCTAATTATGATGATGATGAGATACATGCATATACTCACCCCTATAGATCCCTTTTGGACGTCGAATGAGGAAATGATTGTACAATAAGGGTTTTTGGTGATGGATCTCCAACCGCATCAAAAATCACTTATAAGGCCACAATATCCTTAGTTGCCTCTTACGAACACCCACGGGAAGAAAAGGAGTAATGCTATTCTAAGCTTACACTACACAGCAATTGATGATATTTGTGTGTTTACTAACGATTCAATATAATCGATCATAAACGATGTTGTTATTCACGTTAATTTGCTAGTGAAAAATATATGGTGCGCAATATCTTGCATCCATTCATCTTATTATATTAAATCGGTCAATTTTGCTGGCATATCGGTATGTTTCTAGCATATTGCACCTGACATTGGCACAATATTTTACGCAACATATACCATGAACAAAGAATCAATTGAAATAAATTGAAAGCGGAACGACAATATGACTTTCGTAGCTAGCTTATAAATATACTTTAAATAGCCGTATAAAACGTGATAAATATTTTTTGTAAGCTTAGACGTGGTCGGCCGAACAAATGAAGTTTAGTTTAAAGAATTACACAGTGGGCAGTTGTTTTAACAGAGAGTCCATAATGTGTGGGGGTAGTATGATACTATTATATGTAGACATTAAATTTAAAGAAAGAAAAGACATCTGTAGACTCTCTGTTGAACAACATGTAGAAATCTCATGCATTGAATTGAACAAGTACATAATTTTGTGTGTATATCGCCCACCCAAAGGTAACTATGACATCTTTGAAGCAGTGATGGAAGATGCTTTGGGGATGGCTTCCCGCAGCTCCAGAGAGGTTGTAGTTTGTGGGGATTTCAATGTTGACTTGTTGGGTGAGGGTCTAGTAAAGGAGAGAATATTAACATTTTTTCAATCATTTAATCTTCTAAATGTATTTAATGAGCCAACCCGAATTACCTCGACCTCTGCAACATGTTTAGATAATATTTATTGCAATTGTGATTACTCCGGTCACTTCCTTTTTGATTGCATTACCTCAGACCACAAGTGTCAATTTATAAATTTAGAATTTACCATTGAAAAGAAAAAGTCAATAGTATGTAGACAGATAACTGAAAAAAAACTTAGCTTATTTGAAAATAATATTAGGATCAGCCTAGCATCAGCCCCCCAATGAGAAGCAGTGAATCATTAGATAATTGTCTTTCTTTCATCAATGAGCTAAAAACAGAATTCAACAAAATCTTTAAAACTAAGGTAATACTGTGTAATACAAAATGCTCTTTTGCTGAATGGGCCACCACTGGAATTAGAATAAGTAGAGATCACCTATATAACATTTATAGAGAAAAGTCCTACAACTTCAACCAAGATTTTATTATTTATGTCAGAAATTATTCAAAAATTTTCAAAAAAGTTTGTGGTGAAGCTAAATCTAGATGCATAAAAAATAAAATTAAGAATTCTTCTAACAAGAGTAAGACTGTCTGGAAAATAATTAACAGTGAAACTGGAAAACTAAAGTCCCCACATGATCTCAATTTATTATTAGATAATGAACTGATACAGTCAAGATCACAAATTGCTGACATTTTTGAAAATCATTTTATTAATACACCCACTTCTGAGAGATTAAATTCATGTCCCCAAAAAGCTCTTGAGTTGTTGGAACAAAATGTTACCAAAACAACAGCACAGTTTTCTTTCAAGTATGTTGACAGTAATGATATAATTAAAAATTTTAAAACTATTAGTCTTAAAAAAACCGAAGACATAACAGGAATGTCAGTTTTTGTCATAAACAGAATAATAAATATAATCGCTCCACATTTAACGATACTTTTTAATAAATGTATAGATATAGGAGAATTTCCAGACTGCATGAAGTTAAGTAGGCTCATCCCACTCCACAAATCAGGAGATAGTCAGGACTTTACCAATTATAGGCCAATTATTGTGTAAAAAAAGAAATAGCGCTGATTAAACTTAAATATTACGGTTTTGACGAGCAAGCACTGAAATTGATGGCATCATATCTTAATAAAAGAACTTTAAAGGTTGATATTAATGGAACCACGTCGGAAGGATCGGAAATAGAAATGGGCGTTCCACAAGGTTCTATACTTGGCCCATTACTGTTTCTGATTTACATTAATGATTTACCATTTATGGTACAAAAGTATTCTGAGATAGTTATGTTTGCAGATTACACATCTTTAATATTTAATGTAGCGAGATCCTCTACATCTCTTGACGACGTAAATAAAGCTATCTCACTGGTATTGCATTGGTTTACTGTAAATAACCTGGTTCTAAATGCCAAAAAAACTAAATGTATTAAATTTACTTTACCGAATGTTAGGCAAGTTGAAAACAATATTGTTATTGATAGTGAAAAAGTAGAATTAGTGAAAGAGACAAAATTCCTAGAGATAATAATCGATTCTAAGTTGCAATGGGGACCCCATATACTAACACTTTCTAAAAGGCTGAGCTCAGCAGCGTATGCCGTGCGTAAGATTAGAGAAATAGCAGACATAGAAACAGCTCGCATTGTTTATTTCAGTAATTTTCATAGTATATGTCGTACGGTATTTTATTATGGGGTAAAGCGGCTGATGTTCATAAAGTTTTCGTCTTACAAAAGCGAGCTATCCGATCTATTTACATGTACATGAAAAATTTAAAGATATTGGCATTTTAACTGTCCCTTGCCAATACATATTTGAGAATTTAATGTATGCTAAAAAGAATATATGTCAATTTAGTAAAGTTAGTGATAGGCATACTGTTAACACTCGAAATAAGGACAAACTTAACGTACCGAAGTGGAGACTTAATAAAGTAAGTAACTCCTTTATGGGACTATCCCTCCAAATGTTCAACAAACTTCATTCTGACATGTTGGAATTGCCTGTGGCATCTTTTAAAAAGGCAATTAAAGCAATGCTTTTAAAGAAATCTTACTACAGTGTTCAAGATTTTTTAAACGACAAGGACCCAACGCGCACATGACCGTGTCCGTAAAGCTATAAATCTTCCCTCGTTATTCCCAGGAATAATTGTCTGGTGAGGATTTTTCTTCTCACGTTATGTGATTGGTTTTTTGTGATGGACAATTTATTTTTATTATGTCAAACAAGCGTTTGGTTTTGTCGCATAGAAAATCTTTTATAAAGTGAAAACATGTTAATAAACTGAAATTGTACAAAACATGTTTTGAAAAAATGAAAAAATGTGAATGTAAAGAGTTTCTTTGTTGCTTCTTCTCTTTACGAACACCTTCCGAAGCAACGGACTAATGATAAATTTAAAAACATTTGATGTTCAAAAAATGTTAGTTTTTAACTTAATTTTGAAGAATAAACTTTTTGACTTTTTTTTTCTTTTTTTTTTGCCTTATATAATTAAACAAGTGGAGAGTGTAATACATTTTCAGATTTAGTAGATGTGACGGTAATATAAGGCTTATTTAAAATATATACATACATATACTCACGCCTATAAATACCTACAAGGGGTAGCCAGAGATTCGGAATAAGAAATTCCTCAGCCACTTTTGGAAGTTGAGTGGGGAAAAGATTGTAAAGTAATGTTTTTGGTGATGTTTCTCCAACCGCATCACCCAAAAATCACTTAAAAAGCCCCAATACTCTTAGCCGCCTCTTACGAACATACACTGCAATTTAGATAGAGACGAATAAGGTAACATTAACCTTGAAAGCTCAGTTGAAAAGATCACCAACTCTGATGCAGCTTGCAGAGGTTTACGCTCAAAACCTGAGTCTTCCTCAATGTGTATTTTCTTAAGTCATATCGATGGTGAATTTATCATGGTTGTTAATAAAACGCTGTCGCCATGAGGTAATTATCATGGCTGAGTTGAACTTAGTTTGTGACAGTGTTTTGGTACAAAAACGGCAATATGCCTGCCCCCAACCACGTGACAGGCGACAATAATGTCAACTGATGTTCAGAAGTATACTTATATAAGTGTTACCTTTGCCATCATATCTATGCTGTCTTTGTAGTTTTACCGGTAACTTTCCCGCTGTGAACACGCATACTGAAGATAGTCTCTTTTTACCGGTTCATACCGATAGATCCAATTTTCATCATTTGTGACAATGACAGATGCTGCGGCCTCATTTCGCCAATCCACACGATCCTGTTTTTAGTTTCAGAGATCAAACGCGGTATCCAACCACCACAGATCTTCCTCACTCCTAAATGTTAAACTATGATGAACTTTTCGATCCATATTGTCGACATCCTATGTATGTATTTTTTGGGTTTTCTCATAACAGCATTACATACATTCCAACATTTTCTACAGTTACTGCTGTTTGTGGGCGACCACTTTTTCTGTAGTCATCTCTGGTCTGTTTTACTTTTACCTCACATGGAGCACAGTCCTCTAATGCTACCATTTAGCTTTATGAACTTAGTTTTTTAACTAAATTTCAAGCGTTTACGCAGTATATCTCGAAGGGTTTATGAAGTGGGTATGTGAAATTTTCACCTGGTGTTAAGCCTGTTGCCGTATCATAGTACACAAATGATATCGATTAAATTCCATTATTCGAAATGAAAAATTGGGAACAGAATATACATTTTTTTTTAAATTTAGATTTTAAATTAAGAGATTTTGGCAATGGTGTTCTGATTTTTATATAGGTTGCTTTTTAAAAATATAGACCACTTTTTTTATTTCAGATTTACGAGCGTCTTAATACATACATACATACATATACTCACGCCATTAATTCCCATTGGGGTAGGCAGAGACTATCGATCGCCACTTTGTACGATCCTGGCAAACCTCTCTTGCTTCGTCTACATCCATCAATCTTTTCATACATGCTCTTTTATTCTTCATACTTCGGACGCCTGCCTTTTTGAGCACACTTAATACTTATCGAATAAACTGCGTACTGTCTCATCACAATTTCGTCACCTAACTACGATCTAGAGAGTCAGTCAGAGGCCTACATTATGTACTGACATCCTTGCCAACAACTTAAAAACTAAATTTGGATTCATATCAGTGATTCTCCGCTATATTGGTTTGTCTGCGATTTGATTACGTACGACCATCCATTCACTTTTACAGCTTTTACCTTTCACTCAGTCATACATATCTAAAAAACTGCAATCGCTAAATTATACTGCAATAAAAGAAGCTTAAAAGGAAATAGGAAACTTTTCTCATACAAAATTGCCGGCCAGTAAGAAGCGACGATGAAAATGCGGATCGTGCCATAAACAGAGAGGCAATTATGGATACCTTTGTAAACAAGTAGGAACTTTCCTCCGCGGAGGTTGTATACATACTCATTAGCAGATTTACACGTAGCAAATGCACGTTGCTTTTAGCGGGGGCATTGCAACTTGCCTTAAGTTGCCTCACCTGCGCATATCCATGCAACTATTGTTGCTTTTTTCTAGTAAATAATTTATAGGTCCTATAAATAATCTTTATAAATACGGCATCTTTTTATTGCGTTCTAATCGTTTGAATAGGATGTTTTAAAAACATTTCCACGAATTATTGTAATAACATTTGAATGCATATATCAATAAGTCAATCTAAAAGACATTGTTCCAAAAGCACATCAATATTCAGAACTTAATAATATTGAATATCAACTTATAATCGCTTCAGTATATGTATGTACACATGAGGTTTGCCAGGATCGTACAGAGTGGCGATCGATAGTCTCTGGCTACCCCAATGGGAACTAACGGCGTGAGAATATATGTATGTATTTATGTTTGTGTGTAAACAGACATACCTACACCTGTTCTAATGCGCACGCCAAGTAAACAACTAAATATGTATTCATATGCAGTTCCTAGAGGCTTTACTACGCCTCTATCCACTTTGTATGAATACATAGTTATCATATAAATACATACAAATCTATATTATATTCGACTTGAGCGCATCTATCAAAGTGTTCTCAACCAAATTAACAAATTGTTAACACAATGTCATAAATTAGTAATAAATAATTTTTGTTACCAACACAGATGCTTTGCCATCTTTACTTTACTCTTAGATTGAAAAATTAGGGCAGTTTATGGTGGTTATCAAATTAACAGCATAAGTTTATATTTTTTTATCAAGGAATGTTAACGCGTACGCAATTGATATGGAGTATAATTGATTTTGCTCGTACCTATATACAATCCACAAACATATACAATATACCCCATTTTAATATAATTAACATGGATGTTTATTACTTGCATTCGTAACCTTCAATTACAAAGTCACTGGTAAGCAGTGTTGACATTTATGGGAAAAAGATGATTAATTGATAATTCCTCTATAAGTGGATAATTTCTCCTTGAGTTATTACTTTAAAAGTCTCACCGTATATGAGCTGCTATTTGGGTCCGCTATTCGACAATCGAAAGCAGTAAAAACTTGGTATGCGAATTGTGCCCAAATGCGTCTGAGGAGAATATAAAATAAATAATTACACATTTGTCACATAGTCCTAAAAAGCAAAATGTCCGAGCGAGCAGCCGCCATATTTGGTCGGCAGCAGGGCTGGCAACCTGACGGCAGGTGAGGTGCGCGCCAATTATCTTGCTCTGCAAAAACCACGGTTGGACAAATTGTGAAATTGTTACCGAGTACCGACTGGCTCGACAAAATTGAAAATGGTGGACATCAACTCATGATTAATTGGTTTCTAATAAGTTTTTATTGTATTCCTGTTGTGTGCGAGCTTATTGTTTTGAAATTATTATGTGCTAAGGTTTGCTGTGGAAGTCTAAACTTATGCGACGATCAAATTTTTATTTTATTTCCGCACCATTGGTTGAATTAATTGACTCAGATTATATGAAGAACAAACCTTGCCTGTTTTGCGTAGTTCATATCATGAAAAAAAATTTTTTGTTTATATTAGTCAGTCAAATCAGACAAAATTAAGTTCAATGGACACCACTTGTATACGCATTCAATATATATGTATGTGTACAAAAATAATTTCCAAAGAAGTAATAATAAAATAATTATGTAGTGGTCATTAAAAAAACTACGTGTGCCACACGCCTACTAACAATAAGAACGGCCATATCTTTTCTCTAAATTCAGCTTCTGGCAGAAAGCGTTGAATGCAAACCAAAATTATTCTAATCAGATTCAAACTTTATATTTATTTTTCCGGTTGCAATTATTTTATGTTCGACTCGAGTTAAAGTTTACTTCTCAATTCAAAAAATATGCAAACCAAGGTATTCAACGGTTTAACTTCAAAAATGTTCAATAAGTATTAAATTGTAATTGTTGGAGGAAAAGATCAATAGTAACAAAAATATTAACTTTTAAAAGAACACATATTTCAGTGTCCTCTTATCCTTAATTTATAAACAAAACTAGATGAAAACCCGGCTTCACTCGACACTCGTTAAATATGACTCACAATACACATCTAGTTACAAAATGTAGGTAGATACTTATGTAGTCATCGGTTCTTAAGGAATATTAAAGGTAAACAAGGCATAGATTCTTATAGCTCCGTTCATCGAGTTTATCAATTAATTATAAATACTCTTTTCTTCAGTCAACACAACCTGCCTTGGTAGCCGGCCGCAATCTAGTATACCCATAGTATACCCCATGGTAGCTCTTACCGCGCGCGGCCTAAGGGTGCCTATCGAACAAAATGGGGTATCCTATTGACTACCTACATACCTACTAAATTTACCATCTTTACGAAGAGTTTCCTCGAGAGAGAACCTTCACTGCATCCACTTTCCATAATTGTGACAATATTTACCAAATGCAAGGAGATTCGGCTGTTAACAAAAGTTAAATAGGTATCATCAAAAAACAAACAAAGACAAAGACACGACCAATGAAAGATTTTATGAAATATATACGATTTTCGGCATGATGTATCAGAACAAATTAATACAAATAGAGACGCAGAAACTATCATTATTGTCTGGTATAGATATAAGTCAGTCATGCATTATCCACTGAATTCGAACAAACGTGTTCAAAGTTCCTGCTTGCGCTCGCTGGGCTGATTGTAGTTTGAAAAAGTGGCAAAACCTATATTTTCGAGAAATGTCATCAAGGAGTACGGTAGACTCGATCGAAACCTCCTTTAAAAAGTCTCCCTTGCGAAACGATTGAAAAATATTATGAAAGGAACGTTTATGTCATTAGGTGTTAGACAATATGGCGACTGAAAGTCTGCCAGCAGTCAGCACCATTAGAATGTAGCAAAATACTCGACAATTTGAATTTTGCGGATATATGTTGTCGACTCCAAATCATTATTTTTTTATGTATTCATGTACGGTTTCGATCGAGTCTACCGTACCCCTTAACTAAATAATTAATATGGATGAAGGTTCATTTGTGACGAGCTAATACTACCAACTGACTGCCTCCGTGGTGTCGCGGTTAAGCGCATGGTTTCAAGTACTGAGGTCTCGGATTCGATCCCCGGGGGGGTGGTAACCTTACAAATTTAATTTGTAAGATTTAACCCAGTCTGGGGGGATAATGCAGGCTTGAATCACCTGATTATCCGAATATTAAGATGACTCCGTGCTTCCGTGTCGGTCCCGGCTACTAGTATGGTAGTAGTCGTTAGTCTGCCTACTCGCAATTGGCCAGCGTGGTAGACTATAGCCAAATCACCCTATATAGGGTAGGCTCGAGCTCCTTGGTGGGGACGTAAATGAGCTGGGAGTCAATACTACTAAGCACTCGAAAACCATTGGTTCCTTAGCCATTTCATACAACACCTATGAAACAATTAAAATATAACTATTATAATAAACTCTGAATTAATCAAATGCGATTCTTACAAAACAAAAGGGAGCAATCAGTATATATGTTTTGTTTGTCCACAATTAAAGGCTTGTTTGGTTTTGTTTTTATGACTTTAATTTCCGACATTCCGACCAAGGTATATGCTTCAACTTTTTATTGCATTGCGCGCATTTTGAGACTGCGAACGTTCAACAACAATGTATGAAAGACTAAGCGATTCACCCCGGTTTCATACGGGTAGGGAACGTTTGCTTTATATTTTTTATTTTAGTACGATGTTAAATTACTATTTATTACATATACATAAACATAACATAAACGTTCACGCCGTTTTATCCCCGAAGGGGTTGGCAGAGGTACCAATACTCCTGAACTCACATGGCAAGCGCCATCTAGTTTCCAAAGAAGGTACCCACGTTTTGCTTAGACAGTGTACTCACGTGATAGGGGGCAGCCCTATCGCCGTTTTGTACGAATACACTGTCACATGACTAAGTACAACTCAGCCATGTGGGTTTCCTCACGATGTTTTCCCTCACCGTTAGCAACCATGATAAATTAACCACACATATGACTTTAGAAAAGACAAATTGGTGTAGGCCCGTCCCAGGATTGGAACTCACGCCCTTCTGTTTTTCGGGCGGGTGTTCTACCCACTGGACTATCATGTCGCTTATTACATATGTACTGTCAAAATCAGTCCAGTCGTTTCAGTGATTAGTTGGAACAGTCGGACAAACTGACCATCAAAAGTATATGTCTACCGTGTAAACATTCATATGTACATGCATATACTCATGGCTTTGAATCCCAAAAACTAGAAGCTTCAGAATTATTATTTTTTAGTGATGGGTCTCCAACCACATCACCCACAAATCAATTAAATGTATGTCTATACATTCATATGTATGTAGTAAGTAGCGGTTATTTTGATACTACAACCAGACACTCCAACATTTATATAATCGTATAAACATAACTTTTTGGTCGATCGATTTTCACTTAATGGAATTCCGCTCACGTTTTCGTCTTGCCATCGTGTTCGACAATTACTTAGCTGATCAAAGATGCGGTACTCGTTAATTGCACTAGGGAACGCGTAATGAGGCCATTTTCCGTTAATTATAAATTATTAACGCTTCACTAAGCCTCTCGACTGTTTTTCGTTGCAATTATCCGATACTAAATGTAAACCTGAACGGAGCGAGTGGAAAACGTCGTGTAGAAATCGATCGAGTGTGGAAAACTCGTTTTGTTTTTCATGTCAGACATATATATAAAAAATGCTACTGTTAATAGTCATTAAAGTTTATCTGTTAAATATTATTAGAAAAATATGAGAATGTCAATTTGTGTCCCATTTAAAAAGTTAATGGTTCACTAATAGTATACAAATTACCTGCGAGGCCTTGTAGGTTGGAATTCTTTTTAAAGGTGGTGTTGTCTATAAATGTTAAAGGATTATCATATCTTTCCTTTCGCCATTGAAACCCTTCGGCACATGCAACCAGGTTCTACTTTTCTTTCAAAATCTCTCCGCCCGCCTAGTGGAAGTCCGTGGTGATCCAAGGGCTGGCACGTCAACCGAAGTATTAGTTTAACTGTTCAAAGAGAAAATCCTGCCAATATATAGGGCACAATACCATACTGCAAGAGCGATAAATTTCACGAAATTCATTTTATTTTAAGTCAAAAATTGTATCTGTAAATATATATAATTTGATTAATAGTGGTAAATGTTAGGTCATAACGTATTTATGTCTTGAAATAATTGAGCATATACCATTACATCTAATCGCGAACTGTGATATTCCTGGCCATGTGCCTTGTGATAAAGCAAGCAAGTAAAATTAGTTATTTTCGTAGGTATGTAATACTAGCCAAGTAGTATTTAACATTTATAGAATTAAATTAAACCGTTTGAAAACTAAAAAGTAATTTTTTATGCAAAATTAAATGACAATTCAGCTCAATTGAAATGTAAAATATTTTATCAGTAATAATTACAATTTAATTTACTTACTAATATTTTTCAATAGATCCCATAGTACATACTATTTTACTTGTTTGGCAATAGAGCTTCGAATGCCATAGAGCAAAGCTAAACAAAATCAATGAGATAGGAGATTTGTTTACAATAGTTTCCTATTTACTTACATGTGAAACTTTAAAGAGTGATCATTCCTTAATGGTAACATTTAGTCAAAAAGGTTCGTGCGAAATACAAAAGTCGAGGTTAAATGGAGCTTTGCTTTGATAACAGCTCTTCTTAGTAGAATTCGAAAAGAAAAGTGGTTGATGCTTTTATTTAATTCCATAAAACTTTTTATTTTATTGTTGGTTATTATTAAAAAAACTACATTCTAGAACAGTGTATCAATTTAATTGAGTAACGTTTTAACATAAGGAAAAGGGTTACAGTGAGTTTTTATTTTATTTTTCCTAATTAAAATATAAAGTGAATGAAAAAAACTTTTGTAATTTATAACGCACAACATCAGTTCCAACTTCGTTCTGAACGTCAGAGATGCTCAGCTTAATTTCATTCTAATTTACTTGATTCCCAATTGAAGTAGGTTATAAAAAAAACTCAACAGTAAGTTTAAAAGCATTAACATAATATTCCGCCTTGGTACTTAAATAATGAAAAGGCACTTTAAATACCAAAAACAACAAGCCAAACAGTACAAAACAAAATCCTTATTTAATGACGAAAAGATTACAATAATCCAATTAAACATAACGACATTGACAACTAAATCGTATTAAGCTTGACTTAATTGGGCTGTGCCATTACAAAATGGCGGACGCTGTCAGAGCGACACAAAGCGCGGGAAAATAAATATCCTTACAGATAGATATTATATCTTCATTAGGGAAGCGTTGCATTGATATGTCGGCAAGTGGAGCCTATTGAAATTGTTGTATTTTATCACAGGGAGATAGGACTTCATTCACTTAGACCGGCCTGAAAGCGCCTCTTATTGTTGGCTGTGGTTATTATAATGGATGGGGTTATTTTTGCATGCTTTAAACAAATGAGGAGATATTCAAAGGATTTTAAATTGATATTGTATGAAGGTTCGACTTATGAAATCTTAATGTAGAAATTTTATTATGAGTGACAGTTTAAATTTTTAATGACTATTGTCTATCTCTAATTTTTATCTTACTTCTTTCTTCCTTTACATTTAGAGTATTTTTTTTATTCTGAAAATTTTCGCTGCCCGTTTGTTAAGCAATATCTTTAAGTGGTTTCCGTGTATGTAAACTTTCCTATTTTTAATAATCATAGATATTATATGACATATCTTATGTAGTTGTCTAGCGATAATATACAGAGGGTCAACTCTGCACATCGAGAACGGTAATAGGCATACTTATGTCTTCTAACCAATATTAAAATTTATTTTTGTCTCGCTCACATGATCGAATATTCATATTTTGATATTTCTGATATATGAATATGAGAATACATGGTACGATACATCCGTAGTTGTCTGGTTGGTTTCATCGAATAGAAAGCGCCAATATTTTTATTGTTCTATACATATCAAAATGTCAATATCCGAATATTCGATCGTGCGAGGGAGAAAGAAGAAATTTTAATATGGGTAGAAGAGATAAGTATGCTAATTATCGGTCTCGGTGTGCAGAGTTGACCCTCTAATATTAAATTGCCAATTGTAACGAATTATACTATTTATTGATTGAAAAGATAGCACTTGATTAGATTTGATATAATGGTTAATTTGGTGGGTTCATCACTAAATGCCTCTTATACGCTGACCATCGAGTGTTATTTACACCAACGGAGAATTAGATGGTAAATACAATATGTTCTTTAATGGTGGTGAAAGTGGAGAGTTAGGGTTTGTTCACCAGAAATCACGTGAGACAATTATTAAAAAAGAGTTAAAAAGAGAAATTTGGTGAACAGGCTAATTAAAAGTCTTATTTTTGGTCAATAGCTGTCTAAGAGGACATGGAGAGTATTAAATGGATTTTTTACCATAAAAGTAGAGTCAATGTAGCAGAGATGAGATTTTTATATATTTTTATGTTTGGTGTCATGGTGAAAAATATTGTGATTCAAGAAATATTAGGAGTGATCCATGTTTCTTAGAATATTACAACATCCTTGATAGCGCATTGGGAACGAACACTGCCTCTGGATTCAAATCTTGAACCAAGTTCTTTTCTATTTAATTGTGCGTAAAAGTAGGGAATCTTACAGCTATTCAATCTCATTGTAGTTTATTTATCAAGGATGTTATCGGTGAGGTTGAATTATTTCATGTAGAGAGGATGATGGATGACAATAAATTGGTAAAAGAGATCTATAGCTAATAAATAAAGAATAAATAAAGGAAAGAAAAATTTCGACACAGGCGGGAATCGAACCCGCGACCTTGGGTATACGCCCCGACGCTCTGCCAACTGAGCCACCGTGTCAATTGGCTGCCAGTGCGAAATTCTTCTATCCTTTATTTCTTTTACACGTTTAAGTAGTGTTTGCGTTTCCTACCTCCGAATTTTAACTAATTTGGAAGGCCACTTGTCTACCTTTTCAGATAGAATGCAAATGTTAGAGATCTATAGCACCTATGTGAAAGGTAACGAGAGTAGAGGAGGTGTGTTCAAAAAGACAGGCGTTCGAAGTATGAAAAATAAAAGAGCATGTATGTAAATATTCGTCACATATCATTATTATATTATTTATGTATGTATTTATTATTCGAGCATAGAGTATGTCGTGAATATATATTTATTAGCCAAAGTTGGAATTAATCCATTAATCTTTTACATTTGTAATGTTTGTTCATGTGATAGAACGATAAATGGAAAAGATAGAAAAAGGAATATTAAGATAGTTTGGGCGCATAAAGAGAATGGATGAAAGGGAATTGGTAAAATAAATATATAGAGCTAATGTGAGTGGTAATTCTATAAACCATGAAAGTTAGATCAAATAGTGAATGAGCTGAAACAGGCACGCAAAGTGTGAAAAACAAAAGCGCATATATAAAAAAATGCGCATAAATAAAGCTCGCGAGGTTTGCGAGAGGTCCTAAAAAGTGCCAATCGACATATTTTGTCTACACCAATTAAAACTAAGGGCGTGAGTTTATTAATGCTTGTCTGTATGTAACAAAATTAAAAATAAAAATTTAGTTTTTAAATCTTCGCTTTTTTTAAATTTTTGGATGTCTTTCCATTTGATAAACACTGTAATTTAAAATACCAATAGATTCTCAAAAGACAATTAACTTTAAACAAATGTACATTAAGGAAATGCTATTGACAAATAAATTTCGACTTAATTCGTTCATTGACTCTTTGTATTAAAATGAGCTGAATACCAAAGTTAAGTTGATTAGTTGGCAGGTCAGAGTGATATTCATTAAATTCAAACTATTCCTAAAAGGAAATTGAATTATTTGCATGTATATTGATTTTACCGATAAACAATATTAGCATTTTAATTTGGCTTTGTTAATTTTATATTACTTACATTTCCTACTTAGAATAAGTTTTGGTTTGAAGTACATCCTTTGTTTTATATTCTGTGATTTGTTGTTTTAAATCGCCACAAATTAGCCCATCTATATAAAACTTGAAAGCTCAGCAACACAACCTCTTCTCATGCAAAGACGATTTGAAAATTCTGGGTTTCATTCATTATCTTTGATCCTCATGATAAATGTAACTAGTTTTATTATTTCATATAAACACAAAATCGTGTCTAATAAGCAATACATCATGAGATTTTACTTACACATAATATACACTAACATTAAATCGCAAATTTACTTTTATTACTGGTTTGGAGTTTTTACTTAGTGTGAGACACTTACGATGGTATTCATAAAAAAAACATTGCTCCCAGAGCCAATACTCTTTGAAAAATGTTTTAGGTTAGAAATTAAATATTACCAATGTTAGGTGGAGCAAAGTACTACCATTATACTGGCTAGTGTATATTGGCTGCACCCGCAATTTTACGTCCCGTCAAGTGCAAGGCCTTTACTCTGAGACCCAACAACTATAATGTCTGCTTGCAATGTGTTCCACCTACTGCCATTCATACAAAAACTGAAGCTAAAAACTAAACTAATTACTATGCCTTAAATGGCGAATAAACGTATTTCTTCCGTATTGATTCAAATCGCACTCAAGTCACAAATAGCAAAACTAATTTATCATTCAAATAAATAGAAACTAAAAATAACGCCGAAACTTTTTGTTAAAATATTCTTTAAAAAACAGCTAACTACTTATGACCTTTGACCATTTTCGTGGAGTTCTAATTAAATTAAGTACGTATTAAAAAACAATTGATTAGAGAGAATGTTGAACCCAGTGCGGAAGTAAATCGATACTGTGATTATACGGTCGATCGAGCATATTCGAATACTCGGGAATGAAATTAAACCAATATTAAACTTTCATTATGGATTATTTGGTTTTAATTTCCCGGCTTTTAAAGACTGGACTGCTTAAAAGGAAAATGTTTTGAATGAAAACTCACTGCTATAAATCCGGTAAATATGGTAAAAATAAAGTTTCGTTGGTGATGGGTCTCCAAATGCATCGACCAAAAACTACTGAAAAAAAAACATAAACCCCATACACTTAATCGCCTCTTACGGCACCCGTGGGTAGAAGGGGTAGTAACATTTTAAACCAGAACTACACAGCAAACACCATATAATTCTTTGACTACCTTACGTGACAATTCATTGTCCATGAAATTTTAATACAATATCTCATGTTGGTCGTTAGAAGTCTAGTCAGTTCATTGAATGCCGTGTCTTATCGGCTTAGAGTAGCACTATCCCAGATTTTTCCCCTAGGACCCCACTAGGAAAATAACTTGTGGTCGGGTATACGCCCCCGTCGCTCTTGCCAATTGGCCTAGACCTCGCTTTTTTAACATACCCTTTTTATATTATAAATCGATAAAGGACATCAAACTTAACAACTTTGCCTATGGAATGCCTATCTAAAATATTGTAATTTTCAAAATATAATAATAATTAAAAATTGTCGTACCTAGTTCAAACTGAGAATGTATACAATGAGATTCCTTGCTTCAGTGAAAATAAAAAATAAAAAAAAAACATTTGATCTATGGTGTAAACAAAAACATAACCTCTTTCGGTATTTTCCAGTTCAATCGCTCGCTTACCGGTTTATTTTCATGATATTATTTTTCAAGGACGATCAATACAACTGGAAAATACAGAAAGAAGTTATATTTTTGTTTACAGAGCGAAAAGCATATATCAAATGTTTTTTTTTTTATTTTTTATTTTCACTGAAGCAAGGAATCTCATTGTATACATTCTCAGTTTGAACTAGGTACGACAATTTTTAATTATTATTATATTTTGAAAATTACAATATTTTAGATAGGCATTCCATGGGCAAAGTTGTTTAGTTTGATGTCCTTTATCGATTTATAATATAAAAAGGGTATGTTAAAAAAGCGAGGTCTAGGCCAATTGAGCTACAGTTTCAAAGGCTGCCAGCGCGAAATTCTTCTATGCTTTATTTCTTTTACACGTTTTAGTAGTGTTTGCGTTGCTACCTCCGATTTTTTTACTAATTCGGAAGGTCACTTGTCTATCTTTTCAGATAGAATGCAAATGTTGAAAACGCTTAACTATCAAATAATTTAAATCTTTTTGTTCATGAAAACCTCATGTGGGGATTATTACTAATAAATAAAGAATAAATAAAGGAAAGAAAAATTTCGACACAGGCGGAATCGAACCCGCGACCTCGGGTAGGTATACGCCCCCGTCGCTCTTGCCAATTGAGCTACCGTGTCAATGGCTGTCAGCGCGAAATTCTTCTATCCTTTATTTCTTTTACACGTTTTAGTAGTGTTTGCGTTTCCTACCTCCGAATTTTTTACTAATTCGGAAGGTCACTTGTCTATCTTTTCATATAGAATGCAAATGTTGAAAACGCCTAACTATCACATAATTTAAATCTTTTTGTTCATGAAAACCTCATGTGGCGATTATTACTTATAAATAAAGAATAAAAAAAGGAAAGAAAAATTTCGACACAGGCGGGATTCGAACTACTAAAACGTGTAAAAGAAATAAAGGATAGAAGAATTTCGCGCTGGCAGCCATTGACACGGTAGCTCAATTGGCAAGAGCGACGGGGGCGTATACTCGAGGTCGCGGGTTCGAATCCCGCCTGTGTCGAAATTTTTCTTTCCTTTATTTATTCTTTATTTATTAAAAGTCACCTTGTTTACCATATTTTCCTTTCTCAATTTCTGGTAGTCGAACCAGAAGAGCATACCATAAAAAACACATGCCATTTGAAAAAATCAACAATGGGTTCAAAAAGGCAAGCATCCATAGTGCACCATTCTTTTAGAATGATATACGACCATACAAATCATACACATCTCAAATCTATGCCATGAAACTGAAGCAATATTATCGGTCATATCCGCAAAAGACGATTTCCCACCTAAAACAAGGGACACTATTCGGACCACCCAAAGTGTGATGGCCACCAATCATAATGTAGCGGAAACGGTAAGTAGCGTGGTGCGGCGGGGGCACGTCTCATTCCACGCTCGTTACTTTGCCATTCTAATTATATACTTCTTAGTATTCCTGCGGCCCTGGTAGATTGTCTATCGAAATCTTGGGCTTATAATCAAAGCTTCACTCCAAAAAGGTGTAGTAAAACTGTATTTTCACCCACTCTTGGAACATGAGCGGCGAAAAGACTGCTTAAAAAGAAACACTCCTTAAAAAGTGTAAAAGAAACCAAGAAATTAAGAATTTCGCACTAGTAGCCACTTGACATTATAGCTCAATTGGCATAGCGACGGGAGCGTATACCCCGATGTCGCGGGTTCGATCCTCGCTAGTGTCGAAATTTTTCTTTCCTTTATTCCTATACACTAATCATATTAACTATAGCACATGTTTACGACAGTTTTGCTAGAATTGTACAAAGTTCTGATTGATAATATCATCTTACTCTAATTAGAACCGGTTGCGTAAAAATATGTTCATTAGTGACTATCTTTTCCTCCCATAGTTAAAACAAGATCAGCATTAGTAGCATGAGGCTTGTGAGAGCGCTAATGTCACATGAGAATTGAGAAACCGACGAGATTGCTCATACAAAATCTGCCACTATCTCACTTCTCACATGACATACTCGCTCTTAGACAACTCTTGCTACCGGAGCAGTATTGCTGTAATATTATTTTTAGTGAAAACAGTTTTCTGTCCATGTCAAACCATCGAAATAACACAACCTACCTTGTCCAGCAGGCGCCCCCAGCTGCCCTCCCGTGGTGCGCTGCCAGCTCAGGAAGCACAAGCCGAACCGCAAGCCCCGCACTCCGTTCACCACGCAGCAGCTGCTGGCGCTTGAGAAGAAGTTTCGAGACAAACAGTATCTTAGCATAGCGGAGAGAGCCGAGTTTTCTTCGTCGCTCAGACTTACTGAGACACAGGTGGGAGATGTTTTTATATTGACACATATCTACTACATGCCTACATGTATAGTAGGGACAGTAGATGTACATCGAAACGTAGTAGAGGTAGGCTTATAAATATCATGTGACTTGGCACCGTTTTTTCAGAGTACTCACTATGTGCTAAAAGGAGTAGCAGACGTAATAGAGGAATACTTGTAAACATCGCGTAAATTTTTTTCACTTCGTGTTCACACCGTGAGCACCCACTTTTTGCCTAGATAGTGGATTTACATAGCCTATCGCGCTTTTACAACATTTACGACGGGTAACGAGAAATACGGATAGCTTTAAGTCAAGAATTGGAAATTCCTCAGCCACTTTTGTAAGTTGTAGGGCTCTAAAATAAAGGAAAGTTTGTAATGGGTCTTGAACCTTATTGGCTATTAATCACTTAAAGCCTAACAATCACAACATTCTCGATGGAAACTGAAAAACACAACTGCATTCCTAGAAAAGTTACAAAGTGAGAGTGAGAATTTTACCATTACTACGTTAGCTAAACCGCATTAATTCAGTGTCGTGGACTATGATGGTCAACTCACACTCTTCAGATTTAAAGTCCTCGGTGAGGACATACATGATCTATGATCTGACCAAAATGTTTGTTCCAGGTTAAAATATGGTTCCAAAATCGAAGAGCAAAAGCGAAACGGTTACAAGAGGCTGAAATCGAAAAACTGCGTTTATCAGCTCGTCCTTTGTTACCTCCCTCATTTGCTCTTTTTGGGGGAGGGGGAGCTCCACCATTATTTGCAGCAATGGCCGCTGCTTCAAGACCTCAGCTGAGCTTTCTCGGAGGTCCACCTTCACATCAACACGCTATCAATATGAATATTCTCAATTCTTTACAACCACATTGACAAAACAACGTCGCGGGTTTTCGCCGTGATACTCAAAGCCCTAGTGATAGAACTGTATAAAATAAACTAGTTTATTATTTAACTAGTTTTAATTACAACTCTTGATTATTTATTGATTGGTATTTGTACAACAGGTAAACGTCACGCGTATTGCTGATTCTTATTTTAATTCTCAATCACCTGATATAAAATTCATGCAATTGACTGAATTTTAACATTCCTGATAGCTGTATATTACACCAATCTGAAGAGTTATACCGATATCAGTAAAATCGAGGCTCACACTCTTAACACAGTGCGATAATATATATTCAAAATAATATCAATCAATCAATTATCAGAAACGAAACTCACTGCAAAAGTTTTTCAGTGATCAAATTGTTTCAAGACTATGATGTGGTGAAGTGAATATTTTTGACCGTACAGTGACAAACTAAAATAACATTGAACATTGTGTATCTAATAAGTAAGTGCAATTTAGTATTTATATTTTACATAGAACTTTACTTTATGGCTATATTCATTTATTGTTTTAAACAGTGAAGTGGAGAAGTCTAAAACTAAATGACATACAAATTTCAATTAAAAATTAAGTTTCATAAAAATAATAATAAACGAAATAATTGTACAATGTTAGTAATTTATAAACCATTTTAATTTCTTTATCTATTATCCATATCTAAATTGACGAACGACATAACGATTTAATTATATGTCCATTTATGTATAATTATAAACTGTAGTATAAGTTTAAAAGTGTAAATAGTAGAAGTAAAACATATGTATTTATATTTTATGTATAAATCGATATAATTATAAGCCGACATTATTATTTTGGATCTAAATAAATAACTTTAAAACCATGTACAACAGTTATTACCCTATTAAAACAAATTGCTAAATTCTCGTTTAAATAAATTAAAAATACGTTGGTATATGGCCATATGAGGATTGTTTTTATAAATACAAAATAGAGTTAGTAGTGTTTATTTATTTTTATTATTAGTATAAAGTATGTGGCATTTTTATGGAATTGTTTCAACAAAGCCCATTTTTTATTAATTACAAAAATTTTCTATAATTAATAAAAAAAACATGTTAGACACTTTTTTAATTCCTGATTGAAATGAAAAGACTAATAAAATTTTCACCTTTGTTCCACAACAATCAAGGTGGAACTCAAGTATTTTTAACAATGACATAAATTCCATAGTAACGCCAAAAGTCTGTCTTCAGAGCATTTGTAAATACCATGAATTAAATTATAATTCGTTATTAGTATATAACTGTAGTTTTATTGATACGTACATTCATATACTTACGGCTATAAATCCCTAAAAGGGGTCGCCAGAGCTAAGGAATTAAAAATTCCTCAGCCACTTTAGGAAAGTTGAGTGGGGAAATGATGGTAAAATAAAGATTGTTGGCGATGGGTCTCCAACCGCATCGCCCAAAAATCCCTTAAAAGCCCCAATACCGTTAGTCGCCTCTTACGTACACCCACCGGAAGAAATGGGGTAGTGCTATTCTAAGCCGACACTACACAGCAAATACGATACGTCAAATGTGATACGTGATACTCCCAAATAAATTATTACAGTAAATTGGTAAAAGAGATGAGAGAGAAGAGAGCTAAAGTGGAAGGTTATGTTAGCAGAGGACGACCACGGAGGACACATTTAAACCAAATAGAGAGTGTGCACAAATAGAGAGGTTTGTCAGGATCGTTCAAAGTGGCGATCGATAATCTCTTCCTACCTCAATGGGAACTATTGGCGTGAGTATATGTATGTATGTAAGTTCTTTAGTTTCGGCTTATATTAGCACTCATACATTTCTTTTCGTAGGAGTCATAAAAAAACTTAAGGATTGGGGCATTTTAAGTCATTTTTCTCTCTTAAAACGCAACTCATTACTTACAATCTTTATTCAAATATCTTTTGTCCCGCTCAACCTTCAAAAGTGGCTTAAGAATTTCAAATGTTGAAGCCTGGGTTATTCTGCCCTCTGCCTCTTTTTCTGCCCTAATATAAATAGGTATGATTTTTTTACAAATATTTCATCATACACACGGATATTTATATTAATTAATTTCTAATAGTTCCTAATAACAATAAGTACAACTTAGGCAATAGGGGACCTATCACTAATAACAATTTATTTTTGTTATCATCTACCCAATTAGTGACAACCGTGATAGCCCAGTGGGTAGAACACTCGGTTGTCGTGCAAGCGACTAGTGTTCAAATCCTGGGTCGGGCCTACACCAATTTGTCTTTTCTAAAGACATATGTATGGTTAATTTATCATGGTTGTTACTCACCGTTAACAACCATGATAAATTAACATCGTGAGGAAACCCACATGGCTGAGTTGTACTTAGTCATGTGACAGTGTATTCGTACAAAACGGCGATAGGCCTGCCCCCTATCACGTGACTCTGAACACCAGGTGACAAAGTCACGTGATGTTCAGAAGTATTAGTACCTCTGCCAACCCCTTCGGGGATATTCGGCGTGAACGTTTATGTTATGTTATGTTATAAATTCACCACATAACAAACACATCTGAATCTTTGATTTGAACCCCCACCCTTCTACTGAAGGCTATTCTACACACTGAGCTATCACGTTTGTCACTAATTGGGTAGATAATAACAAAAATAAATTGTTATTAATGATAGGTCTCGAGCCACATCACCCAACAAGCATTTAAAAGCTTGTATGTAACCCGTGGGAAGGAATGTAATAGTGCTGTTCTAAGCCTGAAATAATATGAAAATCCAAACGTAATAAAATACAGTAACTAATGTCTCCGTTATTAAACGTAGTCTAGCGTAGCGTAGTGGCTTTTTTAAGTGATTTTTAGGCGATGCGGTTGGAGACACATCACCAATCTATTTGCTTCACAATCTTTTCCCCACTCAACTTCCAAAAGTGGCTGAGGAATTTCATATGCCGACGCTCTGGCTTCCCCTTCTAGGGATCTTTAGCCGTGAGTATATATGTATGTATGAATTCGAAGGATCTATAATGGTGTCAATACTGGAGCCAATTATACCTGACGGGATAGGCAGAGACGATAAATCATGTTTTAGTATAATCGGACCCCGATCTTTGTGACCGATCCGTGTCGCTGTCAAAAAGCATACAAATGTATAACATTAACCTCGTGATAGTTTCGCTTCCTACTCTTTCACCAAACTTCTTAAACGTGCTTGAGCTTAATATTTACTTAATCTAAATCTACAGTAGTGGGTCAATTATTTACTCAAATAATAGACTAGATTATAAAAAAACAATACCTTTTTTCTCCCCCGCGGTGATTTGATTGATTGACATAATATGTGAGCGACATGATAGTCCAGTGGGTAGAAGCGACATGATAGTCCAATGGGTAGAACACCCGTCCGAAAACAGAAGGGCGTGAGTTCCAATCCTGGGTCGGGCCTACACCAATTTGTCTTTTCTAAAGTCATATGTGTGGTTAATTTATCATGGTTGCTAACGGTGAGGGAAAACATCGTGAGGAAACCCACATACTGGCTGAGTTGTACTTAGTCATGTGACAGTGTATTCGTACAAAACGGCGATAGGCCTGCCCCCTATCACGTGAGTACACTGTCTAAGCAAAACGTGGGTACCTTTCTCTAGACATTAGATGGCGCTTGCCATGTGAGTTCAGAAGTATTGGTACCTCTGCCAACCCCTTCGGGGATAAACGGCGTGAACGTTTATGTTATGTCATATCAAAATGAAATTAATTGACTAATCGTAGTTTGGCTTAAATTAACTCACGCAAAATCATACACAGTCTTAATAGCTTTAAACTGTAATGTTGTTGCTTGTAGCGACCGTGATAGCTCAGTGGGTAGAACACCGCTTATCGTGCAGACGAGGAGAGTTCAAATCCCGGGGAGGGGGCTACACCAATTTGTTTTTCTAAACTCATGTGTGTGGTTAATTGATCATGGTTGTTAACGGTGAGGGAAAAATCGTGAGGAAACCACATAGCTAAGTTGCACTTTGTCATGGGGCAGTGTATTCGTACAAAAACGGCGAAAGGCCAGCCCGCTATCACGTGAGTACACTATCCAAACAAAACGGGGCACTCTGAACACCAGGTGACAATTAATGCCACGTAATTTTTAGAAGAAGAGAATAAGAATTAGTACCTCTGCCAAGGATATTTGGGGTGAACGTTTGAGGTTGGGTTGAGATGTTGCGCTTCTCCTCCAACTCTACCTCCAAGACCTAAATTTATTTTTTTTGTATTTATTATGATGCGATGATACAGCCCTACATTTGAGTTATATTGGCCGTGGTCACAATTAGTTTGTGCACTGCACTGACATTATTTACTCATTTTTAAGCTGAATAAGGTGTAAGTGCCTCAGTTAATGCCATAAAAGCCTTTAAAGTTAAAAAAATGCATTAGAAATTTTGTGTGGAACCGAATTTCTCGAGAGTAGCCAACCTTTATTTAAACAATTAAAAATATTACCATTGCCGTCGCTCTACATTTACGAAATATTAATATGTGTCTAAAAAAATATATCATCTTTTCAACTAGTGGAATCTTAATCACGGCCACAAAGAGGTAGCCACAATATAAAATTACAAAGTCTTAATATTAAAAGTTTATCAATTACTCAAATTTATTATAAAGGATGAAACTAAACAATAAAATTAAATTTTAATGAATATAAAAAAAAACTATTTATTATTATTTATTTTACCAATCGTTCTATACAATTAATGAATTTATCAATAAGTGTGACATGTGAATATGACTTTAGATTAAATTTCGCTGTTTTCGATTATTTTGTAAATTTTGCATATTTTTCTTTTCTTTTCGTTCTGATATAAGTTTTATGATTGAATTTTAATTATTTTAATATTTGGACATACATAATTCTCAATTTTAATTTTAGTATATAAAATTTGCACGCTTCATCGGCAGTACATATATAGGCATCTATTGTTAATACAACAACTTTTCACACTTGTGTACCGGCATAAACGATTTTTATTTTTATATATTTTTCAACATACTGGACATAAAATACAAATGAAAGTGTTCCCTTAGTAATGAAAATATTCTTTTTATCTCTCTCACTCAAAACCTCATGAAACTTCAACGGCCAACAAACTGTTGTCCACATAAAAAGCGTCATCCGTAAATAAACGAGCCAACATAATAACTCCACTTTTGAGTCAATTCACGTAAAAAGAAATGCTTTATTCAATTCTTATTTTATCGCGTCCCATCAAGAAACCCTTATAAGTAACCTGTATAATTTTCTCTTCGCACTGTAATAAATGTTCTGCGAATACTCTACTTACACTAACCTGCGCGGGAAACACTTATGTAGCCGTCTGTATCAGATACTCGGTACAGTCGACAACACTAATTGGTACCGTCAGCAAATAAAAAACGATCAGCTGCACAGCCATAGCCGATGATAATGCGTTCTTAATACACAGATTTGTATTCTGTACGGTCAGCAACGGAAGTTTTCTTTAATTACTCATTTTATTTATTTAGTTGTAAAAAGTGTATTGCGGCGATGCGAGCGTCGTAATTTATAGTGATTGGTCAGTTTCATTGAATAAGGCAATGGAGGGTGATTGAATTATGAGGAGTGGCTCTTGTTTTACCGTTTGATGACTTCCACAGGTATTCGTGGGGAGTGTTGGCGGATATCGATGGCTTTTATTGAATTGAGGTTATAATTGTAAAAAACTGACGAGTGTTCGTGAGGTATTTTTCATTCGAAATTTTTTTTAAAGGTTTTATTGTATATGTTTTGTTTTGTACTTATAGTAAATAAATAAAAATACGTTCATCAGGTAAATAAAACATCGAAACGTAAATTAAACGTGTAGCGAAAACTAAGCAAGGACTATTTTTTTTCACATATAGTTTATATACAGACGGAGTACATCAGGTATTTTTTTTATCCAATTATATATTTTAAATATATTAATTAAACGAAAATGCATTACACACACACAACTATGCATTATACTAAGGACACAACGCGAGCAAATATTCATTTTTATTGATTATCAAAATTCGTGGTCATTTTTGTGAATTTTGTGGCCAAATTTCAACCAGTGGACAATCTCTGTTACTAAAACGGTCCCTATCTTTACTACCGCGGCTTTTGGTTAATGTCATCGACCACCATTCCCATGGGATTATACGAAGATACTATCGATCACTCTTGCTTAACACTTTAACATTTCAACTACCTCATACCTCCCATTGTAGTTAGGCTAAACTTAAGAAAATTTAAATAGTCAGTATTTCCAAACAGGAACTTCATGCTTTTTATGACATTGACAATTACCTGAATTGAATGATGGTACGAGAGATGCATACATATATACACTCGCAGCCATAAATCCCAAAAAGGGGTAGCCAGAGCTTCAGAGCTGGAAACTCCTCAGCCACATTTGGAAGTTTATAAGGGACAAGATAGTAGAAATAAAGTATCTTGGGTGATGAGTCTCCAACCGCATTGCTAAAAACCACTTAAAAAAGCCCCACGCCCTTAGTCGCCTCTTACGAGACCGAAAGGGGTAGTGACATTCTAAACCGGCACTACACGGCATTTAATCTTTTTCATCTTGACATTTTATTTTAATGTTGCTAACGTTACCGAATCTAGGCCGCCAATTAAAGCAGGTCAAATTTGGACCTGTTTTAATTTGTCGTAATTAATTATTTAAGTTATACTATTACTGAGCCGTAACTTTGTACTTGGTGCTAATCTTGGACATTTATGAGTACCACTTATATACTGTACTTGTTAAGTGTACCGAATTTATACTTAAATCTGGATATGAGGTATTAAAATGAAAATAAAACAAATTGTTTTAGGGTTCTGTTACAAAAATATTTTAATTATAATCTTTATTCAAAGCAACAGGGCTCATATTGTTAGTAACAAGACTTATCAACTATTTTAGACACCTTGAAAAATATGATACCTATATATACGATGGAAATATAATGATTTAACGATGTTACCTGTATTTTTATTATTTTATAAAAAAAAATAAAAAATTACACTGTTTATTTCAAAAAATATTTACAACACTTGGCCAGACAGTCTGAAAACCTTTTAGATTTTTATTAGACTGTCAGCTCGGCTTTTTATTTAACTACATATTTATGTATACTTATATTCTAAAAACAATACATTAAATAAATAGAAGAAAGATGTGCATTTATACATCACAGCATTTAGAAAAATGATTTTTTAATATAGATAAAACCTGAGTTTTATTTTTATTTTGCAGTTTCGTTACAATAGTTTTCGGTAGATTGTTAAGCATATTTGGCATTTTGTTGCCATATGTCTCATTAGGATTAATAAAATTATTCCAAGGGTTGTTTATCAACATCACGAGATAATTACAATTAGAAGTATGTTTTTGGAACCTCATAAAGACCTCATACTAATAAAGAGTGTTTATTTGCTTATCTCAAAATAGGTAAACTTACACGTTTCTCTTTCGAAATTAAATCAAAAGTGGCTTTTTATTTTCGTCATAATATCAAATGTAAGTTGATCTTACCTTAGTTGGGCAAGGTGTTTCAGAAGAGACTAAACAATAAAAAACTCCTTTTTCCAAATACTCATCCATAACATTTAGCAATAGCATCCATAACGTGAACTGTTGATACCTGGAATATTTGTTAAACATTAGTAATTCCCATCATAGTAGGAAGAGGATACCTAAAATATCGTGTAGTGCCGGCTTAGAATGTCGCTACCCCTTTCTACCCACGGGTGTCGTAAGAGGCGACTAAGGTTATTGGGGCTTTTTATTGGATTTTTGGGCGATACGGTTGGAGACCCATCACCAAAAACCTTTATTCTTACCATCTGTTCCCCACTCAACTTCCAAAAGTGGCTGAGGAATTTATAATTCCTTAGCTCTGGTTACCCCTTCTAGGGAAATATAGCCGTGAGTATATGATTGTACCCTAAAATTCATCTACCTTCTGTCGTTTATTTTACATAATTCCTTAATACAAAATATAAATTAATCAAATTGGTATTTCATTCTATGATTTGCAATAGACAAGGAACCCTAAAATCAAACATAACAAATACATCTAATCAACATTTTTGTTAGCGCATACCAGTCTAACCCTTTAACTCTAATTAGAATCGCCCGAATTCTTACGAATGTTGCCGACCACCTCCGAAGACAGATTTTATCAGATAAATTTATTAATGCTGGTATTATAACAACCTTATAAGTTGCTTCGAGTAATTTTCAACTACTTCGTTCGGAATTTCAATAGATTAGATGAATGGTTGAGGTGTGGTTATAAATGACTCCATATATGTTGTCATTACGCCATATGTATTCATTTATTTATTAAAAGACAAGCAGCTTATTAAGAAAAAATAAAGGTCATTTGATTTCTTCTCATGTTAGTTATGACAACTTACTTTCTTTCTTTTTCGACTGGATTGGTTGCTGCTGGCCCTGTGGCTTGTGCGGCTTCACCATGACTTTATGTGTGCCGGGCAGCTGAGGGCCGCCCTGGCGGGGCAAAGGACTGTACCTGAGCTAAATCGGATAGAGCAAAACACTGTCATTACGAAATGTGTTATATACAATCATAAATTTTCCTGCAAATGGATAGTAAGGATAAAAAGGTTGTATACCACCATTGCTCAGTGGGTATAACAACGTTTATCGTAACGATGATGACGGTTCTAATCCCGTGTCGGGCCCACACCAGTTTGTCTTTTCGAAAGGCATATGTGTGGTCAATATAATATGATAGTAGTTAAAAGTGAGGGAAACCATCGTGAGGAAACACACATGGCTAAGTTTTACTTAGACTGTGTATTCGTACAAAAACGGTGATAGGCCTGCCCCCTATTACGTTAGTACACTGTCCAAACAAAACGTGAGTAGTCTGAACACCCGGAGATAATGTCACGTGGTATTCAAAAGTAGTAGTACCTCTGCCAACCTCTTTGGGGATATAAATTAACCACACATATGACTTCATGAAAAGACACATTGGTGTAGGCCATTTCCAGGATTTATATAATGTATAATATATCATACATAACCATTAAAACCCTCAGTGCTCTTACTATAGTTAGGACATCGGTAGTTCCTCCAGTGCCCTTAGGGCTGAGATGAGCGAAGACAAAATATGAAAGATTGGCTGTCGAGCCGACATCGCCGCATTGACTTAATGTTTTAATTTGCCTGCAGGTCTGGTACTTAGCCGGACAGCCAATTTGGTTGCCAATGACTGGCAGATAGGGTTGCCATGGAAACAGTTAATTTTATTGAGGTTGATGGTTGGACATCATATTGCAAAATTAAAATTTACTTTCATATATATGCAATGTATATTTTATATATCCCTAGTCAGTTGCTTTTGTATTAGGATAGTTATTCAATAAACTTTACTTTACTCGAAATATGTACATATAACTCACGGTTATCAATTGCAAGCAAAGGGTAGCATGAGCTTCATTATTTGGAATTCTTCAGCATTTCTGGAGGAGTGGGGAAGATTGTAAATAAATGGATGTATTCGTTTTGATAGTATTGACAGTGACAACAATTCGTCAAATGCAATAACTCATAATACGGGGGCCAACAGTCTATCATCATGAAAAATCAAATTATCTTCTATCGTACATACATATGCTCACAGCTTTAAATCTCTAGAAGGGGTAGCCAAGGCTGAGGAATTAGAAATTTCTCAGGAACTTTTGTAAGATGAGTGAGGAAAATATGGTAAAATAAGGGTTGTTAGTGATGGGTCTCCAACCTCATCGCCCAAAAATTCTTTAAAAGCCCCAAACCGTTAGTCGCCTTCCTACGTAAACCCACCGAAAGAAATGGGGTAGTGCTATTCTAAGCCGATACTACACAGCTAAATCAATAACGTAAAAAACAAGGCGTGCCAGCCCTAACAACCCACTTGGTTAGTTTATTGCTCAAGGGGGCAATGGAAATTGTTTTACGCCTTTCCAATGTCAGTGGATCTCTTCATTGCTCTCGCTAAATTGAATCCTAAGTGCGGCTCGAACGCGGAGAGACTAAATGGAATTGCCAGCGGAGCTACTCCATGTATTTATTATCTGTGATGTTAATTAGTTTTGAAACGGATGATAATGATTTGAATACTTTTTGGAAAATATCAAGACATACATAAATGTACTCACGGCTATAAATCGCAAAAGGGATAACCGGGACTTTAGAGCTAGGAACTCCTTAGCCACATTTGTAAGTTGATAGGGGACAAGATGGTAGAAATAAAGTATCGTTGGTGATGGATTTTCAACTGCATCGCCCAAAAACCAGTTAAAAAGCCAAAGATACCAAGATACAAAACGAAGACATACACGCGAGAAAAGCGAATAATAATGTCAGTAGAAGAAGACCACGGAGGACACATCAAGATCAGATAGAGAATATACGCAAAAAGGCAGGCTTCCGAAATATGAAGAATAAAAGAGCATCTAAGAAAGATTGATGACTATAAACAGAGCTCAAAAGGATTGCTTGGATCGTATAAAGTACAGGCGGTTGTTAGTCTCTGTCTCTGATTGAAAACTAATGGCGTTTGTATACATATGTATAACATAACATATACTCACGGCTATAAATCCCTAGAAGGGGTAGCCAGAGCTAAGGAATTAGAAATTCCTCAGCCACTTTTGGAAAATTGAGTGGGGAAAAGATGGTAAAGTAAAGGTTGTTGGTGATGTGTATGTATGTTAAAAAAGTGACACACTGCCTTTTTACGACTAAGATACGACTAGTTGTATGCAATCTCAAAATCCGTTTCAAGCTGAGTAAAATGATAATTGTTAGGTTACTTTTGAATTTTTCGCAAACCCAGAACTCTTTTTTATTCAAATTCACCTTTAAATAACTCGTACAATCCAATAACCATTTTACAACACACATAATAATATTCTATTAAACAAAACATTTATACCGCAATACGAGACGGTTGAAAATAATTATCAGAGGCCATAAAAAGAAATCTCAATCAAGAAATTCTCTCAATTAAAAGGGCTGTAACCGCGAGCCATAATATAGGTTATTGACAAATTAATCCTACGTTGTGGGAAGGGGCGGGCAGGATTAGTTATCGGTGGCACTTAGCAATTATACTGGCCTCGCCCACTCATAACTGAATTTAAATTGGCTTCGGCGCATACGCACGTATATCGTACATAGATATTTATAGTGTACGATTAAGAATATTGATTGTGATATTTTAATTTGCTTTAGTAATATTTTGCTATTTAAATTATGATAACGGTTTGGTTTTGAATATTTTATTGGATTTATGTTTTGACTCTGTTATTTAATTAAATTGATGAGAATGGTACATGTTGTTCTGAGTAGTGACATTACCTATATTAGATATTCCAAAGTCAACTCAAACTTAAATTTTAACGCCGTATAACCACGAAGAGATTACCAGAGGTACTAATACTTCCGAACATCACGTGACACTCCTTAACTATACAATTCTTATTCGTAACTCTAAACTTGATTGTAATTACAGAAATTACATTGATCATCCTAATTTTGTATATGATCAATTTGTAATTGATTAAAATCTAATTTCTTTTCGTATTGCTTACAAAAAATACATTGGTTTAAATATTTGGGAAGCAAGTTACAAGTGTTTTATATCTAAACTAAGGCTTTTAATACCTACAGGAAGCTTCGAGCTTCAACATTTATTTATTTATTTATTACATTTGGAACACCAGCAGCTTAAACAACTTACATTAAATGAAAAGTAATATAAAAACTATAATTTCGTTGTAAAAGCCTATTATAGGTGTACACGACATTTGTAAATGAAAATATTAAGACGGGAATTTATATAAACATAACAATACAAATCTATTAAAGGTAATTACTAATATAAAAAAAAAGTTTTCTAAGTACTAACTACAAGTCTATAAAAATGTTTAAAAAATAAAAATTCAATAAAACTACAACATTAATTGGTTTAGCTCACAAAGTATCTAATGCTACTTGTGACACACTTCTACTATGATCTAAACGTAACATAAACGTTCACGCCGTTTTTTATCCCCGAAGGGGTTGGCAGAGGTACCAATACTCCTGAACTCACATGGCAAGCGCCATCTAGTTTCCAGAGAAGGTACCCACGTTTTGCTTAGACAGTGTACTCACGTGATAGGGGGCAGGCCTATCGCCGTTTTGTACGAATACACTGTCACATGACTAAGTACAACTCAGCCATGTGGGTTTCCTCACGATGTTTTCCCTCACCGTTAGCAACCATGATAAATTAACCACACATATGACTTTAGAAAAGACAAATTGGTGTAGGCCCGTCCCAGGATTGGAACTCACGCCCTTCTGTTTTTCGGGCGGGTGTTCTTACCCACTGGACTATCATGTCGCTTACTATGATCTACTTACTAATAAATACAATTTACAAATATTATAATACATACATACATATACTCACGGTTATAAATCCCTGTAATTAAATTCTTGGTGATGGGTTTCTAACCGCATCGAACAAAAGTCACAGTCACAGCTCAACTTTCTAATATTGTAGAATATAATTGGATGGATGAAAAAATGGGGAAAGATATATAATAATTAATTTATTAATTTATTCACACAGCACAGTCCATTATTGTTAGTACTCCTTAACCCATTTTAGTAACAAAACAAGTGAAATGAAATAAATGCATTTTAATTTATTAATTCATTACTTAATAATCAGTCCGACCCAGTGTTTGAGGATGGGAGAGTCCACCTTGTCAGCAACAACCCACAGGATTCAAAAGATATATGTGGATGGTAATGTCATTGAAGGTTGACCACGGAGGACAAATTCTCTATTAAGATTAGACTAAAGAGATTAATCAAAGAGATAAGGGGGTAAAAAAGGCACTTTTCCGTAGTCTGAAGAATAAAAGAGCATTAATAAAAATATTGATTGTAGACGCGAGGTTTGCCAGGATCGTGTAAAGTGGCGATTGATAATCTCTACCTATCCCATTTGCACCTAATGGCGTATGTATATTTATGTATGTATGTAATATAAGTACAATTTGCAGTGCATATTACCATCTTTAATTTAAAAACATATTCTTCATCGCAAGATTAAATAGATAGCTTTACAAGGTACAACAAACTCCAATGCAAGCAAAATTGTTTAAAAACTGAACAGTTAATTAATCTTATATCTTTAATTAGCTCATCTTAGGACGATTCACCCACACATTTTGACGGTATTCTGCTTAAAAGAAAATTTAAATTTGCTTATTCAAGTTTTGCAACAAAAAATTAGGCTTTGTAGAAAAAAATACTACAAGATTTTTATACATCGGCTCACGGCTATAAATCCCGAGCAGAAATTCCTTACCCACTTTTGGTATACTGGCCACACAAAGTCTCCAACCGCATCGCCCAAAAATCCATTAAAAAGCCCCAATACCCTTAGTCACCTCTTAAGTATACCCACAGGATGAAACAGGGTAGTGCTATTTCAAGCCGACACTACACAGCAAGATTTTGATAAAAAGTTAATTGTAGTAGAAAATATGCTCAAAAGCTTGTCACCTAAATGATATTACGCTCGCTCTTACCTCAAATCCGCTTAAAGAAGCGGAACCGAAAAATATTTAGCAAAATGTAGGTACTAAATTAAGTTTTATTCAATTACTAAAATGACAACCCTTCAATTGAAATGTGGCGGAAATATCCAAATTATTTCGCACAAAGACATACGACTTGTTTTTATTGGAGCGAAGCTCCATTTACCCCCGACTTTTGTATTAGGCTTGTCACAGAACTCCTCCTAAACGGGTTGATCCGATCATAGTCAAACTTGGCACGATGGTTCAAGATATCAAGGAAAAGGTTTTAACGTAGACAAAATTTAGATAGATGTTACCATTGAGGAATATTCACCCTTGAAAGTTTCCCATGTAAGTCTATGGGTCAATTGTAAACCAAACTCGCCAATTCGCTTCACTTCGGCATCGCAAAGCAGTCATGCCCACCTACTTATCTGTGTAATGCCTGTGACAGCCTTTTATTAAAAATTTAAATGTTTTAACACGTTGAACGCCATGGCAGACACCATTTATCTGCCAGTGTGTATTCTCAGTGGGCTTCATGAAATATTAAAAAACAGTCAAAATTTGTTAACATATTTTTCCGGTTTAATTGTATGAAAAATGGGTATAATCTAATATGAAATAAATACAATAACGAAAAATAGTAAATATAGAGAAAAAATAGCTGGCAGTCACCATTATCTGCCATGGCCCAGCCAAAGCACTATTCGTTATTTCAGTGGAGGGGGCCACGCGGGTCACCTTGTCAACCACCCCCCGCACCCGCTTGCATGCTTAATTTTATACCCCAATGATGTAAATAATTAAAATCATAACTGTATGACACAATTTATTTAACTAAAAGTCATCCGTATAAATGTTAAACCAGAAATGTCAGAGAAAAAATGTGTCGGGTCCGTCAGGTCCCAAGTATCTCAAAGACTTGTAAGATTTTTGCCGCGCTAAGGCGCGAGGTTTGTTCTACAGCGCCCCGCGGGTCACTGCGAATAGCGTTCACAAACTTATTTATGTCTGCCAGCCCAGTAAAGACATTTTAACGCAGATCGTACTGGCAGTCAAACCGTGTCTGCCGCGGCCCGATGGACCCGGCTCATTGTCAGCCATACGGTGTCTGCCATGGCCCATAGGGCGAAGGCGTATTTTTTTTTGGGCGTTCAACGTGTTAAGATATACTTCTTCATAATTATTCTTCAAATTTTTGGACAAAAAAAAGGTATATTTTATTTAAGTCATAAATATAACAAACAATCAGAGTTCATAAAGTTTCAAAACCTGTTTATTTTTTGTATTCTTATTTATGTTCCTTTTCTCCTTATTTATCCTTAAATAAAGTCTTTTATGTCACCATCTTTTCCCTTTCAAATCCCTACAAAAGCAGAAATATCGTTTATTCGAAACTCTGTCTATCCATTATTCCAATTAAGACCGCCAATTGTACCTCACTGTAAACTGTTTGATCATATTATTATTTTTGTAAATTTGTGTTTGATGTGCAATAAAGAGTTATTCTTTTCTATTATTGTAGTTACAACCCTAAGAACAAGGAAAGTCTTTTTATGCATATTGAGATCATGTTTTCTGAAGCTCTGTCCATCCATTTCTGTAATTACAGTCGTGATTAAAAGCAAGTTAGTTTTTTACGTGTTTAAGTATTGAGTAGAATAGGCACGCTAATACCCAGGCTCCTCGAGTGAGTTATCAGGGTAAGGCTTACATTGGCGCAAAGCAATTAACAGCCGTCCGTTCACTTTATTATTTCGATCCGATTAATCGATTCCACTCTCGATTTTAATATCCGATAACGATCGATGTCCGAGACAATGAATTATACTTATTTGCTTTTCGTTTCGCGAATTTTAATCGATACGCCGATACGAATCATTTTTTGTATGTTTGTAAAATGTTTAATGTGTAAATCATGTTGGAAGACATTAAATTTCATATGAGTCTCTTAACCTTTCGTTTGAGTGTGATTGATTTCCAAATTTATATCTTTTTAAACATTTTTTCAAAATACGAAACCTGATTTATATCAATTAATACATACATATATACTCACGGCTATAAATCCCTAGAAGGGGTATCCAGAGCTAAGGATTTAGAAATTCCTCAGCCACTTTTGGAAAATTGAGTGGGGAAAAGATGGTGAAGTAAAGGTTGTTGGTGATGGGTCTCCAACCGCATCGCCCACAAATACCTTAAAAGCCCCAATACGGTTAGTAGCCTACTAGTAGTTACGTACGCCCATCGGTAGAAACGGGGTAGTGCCATTCTAAGCCGACACTACACGGCTCAATCATTTCATTTATATAATGAATATATCAATTAATCTGAGTTATAAAAACGAAACATACGTAAACCCAAAATCATTCCAGAAAGTTTAAGAAAATTGTTAGAAAAGTTACGTTAGGAGGAATGACTAGGCAGACGTATTACATTTATAAGTAAACAAACATAATTACTGCTTTGTAGATAAACGTAACATATAAACATAAACGTTCACGCTGTTTATCCCCGAAGGGGTTGGCAGAGGTACCAACACTTCTGAACTCACATGGCAGCGCCATCTAGTGTCCAGAGAAGGTACCCACGTTTTGTTTGTACAGTGTACTATCGTAATGAGGGCAGGCCTATCGCCGTTATTGTACGATTACACTATCACAATGCGAAGTACAACTCAGCCATGTAGGTTTCCTCACGATGTTTTCCCTCACCGTTAACAACCATGATAAATCAACCACACATATATATATGACTTTAGAAAAGACAAATTGGTGTAGGCCCGAGCCAGGATTGGAATTCACGCCCTTCTGTTTTCGGGCGGGTGTTCTACCCATTGGACTATCATATCGCTTTGTAGAGTGTAGAGCTATCACTAGTTTGGTAGTAATATCTTCAGGATAAGAAATTACTCAGCCTATTTTGGAAACGAGTGAGGAAAAGATTCCAAAATAAAAGATGTTGGTGATATGCTCTTATCTCGAACCGCATTACCCAAACATTACTTTTAATTAACAGGCAACCAATACCCTAAGTCGCCTCTTACGAACAGCCACGGGAAGCAATGGGGTAGTGCTATTCTATGCTGATACCACACATCTTTTTTACGAATAACTTTATAATTTATTTAGCTGACTTCCGATAGACCATCTTGACCAACCAAGTATGTAGCTATATAATTATTATGAAAACTTTTGTAGTTACTTAGGGCCAGTTTTTTGATCCGGAGTTAAAAATATAACCATTTGTTACATTGACTATAGTTAAATGTCTAACCAGTAGTCAAATCGTAAATCCATTTTGGTTCGATATTTGACATTAGTTACTCTAACCACGACGGGTCAAAAAATGCATTTTGCTGATATCTAACTAATAGTTACGATATTTAACAAATTGTTGAGTTAACCACGGATAAAAAAACTGGCCCTTAGAGAAACAAGTTTTATTAAAATTATGTGGTAGCGATAGAAATATATTTAGAAATATATTTCACATCAATATGCCCTAACACGATATGTAGCCTAAAGAATAAACCTGACAAAGAATTGTTGATTACCTAATTTGTTGAGTTTGTAATATACGAGTGTTAAAAGGGGTTTGGGTTTAGAAAACAAAACCTATAAAGTATACCGTGTAGTGTCGGCTTAGAATAACACTACCTCATTTCTACCCGTGGGTGATCGTAGGAGGCTATAGGGGCTTTTGACGTGACAACGTCTTAAATTAGGTTGCGGCTGGGAGTCACTTATGAAAAAGTGTAACGCCCGGTAACGTTATGATGAGTCACCGAACGAGAGAGAGGCCCGCCGAATGCCTTGCGTCTCTCTCCCACTCAACTATGATCGGTCGGTGAATGTTTTAGTAAACAAAATATATTTCTATAGTTAAAATTTGTGCAATTCTTATTTTCATTCAATTCCTTGTTCCTATTGTGCAATTTAATTATATTCATATCAATAAATATTCTACCGAGAAAAAGACGTTGTTACGTAAAATCTTCGCCCGTAAAACCGACTTTACAGGCAACCATTTTTTTTGTGGTTTTTGGGCGATGTGGGTGGGGACCCGTCACCAAAAGCATTTGTTGTTACCATCTTTTCCCAATCAACTTCCAGAGGTGGCTTAGGAATTTTTCATTCCAGGGCTCTGGCTGCCCCGTTAAGGGATTTATAGCCGTGAGTATATGTGTGTATGTATGTATCTATAAAGTAAGTAAAATTACAAAACCTTTTAGAAGACTCTTAAATGCTTATTTGTTCAAGACGCTGAATAAATTCATATTGTTACTCTTATACGTGCAGAACTAGACGGCATAATCGTATTTAACTCAACTGATGAACTAAATGTTAAAATTAGTTGAGCTCACAAGACAATCATGCCGTTCTCGATTCAAATATAAACATAGGTCCTAATCGCACTAACAAAACCAATCACAATAGCAGAACAACGAACTGAGCTCGCAACGTCTCACTGCGACAAGGTTCCATGTCGAGCCGCGATGACAATCTCGAAATCAGGTAGCTAAAAGCAATTTGTGAAATTACTTTCGTAGAATCGAAATCAATTAAAGGTGCATATACACGGAGCAAAACCCGCTCGGCCGGATTTCTCGACCGGTTTTTTTAATTTGTGTTTTTGTTGTCATTTCCAAAGTAAATGGTATCGCGCTTTGCAAACTTGTAAGCACATAATTAAAAATAAATAAAGATCAATTTACAAGTCGTTATTTTATTATGATATCCCGCAAATGTCCTTAATGGTTTTGTGTTGAAATTAAGAGTTTTCGTATGGCTAGTTTCGGAGTTTTATTTTACGATTATAAGATTGTATTACAAATTAATATAGCTTTATGCAATATATCAGGTAGTTTCCTAGAATCGATATTTTTAAAGATATTTGATCATTACTTTTTGCCAATTACGGCTGTAACCTTATCCCATGATATTATCGCTTATATTATATATTAGTAATATCATGTTCCTACAATAATTATAATATCTATAACCTGACCACGTAAACTAACAAAGTTTAAAACCAGAACGTTTGACCTAAACCAAGTAAAATTTCTTTAGTGTCTGGTTTTCTTAAAAAAAACATGTTTACGAGCCGATATGTCAAGGTTTAGTTTTTAACAATGCTATGGTGAAGATTCCAACCTTATTAAATTTGTCTAATTTTTAATTAGTAGAATATAACTTGTGGTGGAACAGATGAATATACAAACATACATAGCAATCATAAATCATAGGCTACCTTATTGCTTCGCAGTAATTGGAAAAATAACGCTTTTTTCACAGGTTGCTTTTGGCGCTTTAGCCTATGCAGTTTCTGTAACATGAGTGATGTGTGCAAGCTGTAATAAAAAGTAAAATTACTAATTTGAATTAGTAGCTTGCATAGCCCATCTTTTTTCACCAATAGCATGCTACCCGAGTTAGACGAGCAAAAGAAAACTAGAACGACCCCTTAATTCATATTCGATCGTCTCTTGCATCACAACTTGTAAGACTTTAGCCGTCAATGTCGTAAAAATAAACATTTTGACAGTGACATTATTGCGACTTAGGCGCTTTTCAGACGACGGGGCGGGGAGGGCCGGTCAATTTCACTGCAAAGGGTAGCAAAAAAATGTTCCTATACTACAAACGCACACGGAAGGCAACAAGACCGCGCCGCAGACATCGACGGGCAGACGCCGTTTTTATTGTTTCGCGGTCAAAAAGCCCGCCCCACGCCGTCGTCGTCTGCAAAGTGCCTTACAGCACAATCGAGATGGACACGCAAAGATCCGCAATACAAGAAAAGGTTAAAAGTAGGTATTACACGACATGACACAAAGGGTATGGTAGCAATTAGTGAACATGCAGTGTAATATGCTAACTTATACTTACTCAGACACACTACAAATTCAGTTGCTACTACTCTTTGTACCATGTACTACATTCATTTATAGGTCCAATTAATCATTACTTTGTAGAGGGAGCTCTACCTGTACTAAACTTTTTACAGTTCTGCTGTAACAACTTGCCATATCACGTGATTACAGTATCATAGTAAAACGGACTCGACAACAAGGTGACATTAATTGCATCACATGATACACAGATAAATATAAACAAATTTTAATATATTGTATAATTAATAAGTTCAATGTCGTTCATAACGTATATATTGTATAATTAAAGCTTTACACTACACTAATGATTTCAATTAGTAAATGTTACTTTGATATTATTGCATAGCGATCGACGAATCTAATGTAATGAATTTCTGCATAAAACTAACCTTAACTTATGCCAAAGTGTAATTTGCGGCTTATCAGCAAAAGTGATCGATTAAAAACATCATCTGTATAGGTCATCATACTTATTACAAAATCTTTAAAACAGACGAACCGAGATGGCAACAAAAAAGCTATTTATTTTATCACAGCTAAAAATATACACGATACCATTTTTATAGCGCGTACAAATTAGCCTCATATTAATTTGTTTAAAACAAGTCTACTAACAATTTAAACGCAAGTCTTTCATAAGATAATTATATCCCTGCATTGATAGTGGCTGCAGTTAATTAAACAATAGTATGAATAAGCTCGGAACACAATGACAAAAACAAAGAGTTTCAGTGTACAACAAAACTATTTGGAACTGAAACACAAAATAAATGACACTGGCAGCTGCGTGATCGCTGGTTCGATTTCCTAAAAAGCAGAGGTACAATGATGTTTGCTTCGTAGAAAGGAAGACTCGCCGTTGTTTAAAAAATAATAAAAATATATATGTAACCCACGCTATTTGTTCCTTTTGGGTAGGCAGATAGTATCGAATCGATCGACACTTTACACGTTCTTGGCTCTTACACTTGAGTTACATTGACTGCCCAGTCAACATGGCATGGTATTTTGACTGTCGAATCAACATCCAAAAGAGGCTAAGGAATTTTTATTCCAAGGCTCTGGTTACCCGTTTTGGGATATAAAGCCGTGAATATATGTATGGGTAAATTTATTGCACTTCTGATACATGCGACTGATACGCAATAGCTATTTAACGAGTGAAACCAAAAACTGACATATTTCGTAAAAAAAAACCTTATTTTCAACTTATTTTAAATTCTTCCTATTACCTATTCATCCAACCGTACTTACTTACTTTTGTAATATTTTAAATTCGATTCCAACTAATCTACAGCCAGTGTGGTAGTAATATCGCAGTGTGGTATCCTCTGACGGAATACAAAGCCGTTCGGACGACCGAGATGGAATGATTAGCACAAAATCCTCAATCGCTGTATCGTGTACTACTTTACTTACTTTATTTATAACGATATTTTTAAAACAGAGCTAATTTTACTCACCTATAAACCTTATCAAGAAATTAATTCACATTCAGGTAAGCGGGTACTATTAATCGCGTGATTACACAATAAAAAAGTTTTAATTTTTAATTTGACGAATCTGAGGTAAGAAACATTTTCTCATACACATATTTTTATTCTCCCTTTGAAGTTTTTTCTATCGGGTTTTTAAACGTATCTTACTTTTTATCCGTATTCTACTACGAACCTGTCTTTTATTGATTTGTTTACTAGGTAACAACTACCTTTCTCAACAAGTATGGTGTACAAAAAATGAGGAAAAGTATTCTTAAACATAAAAAATACTTAATTTGCTTACATTTGACTTGTTTCACTAAATACCTAATTGAACATTAAGAAAATAATCCAAAAAAATAATAATATGAGGCATTCCTTTGTCCTCAATTTTTCTTGGACATTTAAAAGTGTGAGGAGATTTAGGAAGGCATATTTAATGGTTGGCACATTTCCTTAAATCCCTGCATTCTTTGATTGTCTCGCAAATATTCCAGAGCAAAATAATATATTATATTAGATGACTCTACATAAATTTTATAAATGGAAGAGAAAAGGCAAACAATGTAAATATTCGTTATGAATAAAATATTCATAGAAATTGGTTAGAGCATAAATACTAAGGACAGTGAGAGTGTCATCAAACAGTCTTTGCCTTATCTAAAAGAAATAAAAGATGTAAGTGTGAAAGTAAACAACTATGCTCCCCAAAAGTGCCAATTTTGGTTGAAATAAAAACGAAAAAAATGATGAAATAAATTGGTGGTGGGATATAAACAGGAATATTTACATTAAATTTAAAGCCGAAACTTCATGATGCCTTCATATTAATATGACCGAGTTTATTTTACTTCTTTTGTTTCTTGTCTTCAAAAAAGTTTGTTTTAGTGTTATTTAAATTGTCACTTATAAATTCTTAAATAATATTAAATATGTTTTCGTGTGAAGACGTGTTGAGTGACTGGTCAACTCCTCTTAGGGCTATATATTTACCTGATTTAGTACTAGTAGAACTTAACTAAGGTTAAAACAATGTTACTTGATAATTTACAATAATTAAAATAACATTAACTAGACACACATTTATTTCTAATTTATTATGTAGAAAACATTTATCGCCCTGATTCATCAGATAAAATCTAGTAGCTTCTAATTAACTTGTGATTTTAGTAATAATTTAAAACACGTTTTCTAAGCGAACGGCAGCCATTAAATATTTCAATCCAATTATCTCATTTAACATTCTCGCTTCCGAAAATTTCTAACAGGACATTATGTTTTGAAAAGGTGCCGACTTAAATATATTCCACCGTTTCTAGAAATACATCTCGTTTAGTTATCGATATTACCTCCCAAATAGTATAAGATTTGAGTAGATAAAGCCCTTCACGAGGACTTTACTAATTGGTGCAATAAATTTGAACAGTCTACCAAATCCAAAATGACAGTCTGGCTTTCTTTTCAAGGCGGACTTTAAGCTCTTTTGTTTCTAAGAATCGATTGGAGTCGATCAACACAACACAAGCAAACAATGAAAATCTGTCAAGATGAAGTTCCACGAACGAACGATTCTCATCTTTATACAGTCCAATTATTGAAAGAACGTGAACAAAATCGCATCCACGAACTCGAACACAATTTACTTTAAATTCCCAATTGTGAATTCGAAAAACTCAGTTGAAACACTGGATACTAAACCGTAGAGCCGCTTAAAAAAACAAACAAAAATCTCTCTAATGAGGAGCGTCCGAAAACGTGACGTGGCGGTGACAAAATGTTGAACGAATCTCCAATTTCACAGAAGTAATATGGAACTTATGTAAATAGAGAAAGGGTATAAAATCGATTGGTTTCATCTGCAACATTGGAATCGTTAATATAGAGTCGTCGCGTACGTTTGTTCAGCGCGCGTCATGAGGATGGAAGCTTTTTGTCGTCTTTAATTATATTTATTGTTCTCGTTATTTATTTATTGTTTCGTGTTTTGTGGCTCGCTACTGTGAGTCGTTTTTAATGATTTCCTTGAAGATAGCGGTCACATCCAAATTGGGTCGGTTGAGCTTGCGAACATGCAAATTTCGCTTCTTTGCATACGCAAGACAACGAAAAAACTCACAATCGGGATTCAGATCGGCTACAAATGAAAACATCATTATGCAGAGCACAGACGTTTTCGAACAAAAACTCTTAAATAAGGGTTTAATAAATTAAGTACCAACCAGTTGGGAAAATATTGATACATTTGTTCAATTACATGCACCGCATGCATGAGGTTTTTGTTAATACACAAACGATACCTCGACATAGTGAATTCTGGTTTTAGTTTATATTGGTAAAATTCATGAGGAAAAAAGATATTATTTATTCCTACTTGTTAGTTGTGCTCATTCCTACCTAAAATTCTTTTTATACTCCTTGTCATTTCAATTTTCAACAAGAGACTATGCCAGCACCACTCTCGCAGAAATTTTCACACAAAAAATATGTATCGCCAACAATATATGTTTAATAATGTAACCGTTTCAAGGAAACTTATTATCTTTTTCTCAAATTGAGCTTTAGCTATATTGAAGCTTGAAAAGTTTGTGTAGAAATCATATCTATAGAAACTGATGAAGCAATTTTTTTCTATATTTTATCATTCACAAATAGTTATTTGAATGGGTAAATAAATATACTGCAAAATAGTTTTGTAGTCATGAAATACTTAACAAATCTTTTAATATCCATTCAAAATGTAAGTTACAAAAACTTCAATGGTTACAATCAAAGAAGGTTGCCAAACTGAGTCGATCTTTTAAACGGTACTCCTTTTAATGAACTCTGACAATAGTAACAACTTAATAAAATGAAAGTCGTAACTCATACTTCGCAACACTCTGTGGGCAGTCTCGATCATAACAATTTTTGCATCAACTTTCTTAGAAAACGATTTGGGTCTTTAGTTTAGTTAAACCGTCTTGGTACTTAGGTAAAAACACACACAAAAAATATTTTAAAAGACTTCGCCAGGTTAAGACTTTCCAAGCCTTTAGTTATACATACATATACTCACGCCAGGGGGGGGGGCAGCAAAACAAGGAATAACTCGGAACCATACCTTGTTTAGCTAGCACACATTCGCTCAGTGACCGTGAGTGGAGCAAGACTCAGGAGTGTGTAGTCAAGTTTTGAAGAAAATTTAGATTTTTTGGTTTGGCCTTTGGTTTATTTCTGTATTCTTGTATTTTTTTAATGATATGAATGAAAAGATAAACCCTATAAAATATTAAATTGTATCGTCAAGTTACATAAAAGTTTACTATTTTTGGTGGTATTTAAAGCAAGAGTTCATTTATTTTTGGGTAATAAAAGTAACTTGTAGTTGAATAATTACCCACATTTTTTCGTATTACGTTGGAGTTTAGTTTAAGAAAAATACAAAACGAGAAGAAAACTATATTCAAGTCAAGTCCACTTAAAAAACAGAAATATTGCAACGAGCTTTACTATTACCATTAAAAAACTAATCATTATAGTATTAATTTAACCACTTAATTTAATATAAAAAAATGCATAAAATAATTATCACATTTTTTTTAAGTTTGTTTGAAAGAAAATACCTACAAGAAACGAAAAATAACTCGCACAATTCTTGTGCACACCGAAGATACTGACATATAATTAACAGCACTATCCCAAAGTTTATTTGTTAGTTACAGTGTTTTCATTTTATTTCAAACGTTTCCTAATATTTTTATATTTACTTTGCGTAAATTATAGTCACAAGTATCAACTGTACATCAACAAATAAGTGTGTATAAAATCTAAACATTGAATGAGTACCGAATGAATGAACATGAATCGAAAAGAATTACACAGCAGGTTTTATTTTACATCACACAAATCTGGGCTAACAATGTGTAGGCAACAATTAATTATATTTTTTCTATTTCAAAGAACTACAACTTTCCTTAATATTTCTAGCGGTTTAAATGTCGCTGATCAATTTAGTAAGCGTTACTAAGAGTATATTTTTTTTGTCATAGTATTTATTCCTTTTTAAATGTTCTAGTTTTAGAAATATTAAAGTTAAATAAACATCAATAAATATAGTATATTATCGTCTTAGAGTACTTTGTATTGAAAAAGTGCAAAAGTGACATTAATAGCTATTAACAAGGATTTCAGGATCGGTTAGTGATGTGGCAGAAAAACAATAAAATTTAAAATTAAATTTCGATAGGAGATAGTTAACTTTATTGCCACACATACTTGCCATCATGTAGTAGTTTTATCTCATAATTAATGTACAAATAACTCAAGAAGTTCAAAGAATGATTTTCCAATTTTTTATATTAACTCTACATTTCTTCACTTACTCTGCGTAGATTGAAATCAATTTATTATTTATGCCATTATAAACTTGGTCAAATTATCATTCATCTAAAGTCATTTTAACCCTAATTCAGTAAAGTAATTCATGAATAAGTGACCTACATCCAACCAATAACAATATCTAATATCTAAGCCATATCAAAAGAAAATGTACATAAACTTTAGAAACTCCAATCCCGTCAGAGAAAGAAGCACAGAGACAAATCACAGTTATAATTACATTTAATTAATCTCCCACATTAACAACAATAAAACGGTCTGTGAGTAAACAGTAATACGGGTAATTACATTTACCGAGCATTTTTATTCATTAAAATAGTCGCTGTGAAACTGCCATTGTCGATGAGTACATTTATATGAAAAACTAAATGAATGCAGCAGTTTTAATTAATTTTATTAGACAAAGAATGTACGATGTATACGTTATGTGCTGAACTAGCATTATCGCCACCTCATTAAATGAATGTGTGTGAGAAAAATTGTATCGGAGTGTATACATTGCATCGTTTAAATTTCTAATTTTCATTCATTCATTTCGGTATATTTCACTCTTTAAGAGTTAGCTGTAAAAATTATTAGGAAACATAACCTTATCTAACTACGAAACTTATATATACGATGTGTTTATTTTAATATATATCAACATTATACTTACGGTAAATAATCCCTAAATAGCAAAACCAGAGCTTAAGAATTCGAAATTCCTCAGCCAGTCTTGGAAGTTGTTTTGAAAAAGATTGTTAAATAAAGGTAATGTTAGTAGAGGACGACCTCGGAGGACACATTTGGATCAAATAGAAAATGTGCTCAAAAAGGCAGGTGTCCGAAGTACGAAGAATAAAAGAGCATGTATGAAAAGATTCATGGATGTGAATGAAGCTAGAGAGGTTTGCCAGGATCGTACAAAGTGGCGATCGATAGTCTTTGCCTACCCCAATGGGAACTAACAGGCGTGAGAATATGTATGTATGTATGTATGTTAAATAAAAGTGAGGAGTCTCCAAGAGCACTGCCCAAAAATCACTTCAATCCCCAATATCCTTAGTTGCCTCTTACGAACCCCACGGCTTCCGTGCAAAACGGGGTAATATAATAAAAGTGCCTAAAATAATCCGTCCAGTGCCTACATAGCGACTGTATTAATCTGTATTTAAATATCAATGAATTAATTAAGTCCATATATACTGCTATATATCATCACAAAGTTTTGGACACTCTTCACCAAAAAAAAAACGATTGATTTTTATGATATGCTTTTTGTATATTTTGAGTTAGAATCTAGGTTAATTTATACGAAGTATCGGCTACAAATAGCACAAACCTATTTCTTCTTGTTAGAATCGTACAAGGACTAATAGTATTGGGGTTGATCTAAGTATTGGTCGGAAAATGTGGCTGAAAACCTTTTACCTGAAAACTTTTTAGGGGTTTATAGTTGTGAGTTTTAAAATAAATTCAAACTCTTATGCCAATGGCCATGTCCTAAGATACTCTAAGACTCTCGTTTCCTCATATTCATAATTCATTCATGCATACTCTATTATTTATCTCATTTCTTGAATTAATGTAAAAGTCATCAAATCGTAGTCAACCAAAAAAGGTTAATAAATTGCATTGACTTTCGTTTATTACCCGCTGTTTATTTTCTCCACCGCCACCAATTATCACGGACATTCACACATTCTGAAATAAATTTATTAACAGATCAACAGAACCAATTAGCTTAATGACTAATTAACTTGCCATTTCCCAGTTTTCCTGGCCACAGGAAAATGCTAAGAATGACAGAGCTAAAAACCTGCCGTGATTTTGTGATTTGCCAATAAAATACCACTTGAAGTTAAACGTAGCGTAAATTGTTTATTAATTGTAATTACAGCTGTAATTATGACCAGTCACGATATTACATATCACATTTTTCATAAGTCATAGCGCAATCTTAAATGTATGTAACTCTTGTAAACTTTACGTGAATATTCCACACTACTGGGGCGTTGTTACCCTGTATGGCCAGTGTATGGATAACGATCTTTCAGCGACATCTTTAAAAAATGATGCCCTCTTAAGAGCTCTTGGATTAATCCAAGGCAGATATTATGCATTTTACATACAGGGATGGCTTTTCTTCTGACAGTGTGACAATAGTTTAGTGTTTATTTAATTTATTTTAAATCGATTATTGTTTGCCTTATACCTATCTATCTTTCTTTCAGTTATCATTCAAACTAACATTCAATTGGTATATTGTAGTGATACGTATACTCTGCCTAGTAGTAATTGTTTCTAATATAATAGAACATACTAAATCACTGAACTACTGTCTTTGTAATTTGTTCTAAACTCTGTAAATAAAAATGTAGTTATGTCCCTTTCAAATAAAGCAGTAACTATATATTTCATTTAAAAACAGAGTTTTGATTAATTAAAACGTAAATATGTTTTATTCATAAATTTTAATGGCTACTGAATGACAAAAAAGTTCTTGTACTTTCCCAACCATAATACAATTTTAATACGTACCCATTTCTTACCAAACTATTATTACAAAACATGAATTGAGATACCAAACTGAATTTCTGAGACTCGTTGGCGTCTACATCGCAAAAATGCGCCGATATAAAAAAATACACAAAAGGGTGCCCATTTCATGGTCAGTTATTTGTCCCGAAATAATAGTCCCATATTCATCATCACTCCACGCGATCCCACGGGACATTAAAATGAAGACGTAATAGATTTCACAAGCTCTTACAACAGGAGTAGCCTTTTTTTCTTTTTTTTTTCTGAATCGATCCCATTCATTCAAATGTGAATGATTATTATTTTTCATTTTTAATAGTCACCTGTGTCGAGGCATCGTATAAAAATTTGTTGTGATGAATAGTTAATAATTTATGACTGTCTTTTAATTCTTTTTTCTGCGGCAAAAGGTATGCGTCGAAAAAATATGTGAATCGAAACTTATGAACATGAATGAAAAATATGAATTTGATTTTAGTTGGGTCCATTCATAAGCACCATTGAATTCTTTAACATAACTCATTGAATATTATTTTTTGCCTATAGTTTGAAATTGTTAACCGTATTCTATTGTGGTACATGGCTGCCGAAGTAATAAGGTATATTGCTGTTTTAATTATTGATAAACATTATTCTCTGAACCATCTTACACAGATTTCTGTTAACAGTTTGTATTTTCAATTTTTTTGTTACAATTTTATTATTTTACTTAATCTAGTTTAAAGAAAGGTGTTTTGACTGTGTCAAATTGTACATTGAGATTAAAATCAAAATCCATTTAAAATAATAAAAAAATGCCTTATTATTTTCTAAATTTTCTACTAATCTGTTAGATTTTCACCTTCAGAAAATTTTGCTAGTATACCAAAAAGATACGAAGAACCATTTTCACAGGTTGACAAAAAGAGAAAATGTCTTACCATTTTTTTGGACATAAAAAAGCATTCGGTACTGTATAGCTTCCTATTCTCTTTCAAAAACTTGAAGACATTGGCATTAGAGATGTCCCATTAAGGTTGTTAACTGACTATCTTAAAAATAGGGCACAGTGCGTAAAGATTGGAGACTGCATTTGTCAGGAATCAGGAATCACCTATGGAGTGCCCCAAGGCTCAGTCATGGGCCCCACCTTATTCTTGATTTACATTAACTCCCTTTGTAATATGACCGTAGTTGATGGACAAGTTTTCTCGTATGCAGATGATACTGCTTTAGTCTTACACGGAGATAACTGGGCAGCGTTGAAAAATTCCGCTGAGCATACTCTGGCAAGGGTGACAAAGTGGTTAACTCAAAATTGCCTTTCGTTAAACACAAACAAAACTAATTCAAAATACATTCATGTTATTATGACCTCTGTTCTCAAGCATTTGTACCTAGTTGCCACTGCGATACTATTATCAGAGTAAAAACAACAAAATATTTGGGGATCATTATTGACCAACATCTAACATTGCCATGTTCCATTGCCATACCTAATCGCCATGTAAAGAGATTTTACTATAATCATTATATTTCGTACGATCCGGAGCTCTTATTTCTTCTCTTATTCACCACTCATTTTCATTTGTTTAACAATTTATTATCCTTTTATTACAAAAAAACTGTGGTTTGTGGATTTACATTACATACAATAATAAATTAGTGGAAAATATAGATCAAAAGAAAATCATAAAATACTTGTAGAAAACTGTTGTTTGATAGTTAATTTACCATACCTATGTTACATACGACCGATTTCGGAATAGAGCTCTTTCGCTCTTTCGCATTGAAATCTTAACAACTGAATGAGACAAAACGATACTTAAGTCGTTCTCAGATGGAATATTCAATTCAGAAATCGGGCGATAGTCTTTCATACTGTTTAATTAATGTTACTCATTTTATTAGAAGATTATTAAATGCTGTTCATAGTGCCTACAACTGCGGCTTGTAGTAATAGTAAATTGAACAACTTTTAGAATCGTTTGACACACAAATCTATACTTTTAGCCATTTGGGGTAGGCAGAGACTATCGATCGCCATCCTGGCGAGCTTCTCGAGCTTTACCTTTCATGCGTTCGTCAATCATCATCATCATCATCATTCATCAATCTTTTTATGCGCTTCGTCATTGTCATCACCATACATATACTCACGGCTATAAATCCATTAACGGGGTAGCCAGAGCTTTGGAATGAAAAATTCCTCAGCCACTTTTGGAAGTTGATTGGGGAAAAGATGGTAATAATAAATGTTTTTGGTGACGGGTCTCCAACCACATCGCCCAAAATTCATTTAATAAACTCCTGTACCCTTAGGCGCCTCTTACGATCACCCACGGGTAGAAATGGGGTAGTGTTATTCTAAGCCGACACTACACGGCTAATATTAATGAATCACCATCACCAATCACTCCTTATTAATCTATTGTTATTTACTTCATAAGACACTCAAATTGCCGTGTAGTGCCGGCAAATAAATTGTTTTGGGTGTCATACAGACATATACTCACGTCCATAAATCCCTTAAGGGGGTAGCTAGAGCATTAGAGCTAGAAACGCCTCAACCATATTTGGAAGTTGATAGGAGACAAGATGGTAGGAATAAAGTAACGTTGGTGATGGGTCTCCAACCGCATCGCCCAAAAACTAGTGAAAAGGCCCCATACCCTTAGTCGCCTCCTACGACACCCGTAGGAAGAAAGGGGTAGTTTGGACATTCTTAGCCGGTACTACACGGCAAAAAAAGCTTCTATAAAACAAATTCTCTTCATATCATAAGTAGTAAACTAAAAATCTTCTTTCCAATTTTGCCGCATTATGAATTAATAGCGTGTAAAAGATCGAATATATCACAAAAAATGTAAAAGGCTCGATTGAGACACCGGTCGACATAGATATTATGGTCGTGGGAAAGATCGATCATTGTAAATACACTCTTACACATCATTTAACAGTAATCATTCAACGGTGATGCGGTCAAGTATTTGTGACTTTTTTGATATTGGTATTTTGGACGTCTTATAGTCGGCTTAGAATAGCGCTATCCTATTTGTAGAGATGAGGTCCCTCAGAAAAGTTTGTAATGTAAAGTTATGTGTCGAGTGAGAAATAACGTGATTCGTGAAAGGTGTGGTGTGAAAGACTTATTTATTTATTTGGATACAAACAACAGTTAAGATTATATTGTAAGAGATAGAAAAAGGTAAGTTAAGATAGGTTGGGCAGATAGAGATGAGGGATGATTGTGAATTGTTAAAAGATATTTATAGAGCCAATGTAGAAGGTAACGTTAGTAGTGGACGACCACAAAGGTCATATTTAGATCAAATAGAGAATATGTTGTAGGTACAGTAAAAAGGCAGGCAGACGTCCAAAGTGCAAAGAATAGAAAGAGCGAGTATGAAATTTTGATGAATGTAAACGAAATTCGAGAGTTTTGCCAGGATTGTACAAAGTCTCCATAGTCTCCCAATCTAGACCCCAACGAGAACTAACGGCGTGAGTATATGTTTGTATGTAGGTCTGTGTGTATATGCTTAATATTTGAAAGCTTGTCTATTAAACGTAGTAATTACATTTTTAACCCATTATTTTCGAAATATTTATTTAGAAGTACCTACCTATACGCTCTCATCACGAGGTAAGATATCACGAGCGATTAAAGCTTATTAGTATATCGGTTAGCAAATAACGGACTATCTCGTTCCAACAAACCAAATAAACCTACTTCTTTCTCACTTTAAAAACATACATGTACTGACGGCTATAAATCCCTAAAAGGGGTTGCTAGAGCTATGGAATAAGAAATTCCTTACCCACTTTCGGAAATTGAGTGGGGTTTGATGGTAATTGAGGGTTGTTTATGAAGGGTCTCGAACTACAACACCCAAAAATTCCCTAATAAGCCTCTTCACCCTTAGTCGCCTCTTACAATCACTTACAGGTAAAAATGGGTTAGTGCTATTCAAAGCTACTCAGCAACTTACTTTAAAAAATACATATTAAAATTATTTCGTTATGCATTCAAAAAGAAAGAACTAATTACATTTCACATCAAGCAAATCATTTTCACACCCCATCCTATCTAATGTTTTATTAGCCCAAAACGAAAACCGACAGTAAAGGCAAACGATATCTTTAACTCGGAAATAGCATTTATCGGCACCGAGGTCCTGAGCGCACACGTCTCAGCCAATAGGGCATTCTTATCAGTAAAATGACTCATTTCAAATGACAGAGTGTTATAAAATTACTCACAAATAGAACACACGAAGCGTCACCTCAAAATATTCTCAAAACACCACCTCAACACCTTACCATGTGGTCTAAATTCGAACCGACCGAACCATATCAGTTACGACGCGTAAAATGGCGCGACTCGTAGCAAAAGGAAATTGGAATAAGAAAATTTGGGGTGTAAAATGAAAGATAGACGAGTGCTAATTTCCGGCTATTACTATGTCTCTTTCTTTCCCGCACATTTATTGCGGGAGGCGGCGGTTGGGGTGAGGTGTTGTTCTCTCGCTCTAACAACTTGGAGTTATAATCGAGTTGAGGGACAGACAGGGAGTGCGAGCGATAAGTTTGACAATGTGTGCCTCACAGAGTAGAGAGCTGGACCCGACGCCACGGAAATTATTTTTCTTTCAGCGGGAAAATTGGCTATAAAACATTCTTTTTCATTGGTATCACAGACTGGCGATGTAGAGCCATATTACGAATATAGATATCATATTTTTTATACCTAACCTACATTAACCTACATTTCTAAATTTATAAATAAATTAGAGAAACTATGTCTACGAATTGTAACAGTGATCTATGATATGTATTTACTTTAAGGTTTTAAGACTGTTAGCAAAAAAAATGTCGTCTCTATCATTATTAGACTACGCTCTTACTCGCCCAACTAGACACTTTTTCATGTTTGTACCCGGCATTCATCGATTTATAGGGCGTTATATACAAGTTATCTCAAAATGCTTTCAACTAAAATTAAGCAAGCTTTATAATCATTAAACAAGTATTAGTACCTTTGCCAACCCCTTCGGGGATATACGGCGCGAACGTTTGAGTTTGAATCTAAAAAGTTTTAATTTTTATTTATGGTACCGTATCAAAAAAATAAAATTGAAAAATATTCCGAGACTTCATTGTCGCATGTCTGTTCGTCCGTCTGTTACCAGGCTGTATTATCCGTGATAGCTGATATTTATTGTATAGATATTTTTACGGATTATATAAAAAATAGATTCGACTCGCACTTTTACATACATTCATATATTTACGGCTATAAATCCCATAAAGGGGTAGCCAGAGCCTTAGAGTTCGAAACTCCTAAGCCACAATTTGGATGTTGTCAGGGGACAAGAAGGTAGAAATAAAGTATGATTGGTGATGGGTCTCCAACCACATCGCCCAAAAACCACTTAAAAACCCCATACCCTTATTCGCCTCTTACGACACCCGTGGGTAAAAAGGGGTAGTGACATTCTCACCCGGCACTACACGGTTTCGTACTTTTACGATTTTATTAATATTTCTATTACCTTATATATAATAATAATCGGCATAAACCAATGAATCTTTTAAATCACTTATGTTTCGTTACGTTAATAGGTAACGCTATTACCTATTTCGATATACGTAAGAAATACCAAGAGGTTTTTTATGTACCTACTATTTGAAAATAAGTGTTCATAGATAAAGAAATAATAAAGTAGACACTAATGCGAAATTACCATTATTTTCATATTAGAATATGAATGTAGAATATTTATTTCAACCTCCATTTATCAACAAAACTTATCTATAGTCAAAAGCAACTTGAGTTATTCAATTACCTCAACTAAAATTATTAGATTGTGTTCTAAAACATAATGTAATTAATCTTATATGAGAATTAGTTCAGTTATAATGGAACTGAAATCCGATAGGAATATTGAAACCATTAAGAAGCTATTAACGCCAGCACAGTTTATTTCTTCCCCTAGCTATGTTATGTTTGGCAGTGACTTATTGGGGTGATATTATTACTTAATTACCACCACGGCTATATTACTGAAATGAGGTGGCCAGATATTCAATATCGACGGTTGGGACAAAGGATCTTTGGTTGCCATTACTTCATAAAATCATGATAAAAATGAGCGTATATATACGTATTTAGCCATGTTTGATTAAACTATTTATTTACACGTCCCTTCCTCCTAGAAACTAATTCTGTGAGAACGTAAGAGTGTTTCTAATGTCGGAGAGACAAACACACATATAAATAAGTTACCCCACTAATGATGTTTCTATTATCTTACTTTAAGCATAACTTTAGGTAAAGTCCTTTTAATATTAATACGTTTAGTAAGCGTATACAAACATTGTGTTTGGTTGCTGGTTGCGGCTTTTACTGAAAACAAAACCAACTGGAAAGACCGTATACCGTATTACACTTTTTATTTGGTTATCAAAAGAAATAGTAACTGAGACCGAGTATAGTTGGCCAAACTGATATTATCTTGGCAGTTGGCACACCTGACCGACGCTAATTGGACAATAAATCAATTCTTCCCGCTTCTTATTGGTGAATCGTAGCATTCCAATATAGAAAATTTGGCCGCGCGATATTGACAACATGATAAAAAACAATAGGCGGCCTATCTGCTGTTTCTTTTGTATTCATCTTGAGTCCGGTTCTTGTTAAAACTGAACCATTGTCTTATCGTTTTGACAATTTGTTTTTGGGCCCTCGTTATTGAATTATTAATAAAGATAAAGTTTTTGTGTCTGGAATTGATCTATTATATTTTTATTATAATCGTTATCAAAATACAATATAAAGTGTATTCAGGCAGAGTAATAAATTCCGAAAAAACTATTTCTGAACACAACCTTTTATTTTCCCAGACACGTCTTGCATTATAAACCAAACTGAAACTAAAATATAAGTGTAAAGTAGCGCCATCTGTGTTTGGAGTAACAAAACTTGAATAAAAATGCAGTTTGCTCACGGCACCTCTTTTCGCGGAGTTAATTATATTCCGGGAACAAGCGCGCTATTAAACCGAAACGGTAGCGCGACGCCCATTACGAACGCAACGTGCATAATTATTTTGTACCAACCTTTTTTCTGCGCTTCGGCTTTTAGTCGTTCGGTTTAATTTGGCGTCTCTGCACTTTGGCACGAAATCGCGGTTCTTGACGCTGAATCTTCTTCGGCTATTGAATTCCAATTTCGATTGCAGTTCGTAATATTTAAGAATTCTTATAATAATAGGGACATACATACATTTACTCACGGCTATAGATCCCTAGAAAGGGTAGCCAGAGATAAGGAATTAGAAATTCCTTAGCCACTAATTGATGTTAAGTGGGGAAAAGATGGTAAAATAAAGGTTGTTGCTGATAGATGGGTCTCCAACTGCATTGCCCAAATATTTCTTGATAAGTCGCCCTTAGTCACCTATTACGTAGACCCACGGGAAGAATAGAGTAGTGATATTCCTAGCCGACACTGCACAGCTATATAGGCTATTTATGTGTGTGATTTACAAGAACGCCTGGGTGATGTTTGGTGAGAAAAACCTTTAGCAGTATTCTTTGCCTCATTGAGGTTGGTATAATGACATTTTGGCATAATGAGTATCATTAATAATTTTTGTCATTTTTATGGTGAAACATTGTTAGTCTCATGTTAATCAATGTTAAATTATTAAAAATAATATAAAGCTAGTAAATATAGCAATAGTTTGGTGACATAAGTGTGTGTTCAAGAATGTATGTAGAGGAATAGGCCAATGTGGAGCTTTAAATTATTTAAACAATGTTATTTAACTCAAACTCAAACGCAGGGGTTGACGTAGATATTAATACTTCTGAACATCACATGATATTGTCACCTGGTGTTCAGAGTACCCACGTTTTGCTTGGACAGTGTACTCACGTGATAGGGGGCAGTCCTATCGCCGTTTTGTACGAATACACTGCACATGACAAAGTACAACTTAGCCATGTGGGATTCCTTACGATGTTTTGCCCATTGATAAATTAACCACACATATGACTTCAGAATAGACAAACTGGGGCAGACCCAACCCGGGATTTGAACAATCATCGTCTGCACGATAAGCAGTGTTCTACCCACTGAGCTATCACGGTTGTATTTTATTTGATCTACGAGTACGTATGAAATAATGTCAGTTTTTTTTGTCGTTACAAACAATATAATTCCCTTCCATCAGACCACCAACGTATTCAAATGAAGGCACCATTAGCCACGTATATAAACAATGTCGTAAAATGACAGGTAGCATGCCGCGTTTCAAATCCTCAGTAATATTATTCATGTTTTGTTATCAAGCCGTTTCATCAATGGACGCTGTTAACGTATATTTTGACAGATGACATAAGTTTGGCTCCATATCTTCTTGTCATCTCGGCTCGTTGAAACTCTATTCAAGATACAGTAATAAGCTCCCGTCTTACGTTTATTGATAAAGTCGTTTGTGTATATCATCTAAATGTTTTATTAAGTATTGTCAGATCAGGTTTGTTTTAGAACCTTTTTTGTTTCGTAGTAGCTGTGTGATATTATTTTTATAAATCTATGGTACTAATTTTTCAAATTTTGTTAATATAGGTGAGTCCAAGTATGTCATGTACGAGAGATTAGCTTAGAAACCAATTAATAGGCGCATTTCAGGTAGGTCTTATCTTAACTAACTAAAGTGGAAAAGGAATAGTTTATTTTAAAGCTCTATCCTTTGTGATTTAAACCAGGACAAAGAGCACGGATTTCTTTGGTGTAGGCCATGTCGCTCCGTCTCTGTAACCTTGATAATATTCTAATTAGGATTTCCACCCTTGCTTCACTGTACTGAATGCAGTACTCTCTACCCACTGATTACCATAAAGATACCGATTTAATCATTTTTATATGACTTCACTTAAAAATGGTATGTCGTAATATTTGATTCAGAAATTAGCAAGAAAGACAAACATATTCATTGCTACTCAGAAAAATAATATAGATAAAAATATAAAGAACTAAACTTAGTTTTAATTTATATTAAACAAAATGAAAATTATTCTATCTTATAATATAAACAAAAGAGTTGATAATAAATATTCTGAAAATAAAATTGCGTATTAGGTCGATAATTCAAACGTGTCACACCACTTGCCATCACATGCGTAGCAGTTAATTGGCGGCTGACTATGCATTATCGTTGTGTTGTGAGTTTTCTCATAACACTGTCTTTCAGTCGCCGCCAGGAGACGGACGGACTAATGGAAACTATAAAACTAAACTAACTGCGTAACATAAATAAATACACATAACAAAATAATAAATAAGAAAACGTAATAGAAAAACTACGAGTATTTATTGATTTGAACAACTTCATAAAGAGTGTACCAATTAAATAATAATTTATTTGTGAATATCGGACCAAAATTTTATGGATAAAAAGAGTTGTTAAAAAAGACGTATTAAATTACGGGTTATGTGGTCACTGACCACCACAACCATTGGTCAGGTTTGAACTTGAAAAGTTTAATAAAATACTGAAGTAATGTTAAGCTAGAAATTAATGAGATTTTTAAGGTATCGCTTATAATAGGTGAAAATACAATTACACTACGAATCGGTGGGGAAAGGTCATTGCAGTATTTGAACGCCGCGAACCTGAAACTGCCCCAAAAAGCCGCCTGACGATGCATTGGCACAATCGCCCTGACTTTTAACTAAGCTAGTTTTAGACCATTGTAGTTTTGTATTGTCAGGAGATAAGTGTTGAATTAAACCGAAGAACAGCATTATGAGATGCTGCATTTTGAAAAGTCTAGCGTCTTTTTTATTTTATAATTACTTTTCTTAAACCTATAAATTTTACACCCATTATAATTCTTGTGGCCCAGAGGTCGGGGTTGGATTCCAGGAGTGTGCACTCACAATTAAAGTTTTGAAATATATCTCAGTTCGGTTAGGATATTGTAATGTGGATCACCAAGTTATCTGTCAGATAGAGTCATTACGTGCTTCGGAGGACAGGGAAAAGCAGGATAGTAGTCTTTAAACTTTGCCAAGTATTCACGCAATTATGGAAGCACTAGGCCAACGTGATCACCTATTGCCCTATGTCAGGGTAAGTTCAAACTCCACAATAGGGATGTGAATGGGCCAAATGCTCACTTCTTCATTAATCATTATGATGATGAAAATAGAGATGCATCGAATCGCTCATGAGACAAGCCTTTAAGTTATTGATAATAGCCATAAATTACCTATCGAATATGGTTCCTGAGATTTGTGCGTTTAAGACGTAGGTATTAATAACATTGCATCCTACCAAATACTAAAATATGTGGCAATATACCGTTTTTTTTGTTTAGATCTCAGTTTCGATTACTCTTTTTTTTTCATTGTTTTATTTCTTAGTTGAAACAAAAGAAATAAAATTTCATCATGTTCTGCGTAGGCAGAAACAGTAACAGTCAATAACAAAGTTAGATATCAGTGAAACGAATCTATTACAATATTTTTTCTTAGCGTTCAAACATGATTTATTACTTCGTTTAAAATATGTCAAGAATGTCACAGTGACAAATATGTAAGGCTGCCACTATGACATCTGTCAACATACGTGCACTTAATAATTAATTACAATTAAAATGCCTTCTTAATCCCATTATTATTTTATCACGCATTAAAACAGGAAAGTATTACAAGGGCATCGCTGCGTCTTAAAATTTTCATGTATTTATGCATTTACATACATACATATACACACGGCTATAAATTTCTCAAAGGGGTAGCCAGAGCTAAGGAATTAGAAATGTCCTCAGCCACTTTTGGAAATGTAAGTGGGGAAAAGATGGTAAAAATAAAGGTTGTTGGTGATCGGTCTCCAACCGCATCGCCAAACCATCCCTTAAAGGCCCCAACACCGTTAGTTGCCTCACGTACACCCATCGGAGGAAATGGGGTAGTGCTATTCTAAGCCGACACTACACAGCAGCGTATATACATACAGCAATTATGCATTTAATTATATAAAAATATACATATTGCTTAGTAGCGTCGGCTTAGAATAAGAGACTAGGAGTAAGAGGCGTAAAACTAAGGCTATCGGGGCTTTTTAAATGATTTTGGGCGATGCGGTTGGAGACCCATCACCAAGAATATTTATTTTGCAGTCTACTTAACTTCCAAAAGTGGCTGAAGAACTTTCTGATTCTGAAGCGCTGGTCGTGAGCCTATATGTATGTATGTATGTAAAAATATAGACTTAGGTAGGTATTTTTAGGGAGCTCTCAGTATAACCGATATGTTTTTGCTCATTGTTTCTTGATATTTCTCTGTCGATGAGCTGACTGATACTGATATTAGTGCTGTAAGGCAAAGGCTCACTTAAAAAGCTGAGTCTGTACCAATCTACAGATTCACTGTTCCAGTAGAGCAGAAAATACTGATTCTCCCGTAGGTATAATATGCTTTATTCCTTATGCTTTAACTTAATGTATAGTTCAGTAGTCTTTTCGTATTCCTATTTATTTTTTGGGGTTATGTAAGAATTATTTTGGCGCATAATTATCTTCTAATTAAATTGATTGAAAATCTTGTTCGTGATATAGAAATGTTTATTACCTATGTATTAGTGTACCTACTTGAGTTAATGAATATTTTGACATATATTTAAAAAGGTAAAACATAAAAAAATATCTTGCATAGTTTTTTTATTGGTCTTAATAAGTATTTTTTTGCGATCGGGATTTACTTCTCGGGTTCTGCCTCGCATTCTAGAACGGGTCTCTACTTCAGCTTTCAATAGATTACCATTTATTACCTCCATGTCATTAACATTGACCCAGAAATATAAACATTGTTTACTCGATTTTATATTGATACATAGTTGGAATCAAATCAATTGAATGGTCAGTTTCGTTCGAAAAGTACCAAAAAAGAAGCCTTAGCAATAATTAACTACCTACTAAACACAAGGGCCATATTTTAGGCTGTGGGGGAAAATATGCAATACACAAGGATGGGTAACACAAGCGTCTGTTGCAACAGTAAAACTTTTGCAATAAATTAAACCTCCGGCGCATTTATGAAGGTTTCAAGGTTGGACTCGGCTAGTTAAACCTATCGATAGACAGAGCCAGACAGAGCCGGGACACAGGACCGATACCACAGATCTGTATTTGAATAGATAACGCAAGTGTCATTTCTTGTATAGAAACCAAGCGTGCCGTTATTTTTAGTGATGGGAACTCCCCGTCAGCGCGTAAACGATTCAATCGATTATATTCGAGTGCATCGACAGGCGAATGATAAATTGACAAAAGAATGATAAATCTAGAATGATACCTGTTCCTACATTATTTTCCTCCACCACTACATCTTCTCGGAGAACAACGATCTAAATCAATGAGTTAATGAGTCAGTTAGTCAGTGAGTAGTTCAGTAGCCTTTATTATTATAATAACTTGTCCTTATTGATAACCTACCTAATTAACTAGTTTTAATAATTTGTTCTCGGAAAGTTACAAAATGATTTAAAAAAACCCCGAAAAGAAATTTTATCTACAAAAAGGAAAGCCAGTAGAAGGCGCTATGACAAAATATAATACAACCCAGAACTAATTCGGATTTAAAAAAAAACAAATAAAATAACTTGTAGAGAAGGAAAAATAATCAAGTATTTTATTTTTCGTTGTCTGTTTTTCTCCAGGCTGTATCTCATAAACAGTGATAACTAGAAAGCTGAAATTTTCACAAATAACGTATTTCTGTTGCCGCTATAACAACAAATACAAGTAAAAAAAGGATTTTAAGGGGGGCCCCTTACAATAAACGTGTTTTTTTCCGTAATTGTTTGCTCAATATTAAAACGTTAATAAGTAGATACTTAAAATTCTCACAGTATATTTACTTGTATATCACCTTTCAAAATAAATAATTAAATGACAGTAAAGTAAATATCAAAGGGGCTCCCATACAAAAACGTTATTTTCTATTATAGATGATAGTACGGAACTCTTCGTTTGTTCAATATTGGAAACAAAAAAAACAAAGTAGTGTAACAAACTCTTCAACATTTGCTGAATATGTAGAATTATCAGAAGCAGTACCAGAATTAAATTTTCTCATTTGTGTAATGAATGATGTCTTTACTAAGGTTTGTAAACCAGTTAAAATCTATGAAGATAATTCAGCAGCTGTAGCTATTTCTAAGTATGGAAACTTTGCAAAGAATTCTAAGCACATTGAAGTTCACTATCATTTTGTAAATTAAAATGTTTAGCAGGGAAGTATACAAAATAGAGTCAGAAAATAAAATTGCAGATACATTTACAAAACCTGTGGGAAATGTTAAATTCACTAACTTAAAAATGCTAAATTTAAAGGAGTATAGTTCTCTAATTGATTATAATTACTGTAGTACTTAAGAAGCTTTGAACTTATGTAAGGAGGCGTGTCCGTGTATATATGTACATTTATATTGGCAACACTGAGTGAAGGAAGGAAGTAAATAAAGACTGACTTATACCACACGTTAAGGAATGCAGCTTAGAGAAAAACTTGTAACTAAAATTAAACTATTCTTTTATTAAATAAAAACAAAGTTAAAACAAGAGTATTCCAATTAATTATTTAACAGAAACATTGTAGTAATAAAAATATTTTAGATACATGGAACATCCATCGCGAATATTATCATTTCTCTGTTCCCAAAATCGATTAGAATTAGAATCGAATACAACTATCTGTGTAGGTACAACACATTTTGCTTAAAATGACAGAAATATGACAATAGCTACCGTACCGTGTAGCTGATTCACAGGTGAAAATATCGTTCATTTTGATGTTCATTGCATGTTTTAATAGACAAGCCATACTAGATAGCTTTGTAATTAAAAGCGGCAATGTATTACAAATTAAGCGATACACACTCGTTTAAAAGTTTTTCAGTGTAAAACCACAACGAACACGAAATAATTGATTTTGCAATAAAAACCACATAATCTAATAATAAAGTGACCTACCGATGAAAGAAAATCTTTCTATTAATTAGTCCCGCTTTATTTAGATAGTTTTTGCAACTCAATACGGCACAATTAGGCATTTTTTATATTTAGCTTGACATCTGTCACCGAGAACGTTCAAACACGGACTCAATCAAATGGCGATAAACTAAGATAATTTTACTCAGTTTTTACACGCGAAGTACATGCACTTGCGGCATCTATTCAAATACATGTCTGTGACCGATACATATAGAACCGAAATAAAATCAAAAAGTTGTATTGATTCATAGATAGATGGCATTGTACATTTTCAATTCAATATCAGTCACAGGCACAGCACATATATCATTCAATTCAATCAAACCATCAGTAATATCAGTATGACTGAGAGTAATATTTTAGGTTAGATGAGTAAAGATTGTTACAAAACAAAACAAACAAATATATCCAAGTTTTACACTTTTACTAAGAAAATCCTGATCGAAGACTAGTTAATTCACCTGTTTCATTTCATTTCTTAATAATAACTAAAATGGCTGACGAAGACGGTAATTTTAGTTTACAACCTGTCTGTATTTGATCATAACCTACGAAAAAATAATAATTCCAATTTTCAATTATAATTTTAGCGGCTGCCGACAGCAGTCTTCTTGTTATTATAGTAGACACGAATCCAAACCAGCGATACATTACTGAAGATCCTAAAATATTAACTAGTTGCCTTGATGCCGTAATAGCGTTTGGAAACTCACATCTAATGCAAAAGTCCAAAAATCAGTTAGCAATCATCGGTTGTCATTTTCATAAAAGGTATTGTACAAATTACTCTTATTTCCTGGAGATCCGCTTTAAGTGGTTAGTCCGAGCTTATAACAATTTTTTCTTTCTTATTTTAACTCATGTTACTTTTGTTATGTTTATGTTAAAAGATAAATAAAATATTATATTATTATTAGACAACTCAAACAGTAAAGGTATAGCATAGCATATTGTCAATACCACTTTTTATCAGAAAATGAGGTATTTCTCAATGTTGTTAGTTACTTTCCTTGTTTCCTACTTGCTGTGGTTAAGGTACCATTATTATTGATATTGGTCATATATTATTCAGCTACACGAAGTACCTACCTTCTCTATTAATTAGCTCCATCTATTTATTCCTGGTATAGACAAGTATGCGGTTTTGTTCAATTGTAAATAGACTGGCTGCTAGAGGTGGGTATATAAAGACTAGTAGAAAAAAATGTGTATGTCTAATGAAGTTGGGAGTGGTTCTCCATTTTTTTATGTATTTCTATATGATGATGTTCTTATCAATTTATACATACCATCAATGCATGAACATTGATGTACTTTGACTGTTGATTTAATTCAAGGTTTAGGTTAATACCATCCTGATCTGAAACTTATTCTCTATTGTATAATAAAAACATATATGTCCTGTAAAGATCTCCATATATTTTTTTCAATATAATTATGCTGAATGCTTCTATTTTATAATTTCAGTGACTACTTATATCCTTCACCAGGGCCACCTCTGGATGTGCGACAAATTGATGGACAATATGAGCTTTTTACATTGGTGGAAAAGACTATTAAAAATAGGTAACTATTATAGAAAGAAAAAAAGAATTTACCGTTGCTTGCAAAAATACAATACTTAACATACAAAAACAAATAACAAGTACCGTAAACTAGCATACAAGCAAAACAAGATAAAAAATATTAAAAATTTTTAAAAGATATTGTCTATTATTGCGTGAGTGTAGCCTCACCACACTGATTTTCAGTTAGCACCAGACAATAAAATGACTTACAGTCTCATTCATATCATAACACATAAAATTCAAATTATCGGTTAGTCATTGTAAATGCAGAATCCTATCTTCTTATTCTATTTACGAAAATGCAATTCTGTTAAATACTTTGTTGCTCTGTGAGAAAGAGCAGAAAAGTGTGGCTTGCAATTTTGTATGAAGTATTTCTGTGTCTTTTCTAAAGTCATATGTCTGAATTATTTATAAGAAACTTAAGTGACTGAATTAAGAATAAATAAAAAAATTTAGAAACTAAGTCATATGAGTAACAGTGTAATATACAAAGTAGTAATCACTTTAAAAGTGGGTAGTCTTTATACCAGGTGACAAAATGTTATGAGACATTGGCAATATATGGCATAAACTGTTGAGCTTTTTTTTATCATTTAATTTTTAAAGTGTATTTTGTTGTACTTCGTGTGTCTTAGTAGTGGAAATAAAATGTTTATCTATCTATCATTTTATATATTTATCATTTAATATATTTTGAACTTCTTGCAGGTTAGTTAATTTGATAAAAAGTCAGCCGCAAGATGAGAAACCAGGTGAATCTTTGCTGGCTGGTGCTTTAGCAATGGCATTATGTTATGTCGCAAAGGTTAGTTGATAAGTATTTAAAGAAGTGAGAAAAAGATATAGTGGCCAGTACAGCCTTTGATACTTTTACTTAGATAAGAAATTCTTTGTAGAAATAATGTAGGAAATGATAGAGATGTTGTTAATGTGCAAGTGAGTTCTACAACAATTCACTTGTTATGCAGTCTGCGTTGATGTACAATGTCCCATCTCTAGCGTATTACCCAACCCTATCATAAGTATTATCCATACTTTCATTCTTTTCCAATCTTGCAATATGGGGGTCTTGGTTAGCTATATGTTAATAAACATGTAGGAAGATTCTCCAGCCTTGTTTGGTTCCATCAACCAACCACCGTCTTCCTTCAATAATCGGGTGGTCTAACAGTTGGAGTATTTAGCTGACCAGAAGGTCGCAGGTGATTCCTGGGACAACAATCAAAATTTCAGTTCATGATATACTCCTAACTTGGTATAGATATTACAGGCTGAATCTCCTAATTGTCCCAGAATTAAAATGATTCTGCGCTTTTCAGAACACCTTCAGCTTTTGCTCCTAGTGACTACCATGATAGTGGTTGTTCAACTTTGCCAATCCGTTGCCCAATTCTGCAATGCAATCTTTATTATAATTGTACAAAGTTAAGATATATTGAACCTAAAAGTAAAAAACCTTACAATATTTGCGGTTTACGCTTTTTGTATGTGAAATGAATTGTGTGAGATTTAAAATTGACCTCATTACATAGGCAACATATTCAATTATTGATAAGTGCCTTTTAGTTCAATTTTTACACATCACATTCCAAATTTAGTACAATTATAATACACTGTTGTGAAATCAACTAATAACTATATTAAGGGTAAGCGTCAGTACCTACTCTGTTGAGGATTTAAATGAGGTGTGATAATGAGATTTATATATATATTTTTTATAGCCTAAATTATTTCCCACTGCTGGGCAAAGTCCTCACATCTCTGTCGGAGGCTGTACACAACCACCTTGGATCGAACCTGTCCAGGTCGTCCCTCCATCTCCTCCTAGGCCTTCCCCTACGCCGGTGTCCATCTGTAGGCACCCATTCAGTGGCTGTTGAAGTACATTTTTCCGAATGCATTCGACAGACATATCCGGCCAAGGTCCACTTGAGTTTGGCAGTCTGAACTCCTACATCAGCGATCCCAGTTTTTGAGCGCAGTATGGTTTTCCATTGCTTGCTGGCAAATCTTAAGTTTGGACTTTTGACGTTTGGTCAATGACCACGTTTGTGCGCCGTAAGTTAGGATTGGCAGGATGCACATGTCGACAAGTTTGCGCTTCAGGGTTAGCGTTAGCGGAAGGTTACCCTTCATCAGCTTCTTTATGGACCAGTAGCTCATCCAGGCGTTCGAAACGCGTCGTTCGATTTCTTTGTCCTGCCTGTTTTCGAACGACACTATCTTAAATCAATAAATTTTATTACGCAAAAAAATTTAGTTATAGAACCTGTGTTAGGGGAGAGCACTCTTTCGGAGCACTCTTTCAGACACAATTGTGATTAATACAATAAAGCTAAAGTGCCATATAAATAAGTGATTTTTGGTGAGTAGATTAAAAACCGAAAACAAAGTTAATACACAATTGTACAATTGGTTTCAGACTACACGCCAACTGCAGCTAGGTACAACCATGACGTCACGAGTGTTGGTGCTAACGGGAAGCAGTGACACGGCGGCGCAGTATATCAACTATATGAATGTGTTCTTTACTGCGCAGGTTCGATTCTTATAATCTTTAACCCCTTAGAGGAACACCGTTAAAAAGTTTAAATTATCATTTCCGCTAAAATAATTAATCGATCCCGGCGGCTACCATGCAGCACAATGCAAAACAAGTCTTTATAACTTTGTAAGTGGCGCGCTCCGGCAGAGGCGCCCGGGCACCTCTCAACCGCTGAAGGGTTAAGTTGAATTAAGGTATTACTATATTAGGTGGAATTAATTTTTGGCGATGCTTGATCTGATCAAAGTGGCGAGTGATTGTCGAGTACTTGCTAGGTCTTCCATAGATTAACGTAGGAAATTTAGAAGTGTAATTATTCCTCCATAGTACTCCTCCATAGACGTACGTCTTACCTTTACCTGGTTTCTAAATTTTAACCTAATCGGCTCTATTGTTTGAAAGGCTCCAATGAACAATATGAATGTGTTCTTTACTGCACATGTTCGTTTCTTATATAAACATACATACATAAACTCACAGCTATGAATCCCTAAAAGGGGTAGCCAGAGCTTCAGAATTAGAAATCCTAAAAGCAACTATAGGTAGTTGAAGGTGGAAAAGATTGTATAATAAATGTTTTTCGTGATGGTCTCCAACCGCATCACCCAAAAATCAGTTCAAACGACCCAACTCTGTTACAAATAACCACGGGATGAAATGGCTGACACTACACAGCTTATATATCTCTTTTAGTTATCTCGATTGATACTTCTTATAAGAAAATGTCGGAATTGAACTAAGTATTACTATATAAAGGTGAGAGTGGTTATAATATAGTTATAGTATTATCCGCCGTGTAGTGTCGGCTTACAATAACACTACCCCATTTCTACCCGTGGGTGACCGTAAGAGCCGACTAAAGGTATAGGGCTTATTAAGTGATTTTTGGGCGATGTGGTTGGAGACCCGTCACCAGAGACATTTATTATTACCATCTTTTCCCCAATCAACTTCCAAAAGTGGCTGAGGAATTTTTGATTCCAAAGCTCTGGCTACCCCATTAAGGGATTTATAGCCGTGAGTATATGTATGTGTAATTGTGTATGTATAGTATTAGACTGAAAATCGGTGCTCCTTTTATTGTTTTTTGTCTTTATGTAATAATTGTTACTGCAACGGCGAATAAATATCAATTTTTTTTTTATAAATCGGTGCTAACGGGAAGCAGTGACACACAAAAAAACCTTTTTATTAAAATAACATTTGTTTTTGTAGCATAAAGGGCTGTTGAGATATTCCACAATTAATTTTGTTTGGCAATGAAATGGAAAACTTACATAAAACACACTTTATTTTGTGATTTCACATTTAGAATGAGCGATTGAATTACTGTCTATATTTATATCACTTTTCACTGTATTTAATACATCTTTTTTCAGCATTTTCACTATTTTGTTTTAAATCTGCAATATCGTTTAGTTTTAACATTTATATGAACATACATACATACATACATATACTCACGCCATTAATTCCCATTGGGGTAGGCAGAGACTATCGATCGCCACTTCGTACGATCCTGACAAACCTCTCTAGCTTCGTTTACATCCATCAATCTTTTCATACATGCTCTTTTATTCTTCATACTTCGGACGCCAGCCTTTTTGAGCACACTCTCAATTTGGTCCAAGTGTGTTCTCCGTGGTCGTCCTCTACTAACATTACCATCCACACTAGCTCTATAGATCCCTTTTACCAATTTTCTATCATCCATCCCCTCTATGTGCCCAAACCATCTCAACATTCCTTTTTCTATCTTTCTTACAATATCATCTTTCACACCACACTTTTCACAAATAACACTATTTCTCACTCGGTCACACAATCTAACATTACAATTTTTTCTGAGGGACCTCATCTCTACTGCATTCACTCTGCTCTCATGCTTCTTCTGCCACACCCAACATTCGCTTCCATACATAAGCGTAGGAACAAGAACAGCATCATGCACAGCCATTCGGGCCTTTTCAGACACCGATTGACTGATCATTAGGCTATTCATTGCTCCATTTACCGCATTACCCTTTTTCACTCTTCTTTCAATGTCTTCATCACATTTTCCATCCCTTGTAAACAAACTTCCCAGATATACAAACTCCTTCACCTGTTCCACATCCTTACCATCAATCGCAATCACGCATTCTGTCACATCTTCCTGTCTCTCAAAAACCATCGTTTTGGTCTTATCCACATTCACCCTCATTTCCTTTCTTACAAAAGACTCACATGCAATATTCATCATCTCTTGCAACTCTTCTGCCGATGATGCAAGTAGCACTTGATCGTCAGCATACAAGAGGCATTTAATTTATATGAAATAACGTATTATTAACATGCAGTCTTGTTATGATTATATGCCCACCTCAGATTTAATTGCAAACCATGTCGGCCATTGTTTTTAATAAATGATTCATCATTCTCTCTTTCTACTTCCAGAAACAGCAAGTTCTGATAGACGTATGTTCGCTAGACAAGCACTTATCTCTGTTACAACAAGGATGTGATATCACCGGCGGGTTATATCTCAAAGTGCCGGCCATAGAAAGACTTTTGCAGTATTTATTGGTGCGTATAGTTCAGTATGTATTATTATCTATCCTAACCAGGTTTCAGAATCAGAAATAACTAAACCAATTTTGACAGTTCAGTTGGGAAAGATTGTATAATGGTGATGCTTCTCCAGATATATTGCCCAACAATCATTGAAAAAGCTACTATTCTCTAAGTTGCATCATTTGACACTCGAAAAAGGAAATGGGTTCTAGCTATATCCAAGTCAATACTATAGAGTCATAGTTGTTCTGAAATCTTTTTGCTTTTTTTTGTTTGTGTATAGATACAGGTGGAAGCCTTTGTCCAGCAGTGGAATACTATATACACTATCTTTGTATTATGGGGCTTATATATGGAGTGCATTTAGTTTTGAAAATATAACTTTTGCGAATACTGGCAGAATACGTGGATGAAACAAAGAATCGCATTACGCTAATGGCAACAAAATTGGTGGTATATTGATGCCATATATGTATATAGCCCCAAACTAAGTAGAACTTGTATTATAGGATACTAACTTAACGATAACATAATATAATACACATATAAATAACATACTAGGCTAAGAAACAATATTTTTAAACTCTCGCGGCTTGTAGAAATTATATATAATAATCGGGATTAACCAACAAATTTTTTTTTTAATTACTTACGTGATATATTTACCCGACGTTTCGGCACACCTACTGGTGCCGTGGTCACGGGTTGAGAGATTGTCAGATGTCGCCATTAACGTAAAAAAGTGGGGCGCGTCTTCGTGGATTGAACTACCTCTATTACATTCATAAATATACTCACGGCTATAAATCCCTAGAAGGGTAGCCAGAGCTAAGGAACTAGAAATTCCTCAGCCTCTTTTGGAAAGTTGAGTGGGGAAAGGATGGTAAAATAAAGTTTCTTGGTAATGAGTCTCCAACCGCATCGCCCAAAAATCCCTTAAAAGCCTCAATACCGTTAGTCGCTTCTTACGTACACCCACCGGAAGAAATGGGGTAGCGTTATTCTAACTAACTATATTACTAATTAAAAAAATAGCTATAAGTCAAACTATAAGTGTGTCAAATTTTATACATCGTCCGCGAAACTATCTTTAAATCGGGTTAAAAGATTTTGCTTCACTTATTTATACATGCATGTATATTAAAGTATGTATTTGTAAATGGTGTTGCCAGTGGGTATTCCTACCAGAATGCCACGAGCGCACCAAGCTGGTGTTGCCAGGCCGGGGCTGCGTGGACTACCGAGCCGCTTGCTTCTGTCATCGGGAATTGGTTACCATTGGATATGTGTGCTCCGTTTGTTTGAGTGGTGAGCACATTAATATATCCTATTAATATACATACATACATATACTCACGGCTATATTTCCCTTCCACTTTTGGAAGTTGAGTAGGGAAAAAATTGTAAAAATAAAGGTTTTTGGTGATGGGTCTCCAACCGAATCGCCCAAAAATCCAATTAAAAGCCCCCATACCCTTAGTCGCCTCTTACGACACCCGTAGGTAGAAAGGGGTAGCGACATTCATTAAGCCGGCACTACACGGCAAATTAACATAATAATGGATTTTTGCCGTGTAATATGGGATTTTTGGGCGATGCGGTTGGAGACCCGTCACCTAAAAACCTTTACTTTTACCATCTTTTCCCCATTCAATTTCTAAAAGTGTTTAAGGAATTCATAATTCTGGCTACCCCTTCTAGGAAAATATAGCCGTGAGTATATGTATGTATGTATTTATATAATAAATGTGAAAGTTTAGATGTTTGGATGTTTGTGTGTTTGAGCCAAAAAGGCTCCTCAAGTACATAATGTATATGAATGAAATTTGGCAGAATGCTAGATAATAACCCAAATTATAACATAGGATACTTTTGATCCCGGAAATATGTTACCAATAAAATATTCACGCCTGATTGAACTAAAAGTACCGGAAAAAACGCCTTAAGCTTTGTCAACGATATACACATAAATAACACCAAGGCTAAGAAACAATAATTTATGCTCATCACATAAATGTTGCTCCCAGCGGGGACCGAACCCGCTACCTCTGGACTGAGAATCTAGTCACCTATCCACTCGGCCACAACTGTCGTCATAAATTAATATAAATGACAAACCATTTTTTGTATTCATTGTTTTTGTTATCATATTAATTTTTGTTTGATGTGAACAGTTCAGATAGAGCCAATGTGGAAGGTAATATTAGTAGAGGACGACCTCGGAGGACACATTTGGATAAAGTAGAAAATGTGCTCAAAAAGGCAGGTGTCCGCAGTATGAAGAATAAAAGAGCATGTATGAAAATATTGATGGATGTAAACGAAGCCAGAGAGGTTTGTCAGGATCGTACAAAGTGGCGATCGATAGTCTCTGCCTACCTCAATGGGAACTAACGGCGTGAGAATATGTATGTATGTATGTATGTGAACAGTTCAAGTAACCTCTTCATGACTTGTGGTATAGGTTATAAATGCGTCAACTTTTGCTTGATAAAAATTTTACTAATTTAAAGCCCATTAAAGAAATGCTCGGGCTGGGACGCCCGTTGGGACGACAGGGATTTAATAAATTTTGGTTTCAATGCGATTCAAATATGGGACAATATTAAACCTAGGCTCATCTATTTATTATATTTCAATTAATGAAAATAATTCAACATTTGTTTCAGTATTCTGTAAATTCAGTCCGATCTGCACAACTTGCCAGTAAGTATTTTACTCTCAAAGGTTCACGCCGTATTTCCCTGAAGGGGTTGGTTACTTCTGAACATCATGTCACATTGTCACCTGGTGTTCAGAGTACCCACGTTTTGCTTGGACAATGGACTCACGTGATAGGGGGCAAGCCTATCGCCGTTTTGTACAAATACACTGTGACTAAGTAAAACTCGGCCATGTGGGTTACCTCACGATGTTCTCCCTCACCGTCGGCAAACATGATAAATTTAATACCAGACCATTATACTTATTATTTTTATAGCATTCAAATTCAAACTCGAGCATTACTTCACAGCTATAAATCCAAAATTAAGATCTGACTGTGCCCTTTTTTTGGATTTATACATATATACATACATATACTCACGCCGTTAATTCCCATTGGGATAGGCAGAGACTATCGCTCGCCACTTCGTACGATCCTGGCAAACCTCTCTAGCTTCGTCTACATCCATCAATCTTTTCATACTTGCTCTTTTATTCTTCATACTTCGGACGCCTGCCTTTTTGAGCACACTTTCAATTTGGTCCAAGTGTGTCTTTCGTGGCCGTCCTCTACTAACATTAACTTCCACATTAGCTCTATAGACCTTTTACCAATTTCCTATCATTCATCCTCTCGATGTGCCCAAACCATATTTTTGGATTTATAGGCTTGAGTATATGTACGTATTTTATTAACATTATTCTTTATATTTATCTCCGGTGTAAATCAAACAATATTTAGCAGCATCGTTCTAGTGATCAGATTGATAAATTTTATCCTTATATATTTGAGAATGTAAATGTCATATCTATAAAACATTTACAGTACATACATACATATACTCACGGCTATAAATCCCTTGAAGGGGTAGCCACAGCTAGGGAATTAGAAATTCCTCAGCCACTTTTGGAAATAGTGGAACGTTTAGAGTAATAAGTAATTTTATACCAATACTTCTGTGCTCACATGGCAGCGCCATCTAGTTTCCAGAGAAGGTACCCACGTTTTGCTTAGACAGTGTACTCACGTGATAGGGGCAGGCCTATCGCCGTTTTTTACGAATACACTGTCACATGACTAAGTACAACTCAGCCATGTAGGTTTCCTCACGATGTTTTCCCCTCACCGTTAACAACCATGATAAATTAACCACACATATGACTTGAGAAAAGACAAATTGGTGTAGGCCCGACCCAGGATTGGAACTCACGCCGTTCTGTTTTCGGGCGGGTGTTCTACCCATTGGACTATCATGTCGTTCATGTATTTTACTGTGTGCTCACTGGTTTTCACTTTTTTCAGTACTGTTTTCAAAATTGGCGGCCCGTTACCAATTAAACCGAAGAAGAAGAAAATTAAATTGTAAATAGTTGTAATGCAACAAGTAAGTTGAATATTATCTATGTATTTTTAGTAATAAATGTAAGACACGCCAAATGTGTTTTTATTTCATTATCAATTGTTTATATTTAATCTGTGGTGGAATGGCACAAATCTTTGTGATTTATGAACAAAAACAAAATTCTAAATAATTTCGAGTAAATAATGTCTAATACAAAAATATCTATGGATATTGTCAAATAACGTTATTTAATTTGCGTAACTTGTGTAAATATTTGTTTTCGTACAATGTTAATTTAGTTATGGCAATCAAAAATAATAAAACTTTAATATTGTTTAGTTAACAAAAATATTTATGAAAAACATGATGTCTAACCATATTTTCATCAACAGTTACTTGGTCATTTTCAGAATTTGTTAAAACTTTAATCAATATTGAGAGAAATCGTAATTTTTGATGGTATTCTAAAGATGCAATGTGTTGCTTATAAACTTGCTAATATCTTATTCGGCGTTTATAAAATACTACGAAAAGAACTGGTCTGGTGGGCTATTCTTATCGCCAATATTTTTACCCATAGAATATTCATCATAATTGATTAATATCATCTTCGCAAATTAAGTTCACCCTGAGATCATACCATAATGACTTGCAGAATAAACTGAACTGAATGCACTGTCACGTGATGTTCAAAAGCATTACCTCTGCCATCCTCTCGGGGTTTAACGGCATGAACGTTTGAGGACATTCAGGCTAATGCACGAAATAGGGAGGCATGAAGGTTTCGTAATGGCAGAAAGTTGGAGTTGAGCGAGAAATTTAATCATAAAACGTAACATAAACGTTCACGCCGTTTATCCCCGAAGGGGTTGGCAGAGGTACCAATACTTCTGAACTCACATGGCGGCGCCATCTAGTTTCCAGAGAAGGTACCCACGTTTTGCTTAGACTTATCAATTTCATTTAATAAAGTAACGTGAGCTTCGCCACATAGAACACAAAGAAAATTCTATTTGCACGCGCTACTATTGTTGACACAATTTTCCCATAGACTTAACATAGAAATTTTTTAATGGTGATTATTCCTCGTGTTCATGTATAATTTTTTGGTACCTATAACCATCATCAGGATGTGGTCGATCAGTGTGCAACATTTGTAAAAAAATGTGTAAAAAATGGCAATAGGTCAAACCGTTTGGTCGGTTAGCGCGTTTGACGGATGACATTTTTTGCGACAGATATAAGCTTTCGCTCGCTTCAGCTCCAATTAACATATTAGAATAAGTTGTCCTCAGCAGGGATCGGACCCGCGACCTCTGGACCAGAACTGTATATACATGCATACATATACTCACGGCTATAAATCCCTAGAAGGGGTAGCCAGAGCTAAGGAAAAAGAAATTCCTCAGCCACTTTTGCTCGTTGAGTGGGGTAAAGATGGTAAAATAAAGGTTGTTGGTGATGGGTCTCCAACCTCATCGCCCCAAAATCCCTTAAAAGCCCCAACACCGTTAGTTGCCTCTTACGTACACCCACCGGAAGAAATGGGGTAGTGCTATACTAAGCCGACACTACACAGCAGGACATAACACAGAACTGTAATTTAATTGATATACAAATGCGATAGTTTCATGATATTATTCCGTATCGGATAAGATAAAGTATAAAGCTACCAACTTTAAACAAATGCAGTTTCTTATCTTATAGCTCCGTGGTTAATTATATCGTTTATTGATAAATAAATATTGTTGTGTCTTTACACCCTTAATGTGCCGCCGACAGTAAGTATAATTTACCCCCCTTGTTTTTTTTTCTACACATAGATTTTACGGCTATAAATCCTAAAAAGGTGTGTTTTGATTTTGCTCCGCCACTTTTGGATGTTAATTGAGGAAAAATAGGCAAATAATAGTTATTCAGTTGGTAATGATTCAATCTTACTATTCATTGTGACCCACGAACTAATCTGTATTATCATTTTATAAATTGCTGTTCAAAACTCAACTCAAACGTTCACGTCGAATATCCCCGAAGTAGTTGGCAGAGGTACCAATACTTCTGAACATCACGTGATAGCGCCTAGTGTCCAGAGAAGGTTAGACCCACGTTTTGCTTAGACAGTGTACTCACGTGATAGGGGGCAGGCCTATCGCCGTTTTGTACGAATAAAGTGTCACATGACAAAGTACAACTTAGTCATGTGGACTTCCTCACA